>JARHVA010001870.1:600000-1800000 GCA_037957365.1 Torreya grandis
AGTGTCAAGAATTGTTTTGGATATTTTTCCCAAAATAATTTCCCTAAAGGGTCATTTATTCAAAAAGGGTCCTTTTCAAAAGTTTTGAATGGCACTTTTGAAGCCAAGTGTCCAAAATACTTTGCCCTGAGGGTCATTCATTGAGAAAGTGTACCTTTGAAAAAATCCCAAAGGATATCTTTTTCCAAAGTGGCCAAGACAATTTTTCCAAAAGGGTACTTTTCTTCACTAAAGGTTCTAGTGAAATTTTCTTTAAGGGCAATTTCTCAAGAAAATGGTCTAGTTCAAGGTTTCTAAAGGGTCTTTTTCTCTCAGGAAATGGTCCAATGCAGAAGTTATAAAGGTCATTTACAAAGGGAAAAATGACTATTTTGAAAGGTTGAAGGGCCAATCTAAGGGCACAAATTCTTTGGGAAAATTATTCAAAAAATTTCTAAAGGCATTTTTATTTTGGAGATTTTGTTTAAGGCAAAAGACTAAGGTATAAATATTTTAGACATTTTATCCAAGATAGAGACCCTGAAGACTTGGATTATTTCAAACATTTTTTCTACAAGAATTTTTCAAGGCAAAGGCAAAGGAAAACTTATTTTTCTCAAGAAAATTGTCCCGTGATAACTTCCTTGGTATTTAATTTCTTTCAGACATTTTGCATGATGTAGAAAGGTCACAAGTAATTTCCTTCAAAAAAGGTGGCTGAGACACAATCAGAAATAAATAACCCAAGGAAAAAAATTTGAAACCAAAGTGTCCTCTTAAAAATATGAATTCATTTATTTTGGAAAAAAAATTTGATGTAAAATGCCTAAGAGAAATAATCCCATGCAAAGGTCTTGAATAATCAATTTATTTTAGGGAAATTATTCCTCAATAATTTCCCTAAATACATAATTACATCAACCAATTTATTTTGGTAAATTCAATCTAGTAAGGTGGAAATAGATGCATATATTTAAAAATACAAACCCATGAATTAGTCATTTATATTTATAAATCTAAGGACATTTGCATAGGCATCAAGTTTGGGCCTCAAGAAATAGATATTTGCATTCAAATATCATCAAAGGGGGTCCCCAACTATGCATAGGATTAACAAGTGTCAAAATATAATGGTGAGTGGGTAAATATAGGATAATGGGACTAGATCTAATTAATGGCATGCATCCAATCATAGATTCAAGATCAATGATACATGAGCAAGTCAAAGAGTCAATAAACCCTAAGTGTAGAGGCATGATCGATAAGTGGAACAAGCATGTGGGTCTAAGCAAAGGATTTATGGATCACATTCAATCACATCAAGTAGATAAATTGTAGTGATTTGATTTAAGGTATCAATGATCTAAGCCATTTATTGATGACCAATCAAATTAAGGTTAGCCCCAATGACTTAGACAAAGGTTGAAGGGTCAATTCTCAACCAAGGTAAGCAAGTATGAATGGATCTGAGCTTGGGCATGATCAAAGTTAGGATAGGAGTAGATATTTTAGGATTGTATGGTTTCATTAAGAACCTATGGGGGTATACAAATAGACTTTTATGGTAGTCACCAAAACTAGCTACATGAAAATTACCCTCCTCCCCACTTTGGCATGCATCAACAAACTAGTCATGAGGGGTTTCATATTAGGAAAAAATGAAAATGACTTAATCTCACCATTATAGTCGCCATGGAGTATCATAGAGAAGATATTGTAATTATGCAATGGATTGGAATGACATGGATCAATCAAGAGGGATTTGCAATGGATTGGAATGACATGGATCAATCAAGAGGGATTTGAGTGAGCTTAATTCATGGAAGCAATTGTAAATTTTTTTTAAATGGATCTGAAATCATTTGATTCCCCTTTTAAGCTCTAAATTTCCCTCTCTCTTACTTTCATTCTACTATAAAAATAGACTTCAATCTATTTTTTTACATCCCTTAAGTTGGTACAACTATATTCTACCAAAATTATATTCAACGCCTCTTAGAGTAGTGAATAGAGTATTTTTGCAGTTATTTACTAAGCTATATTTAGTCTTTTGTGTGTATTTAATATGTAAATATGAATTTTATCTTCCTCTTGCACATCCAAACTCAACCTAAGTGTTAGAAACTTTATTTTTAGGTCATATAACATGTCTCAACATTGATCTCTCAAAGATATAGTTGATAACCAAATTTAAGTATCTTTAACTATAACTTAATTTCATTGCTCCCTAGTCTGATTGTATCAAAATGACCTCTATACAAAATACTATTGCATAGAAACTATAGTAAGCATTACATTAGCTCTTATAATAGTTCATTAGTGTGTTAAGGATTCCAAGCTTAAGAGTGGATATATTAAATTATTGGTACATCACCACATACTAGAGTAGGTTTTACTTTATGCAAAATTCTTAACTCTTTTCACCTCAATAAATTTTAGATCTTATAAGAAAATGACTAAATTGTAAAATCTGAGTAGCTAGCCTCATAAAAAAATCCTAGAGGTCTCATCTAGATATAGGCAACCCATATCCTTAGACCATTCCCATGTTAGTCTAGGTATGGGTTAGACTTGAATCAATTTGACCCTATTTAGGGTGTTATCTAGATAGCTAACAGTTTTGACACATCTAGTGAGACCATTTATGTGCATATCTAAGTATAGTAGCAATTTATAGAGCTTCATATCCATGTTTTCATAATTTTCATGCCCCCAAGAGTTATTAAAATATCCTATACAAAAGGGAAGGAGATAGATTTCTCTAAGCTACCTATCCAATCAATAAAGAATAAGAAAGACTCTAATCAAGCCTAAACCTACGCCTATTTTCCCCCTATTGTTACCTAAAACCCTCTTATTCAAGCTATTATTATTCATCCAAACACTATTATAAATCCCATACCTCATATGGTTGTTCCTAGAAGGCAAGCCTTTGTGTTATTCAATGGTGGTAATCCTCTAAATACTACTCAATGGAATGATATTTCCATCTCAATTTTAAAGGCTCTTACCTATTATATAGTATAAAATCTATTTACTCATATATAAAATATGGTAGATGTTATTAACCTATGTTAAGTGCATCATGTGACTCAATAAAATTTAGCAATGAGATTGTTAGCAACTTCTTTCAAAGGGAAAACACTTCAATGGTACTGAAGATTAGATCATGCATCAATCAATAGCTAGGATGAGTTTAGAGAGGTCATATGCAAGAAATTTAAGGATAAGATTGATCATAGTTCACTTTTGGAGTATCTCACAATGATCAAGAGATTTGATCATGAATTCATGGTAGATTTCAATTATAAATTCTAGATCTAGGATAGAATTCTTGTAGTGATTAAGCCTACACCCAACTATGATTTTTTATACTATTTGAAGGCTCTCAGATTGGATGTAGTTGTAATGATTCAATTCATGAGAGGGAAAACCATACCTATAGCTTTTGAATTAGTAATTAGGGATGAAATTTGATTTATACAAAAAAGAAAATTGGCTCCAAGGCCACCAATACCTCTCTTCCTAGAGATACATTTTCCTACATCAATTGTTGCTTTAGTTATAGAAGCAAGACAGTTTTATCAAATATAAGGTGAGAAAACTAACAAATTGGGGAAGATAAAAAGTCTTCTCAAATCTTAGAACAATAATATGGTTGTAATGGAGATGTAACAAGCTCCACCATATAGGTCATACCAAAATAATAATCAAAATTTCTAGTACAATAGGCCACCCTACCAACCCAGTTAACAAGGGCAAGGGAAAATTCCTTAGTCAAGTCAATACAATCATAATGTTTTAGGCAATTCTAGAGTTGTTTTTCCAACTCAAAATAACTATGCTCAATAAGGTCCATGGCAGTCAGAGGGATAATCCAATGAGATGGTGATGACCACTACTAGAGACATATACCAAGATTGTGTTTGGTAACATCTTCCTTCCTTTCAGAGTTAGGACATAATGACTTATCCACCATAAGACCCCCAAATGAGTCAAGATAGCATGCTTTCCATGTCATGATCAAAATATCAAAGCCAATAACAAGGGAGTGGGTAGAACACTAGCTGATACCACATGCAAGAATTTTCAAGAAGGGGAATATGTTTTTGAGCATATAGAAGCCAATATGGGACAATCTTCACAGAGGATAAATGAATTAGTTGTAACTTAGACAAGGGCTAAGAAGAGGATGCTAGAGGAAAACTTGGGGTAATCTATGTTTTCTTCATCATCTCCATAGACTATTTAGTAACCTACTTCTTTAAATGTAGCTACTAAGGATCCTATTAATCAAAAAGTACCCTAACCCCATGGATAGTATCAGAGGTCCCCTTTTATTCGTAATGTTACTGAAGTGCTAAGTGATGATTCCACTTCTAAGGTGAAATATGAAGTTACAAGTCTTCCCTTTAATATTGTGGATCATTTGAAGAAGGCTAATATAATTATGTCCATGTATGATGCTTTATCTATCCCAGGGAAAAAGGAAATCCTCCATCAAGAGATATCTAAACTTTATTAGCTGGAAAAGATAGATGATAAAGTGAACATTGTTTTTCATCAATAATAGTCAGCTTAACCAAGCCCCTAACCAAACCCTAGCCAATTTCCCAATCACGTGGTAATCAAAAGTCAATATTAAAATGTTGTTCATCCTTTTAAATATGTCAATCTTCTCCCATTTTATCTGTCAACCATCATAGGGGACTGTTAGTACACAATTGCATGATAGACTCAGTTGCTTCAACCTTAGTGATGCCTAAAGTCATAAAAAATAAGCTTGGGCTCAAAAATATGCCTAAAAAAAAAGGGGTTCTCCAATTATATGGCTCCCCCACTAAGATAGTAGGCATATTGAAAGATCCCTAGATTACATTAGCTTCATATCCAAAATTTTTCATTAATCAAGATGTAATGGTGGTAAACCTACCTCCATATGTTTCCCTATGCTTGTTTATGGACTTTTCTACTAATTTTGGGAGATATTTATCATATGATTGGTCATACATGGTTTTTAGAACCATATATGGAACCATAGTCACCATCAGTTTTGAGCCTATTTCCAGGTTCCACGTAGAACCCTATATTCCCAATCTTGTAAATAACAACTATGATGTATTTAAAGAGGTTGAAGAGGTTGTTAAACAAGAACCCCATATTCATCTTGAAGGAATATCAAATATGTACTTAAATGAGTGGGTAGTTGATAACCATGGATTTGATCCATAAAGCAACAATGAAGAGACAAACTTAGGAGTGTATTATATGCATAAGAAAGGGGTTTCAATACCTTCCTTAGCTAATATTTCTCAAGAAGAGGATGGAATATGGACTTTTTTCTTTGATGGCTCAAGCTCAAAGAATGGAAGTGGAGTGGGAGCCATGTTGATTTTGTCCTTAGGTCAAAAGTATCATTTTGATATAAAAGTCCAATTTAGTTGTACCTAAAATATAGCTAAATATAAATCTCTTATGCATGTTTTACAAGAAGCAAGGAAGAAAGGAATCTAACTCTTCCAAGTCAAGGGTGATAGTGAGCTCATGGTGTAATAAGAGGCCTAAACATAGTAAAGAATCACCATCTAAAATCTTGTGAGCACTAGATATGGGACCTCATGGAGGATTTCTTGGCTTTTGATATCTAGTCCATACCGAGAGAAGTGAACTAACATGTAGATAGGCTTGTGGCCATTGGTTCCTAATATGAGATAGTAAAAGAATTAAAAGGAAGCCAAAGCCAAGATAATATTATATGCATACTAGATGTACCTAACAATGAGGTGAGTTGGAAAGTATTTGAAAATGATGATCAAATCATATATTTTCTAATACAAGAGGAAAAATTATACCATTAGAACCAGTGCAAGTTTAAAATTAATATGATGATCAAATAGTAAAACTAAGGTCTAATAATATTCCCAAAGGGCTTATGACACTAGAAATCATCTTTAATGAGGATGGCCAAGTAATAAAATGGAAACCATTCATCTCAACTAAGGAAGAACACTATGAAAATATAGAGATCTTTAAAGGCAAGCTTTTGAAGCTAAGAAAGGTCAATATAGTAGAGGAAATAGTTACATTTGTTTCTTTATGCCAAGATTTTTTTTATATATTTACTTGGAAGTAAAAATACTTGAAAGGATTTGACCCCAAAATTGCATAGCACACCATTGAATTAGAAAGCAATGCCAAGCCAGTCAGGTAGAAATAGAGGCCTATCAACCTAAGAGTGGAGGATCTCATGAAAAGAGACTCTATAAATTGATTGAATATAGGATAATATTTCCAATGAAACATTCCTCTTGGGTGGAAAACCTTGTGCCAGTGAGGAAAAATAATGGAAAGGTTTAGTTATATGTTGAATTTAAGGACCTCAATAAGGTGTCCCTAAAGGTTCATTAGCCATTTCCCTCCATGGATCAAATTCTTTAAAAAGTGGTAGGTTCTCAAAGGCTCTCATTACTTGATAGTTATTTTGGCTATAATTAGATCATGGTGAAATAGGAAGATAGGCATAAGACTACCTTCACTACAAAATGGGGTACCTATGCATATTGTAAAATGCATTTCAAAATATCCAATGCTAAGGCCACCTTCTAAATAGAAATGGATGTTACTTTTCATGGTCTTTTGAATGATGTGGTTTTATTTTATCTTGATGATGTAACCATTATTGTAAATAATCCTAATGAACATCCAATGCACTTGAGAGTTATTTTTGATAGATGTAAATAATTTAGAGTTTATTTGAATACAAATAAATGCATTTTTTAGTGGATGAGGGAAGACTTATGAGACATGTGGTGTTTGAAGCTAGTCTTTGCATTGATCTAGAGAAGATAGAAGCAATCCTGGCTCTATCATTGCCCAAACACAAGAAAGGGTTGTAGATCTTCTTGGGAAAGATCAACTTCATAAGAAGGTTAAGTCCAAGATTTATAGAGATGTTCAAGCCTCTCACTCATATGCTAAGAAAATAAAGAGTTCACATGGACAAGATAAGGTAAGAGGAGATTTGATGCCATTAAGGAGGCCATATCTCATGCCCCCACACTTTTAAATCCATATTTCAATAAGGAGTTCTATTTCTATGCATTTTTTACATTAGATGCAATTTTATTTATGCTTATGCAGTAGAATAATCAAGGTCTAGATAAACCCATTACTTTCTTCAGCTAAACTTTAGAAGGTTATGAATAAATATATAGCTTTGTTGAAAAACATGTGCTTTCCATTATAAGAAGTTTGATTAAATTAGGCATCTAGTTTAAAATAGTAAGATCATACTAATGGTGGTTCATCCAAGTGTGAAGGATTATATCCTCAATAGAGACTTAAACAAAAAGAGAGATGTATGGGTCACTAAGTGTATGGAGTATGAAATTGAGGTTAGTATCACAAATATAGTCTAAGGAAAGGGATTATGTGAACATCTTACCAAAGATGTGAGAGAAGAAAAAGAGATAATCCTGGTAATCCAAGACACTCAATAAGAAGATGAAGATACTCTTTCATCAAGTTGGACACAAGATATTTTTATATTTATCCAAACAAGAAAGTGTCCAATGGGTTTCAATGCATTATAAAGAAGAGACTTTAGGATGTAATCAATGATATACATCCTAATTGATGGAGTGTTATTCAAAAAAGACATTGGAGGTATAGTCTTAAGATTTGTCAAAACTAACCAATTTGATAATATTCTCAAGTAATTTCACAATAGTCCTCAAAGAGGCCATTTTTTAGCTAGGACCATGACTATAAAATTCATCAGAGCTGGTTAATTTTGGCCTAATTTATTTATAGATGCACATGCATGGGTGAGGAAGTGTTTAAAATGTGCCATGTTTATAGTGAAACAAAAACTAGCTACTATGCCATTGACGCCCTTTCAAGTTGAATAACCTTTCATGAAATGGGGTTTATACTTCATTAGCATAATTAATCATCCATCTGTCATTGGCCATAAGTGGGTCTTAACAACCATAAAATACTTCACTAGATGGGTGGAAGTAGTTCCCTTGAAGGAAGTAAATGATAACTCTATAATTGAGTTTTATCAGAGCCTATTCAACCATTTTGGAGCACCATCCACCATAATATCATATAATTATTTAGCATTTAGAAACACAAAGGTATGTGAGTGGGATCTTGATTAGGGTGTCTATATAACATCTTAATTTAATTATTATCCACAGGGTAATTGACTAACTAGATCATTTAAAGAACAATGGGAGATAATAAGAGATCCTGACACACAAAGATGAAGAATACCTTATGGGCCAAAAACTTTAACCCTAAGAAGGCCATTAGTGACTCACCTTATCTCTTAGTCTATGGAAAAGAAGAAAGGATGCCAATCTTATTGGAGCTTCAAATTTTAGAGCTTGTACACCAACTAGAGCTTCTAGAAAGTGATGCAATGGAGGTTAGACTGAATGAACTAAAAGAGTTGAAGGAAAAAAAAGATGATGTCATACATACCATGTGGTTTATCTAGCATAAATTAAATATGACTTTTGAAAAAAGATCTTTATTGAATACTTTCCAACAAGGTGACATAGTCCTCAAATGAGATGAGGACTGTACAAAACAAAGAAAACACTCCAAGTTTGATAGCCTTTGGAGTGGACCTTATGTCATCATATGTTGTAAAGAGAGAAATGACTTTGATATTTATATATTGAATGGAGAGAGCCTTCCCATCCTTTTCAATGGGAGGTATCTCAATTTCTTCTACTAGTTTCATATCTTGCCCTTATACATTGCTAGATAGGTCTATTCTTTTCCTCCAAGTTCTTTTGAACATTGCTAACTTTAGTTATTTTATCTATAGTTTAGGTTTTTGTCTTGTATTCTATTAATTTTCTATTTTTTTCCCTCCCCATTAATCCAAAAAGTGTTTCTAGGATTTAAGTAAAGTCTATTTGTAACTAGCATTTCATTTAATCAAGAATAATCAAGGTCTAGGTTCCATAACCAGCAAGCTGGTCAAGCCAGCTGAGTCACTAGAATTGTTGGCCATTTTAGCCCAAATAACAAGACTCTACCTAGTTTAAGCAAATGAATAGGGTCCAAATTAATGAATGGATTAGGTAGATTATAATTAGGCTCAATATTATAAGTGAAGAGATCTAAGAAGGTTTTTATGGTCTAAATAGTTGTAGAAACATGTCTATAACAAGATTAAGTTTACACATCTTCAAATTTTGGCCAAGTGTAGCATTCATATTTCCTTCAGAGAAAGTGTTACATAGAGAGCCTACAATAAAAGTATAAGGCTTAATTCTTTCAAGAGTTTTTTTTCAATCTTTTTATTTATGTGTTAGGAATTGTTTTGATATTTTTATAAAATAATTTCCCTGAAGGATCATTTCTTTGAAGAGGGTCCTTTTCAAAAGTTCTAAAGGGTACTTTTGAAGCCAAGTGTCAAAACACTTTACCCGAAGGATCATTCTTTGATAAAGTGGACCTTTGAAAAAATCTTGAAGGATATCTTTTTCAAGCAAAGTGGCTAAGATAATTTTTCTTGAAGGGTACTTTTATTCACCAAAATGCCCAATGCAATATTCTTGAAGCATATTTTCTTGGGAAAATGGTCCAGTTCAAGGTTTTTAAATGGTATTTTTATCTCAAGAAAGGGTCTATTGCAAAAGTTCCAAAGGGCATTTCCAAAGGGAAAAATGGATATTTTAAGAGGTTGAAGGCCCATTTTAAGGGCACAATTCCTTCAAGAAAATTGTTCACACAATTTTCTTGAAGTAATTTTTCTTTCAAAGCTTTTATTTAAGGAAAAATACTAAGGTAGAATTCTTTCAAACATTTTATCTGAGATATAGACCTCAAAGACTTGAATTCTTCCAAACATTTATAATTTTTCAAGGCAAAGGCAAAGGTAAACTTATTTCTCTTAGGAAAATTGTCACATGATAACCTCCCTAAGAGTCAATTTATTTTAGACATTTTTTCTAATGTAAAAAGGCCACAAGCAATTTCCTTTAGAAAAAGTGGCCAACACACAAAGTCTA
Organism: Torreya grandis; assembly: GCA_037957365.1. NCBI lineage: Eukaryota > Viridiplantae > Streptophyta > Pinopsida > Cupressales > Taxaceae > Torreya > Torreya grandis. The sequence continues at coordinate 610,014 of JARHVA010001870.1, forward strand.
AAAGAAATAGCCCAAGGAAAAATGTCTAAAACCAAAGGGTCCATTTCAAAGGATGAAGTCATTTATTTTGGAAAAAAATTTGATGTAAAAGGCCTGAGATAAATAGTACCATGAAAAGTTCCCAAATAAGCAATTTATTTTAGGGAAATTATTTCACAACAATTTCCCCAAAGACATAATTACATTATCCAATTTGTTTTGACAAAGTTGATCCATAAAGGTGGTGATAGGTGCATGGACATCTAAATCTAAACTCATGAAGTAGCTATTTAGATTTGAAAATCTAAGGACATTTACATAGATGTCAAGTTTGGGACTCAATAAATAGTCATTTGCATTCAAATATCAAAAAAGGGGGTCCCCAACTAAGTGCATGCTTAACAAGTGTCCAAATCTTGAGTTCCCTAATTAAATATAATGTTGAGTAAGTAGATATAGGATAATGGGCCCATATCTAATCAATGGCATGTGTCTAATTGTTTATTCAAGATCAATGGTATCTAAAAAAGTTAAAGATTTAGAAAACTTATAGTGTAGAGGCATGATCAATAAGTGGCACAAGCACATGAGTCTAGGAAGAGGATATAAAGATCATTTTTAATCACATCAAGTAGATAGATATAATTATTTAAGTCAATGGATCAATGATCTAAGCTAGCTCTCAATGACCAATAAAATGAAGGTGATCCCAAATGACTTAGACAAAGGTCGAAGGTTTAGTTCTCAACCAAGGAAAGCAAGTATGAATGGAGCCAAACCCAACCATGATCTAATTTGGTCCAAGAGTGGATATTTTAAGATTATAAGATGCCATTAAGAACCTATGAGGGTAGACATGTATACTTTGATGGCAGTCACCAAAGTGAGCTACATGAAAATGACCCTCCACCTCACTTTGACACACATCAACAAACTACTCATGAATAGTTTCACATTAGGATAAAATGAAATCAACTTGATCCCATCATTGTAGACACCATGGATCATCATAGAGAAGATATTTTAATGATGTAATGGACTAGAATAACCTAGATTAATTAGGAAGGGTTTGAATGAGCTTGATCCATGGAGGTAGTTGTAATAGATTTTCAAATGGATTTGAACTCATTTTATTCCATTTTTTAGCACCAAATTTCCCTATCTCTTGTTTCCATTATTCTATAAATATATCCTTCAAGCTATTATTTTGCATCCCTCAGGCTGGTATGACTAGACTCTGTCAGAATTATATTCAATACCTCTTGAAGTAATGAATATAGAATTTTTGTAGTCATTTGCTAATATGTATTTAGTGTTTTATGTTTATTTAGTATGAAAATGTGAATGTTATCTTCCTCTTTCATGTCAAAACTCAACCTAAGTGCTATAAACTTTCTTTGTAGGTCATATAGTGTGTCTCAGCATTGATCTCTCAAAGATATAATGGATAAATAAATTTAAGTATCTTTAACCAAACCTTATTTTAATTTCTCCCTAGTTTAAGTGTATCAAACTAACCTCTATATGAAATACTATTTTAGATAAACTATAGTAAGCATTGCATGAGCTCTTGTCATAGTTCATTAGTGTGTTAAGGAATCCAATCTTAAGAGTGAGTCTATTAAAATATTGTTGTATTACCACATACTAGATTAGGTTTTACATTATAAAAAATTCTTAACTCTCTTCACCATAATAAATTTTAGATTTTAGAATCAAAAGTCTAAATTGTAAAGTCTGAGGAGGTAGTCTCATAAAAAATCCTAGATTTTTTGTCTAGATATAGGTAATCCATAAACTTGGACCATTCCAATGTCATTCAAGGTATGGGTTAGACTTGAATGAACCTAACCCCTATTTAGGGTGCTATCTAGATAGATAACACTTCTTCTTCTTCATCTAAGTCTTCAAATTCTTCTTTTTCTTGATCCACAAAAGTTTATTCTAATGTCATGAATAGGAGTTCACTTTCCTTAGCCATAAAGGCACAATCATGGTCATCATCTAAACTACTATTATAATCCAATGAATCACTATCTTCTATTTTGTATAGATCCTTGTTATTTTTAAAGAAGTTATTCTTCTTGGAGTAGTGAGGTTTGATCTTTTTACTATCCTCTTCTTTCTCAGAGTTATCATTTTTATAATAAGGTAATTTAGTAGAAAAGTGTCCTACCTTACCATAGTTAAAGAATTTAAAGTGTAACTTACCTTTATATTTTCTTGATCCTCTTCTTAACTTTCTAACAAATATGTCTTTTTCATTATTCTCCTCATATATGGATGTATGTGCTTCTACTTTTACTTGTTTGGATGCTTTTAATGTAGATTTTCTCTTGAAAGTATCTACTTCTCCTATTCTCATATCATATGTTGTGAATGTTCCATGAAACTCATCTATAGTGAGCTTATCTGGATCTCTTACTTCCTCTATTATAGATATTTTAGAATCATACCAGGATGCCATAAATCTTATTTTTGAAAATGACCAAATATTTCATCTCTTCTCTAATGCCTCTAATTTCATTAACTATTTCATCTAATCTTAGGAGGTAGTCTAAAATTTTCTCTTCTTCATTCATTTTGAGACTTTCAAACTAACCTTTATATGTTTGTAGCTTATCCTGATATACCTTATCATCACCGTCATATATGCTCTTCAACTTGTTCCAGACATCATGTGTAATTTGATAATGCATTACTTTAACAAACTCTGAGTTAGATAATCCATAAAGGATAACATTCTTTGCCTTGGCATTTCTCTCATATGATTTCTTGGTAGCCTAATCAATAAGATCTATAACAAGAATTGAATATCCATTTACAATAGATATCCATACATTAAACCCTAATTAAGATAAATATGATTCCATTCTAATGATCCAAAATGTATAATTTGATCTATCAAAGAGAGATACTTTGTTTGAGGAAGAGCCTTCTTGACTAGCCATTTATGTTCACTATCCAAGATCTACCTGAGCTGATTAAGATTCTTTTAAAGAATCAGGGCTCTAATACCAATTATTGGAACACAACTATCTACTAAGAGGGGGGTGAATCAATAGATAAATTAAAATTAGTGCTTTGTAAAATAAAAAGTATATGCAGATATCACACACACAAATAGACACAACACTTAGTGTATATGGAAAACCTAATATGGAAAAAAGCATGATGAGAATAGATATTGGAATCTACTATTCTATTCCAACCTCATAATCAAAACCTCACTAATTACAATGTGTAAGGGCACTAACTCTAAGGAGACACCAATCCCTTGATTTAACAACACCTACTCTAAAGAAGCACTTACTCCCTAAATGAGCACCAAATTAGCACTTATGATGGCACCTAACAATAAAATATATTATGGAGCTACAACTATATATTACAAAATTGATTCAAAAATGAACCAAGTTATATATTAAAAACTTGTTATATAACTGCTCATACTCTACACTTCTTCTCTCTTCCTCTCTTCCTCTTTACCCCTCAATTCAACATTTTCACCACTTAGTGTGTATCTTATATCACACACACACACACACACACACACACACACACACACACACACACACACACACACACACACACACACACACAGATATATATGCATTAGATATAGGTCTCACATATTCTTTATGTTCACACATGGTTATTAACACATCACACTCCATTCTTAGACTCAATTCATATTTATATAATGACAAGTTTCCCACTTCTTAAATTCACACACCACCATCATAACTCTCTATATTTTACTATATTTAGCATATATATAGCTCTATTTTTTATTCATATGCCATATTACACAATTTTGAGCGATCACAATGATCCATATCATTGTTTGTATCATATAATGCATATTTCCTGAGTGTTCTATCACGTAACCATTGAGATGAATAAATATTTAAATACTAACCATTGATATTAAGCTTCACACCATGATCTGATGATACTCATTAAATTATCCCAAATTTAAAATGTAATCATTAGATCAGTCTCATGTATTCAATTAGATATTTACAAACTTCTGATCTTTAATGTTTCAACTTTAAAACACATTCATTAGATCTTTGATCCAAGCTCCTATGAGCCATTAGATATTCAAAAGTATCATGGAATTTACATATATTTATCATTAAAAATCAAGCACTTTATCTCATCTCACTACTTCTTAAAACTTTGGAACACATACACATAATCGATCTAGCTTGATCTTTAACTCACTAAACATTAGACACTTTGACCTCTTTGACTCCACTCACTCCATTGATCTTCATTGCATGATCACATGATCACTATTAGATACTATAACATATTAATACACTCATTGTATCTCTGTCTGAAAAGCTCTTATGACTGTGACACATGTCATTAACACATGCTCTCTTAGTTAATTTTGACATATTGACTTTGTTATGTATTTTTGGATCTACATCATGCAATTCAGAATTAACCATTGATCAATCTCAGATAAATCTTAAGTCATGGAATTAGTTAATATTAAAGTCTTTGATCACTTATCCAAACCGGTGATCACTAGGTCAAAGGGTCTAGATGCACAATGATGAGGAAGGTTTAAGTTATGACTTAAGAGACTGGTTCTCACCTATATCTAGTTAACATAAAAATAGAAGTGCTTTTGAACACCATGACCAAAAATCATTGGGTTTTATTGATAAAACCTATTAATTTTTAAGAGTAAATATAAATCATTTTTGAGCTCATATATCATAATCTATACCTGTGAACCATATATATGAGATGCACTTGAAAATCTCATAATAGATCTTCTATCAATTTTTCTACAAACATCCATAAATACTATCTGTAAAATCATGACACTTTATATGACAATGTTTCAACTTGTGCAATTATAAATTATGCTCTTCTCTCCATCAATATTACCTATGATTGATCATTTAGCATTAATGACATCTATAATGCTAGCAATATCCATTTTAACATCAATGACAATCATATTGCTAACACACCTCTACTTGGAGGCTTTTCATGGGAGTCTAAGGATTTGAGGGATGTTAAAGAGGGTCTCAAATAATGACTTTATGGAATTTGTTTATTTTTACAATTTTAGACTTGTATGAACAATCATTAAAGGTCAAAAATACACTAAACCCTTTCAAACCCTTGATAAAGACCTGATTGGGGAAATGAAGGAGAAGAAGCATATAAGAGGCATATCATGGCTTGTTAAATGGTTGGATGTTGTAGAATACCTTCTAGGTCTCTTCCCTTTCATACTGAGTTGTACCCTACCTATATGGATAGGGTGGAAAATGTCTTTTATTATTTATTGTTGGTGTTTTGAAGGTATGAAAAGGTTTAAAAGGATGAAATAAACTTTGGGAGATATAATTTGAACTAAAATAACCCACCATAACCATTTTACACTTTAAATAATCCTAAAACTATCTTTTCTAACACCTTCATCTCAGCTAGTCAAAACTAGCATAGTGAACAAGCTAGTGAGAGAGTAAAAACTTCAAGTGGGAGTAATTTTAAGGTATTCCTAAGGAATATAAGGAAATGAGAGTTCCTAAAAAAGTTTAATTTACTCTTTTTTATGGATTTTTTTATAAAATTAAAGATAAATTTGGCACCAAGTGTGAAGGGTGAGTGAAAGAAGAGTTATTTGGACTCCAATCAATGATAACTCATGTGTAGAAGAATATCATAGATTAGGGATATAAAAAGTGCATGTTTTTTATTTCATATAAGTCCTCCCTCTTATTAAAATCATCAAATTTATCCCTAGTCAACTATGGGATGTTCCAATAAGGCTAAATGATGGAGGTAGTTTTTTGAGTAAGCAATGAGGAGTCCTACACCACATTTCAAGAGTTTCATGCCTTTGAGGGCCAAGTGTCCTATCAAGACTTGAATAATATATATACATAAATATATCCTAATGCATGTTTAAATATTTTTCTTATCATTACGCATGTCCTAGTGTCTCTTGGACTTCATTTTCTTCTCCTCTTTCTTTAATTCTATAAGTAGTATCCATTTTGGCTCTTGTAGACTAATACCACACCATGTATGGTGAAGCCCTATTGGAATGAAACTGTATTTTACTTTTGATTAATTAATACAAGTCTATTTTTGAGTTAATAAACATTTGTCTAAGTTTTTAAAGTGATGTATGGTGATGCCAAGTGATAATCTCCTATCCTTGCTCCTCTTACTCCTCTCATGTTTATGCATGAGTTCCTATTCTAACAATTCATATAGAGTGTATTCAAGTGTGTTAGCCTCCTTTAAAGTGTAAAATTGTTATTAGAGTGTGCATTATTCCCTATGGTTCACTTACCTTGTATTTCTTCATGCATATCACCTCTATGTTAAAACACTTATGTCAGAATCTTTTAAGACTTTGAAGTTGGTTTGTAGGTATTGTTTCATTATGATACAAGTATGATGGTCTTGTGGAAATCATATTGGTGTATCACCAAATTAGATTAGTTTTTTTCATGCAAACTTATATCCTTTTTCCCACAAGAAACTAGTTAGTAGTTGACAAGCATTTCAAGATACATATGGGGAACTAGACCTTAAACATAGAGGTCTACTTCTACCTACAAGTAAACCCACATACAAATAAGTATTCCCATATTTATAAAATATGGAGGAGGCTTGAACAGCCTCTTCTAGGTTGAAATATTTTGTGACAAATAGTATCATTTACATTTTTAAAGATAAATTGTATCTATTACATCATAGTGTATCTACATAAAATACACATAAAGTTTTTACAATTTATACCTCTTAGCTTAATCCACATAGTGCCCCACTTTGACTATTCTCAATAGTTGATGTGTGTCATGGCTAGTGCATATTTCTATAAATTCAATGATATTATCCTTATATACTATGTGCAAGTGTTTGGGATTGAGATCAAAAGGATTTTGTATCACTTCTATCTCAATAATTTAAGGAACATAATATTTGAAAAGCTCCACATTGAAGACTTGGTGCATGCCCAAGAATGGAGGTAGATCAAGAATGAAGGTATTATCTCTATTTTCACACAAAATAGTGTAAGGAACATTATGAAAAGGTTTGATTTTCTTGTGTGGACCTTTTAAGTACTCCTTATAAAGGTTAAACAAGACCTTATTACCATATAAAAATTTATGAGGTGTGTAATGTGCATCATGACACTCATTGTACTTTTCTTGGGTGTCATAAAGGATTTACTAAACCTATTAATGAGAATATTATATGTGGTGCAAAAAATTATCATATTTTTATTCTTCTCATTGATATGCATGCGATTCAGTGTTATATGGTGCATGGTAGGATATGTTTAGAGGTGTTGCAGACAAAACCCAAGACATGTCTAGAATGGACTCTTCTTTGTAAAATTGTGAAGTGTTATGTTATAGGAATGTTTAATATACAAAAATTTTCTATCCTAAATTTGAGCATGTGCATGGTTTTAGATTTTTTATATATGACCAAGTGTTTAATTGAAAAATATATTTTTATATCTATTTGTGGATGAAATTCAATCTACCCGTCTAATTTCATTCCCATCAAGTCCCACAAGCTTCTTGAAAATTACTCACAAAACATGGTTACCAATCAAGTGTTTAATGTATGAAAGTCTGCTAAAATTTTACTCAAAATTGGGAAGTATTATGTTATATCCATGTTTAATGTACAAAAGGTTACTATCCCAAGTTTGAGCATGTGCATGGTTTTACATTTGTTGTAGATGAACAAGTCTTTAATTTAAAAAAATCTATTTGTAGATGAAATGAAATCTAATAGTACAATTACATTCCCATAAAGTCAAACAAGGTTCTCAAATTTTCCTAACAAAGCATGGTTATCAATCAAAGATAATGGATGTTGGGAGTTCAAAGTGAAAATAAACATGGTTAAAGAAATATTTCATAGTGTCAAATGCATAAATATGTTTCTTGCAAGTGACCATTATAGACATATTTGAAAACCTATCCAAAAAAATGAACATGAAATCATATTATCGTCTCATCCTGAGGAACTCAATCATGAAATATATATTGATATCCATGGTCTAGATGAAATTGATAGAGGTGTGTAAAGTCATAGCTTGATATTCATGGGCTTAGTGATGCAATGAGTTATCCAATACTTAATTTGGTGACCCAAATTTATGCATATGTGTAACAAGTATAAATATAACTATAACATATCTAGAATATTTTTTATTCCTAAGTGTCCTGAGGTCTTGGCATAGTACATCTCCCATATGAGTCATTAGTGAGGTTTTCCACTAGAAACACAAAGATTATTGGGATTGTAGAGAGGATAGTCATATAATTATAACTCTCAATTTTTTTTACCTTGTATGAGTTTCATGTAATTCTCTATGAATTCCTAAAAACCTGAGTATAGAGATACACAATCTACAAAAGTGTGGCCATGCATGTCCATTAGTATGATGATCATGTGAAACAAAGGTTGGCTAAGTAAATTCGATAAATTTTTATCATTCACTTTCTCATGCTTGATCATGATATGAAACTATTATATGTAAGTCATAAATTTCATATGGCATGCATTCTCTAGTTTTTTTCATGTTTGAAGGGACTGAAGTGGCTAATGATCAAAATAAACAACTATCTATATGCAATAGGATAAGACAAACCTAAAACTATCCTATCTCTAAAGATCTAGACTTGGAGAAGGTAAATCAAAGACATCCCAATGATACTTAATGATTCAGGATGTGACCAATGGATCTACAAACCTATAAATAGAATCACCTATAACATGTTGTTAAAGGAAATATTTTCAAGGCATTTAGACCTCTAACACAATGAAGTATCTATAACTATATCTCTATTTTAAGTAGTGTTATATTGAAAACAAGCAATGTAAGTAAAGGGGAAGGTTATAAATATCAAAATAGGTAATGAGCTATGGTTTTAAAATAGGGGCCTAAGATAGCCAAAGTGGATATATGGAAATTTATATCAATCTTATAACCACACTAAGTATAACTGTAGATAAATACTAAAAAAGATACAAATTCATTCACTAATCAATTAATAAACAACTATCTATTAAATAAATTTAATGAAATATCTAGATTTAGAATATACTTATCTTGAAGAGGACCCATTGAGATTAAATATCCTCCTTTGCTAGTGGTGATTTGAAAGATATTGTGTGGTTGTGAATACCTCAAAATTTGAATTAAGATCTAGGCTAAAAAGATCCTTCCTAATGATTTCCAAGACTCCACAAGACAAGAATTCTTCAAGAGAAGACTCTAAATAATAAATCTTCAAAGTGTATACTAAGGAAGAAGTGTTAGTAGTAGAAGAGATAAATGAGTATATATCATCTATTGGAATCAAATGGTAACTTGTATTTATAGTGACTAATATCCCCAACCCATCTCATAAATTAAATCACTACTATCAACCCGCCATGAAGTAGTTTAAAATGGGTTTACTGACCTTAAACTATGTCAACTTGGCCTAAATAATTGCATAAATCAAGATTACATGTTTAGAACTATAATCAATTTATTTGATGTGGTTTGGAATGGATATATGTCAAAAATAACTACATCATATCTGGCTGATGTAGTGGGAAATATGATTACTAATATATCTATAGTAGGTATGATGGAAGGATATAAGTATGGAATCAAGTTTGAAGAAGCTAGAATGGATATATTAATGGTAGATAAATAAAAACATATCTTGAAAAAAAACAAAGGGTTGGCCATCCCTTTATTAGTTCACCCTTAAGTTGTACACTTAGGTATATTGAATCTCAACATTATTCTATAAGAGAATGTGTGAGTAAATGATAAAATTCAAAAATATCATCTGTAAACATATGCCCCACCTAAAGCTCATCATGTGTCATAATAGTGTAACATGAGATGGTGCTTCAGGAAATCACATATTAACACAAAAAATGAGTGAATTAAAAATGAAATACTAAAATTAATGCTAAAATTAAATGATTAATGAAAGTACCATGTACAAACCTTGGATTACCATTATCATTGAATGGTTTCATGCTAAAATAATAGTATTGATCATACATGGCACAACAGCCAAAATGGAAAATCCCTAGGGACACAAGGATAAAAAGTATGACAAGTAAACATAACAAGGAAAATTAAAATAAAACTCTCAAAAAAGATTAAATCACTTGGAAAAATGGCTAGCTAGGATGACAAGGCTGGGTTAGGAATAAAGGCCAAATGATAATAAATAATGATGAATGGAAAAATAAATAAGCCAAAAAAATCAAGGATGTGTATGATCAAAAACCCAAAAATTACATTTAAAGTTAGATAAGTAACAATATATTTTAAATAAGGGACACATGAACCAGATAAATATTAACAACATCAATGAAATAGAAGTAATAAGTTATACTTAAACAAAGATGGAAAAATGAAGTGAAAATGGAGAAATGAGACAAAAGGGATTGCAAAAAGGATAATAGATAATATAAGTATCCATAAACTAGATAAGATAACTCTAATTAAAAAAAGGCAATAATAAAGAGAGCATATTGCACAAAGATGCAAATTTTATTCTAGTGATGGATGAACTAAAACTACCATGTTTGTACCATGTCAGAGAGAGATGGAGAATATGATGTACAAGAAATGAGAATATATTTTGAAGGAAATATTCCATGTCAATGGGGGATATGAAATTGGTGGGGGGTAAGAGGGTGACACCAAGTTAAAAATATAATATTTACCAAAAACAAGAGACTCAAATTAGGTTGGCAAGACTAAAAAAATTTGAACATCAATGGCCCTATAGAACCCTACCTAGAAACATAAGTTTGGGCTAACTAGTGAAGTATATAGATTATCTAATGAATGTTAATATGCATGAAAATTAAAATGATCCTACCTTCCCATAACATATTCCCTATTCCTCAATATCCCTTATATAACAATTGCTCTACTATAAAAAAAAGTACTTATGTGAGAATATAGGTGGTATTATAAGTATGATATAATGAGACCTCCTATACTAGTATACTTGCATACCACACCCCAGTGTACCTCATCTCTATCATGAGTCCAAATATGGAGTTTGAAATTCAAATAAAATATGATATGTGCCAAATAAATATCACATTTTGTCATGTGATCTGAATTTTAAGATATCATTTTGAATTTAAATCATTGAGTTTTTATTTTATGATATGGAGTTTAAATTTTTTATCTTTTTCTATTCTTATTACATGTAGAATCAAGTAACTATTATCACTTGAAATTTCACCCCTTGAGGAAATTACAAGTCTCTCCTTGTTCAAGTAGCATAGTGGAACCACCTCAAGGCTGTGGGTGATCCAAATTTGAGGTGGATCTCTAGATTAGGGCTAGATCCCTTGATGTACCACTATAGATAAAACCTAATACAAAATTTTTGGGGGTGAAAAGGGAGAAGGATAAATAAAAATAAATATAATATATTGGAGGTGATACACCAAAAATATGGTCTACTCACACCACCTATAATGGACTTGAAACCAAAGAGAATCCCACACATACACTTCATTCAATTAAACACTCCTCTTCTAAATCAATGTTTCAAGCACGGGGTATTAAAGAGAGCTTAGGCTAGGAGGAATTAGATAATATGTCTTATATAAACACTAATGAATGAGCTACTCACTATACCTACAATCCACATTAGACACTTCTTGTTGACTTGCAAAAGAGAGCTTTCAATCCACACAAGGCACTAGGAAGAGTAACATGTGAAGGTAAGTAAAATACACTTACACAAGACCAAAAAATATAACATGCACTTATTGAAATATTTAATGAGGTAAAACATCATTTTTTATTATTTTAAGGAAAAAATTGAGTAGTGCTTCACCATACTCAAGTGGAGAGATCCATACAATAACCAAAAATGCTAGTATTTTTAGCAATTGTGAGAAGAAAGAGAGAAGGTGAAGCTAAAGAGTCACTAATACAATTATCAAGTGAGGATAAGGTGTTATAATAGTCATATAAAAATTTATGAGATAGGTCCTATAAGTAAAATATGGACAAATGTCTCCCAAGTCATCAAACTTCTCCATATGTGGCATAAATGTTCTTTTGCTTGCACATGAAACTACCCTCATGATTTTACATCACAAAAATACCTCACCACTAAATATGGTTGGTATGATTATTGATATAATGGGTAGGGGTTACTAACAAGCCTTCACATGCATTTTATTAGTCTCTAGTCATCCATATTCTTCTTGACAGTCACAAATAACTCCTTTCCATGCACCTCTCACACTTGGCATACAAAATTCTTCAAATTATGTAATATAATCCATTTACATGGAGGAATGACACATTTCAAGAGTTTATAAGTAATTAGATTCATGAATTAATCATTAAAAGGCTTCCCAATTTAAGTTTCACTATTTTCACTAAGTGTTCACCATTTGTTCACTATGACTGGTTGAGATGAAGGAGATGGTAGGCATACTTGGGTTATTATATAGATAAATATATAGACATGAGGACTTATAATAACTCCTATTATCTCTCCCAGATGTGGTTACATATTTTGAAATTTCTCCATGCTTAAAAAACACATAAATCTATCAAAACAAGCTTTGTTATACTACCTCCGTATAGGTGTAGTATATATCAGTTGTATGGAAAAAGACCTTGTATAATCCTCTATATATCCAATTTGTTTTCATGGCCTTTAAAACCCCTATAGATACTCCATTTTCCTTATTTCCTCTATTAGGTCTAAGAGAGGGTTTTGTGAGGGTTTTAGAGTGGTCTCAAGTCTAAGCATTTGTTCATGAAAATCACATGTTTTAATCCTTTCTTGATGACTTTGATAAAAATTTAAGGACCCCCATAATACATAAAAATACCTTGACACTCCATACAAATTATTATGATAGTTATAAGCATCTCAAGATGGTCACTTGGGTCATCTCTATGCATTTTTTAGGGTCTTAGTGCCTTTGATACAAAAAATGGCCTTTTGATGAATTTATTTACAAAAAAAAGCTAAAAAACTTATGGATATACTCCAAGAACATAATCAAATAGGTCTCCATGTTTTCTTTATGCTAAAATTCTAGAAGGCTTTTCACTTGGAAACCAGGCCTTATCTAACATTCTAGGTCTACCTACAACTGAGGCTCAAACTAACCCTGTAATGGATTAACCTACCTTATAATGGTTTAAACATAAATTATACTTCTCCAAACATGAATCAATCAATTGGGAAACTTTCCAAAGCTTGGGAATGAATATGATTCCCCCTTTGGCTCCTAAGCATTAACTATACTCATTAGGTTTGACTAAAACCCTTATAGCTTAAATAACCTTGCCTATTTTCAATCCTTATAGGTTGTTTTCTCACTTTTTAATAGGTGTGTTACAACTCTCCAAACCCTCTTGGAGGCTCTCCTTTACTTCTGGTCCATTATTCATCCTCATTTCCAAAGCTTGTAGGGTTCATGCAAGGGAAAAGTGTCATGCCTCTAAGATACAATAGAGTCATGTTGTACTACTTTTTCATTAAATTTATATATTTTATGGGATTATAAAACTACAAAGTATTAATTTTACTAATTTTTAGCTCTTGGTGATGATTCTAGACCTCTCAACTTTCTTCATTTGCCTTGATAGACTTTTAGGTATAGGACTATGCAAGATGTTGAATGTTGACTATGTGAATCAATGTCAGAGTCCTTTAAATGGTGTATTTGAACTATTTAAGGTACCTTCAAGGTGGAAAAATCATGTTTTAAATGTTTAAAAACTATTTATCACTTAATCTCACTATAAATCCTCTCCTTTATAGCTTCAAGTTGCAACAAGACTCCTCTCTACCTAACTAATTGTGACAACTTCTTAAGGTCTATTGTAGGTATGTATGTGCATGAATTAGGCCTTGTAAATATTTAATTATCTCCCCTTTTAGTTTTTATATCATATCATCATGTTTTCATCATGTGTAACTCTTCCTTACCTTGCCTTGTTACCATGATCTTCAAGACTAAGCCTCTCAATCCTTGAATGTGATTATGTTTACCTCCATAGTCACACCTATATGTTTACATTAAATGATTTGAGGCCTAAATATAGTATTCAATACTTAATTTTAATTATTATATGGTGATCATTCCATTATACAAGTTTCCCACCATTCATATTCCCTTTGATTTACTTTTAGTTCTAAACATAAATTCACCCTTGCTGACTAAGACAAACCTATAGACATGCATGTAAGTGGGGATGACTATGAAAAAACTTGTATATGGTATGTGTGAATCCTTCTTAAATATATTGAAGTCACAATATTTTCATTGGACTTAGTTCATGCCTTTAAATTACCCTTTAAAACACCATCAAGACATCCAAAGCTCATTGTCTATTTCCCTGGCTGTAGGTAAGCATTTTGCCATGTATGAGCTTGGGAAGTCAAAAACAACCTATACTTTCCTCTGATGGTCTCTCTAGTTTATACATTTTATTTTTTCATCATCTAATTCATTTAATCATGGAGACATGACTTGATATTGTGGCATTGGGTAAGGATCTTGTTGGAGTCTCAATCCTGTAGATGTTATGGAACAAATTTAGTGTTTTATAGGCACTTTTGAGGGGCTTCAAACATCATCCTCCACTATTCCTTCCTCCTTCAAACTTAGTACAATGTTTATTGATACTATATATAATAAGACAAGATCATTTTAATGAATGAAAATTATTGGGGAACATATCATGAGAGTTTTGAAACAACCCCCTAGACCTCTATCTACATTTTTTAGGGATAAGAGGCCAAAACATAGATTGACTACTTTGGATAGTTCCTCAATGCCATAATGAGTTACAAAAGGATTAATCATGTTCATTAGGATAACATAAAACTTTATGAATATCATGATGGTTCAAACATGATAATATCCTATCATACAACACCCTTGTATCTATATTTGAGACAATTGTGGATGCAAAAGAGTACTTTACAAGCATACATAAGCCTAGAAGAGGCTTCTTGAGTTATCCAAACTCTAAAACTATGAATATAATGAGAAAACATGTGGAGAGGCCTTGATAAACATATTAAATAATCAAATCCATCAAACCAAATAAAATTGTTTTGAAATTAACTCAAAAAGGAGACCCCTCATGGATGAAGAAGCATAAAAAACTACCTGGCCTCTTAGTGATGATTCATAAAGGAGAAGCCATGAAATTTATATTTATTTCCATGTATTTGAGTTTGACTCAAACCTCTTTCAACCCCTAATATCACTCCTCCCAACTTCACCTATATGGCTTGTACTAAGCATGCCAAGTTGACTCTCCTTGGCTTGCAAAGGCAAGAAAGAAGAAATAAAAGAAAAAATTTATCCCTCTGACCTTTTATTTTTAAAAAAGTGTGTTAAATACTTTGGGTAGGTTAAGAGGCATATTCCCACATTTTAAACTAAAAGTGGACTTCCCAAGTCCATATAAGTGCCATTAAGGGGTAGTTTTTTAGGAGTTTTCCCTATTTTCATGCATGAAAATTCTTCTTGGAATGATTTTAACTACCTCATAACATATTCTAAGCCCATCCACATTGAAAATTCTCTTGGTGACAAATTTATTCCATAATCAATCTGTACATGTCATTTAGTGAGCCAAAAATGTGACAAAAGGGTATTTTTGGACTATGAGACATAGAAAAGGATTAATTTATGACTTATAAACACTTTAAAACACATAAATTATCAAATTAAGATACTTAAAAAATAATTTAATCCTTTGACCATGTTTGACTAGAGTTGACTTTGGTTGACTAGATAACTAAAAGGAAGATAGGCTTAAAGCAATGCTAGAGTAGGGATAGGTGAGGTATTTAGACACACATAGGAACCTATTAGACATATTGGAAATTTTTAAAATTTTAAATATCTAGGGGTTAACCCAATTTTATTAAAAATCAAATTTGTTCAACACTTTTGACAATTCCTAGGAGTAACATGTTTGCCTATGTTAAGGACCAGTATCCTTATCACATCCATTGGGAAAAGGGAGTCAAATGAACTCTAAAAATATCAAGATCAGACCTTGACTTGACTAAAAAGATAATTTATTTAACTCAACACACATAAAGGATAGACAACACACACCAAGACCAAGAAAACGCACAAAGTAAAGGTACACTTGTGCTACTAAGCACTTAGGGAACACAAGACACAACAGAAACAAAAATAATTATGTACATCTAAAAAAACACACCTCACTTCTTGAATCAAAATGAAAGTACCTTGAATATCCTTCTTCATCAGATGAATGAGGATGCCAAGCATGTTTGCTTTTGGATGTATTATTATATGACTCATGCTTCTTTCTTGTTCCTTGGCTTGACATGTCCTTTAATTGAATCATCTCAAACAAGTCTACAAGGTAAATTAAATCTTCTTAACCTTGGAAACATGCATCATACTATTTTCCTTTTTCTCATCATGAAAAATTTGCATCTCTATGCATAAGATATCTTGTGGGAAGTTTATGTCTTCTTGAAAGACCTCATTGCTCTTCTCATTTGTTGTAACCTCTTCAAAGCCTTCAATAAGTCTTATATCATGGAATTATATGAGTGTTTCTTTTTCAAACTTCCCCTTGAATTTTATATGATCAACTTCACATGTGGTTCTATATCCAATCTTTAAACCATATTCAAGAACCCCATAGTCATCATAGATTTCTCTATCATGATTTAAAATATCCTAATCGTGATACCCCTCAACACATAATTGCTATTCAATAGCTTGGGTTTGTTCTCTTATGAATATTTCCTTCTCAATATCTTCATATAATTTAAACATTTGCATATATGCATGCCATATTTCTTCTTCTTCAAACACATCATCTTTCTTACCATGTCTTTTAGTCAGCTCCCAAGAGATTTTAGGCTTTTTGGGGCTTTCAACTTTATTGCAAATGTCCTCAAATCTCTACCACAAGTCATCATCCTCTTTTCTATTAGCATCATGAAGGTGAAAAATAAGAGAAACTTCCTCCTCTTTGTAATCCAAAAGAACCTCTTCCAAATCTTCTCCTTCACTAAAATTAAGGTCCTCTTCTCCATCATCACAATCTAATATTTTATAACAAGAAGTCATCTCCTCTTCATTCTCATCCCAATCTGAAGTTTCCATCTCTTTCTCCCTCTTAGTGGTGCCAATACTAGGCATCTCAAAACTAAAAAATTTAGCCCAATAAGGCTTCCAAGGCACAAGGTAATCTTCATCATTAGAATCTAATTTCTCCTCAATAAATTGATCCATATTAGGTTCAATGGCTTCATTTTCTTCAATATTTCCTTGCATAGATGAGAGATTCTACATTTTGAGTTCCAATTCCTCAATTCTTTTGGCAAGGTTTTCTTAGAATAGCTTCTCTTGGGGGTAAATAAGATCTTAATTGGGAAAGGAAGTAGGAGGAAGTTGAGATGAAGGTAAAAAAGCTTATTGAGGAATGGGGAGGGAGTTTAGTAGGTTCAAGCTTCTCTTCACTTCCAAATTCTCCACTTAGACATTATTTATCCTTTTTTATACAAGCTTCCACTACTTATTTCCACATTGGGAAGATATGCTTAGAGTATTATTCATGAGACTGAGATACAAATGGAGGGGTAAATGATATGCTTAGGAAACATGGGGTTTCTTTGGGTTTAGCATATTGTCTCTAACTTGAGAAAGTAGGCTTAGGAACCTCATATTTTCTACCATGATGGCTTGTGTCAAATGTTAGTTTCCAAACTCAATCTCCTTGTCAAGATGGGTTTCTAACAACAACTTTCTTCTCTCAAAATATTCTCCAATGTGATTGTGAGATTGATCAACTTGATCAACAATAGTGTCCTCCTTCCTTTGACTTCTCTCTTGGATTGACCTTCAAGAAGGGAAACTTTAGGGAATGCATGAAGGACTTGGGGAATTTTGAAGCATGATTGGATTAGTATTTTGAAAAGGTATAGTTGACACACTTGAATACTATTGTAGGGTGTATTGGAGCTTCCAAGACTGAGCTAGTTCATAAGCTTTCAAACTCTCTTCTATATGGAAAATTAGACCACAAACATAAAAAATTTCACCCATAAGGCCTTACTAATTATATCTCTCTATAGTCATCCATTCTTTATTGAATTGTTCTAAGTCATCCCTCACACTCTTGATATAATCACTAGGTATGACTTGACCACTACCATTTCTAGTATCAAGGTCTAACATATAGTCTTTGTAGCCAATAAGAGTCTTATTGAAACTTGTAATGCACTGACATGGAGAAGAAATAGGTGGATTAGGTGAATCACAATATTGATATAACTAATTATAGGCACACATGGAATTTATATGGATCATGACAAGATTGGACAAAGACTTGTTCATATTTAGAGGGAATAGGTAAAGATGGATATGTCTCACCAACTTGTGTTAAGATAAACTCAACATCAAAATAGTCCATGAATCACTCATGAGAAGTGTATATAACAAGAAAAAAACCTCAAATAGATTACCTAGACTACTTAACCAATATATTTATGCTTGGAGTCATAATTGGTGCTTAGTGAAATTACCTCTAAAGGCTAATATCTTGAGGAGAACACCAAAACTCCTCAAATTATTAGAACAAGTTGCCATTGAGCATTCCAAAAACTATTTCCACTTAAAATTTCACCCCTTGAAGATATTAAAATTATCTCCTCATTAAAGTGGCACAATATAACCACCTCAAGGTTGTGGGTGACCCAAATTTGAGGTGGATCTCTAGGTTAGGGCTAGTTCCCTTGATGTACCACTGTATATCAAACCTACTACTAACTTTTAGGGGGTGAAGAGGGATAAGGATAGTTTTTAAAAAATAATCTAGGGGAGGTGATACATAAAATATATGGTCTAATAATACCACTTACAATGCACTTAAAACTAAAGAGAATCCCACACATACACTTCATTCAATTAAACACTCCTCTTCTACATCAATGTTTCAATCATGGGGTATTGAATATAGCTTAGGCTAGGAGGAATTAGACAATAGGTATTCTAGAAACACTAATTAATGAGCTACTCACTATACCTAAAATCCATATTACACACTTTTGGTTGACCTACAAAAGAGAGATTTCAATCCACACAAGGCACTAAGAAGAACAACATGTGAAGGTAAGGAAAATACACTTGCACAAGAATAATAACTATAACATGCACTTAGTGAAATATTTAATGAGGTAATATAAAATTATTTATTATTTCAAAGCAAAAATTGAGTAGTTCTTCACCATACTTAGGTGGAGAGATCCGTACAATAGCCAAAAAGGCTAGTATTTATAGAAATTATGAGAGGAGAGAGAGAAGGTGAAGCTCAAGAGTCAATAAGGACTATAAAGTGAGGAGGAGTTATAACAGTCTTAAAATTAGTATTGAGATATGTCCTTCAAGGAAAAATGGATAAATGTCTCCCAAGTCATCAAAATTCTCCATATGTTGCATAGATGTTCCTTTGCTTGCATATGAAACTACTCTCATGATTTTCCTTCACAAAACTACCTCACCACTAAATAGGGTTAGGTATGATGATTTATATAAGGGGAATGGGTTAAATTAAAGCCTCCACATGTATTGGATTAGTCTCTAATCATCCATATTCTTCTATCCATGAGAAATCATCCCTGATAGTCACAAATAGCTCCTTCCCATGTAACTCTCACACTTGGCATATAAAATGCTTCAAATTCTACAATATGATCTATTAACAAGGAGTAATGACACATATAAATAGTTTCCAATTAATCATATTCATGAATGAATCCTTAAAAGTCTTCCAAATTTGAGTTTCACCAATTTCATTAAGTGTTCACCACTTCTTCACTGTGACTTGTTGAGATGAAGGAGATGGTAGGCACACTTAGAAGATTATATATCTCAATATATGGACATGAGAACTTATAATAATTTATATTATCTCTCCCAAAGGTGGTTTCATCTTTTGAAAGTTCTCTATGCCTGAAAAACATAAAAATCAATCAAAATAAGATATATTGTACCTCTTTTGTATAGGTTTAGTGCATCTAAATTGCATGGAAAAATACCTTAGAGAGTCCTCTACAGCTCCAAGTTAGTTTTATGGAATTTACACCCCATCTATATACTCTTTTTGCCTTATTTCCTCCATCAGGTCTAAGAGATTATTTTGTGAGGGTTTTAGAGTGGTCTAAGGTCTTAACATTTATTCATGAAAAATAAGACATTAAAATACTTTATTTATGACTATAATAACACTTTAGGGACCCCCCTAACACCTCAAAATAACTTGAACCTACATGAAAATTATCATGATAGTTATAAGCATCTCAAGATTGTCACTCAAGTCATCTCTATGCATTTTACAGGGTCTTACTGCCTTTGAGCCAAAAAATGGCCTTTTTATGAATTTATTTTAAAACAAAAGGCTAAAAAACCTATATATATACTCCAATAATTTGATCCAATATGTCTCCATTTTTTATTTATGCTAAAAGTTAGGATGGCTTCTCACTTGGAAACCAGGTCTTGTCTTGCATCCTAGGTCTACCTACAATAGAGGCTCAACCAAACCCCCTAATGGATTCCCATGCCTTTTAGGTTTAAAAACATACATTATACTTCTCAAAACTTTAATCAATCAATTGGGAAACTTTTCCAAACTTGGGAATGAATATGATTCCCCCTTTGGTTCTTAGGCCTTAACTCTACCCATTGGGTTTGACTACAACCCTTGTAGCTTAGAGAACCCTAACTAGTTTCAATCCTTAAAGGTTGTTTTCACATATTATAATAATTGTGTTACAAATATAAAAATACACCTTGAGGATCTCCTTGACTTTTGGTCCATGATTCATCCTCGCTTCCAAAACTTGTAGGGTTTGTGCAAGGGAAAAGTGTCCTACCTCTGAGATAGATTAGAGGCATGTTGTCTTATTTTTTCATTAAATTTATCTATTATATGATTATAAAACTACCAAGGATTCATTTTACAACTTTTTATATCCTAGTGATGATTTTAGACCTCTCAACTTGCTCCATTTGCCTTGGTAGACTTTTAGGTACAGGACTATGTAGGATGTTGAATGTTGATTGTATGCATCAATGTTAGTATTTTACATGATGGATTTGAACTATTGAAGGTACCTTAAAGGTGAAAAAAATAATTTTTTAAATGTTTAGGAACTATTTATCACTTAATCTCACTATATATTCTCTCCTTTATAACTTCAAGTTACAACAAGAATCCTCTCTACCTAATTGACTATGACAACTTCTCAGGGTCTTCTGTAGGTATATATGTGCATGAATTATGAATTATAAGTATTAAATGAGATCAAATTTTATTTTTAATATCATATAATCATTTTTTCATCATGTTTAAATCTTCCTTATATTGCCTTGTTACCATGATCTTCAAGATTAAGCCTCCCAATTCTTGACTATGATTGTGTTTACCTCCATAGTCACACCTGTAGGTGTGCATTGCATGATTTGAGGACTAAATATAGTGTTCAATAATTAATTTTAAATATTATATTATGATAAATAAATTATAGATGTTTCCCACTATTTTTATTCCCTTTGATGTACTTTTAGTTCCAAACATGAATTCAGCCTTGCTGACTGAGACAAACCTATAACATGCTTGTAGGTTGGTATGGTTCTAAGAAAACTTGTATATGGTATGTGTGAATCCTAATTAAATATCCTAAATTAAAAATATTTTAATTATAATTGGTTAATTCCCTTAAATTCCCATTAAAAACACCATAAAGACATCCAAAGCTCACTATTTATCTCCCTGGCTATAGGTAAGCATTTTGCCCTATGTACGACCATGGTATGAGCTTGGGAAGTCAAAAACAACCTATACTTTATTCTGATGGTCTCTATAGTTTATATATTTTATTTTTTCATCATCCAAGTCATTTAAGCATGGATACATTCCTTTGGATTATGGCATTGGGTAAGAATCTTGTTGGAGTCTCAATCCTGTAGATGTTATTGATCAAATTTAGTGTTTTATAGGCACTTTTGAGGGCCTTCAAACATCATACTCCATTATTCCTTAATCATTAAAACTTAGTATAGTATTTATTCAATATATATATAATAATAAAATATCATTATAATGAATTAAAATTATTTGGTAATGTATCATGAGAGTTTTGAAACAACCCCTTGGACCTCTATATGCACTTTTGAGGGATAAGAGGCCAAAACCTAAATTGGCTACTTGGGATAGTTCCTCGATGCTATAATGAATTAAAAAAAGATTAATAATGTTATTAAAGCTAAAATAAAACTTTAAAAATATCATCATGTTTTAAACACGACAATATCTTTCCATACAATACCCCTATACCTATGTCTACGATAATTGTAGATGCAAAAGAGTAGTTTGCAAGCATACATAAGCCTAAAAGAGGATTATTCAGTTATCAAAACTAAAAAACCAAGAATATAATGATAAAAAATATTTATATTCCCTAATAAACATATGAAATAATCAAATCCATCAAACCAAAGCAAATTATTCTAAAACTAGCTCAAAAAGGAGACCCCTCATGGATGAAGAAGCATAAAAAATTGCCTAGCCTCTTAGTGATGATTCATAAAGGAGTAGCCATTAAATTTAGACTTATTACCATGGATTTTAATCTAACTCAGACCAATTTCAATACCCAATATCAATCCTCCCAACTTCACCTATACGGCTTATACCAAGCATGCCAAGTTGACTCTCCTTGGCTTGCAAAGGCAAGAAAGAAGAAACAAAAGAAAAATTTGATCCATATAACCTTTTATCTCTAAAAAAAGTGTGGTAAATAATTTAGGGATGTAAAAAATCATATTCCCATGTTTTTATCTAAAAGTGGACTTCCCAAGTCCATACAAGTGTCATTAAGGGGAAGTTTTTTAAGGAGTTTTCCCTATTTTCATGCATGAAACTACTTATTGAACTAACTATAAATTCATCTTGACATATTTTGAACCAATCCACGTTGAAAACTCTCTTGGTGACAAATTTCATCTATAATCAACCCATACATGTCATTTAATAAGCCAAAAATGTGATAAATGGGCATTTTTGGACTATGAGACACAGAAAAGGATCAATTTATGACTTATGAACACTTAAAACACATAAATGATAACATTATGACATTTACAAAACAATTTGAGCCTTTTACCATGCTTGACTAGAGTTGACTTTGGTTGACTAGATGAGCAAAAGGATGATAGGCTTAGAGCAAGGCTAGAGTAGGGATATGTTAGGTATTTAGACACACATGGGGCCTTATTAGACATATGGGAACTTGTGAAGTTTCAATATGTATGGGTTGACCCAATTTGACTAAAATCAAAATTTGATCAACACTTTTGATAATTCCTAGGCATAACATTCTTGCCTATGTTAAGGACCTATAGCCTTATCACATCCATTAGGTAAAGGGAGTCAAATGTACTCTAAATGTAGTAGGATCAGACCTTGACATAACTAAAAAGATATCTGATTGACCTCAACACACACAAATGAAAGAAAGCACACACCAAGACAAAGAAAATAGATAAATCAAAGCCACACTTGTGATACTAATCATTTAGGGAGCACAATACACAACAAAAAGGAAACTAATTATGTACATATAACTAAACATACCTCCTTTCCTAGATCAAAAGAAAAGTACCTTTAATCTCCTTATTCATTAGATGAATGAGGATGTCAAGCATGCTTTCTTTTAGATGTGGTATTAGATAACTCATTCTTACTTCTTGTTCCTTAGCTTGGCATGTCCTTTGATAGAGTCATCTTAAACAAGTCTCCAAGGTAAATTAACTCTTCTTGACCTTGGAATACTACCTCATAATAATGTCCCTTTATCTCATCATGGAAAATTTGCATCTCTATACATGACACAACTTGTGAGAAGACTATGTCTTCTTGAAAGACCTCATTGGTCTTCTCATTTTTTACAACCACTTCAAATCCTTCATGAAGTCTTGTATCATGGAATTCTAGGAGTGTTTATTGGGTTTGTGATCTTAAAAATCTTGCCTTCTCATTGTCTTCATATTCTTTTAATATTTGCATATATGTGTGCCACATGTCTTCTTCTTGAAACACATCATCTTGTTTACCATATCTTGTATTTATCTCCCAAGAGATCTTAGGCTCCTTGTGGCTTTCAACTTGACTAAAAATGTCCTCAAATCTTTGCCACAAGTCATCATCCTCTTTTTGATTAGCATCATGAAGGTGAAAAATAAGAGAAACTTCTTCCTCTTTGGAATCCAAAAGAACCTCTTGCAAATCTTCTCCTTCACTACAAGTTAGGTCCTCTTCTCCATTAACATAATCTGATGTTTTCTCATAATAAGTAATCTCCTCTTCACTCTCATCCCAAATAAATTTTCCATCTCCTTCTCCCTCCTAGTGATGTCAATACTAGGCATCTCAAAACCAAGAACTTTATCCCAAGAAGGCTTCCAAAGAGAAAGGTAATCTTCATCATTAGAATCTGATTTCTTCTCAATCAACTGATCCATATTAGGTTCAATGGCTT
Source organism: Torreya grandis (assembly GCA_037957365.1). Classification (NCBI taxonomy): domain Eukaryota; kingdom Viridiplantae; phylum Streptophyta; class Pinopsida; order Cupressales; family Taxaceae; genus Torreya; species Torreya grandis. Next base: position 634,622 of record JARHVA010001870.1, read on the forward strand.
CATTTGATTCAATATTTCTCTTTCATAGATGATATATTCTTCATTTTTATTTACAATTCCTCAATTATTTTGGCAAGGTTTTCTTGGAATAGCTTCTCTTAGGGGAAAATAGGATCTTCATTAGGAAAGGAAGTAGGAAGAAGTTGAGATGAAGGGAAAAAATCTTCTTAAGGAAGGGGAGGAGGGAGTTGAGTAGGTTTAAGCTTCTCTTCACTTCCAACTTCTCCACTTAGACATTCTTTATCCTTTTTTCTATAAAATGCCACTACTTATTTCCACCTTAGGAAGCTAGGCTTAGAGGATTCTTCATGAGATTGAGATAAAAATAGAGGGGTAAATGATAGTATTTGTAAACTTAGGGTTTCCTTGAGATTAAAATCTTGTCTCTCACTTGGGAAAGTAGGCTTAGGAACCTTATTTTCTACTTCCATGATGGTTTGTGTCAAATGTTGGTTTGTCAACTCAATCTCCTTGTCGAGATGGGCCTCCAACATCAAATTTCTTCTCTAAAAATCTTCTCCAATTAGATTATGAGATGGATCAACTTTCTCAACAACGGTTTCCTCCTTCCTTTGACTACTCTCTTGGATGGACCACCAAGAAGGGAAAATTTGGGTAATGCATGAAGGACTTGGGACATTTTGAACCATGATTGTATTAGTTTTTGAAAATGCATAGTTGACACACTTGAAGACTATTGTGGGGTGTATTAGAGATACCAAGAATAAGCTTGTTCATAAGCTTTCAACCTCTCTTTTATGTGGAAAATTAGACCACAAACATCAAGCATTTCAACTATAAGGCCTTACTAATTATCTCTCTCTATAGGCATCCATTATTTTTTTATTTGCTCCAAAACATCCCTCACACTCTTGATACAATCACTAGGCATGACTTGAACACAATTATTTTTGGTATCAAGGTCTAGTATATAGTTTTTTTAACCAATGATATTCTTCTAAAAAATTATAATGGATTGAATTGGAGAAGACCTAGGTTGATTGGGTGAAGCACAAGATTGATAGGGATGATTATAGGCAACATGGAATTAATAGGGATCATGACAAGATTGTCCAAACACTTGTCATCTCCTCAAGGGGTGCAAGTTCAAGTTACAATAGTAACCAAACATGAGAGAAATATTTAACTAACACAATACTTCTTACACTTGGAAACTAGAGACAAGTCCCTAATGACCATGGCTTCTAAATACTTATACACTTGACCAAAATTAGGTGTACAATCTTAAAACTAACCAATGTGTATCTCAAATTAAATAAAGTAGGGGATAGATGGGGATCATGAGAGATACATCCATGTACTAAGTGGTACAATTATGTATATGCTTGGATTTGATCACAAGGAGTTAAAGTAGTTTAATGACAAGGATATGGGCCATACTTTGATTCCTAAATCATTAAGAAGTTGTTTAAACCTACAAATGATATAGCATAAACACCAAATAAAGGAGTGATCATCCAAAAAGAGGGGGAATTTTAATGGTCATCCATAAAATAGGGGGAATATAAATGATCAAAAAATAATCACAAGGAAATTAGGACAATAAATGATAAAATAAAATGTAAAGATGTTACCTAAGCTCTATAATAGAAAAAAGGTTGATTTCAAGTACTAAATAATTGTAATCTAAATCATAGTGTAAACAAGATGATATAAATGTAAATTAAATTCTTAAAAATAAAGTTATGAAATGAAATTAAACCATGATGTAAGGTTCAATATATGTACAACAAGGAATCATAAATTATATAATATAATTTAAATTTTAAATCCAATCATATAAGAACATGAATAATAAGGTGATATCACACACACACACACACACACACACACACACACACACACACACACACACACACACACACACACACACACACACACACACACACACACACACACACACACACACACACACACACACACACACACACACACACACACACACACATCATCATCATCATCATCATCAACAACAACATTGGATAAATCCAATTATATCTAGAATATAGCTCTGATCATAGTTGCATTTATCTTCACATTGAGTCATTTCAGGACATCCTTGTGCATGAGCTCTATGGAAAAGTAGAAATACTAGAAGGAGGGGGAGGGCATGGTAAATCCTATGAATTATATTTAATTTGAGGAATATTCAAGGTCATGGGTTGGATAAATTTTATATAAGGTTAAAGTCATGAAGAATGTTGTTCTTTATTTTGAGAATGACCTTGAGATTGTTGCTAAGAATGTTGAGGTGCAGGCCTAACAATATCATGAAAGTGTTGTTGGATTAATAAAAATATATTGGTGTGATGTGTATTGAAATTATTCAAAGTAAAAGATACCTCCCCATGCTTGGGTATGTATTCTAGAGATACATTTATAGGTGGAAAATTATTTTCATTGGAAGGTCATGTTTAGTATGAAGGGTATCAAGATATCATCAAAGAGTTCAATAATTAGTCAAATTATGTGTAATTAGACTATTAAATTAATAATTGAATATATAATTATTTTATTAATGTGGTTTAATATTTATGGTATAAATTAAGTCTTATGGCTACTACTATGCTATTAATATTTGGTATGCCCAAAAACCTTTGTACTAATGACCAACTACATTGTAAAAATCACAATATGACTCATTTTACCATAGTCTATGTGGGGAGTCATGATGAGTCCTAAATATAATTTAATAATATATTATTAGTATCATTAATAGGTGTTGAAACTATATATTTAGGAGACTACCTTAGTGCAGGACAAATTAATGTGGCCAACATATCAGGAGGAAGGATACTTGAATTGTAATTAAATATAGTAAACTGATATTAATGTAGGGGCATCCTATAAGGACCCAAAAATTATTTCAATTTTATCTTTATATATTTTAATTAGTGTCACATAGGTTTTAGATTAAGGTAAAAATAGGTTTTGAAGGGGCCCCGAAACCCTTTAACAGGATCAAAAAAGATAAAGCATTACCATGCACCAGGAAAAGCCATCCTTAAACCTACTAAAAAGTAGCAACAAAAATAGGTTATACAAGGATAACCTCAAAGAACAATTAAACAATCAACTCCCTAATATCCCGAGAAATTCTCTAATATCTATTTTTAGGGGTAAAATCCAGAATAGTTGCCTGTCTGCCATCAGCAATATTCTGCATACTTTCTAGCTCTCTAGTTTTCCTTATGGGTCTTCTTCCGGGTTTGTCAGGAGAGCCAATATCTGGTTTCACCTTACGATGTTGTTTATCTCTTTTTCCAAATTTATCCTGAGTAAAAACAAGCTATTTCACCTTTGTGTACTGGTCTTTTTTACTACTTCTAGTTTCTACACCCTTAGTATTCGTATTTCTTCCACCCCTTTTTCTTTGGTTCTCCTGAAGCTCCTCCACAGGGATATCATTATCATCTTGAATCTCCCTAGACTAAGAAAGGATAATATCTCCCTCTTCTTAATTATTTACATCTTCAGCCAAGATTTCTCCTTCTTCTAGTACAGTTTTGTCATCAGCATCACCCCATCGCTCTTTTATCCTTTGATAGCAAATGATTTGTTTTGATAAATCCGTCAAATTTTCTATTTTTTGTTCAAGAATTTTGATATCTATTTGCAGTCCATCTCCTTCTTTTTCTAAATTTTCTTTCTCAATAGAAAACTCTTTATACGCCTCAGTTTGTGGATCTTTAGGTTCTTCACAAGAAGGCTCTTTATCCGCCTCATCATCTAAATCTTTAGAATATTCACTATTCTTTTGTTCTTGTCTATGATCTTCCTTGAGTTTCCATTCTTTCTTATGCTGAAATTTTCTCCCATCCAAAACACCACTCAAAAGATTTTTGCTTTTAGACGGACAGTTTTTAATGAAGTGCCCTTGTTTCTTACAAGCATAACAAGAATTAGGAAAATCTTCAAAAAAAATCCCTTGAGTTTTTTTTTCCTAACTTGGATATTATATCCACTTTTTATGGGATGTGATTCAAATCTGCCACTTTGACCTAAATTCTGGCACTTTAAAGTTTGGATCTGGAAGCCATAGCTTTATCCACTGCCACAAGTTCACCAAAAGAACTGGCAATACCTTTAAATATTTCCTCATGCCAAAACTCTAAAGGGAGTCCAGGAAGTCTAACCCAAATGGGAGTGGTTAAGAAAAAAGAATCTGATAGATCCATGTTGGGCTCCCATTTTTTGATAGTAAGAGAACATTTACCAAAAGACCACAGTCCTCCACCCAGAACCATATTCATGTCTTCCTTACAATTGAAGATAAATGAGAAGAAACCATTCAACATTGGTGCCATTTCTACCTCTCCTCTAATTACCCATTTCCTTTTAACCATTTTTTTAAGAGATTCTAGATCTGGTCTTGCTCTTAAAAATTTACCCACTAGGGTGAAATCCATGGAAGACATAGAAAAATTTATTAAAGGGTCTGGAATAAAAACTTGAAACTCACCTTTCTCCCAGCAAGATTTAGTAGTCACCGGTGGGAAAAGAGATTTTCCATTGGGTTTCTTGCCAAACAGAGATGACCACTTCTTTTGTTCTACATACTCTACCTTCAGCACTTCTGAAGAATTTTCCTTATTAAAATGCACATTATCTTTCTCCTTTTCATTATCTTTCCCCAACACAGCAGGAAAAGAATCTAGATGGGAGACATAGATCCCACTGAAAGGATTAGAACCACTCGACGATTTTCCATTATTTACAATAGCAACACATTCTGACCCAAATTTTTTTTCTGCACCTCCTGCTATCCCTCCAAGGTCTGTACTTACTACCTAGTTCTCCATAAGCAGTTTTTCTCTCACCTTCAAACCTGCGCTCTCCACATCTGATGGGGCGCCTTCAATCTGCCACCCAGAAAATTTAAATTTTAGGCGCACTTCCAACACACCCAGCGCATCCCACCTATACATCCTACCTATGTATGGTTTATGTGTAGTAAGCAATCTATTTTGCTTTAATTAGTGTCACATAAGTTATATAGGTCATAATAGGTCTATTTGTGGAGTCTATGTAGTCATACAATGCATAGAATTTGAATTTTTGTGTTTCCCGCCAAAATATTTTTTTGAAATTTTTAATCTTGTTAGGTCATTTGTGAATAATTTCATCTAGTTTTGAAAGTGGAAAGATGTATCAGTCATGTCAAGGGGTTTATAAATATTAAGAGTTTCATAAAAAGGTTCATGAGTTGAATGTTTTGGTTCAAGACACTTTATGTTATTTGAAAATCAAGAAATGTTATGTTGAAAGAAACCTCCACATAGAAAAAGGGATCAAGATTTAGTTAATCATCCATTTTGGAATGCTTAGAGTCAGTTTTAGATGGTATAAAATGATTTCATTTGAAAATTGTAGCTTTTATGCTTTGGTAACCCATGTTTTGATGGAATGAAATTCATAGACCCTGTTGAGGTCTTTTGATATTTTTTGCTAATTGTATATGTGATTGTTGATAAACAATGAAATGGAAGTTGTTTACTTGTGTGTTTTAAATTGAATTGATGTTTGTTTGATGAATAATTTCTCTAATAATCAATGAAAAGAGAGTTTTGGATAAATAAATGCAAAGTACATACTCCTATTCTTATATAATGGTTTATTACAGTCTAAATTTGATTTATTGATTAAAAAATGAATGATAAATGCATCCTAATGTGTTTGGGATATATAGCATAAGTTTTTTTTTCTATTATGATTTCAATTTTTAAGAGACAGTGTCGACAACATCTTGTGTTTAGATATAACCATAAATGGACCCTAAATTAAGTTGTTTGAATCACCTATATATTGATTATTGTAAGATTATCATAAAAAAGGAATTGAAAATTGGTTATATAATATTATTTAATGATTTTATTATTACATTTGATTATATGTTTCAAAAATTATCAAATAAATCTTTGTATGTTCAGGAAGATGTAAAACAACCCTATTTCCTATAGATGCATAAGAGCACAATAGACTGTGCATTAGAGTTCATAGAAGACATGATCATTTATTTGAATTGAAAAGGATAAATAATGTAAGGGTAAGTATAATTTACTTTTAATGTGATTTTGACCTTTTGTGTATTCAAGAATGTGGCAGAAATTTATAAACCTTGATATAGACCTGTAGTGGTCATTTTACTTACACAGTCAAGTATTTTTTGAATTATAAATCTATGATAGAAGATAGGAAAGTGGAATTACAATTTTTGATTAGATTAATAAGACAAATATAGATGTATAAAACTGATTTTTAAGCTTTTAAACCCATTATGTCATCCATAGTGGAATTATTTGTGCCTTTGGTTGTAATTAAGTCTAAAAATCCCTAAACTAGGGTTTGGGGAATATAAGCAATTTTGACCATCAAAAGTTACAAAAATAGGTGTAAATATTGGTCTCAAAATATTATATATATTTTTAGGTTTTAATAATTTTATTTTACATCTCTATACTCTTTGAAGGTACTATGTGTTTCAATAGGGCAGACAGGCCTAATAGGCCTAAATAGATGCACAAACTGAGGTGGAAAGAAGGTCATATGAAATAATTAAGAGACCAAATTTCATGGATAGATGTAAAATAATAAATATTATATAAAAATAATTATTATTTATTTTGAATCATTGTACCTTATCTGTACAACCTAAGAAATAGGAAAGAGAGGGCTAGAAGGACTATGGTAGAAAAGGTAGGGTTGTGAAGAGAATTGAATTAAGACTTGAAAAGTGTTTGTGGTTTAGCTAGTGGATAGAAAGGGTTGATGAAAACCTCATAAGCATGTTCAAAAATATTTGAACTAGAATGTAGGCAAGAGTATCTTAGTTACATTACATGATCATAATACAAGAAATGTGTTTTTTTTATTTCTAGAATTATGAAGAGGGGTGAATTGAGGTTTGTAAGTGTTAGAAATGGAGTTAATATATGACTGAGAGGTCTATGAAATCATAAATAATATGATAAAAAATATCAAAGACCTTTGAAACCACAGATTGATAAGTGAAACTTAGAATCATGCATAGAGATGTGAACTAGTCAGCATTACTTAAGGTAGTGGATTTTGGAATAAGGTTAACATTGATCATTTGGTATATGTTTTACATAAAATAAGGTATTTTCATGGAATGATTAGGGAGAATACTCTAAAGAGTCTCAAAATTAACTAAGGTAGAGTGTGAATAATATGGTACAAACTCCATATCAAACCTGTGAACATCCATGAAATGAATAATAATGCTAGGTATAATTGAAGGATAAGTAAGTGCATCAACACAATAAATAATATGTGAGTGTAAAGTAGACTCAAAATATTGTATAAGAAATATCTATAACAAAGGATTTCTATATGATTTTCTTGTGCATATTTGGATAATAAAGGGTCATCTAGGGATTATTAATCATCATAATTAGGGTATGATCAATATGGAGGGCATCAAACACTTGAATGTGAGGGGAAGAGTGGGGAGTCATATTTTTAGGCATGATTATAAAAGTGGGAAACTCATTATTTAGCTTCTTGTGAAAACAAAGGTGAAAAGAATTGGTAGCTAGGGTATAATACTAGAAGGGAGATATGATCTTTTTGATATTAAGACTGATTTCATCATGTTCATCATCATAAAAATCTAAGAGGTTAGGTGGTATGTTTCCTAAACTATGGGGTGTCTATTGTAGCTTCGGTTAGAGTTGACAAGATAGTTAAATCATTAAGATTCATGAAATATGATTTTAGGCAAGGGTAGGTATTTATAAACACACCATATTACTGGGATTGTTTGAAATTCTAGGGGTCGGTATCACTTTGAATCTTGTATACATATATATATATATATATATATATATATATGTATATATATATGTATGTATATATATATATATGTATATATATATATATATATATGTATATATATATGTATATATATATATATATATGTATATATATATATATATACATATATGTATGTATGTATGTATATATGTGTGTGTGTGTGTGTGTGTGTGTGTGTGTGTGTGTATGTATGTATATATATATATATATATATATATATATATATATATATATATATATGTATGTATGTATATATATATATATATGTATGTGTATATATATATATATATATATGTATGTATATATATATATATGTATGTATGTATATGTATATATATATATGTATGTATGTATATGTATATATATATATATATATATATATATATATGTATGTATGTATGTATATGTATATATATATATATATATATATATATATATATATATATCACCATTGTGGTGAAATTTAACACACTGGCATGCATAAGAGGTGATTTATCTCATACAGTGAGTCTTGGGTAAGTTGAGTAATATGGTATAGGATAGTGGAAAGATAAAAAAATATGATCTTAAATCTAAACATAATGAGAGGGACTATGATAGGAATTCAAACACAACCAATAAGAGGCATTTGTATTTTATTATATACTTGGCATGTAATTTAGGTAGATTTAAGGTTTTATTAAGAGTATCCAAGAGTTTTGATGAAGTCAAGGGAGGTGGCATAGATGTCATAACCTTCATTAATCAAGACAACTTGAATTTAATATCATCAACTTGGAATCTAATGAATAAATTAGGATCATCTCCATGAAGTAATATTTTGTCTAGGATAATAGAAATGATAGGTAATTTAAGTGAGAGAGAAGCACCCCAGGTTTCATCCACTTTAATGGACATTTCCTCATACTATTGAAGGATATTATCCTCAAAACCAAGAAAGGTAACTTATTTACCCATAGGTAGAGGTCAAGGGATATTCATTTAAAATAATAACTGAATTAAATTATTATGATGATTTTGGGAAGTCCTCATGAACTCAAGGAAAGAATTTTGAGATGAGAGTCTATAAATTTATTCAATGGGGTCCTATTCATAAAATCCTAAGCATGTAGAATAAGATTAATATAAAGGTGTGTAATGCTAAAGTAGATTAGAGAAAGGATAGAATGGGGTGCATTTGAATTTATTAAGAAGATAATTGTGTGGTCTTGGTTTGACCAATGTAACTTGGTTGAGAGTAGTAGACTAGATCAAGCTGGTTGATGAGTTTTATTACATAAAATAATTAGAAGTTGAATTCATCAAGCTAGTCAATGTGATAAATTTGGGAGGAAATAATATTAATAGACTAGATCGATCCTATCAATGTAATAGTAATAATAATGGGAATAGGAATGGAATACTTTAATTTGATTGATGTAGTTGATTATGATCTAGGAGTAGTTGACTATATCATGCTAGATGATGCAATAATAATAGAGCGAAGAAAATTAACAAAATATATCAGGTAGGTTGATATAAGTATGGGGGGACTAATACAATACATCAAGATATTCAATAGAGTTAGAATTTTTTTCATTAAATTTAACTACATAAAGTTGTTTGATGTATTCATAAGAGATAAATTATTTAAGATCTCCTGATACTCAATATTTGCAAAATGAGATGGAGAGGCATCCTAAATTATTTAGTAAGTAGAATAGGGAGTATGAGTAGGATGTGGATAAGGATAAATTTAAGATACCACAAACCTCATGTTAACTAAGTTTTATTCATTGGGATAAGAGTGAGGATCAGCTATGGTTTCTAAAACATTAGATCTAGTGGGGTGAATTGTATTAGGTTGTTGGTGTTGGGTATGATTAGGAAGTGGATTTTTTAGATGGAATGGTGATCATTATCTTGTTTGAGAGATTTATGTTTGATCTTTAACTCATGATCTTTAGTCTGATGATCAAATTTGGGACCAAGGATAAACTCAAGAGAAAAGTTCCTAAGTTGCCTACATGTTTCATGGGAATGTCCCCAACTTGCGTGATACAAAAATATTTTTTGAGGATCATACTAATTATTTCTGGGGAGATAATATCAAGTTATCTATATGAGGGTTCAATAATACATTTATTACCATGGAAAGAGGCTTGTGAATGTCCATGTTGTTCTCATAGTTTAAATAAAAGGGAGGGGGGCTAGAAGGGACTTATCATGATAGGTTGGGAAAATTTCACTTATATGGATCCAATGTGGATAATAACATGAATGGTGTGTGTGTAATAATAGGTATCCAAGACACCATCATTAGTAACATGTTTGTTTTTATACTTCTTAAGCATACAATTTAGAAGGCTCAATTGTATTATGAGAAATTCTTAGTGTTTTAATTGATCAAGGGCTTATTAAAAATATTTTGGAGAAATAATTATGACTCTATATTTTAGTTTAGTATGAAGAGAATTATTAAACAAATGGAATATATTTTATTTTGACATGTTATGTTTAGCCTTGTTAGATAAGGTTTTCTAATGTTTAATAAATACTTGGGTAGTTTCTGATCCTTCTTATTTGTGGTTAATGATATGGGATAAGTTATTTTTAGTAAGGTAATGGTTTTTAAATTCATGAAACAATGCATTATATAAGTATTCTAGGATAGATATAGTGTTAGTCTTAAGTTGATCGCACCAATGTAGGGCATTACCTAAAAAGGTTTTGGATAGAAGTTTGGTAGTGACAAAGGTGTTCAACTTAATCCAATATTTGTAAAGTTTACCAAGAGATTTAAAATTCAAATAAATATTGGTGGATCCATTATAGGTTATAATAGGAGTGATACCCCCATATGTCAATGTTTACAATTTTAAGAACTAATTGTTCATTTTGGAGATGTTTAATTTTTTTTGTTAAGAAGTGGGAATTGTAGAATGAGATTACCATGTGTATTTATAAGGTGGTGGGGGTGGGGTTGGGGGAATTTGGTTTTTAAACTCCCCAATAAGTTTTTAAGGATGATTTTCAAGTGCAAGTGTTTTTTTTACATTTTCATCATTTGATTGGAATTATTAGTTTGAAATATAACCATTTGGTTCATGGATTACAATAAAATTTGATTAGTACTAAGAGCTTATTAGATATAAGAGGAATATATTTTTAGCTTAATATCAGATTTTAATAGAGCCAAAATCTATTCTTTATCACAATAGAAGGTTCAGTATCCCAAAAATTTAAAACCAAAAACAAAATAAAACCATTAAACCTATAAAACCTCTTCAATTCAGATAAGATCTTGAGATACAACTAAGATCCATATTTAATACAAAAACCTAAATATAAAAGTAATAAAGGTATTCTTAATCATAAAAATATAACCACAGAGTGAAGCTAGTGTTATTATCACCCTTTTGATGCTTATAACCTTCTTCCCTTAGTGTTAACAAAGATTTCATAGTCCATTGAGTACTGTCATTAATAGAAGTTTGAGCATCCATATAAAAAAATTTGACTCTATTTTCCTACCTCTCTTCCCTTTATTATCAAGGTTAGGAGTTTCAAAATCATAAAAACTCTGAGAAATAGATATAAAATCCCTACTTCCCATCTCTTCTTCTTTTAGGATTGATACCCCCTATGTCAATGTTTACAATTTTAGGAACTAATGGTTCATTTTGGAGATGTTTAATGTTTTTGTTAAGAAGTGGGAATTTTAGAATGAGATGACCATGTGTATATATAAGGGGGTGGGTTTGGGGGAATTTGGTTTTTAAACTCCCCAATGAGTTTTTGAGGATGATTTTTCAAGTGTAAGAGTTGTTTTTACATTTTCATCACTTGATTGGAATTATTAGTTTGAAATATAGCCATTTGGTTCATGGATTACAATAAAATTTTATTAGTACTAAGATATTATTAGATAGAAGAGGAATCTTTTTTTATCTTAATATTGGATTTTACCAAGAGCCATAATCTATTCTATATCACAACAAAAGGTTTAATATCCCAAAATAAAACCAAAAACAAGATAAAACCATTAAACCTATTAAACCTCTTCAAATCAGATTAGATCTTGAGATACAACTAAGCTCCAAATTTAATAAAAAAACCTAAATATAAAAGTAATAAAGGTATTCTTAAGCATAAAATTGTAACCACACAGTGAATCTAGTGTTATGATCACCTTTTTGATGTTTGTAACCTTCTTCCCCTAGTGGAAAATAAAGATTTCATAGTATATTGAGGACTATCATTAATAGAAGTCTAAGCATCCATATACAAACTTTTTTATTATATTTTCCTACCTCTCTTCCCTTTCTTATCGAGGTCAGGAGTTTCAAGATCATAAAAACTCTGAGAAATAGATAGAAAATCCCTACTTCCCATCTCTTCTTATTTTTACTCCCATCTTTCCCTTTATTCTTCTAAAACTTCTTATTTTTGGAAAGTTTATAGTAATGGAGAAGCTTTATCTACTTCCTCTAGCTTAATTTCCTTAACAATCACTTCCTTTACCAGCTTGGAAGAATAAGGTTATCCTGACTCCAAATCAATTTGTGTTTCCACTACCACTAGCATGCCAGTCTTCAATAGATCAACCTAAACCTCGTAAGAGGTTTCAAAATAAGGGAGATAAATATATTTTTATTTATTTATGAACTAAAAACTATGAACCAAATCATGATTTGGGCATCAAACCTTTCTTTCCCACTTTTGAAGAATCACTAATTGGGATCCTTTAAAACCCTTCTCAAGATAAGCAACAATATTATGGTCACTTCAATTAAATTTGAAACATATAAAATTAAAACATTAAAAATTAATAAATTAAAACCACACTCCATGAGAGGATGATATTTTAATAGAATGGTTCAAATTTTTGGACAAATAAACCAATACACACACTCTGATAAAAATTCACTGAGTTTCAATGGATTCATCCATGTTAACAAAAGATCCTAGCTTACTCACCAACTATTTGAAAAGATTATTGTAATTAAAAACTAAGGTAATATTATAGCATCTTACCCATACAATGGATTGTGAGATCATTGAAGTAGTTGGATCAAAAAATAGTGCATAGGGGTAAAAAACACCCCCTATTTACCCACAAACAAAGGCCTATTAATCCAGACAAAATATTTATCTTCTAAATATTGAAATTGAAGAAAAAAAACCATTTGATAGAAGAGATATAAGGAGTTTTTAATTTAGGCCAAGATCCAAAATCCCATGGTCGAAGAGCTTCCTAAGTTAGATGTTTCCCAACACATCTGCTAATCCAAGATTTACTACCCCTTTCCAAACCAATCAATGAAATCTCTAAGTCTAAAATTTATAGAATAGGAGTATTAAAGAAAATTATGGGAAAATCACCTATATATCCCATTCTCAATGACATTTTATGGGAAATATCTACTTCTGGATTCCCCTTAACACCCTCCACATTGACTCTTTCCTCATTGGAAAACTTTTCTAAAGGAATCTAGCTTCTTGGGATAAGAATAAGATTTTATTTAGGATGAGCCTTAAGAATAAATTCCTTAAATAAAGTTCCATAGGCATGAAATGGATTAAAGATATTATTATAATAGGATTGCACTAGAGCCTTAGGTAAAACCCTAACCACCCCTATCAAATCTCTATATATTCTCTTCTTCAAAAAAGAGATACCATTTGATAGATCACTATCTATACCCATCTTATCTAACCCTAAACCAACTTATTAATATTTAAAACCTAAAATAAATTACTCATAGGAATAAAAAAATAGATCTAAACCTTGAATGCTATGCTGCCCCTACCTCAACTCTGTCTGGTTGTTGACCCACACTCCACTAGTCCTACCCTAACACCCACTTTTACTTTACCATCTCCTTCCTCATCCTCACATTCCTACTCAATCAATTATTTTATTCCTTGCCTCCTATCTTACTTATGAAATTTATTAGAAAAATTCACTACTATAACTACTTTCAAATTCTTCCCCTTTACCTACACTACCTTCTATCATCCATAATACACCACTATTATCACTAGTTTTTACTACTCATAATTATCCAAAATGTTGGGGTATCAAGATTTTTGAAATGGACCTAGAACTACATACATTTTTGTAACTATAATACCCAAGCCAGTGGTGAATATTATCCATATCCATGAACTATCAACTTGCCTCATCATATTAAACACAATTTTCAAGCCACATGATGACACCCATTGCATTGAACACCAAGTCAATAGCCCATTACATTATGGATACTTTTCATGAATAACCCATCATAGCTTAGTGTGATAATGATGCTAGAGATTGGTCATCCTAATTAATGGGCCCTAAGACCTCCCACTTCTAACACTTAACTCACTCAGCACTAGGCTATCATCACCAAGTTAAAAATTTTAGGTATCATGATTTTTGAAACAAACCTATAATTATAGACATTTTTGTAACTAGAATTCCCAAACCAATAGTGAATAGTATCCCTAGCCATTAACTATGGACTTGTCTCATCATAATGAACATATGATTTAATCCACATGATAAACCCCCTTGTATTGAACACCAAGTCAGTAGCCCATTGCATGTGGATATGTTTCACAAATAACCCATTGTATCTTAGAGTGGGAATGATGCTAGAGAGTGGTCATCCTAAGGAATAGACCCTAAGACCTCCCACTTTTATTACTTATCTCACTCATTATTAGGATATCATCTCTAGGTTAATATTAGATAAATATTAATATTTACTAATGGTATCATTATTTTAAGTGTTTATATGAGAACTTTGAATAATACAAATAAAGGAAATACCTACCATGTTAGTGAAAATACTAGGCATAATGGAATAAGAAAGGAGGAAGTCATGTATTAATTTGCCTTGAGTCCTATAAAAAATATATGAATGGGAAATGGAATATATCCTATGTTATATCTTATCATGAGGTTATAAATCACCATAGGCTCCTTTCCCTTGTTATCAAGACGTTAATTAATAAAAAGGGTCATTTCAGGAGTATATTCAAGATCACCCTCATCCTCTATAATATGCATGTGTTGGGGATAATTAATTGGTTCAAGAGGTTAAGAGGTAATGATTGAATCATATTTTTTAGTCCTAAAATTCACATGACTATTGATTTTAGCTTAATTTTTTTATTGTAGTAAAATTAAAGAGAGAATTAAAATCTTTGAGGGAATTGGTTAAATCCATCATGTCTTACTAGGTTCTATTTAAAATTAGTAAAAATATACTACATGAAGGGAGATTAAGGTTAAAAATAAATTATATTAGATGATTTTTTAAAAATATAGAAGATATATATTTTATTATCCAAACTAATGTAGTTGGGAATTATAATAGGGATATTTAGACTATATTGATCTATTTTATGTAGTATGGTCAATGAAATATGAATGTAAGAGGAAACAAATAATATTGAGTTGGTCAATGTAGTTTGAAAGGTAAAGGTTAAATATAAAATTTTGTATCAATATGATCAATTTCATTAGATAGTAAGTATATATAGACTATATTATACTTTTTAATGTAGTCATGAAAAGATTTTTTTGAATCTAATAGATTGTATTAGGATGTTTGATATAGCTAGATGTAAGGTGATAATTAATAAAATGATATAAAATATTTTGATGTATTCATATATGAAAACATAGGCGATTATATCAAGTTCATATATTATTACATACACATATAATTATATTAGCACTGGATAATGTAGTTACAACATAACACAAAATTATATCAACACTAGACGATGCAGTCTATAATACTACATATAATTTTAAGAAACAAGATTAAATATAAATATATTTGATAACTATATTTACAAAAATAATCCTAGGTATATGTACTAAAATGACTTATTTGTTAGTGTGGCACATCAAATATAATTACTTTTTCATTGATTAGTGTGGGCCCAATATTTTAGAGTGCTAACTACATAGGTTAAATCATGAATGTATCCCACTAAACCTAGTTTTGAGGGTATGGTGAGAGTAATTTACCTCAGAAATACACTCCTCTCAAGTGCACCACAAAACCAAATGGAAGTCTTCCTAAGGATCAATAAAAAGGGAATCTTAGGCATTTTTGAGATACCATAAATTATGTGGGAACTAAATTCTATTTTTTAGTGTTATATTATGGCTATGAGTGTTGAGGCAAGCCCATCACACAAAAGTGTATGTAAAAATAACACCACATAACCTTGTATGATAGTCACTGATTAGTTTTAAAACTGATGAAATGCCATTTCTATGGAAAACCAAACAAACAAAAAATTAAGGTTCAAAAATCTATATCAAAAAATAATTTACTATATTCAATGAATTAAAATAAATAAGAAGCCAACTTAAACTAAAATATTTAGTTAAACTTGGAAATAAAAGGTTAATTATTTGATTATGCTTAAAAATAAAATAAAAAATTATATCAATGCTAGCTGAAGTGATTAGACATACAATTTAGAATTATATCAATATTATCAATGAAGTATATGTACATGCATAATTACAGATGTAAATGAAACTATATCAAGTTATTTGATGCAATTTATTAGATGAGTGATCAAGATAGGGATGTATCATGTTTGTCTAATATATTTTATTATAATGATGGGTTTAAGGTAAAAATATATCATGTTAAGCTGATACAATTGATTTTAAATTATAAATTTGGAAACATAAGAGGAAACAAAACTATATCGAGTTGTTTGATGCAATTGGCTAATGGGGAAGTTGATATAGAATTTATCAGGATGGCCAAAATAGTTGGTTATAAATAAGGCTAAATACATAATTTTATTTTTTTATTCAACATAGTCTACTATAAAATATGTTGTAAAAATAATGTATCGATATATTCAATACAATCGATTAAGGATAAAAATTGTAACATAGATATATCGACTGATCAATACAACTTATTGAAAAGAAGACTGCTATAAAACCATATTGAGATGTTTAATACAATTGGCTAAAGAGGTGAAGGCAATGGTAAGCTTCACATAGGGTTCAATAAAATGGATGTAATGGGATAGGATCAACCTAAAACTATCCTATCTCTAAACTAGACTCAGAGAAGGTAAATCAAAGAGAGACAATGATATTTAATGATATGGGATGTGAATAATGGATCCAAAAACCTACAAAGAGGATCACATATAAAAATAATGTAAAATTAAAGGTTTACAAGGACTTTAGGCATCTAACACAATGAATTATCTCTAAAAATATATCTACTATAATTAGTTTAATATTTCAAAAAAGTAATGTAAGTAAATGGGAATGGTTAAAAATATAAAAAATTGTAAGGAGATATGGTAGGAAAATAATGGCCTAGGATACCTAAATTGGATACATGGAAAATTCAAGAAAACCTATAACCACACTAATTATATATACATATCAAATAAGAATAAACATTCATTCACTAATCAATTAAACAACTTTTATCTCCTAAATTAAATGAATTAAAGAGCTAGGGTTAGAGTATACTTACCTTGAAGAAGACTCATTGAACCTCAATATCCCCCTTGGCCAATGGTTATTTGAAAGATGATTTTGTGATTGTGAATAACTCAAATTTTGAATCAAGCTCAAAGATAAAATAATCCCTCCTAATTAATCTTGAAGACTCCACACAACAGGATCTCTTCAAGACAAGACTCTAAATAATAACTCCTTCAAGTGTAGATTATGATAGAAGTGACAATAATAATAGATAAAATTGAGTAAATATCATCTATTGGAATGAAATGGTAGATTTTATTTATAGTGATCAATATCCCTAACCGGTTCATGAAATTAATTTTACACCATCATCCCACCATGTTGTAGTTCAAAATGGTTTGACTAACCTTAAACTATGTGTAACTAGCCAAAATAATTGATAATATCAAGTCAACATGTTCAGAGCCATATCAACCAGGTCGATGTGGTTTGGAATGGATAGATGTGAAAAATAACTATAGTATATTAGGCTGATGTAGTAGGAAATATGGATAGTAATATATCTAGAAGAGGTATTATCAAAGGATATAGGTAAAGAGTTATGTTTGAGGAAAATATAATGGATGTAGAAATGGTAGATAGATAAAAAGAAAATATCTCAAAACACCAAAGTTCCTCCCACCCCTTTCATATTGTACCTTTTAATACATGCACTAAGGTATATTAAAGTTTTACATGTTGAAAAATAAAGATTTGATAAATGATAAAAGTGAAAAATATTATGTATATATACTATTGCCTTCCCTAATATGTAGTGATGACATTGCTTAAATACTTACATAATAACATACATATGTTTGTCATAGGTGGATTATGTATGTAAAGGTAAGGATCATCATAAAAATATTATATATATATTAAATATCTATACTTCAATAAGTTTAATCAAAGGAACATAATGATAATTATTTAAGATGTGACCAATAGATCTACAAACCTAGTACGAGGAGAACATATAACATAATGTAAAAGGAAAGAGGTCCAAATCCTTTAGGCCAATAACATAATGAAATATCTCTAACTAGATATCTATATTTAAAATACTAATATTAAAAATGAGTAATATAATGGGAAGGGTTAGAAACATATAACAATGGGTAAGGAGACATGGTAGGAAAATGGGGGCATAGTCTACCTACGGTGGATAAATGACAAGTTTGAATAATCTTATAGCTTCACTAAGTTTAAGTGTAAAGAGAATTTAAAAAGAGAGATACACAGTCATTAAATAATAAATTATACAACTTATATCTATCAAAATTAAAGAGATAGGGTTATAACATACTTACCTTGAACAAGACCAATCGAGCATCAAACTCTACCTTAGCTAATAGTGTTTTTCAAGAGATTATTGTGATTTTAAGGATACCAAAGGTTGAATCGAGATCTAGGATAAAATGACTCCTACTGCATATAAGACTCCATAAGATAAGTTTTCCCTCTAAGAAAATATCCAAGCAATATCTCTTCCAATGTAGACTTAGGATAGAAATGTGAGTAATAGAAATTGAAAATGAATGTCCATCCTTATTGGATTGAAATGATGACTTTATTTGTAATGGTTAATGATCCTAAACCATCCTAAATATTAATCCAAATATATCATCCAGCTTGATTTAGTATTAAAATTGGATGAATAACCTTGAATTATGTCATCCAATCCCACCTAATTGTGAAGTTTATACTGTAACATTTGATACTACATTAATCTCATTGATGTATTTGGGAAGATATGAAAAAATATCAAAACTAAATAAAATGGGTCAACATAGTAGGAACATATAGATATTTATTAGTTATAGGATTTAACATGTAAGGAGATACATATAGGGTCAAATATAAAGAAAATATAATGGATGTAGGAATTATAAATAATCAATAATATCTTTCTCAAAGAACCAATGGACTACCCATCCCTTTCTTGGTGCACCCTTTAAGGAGTGCACTGAGGGAGATTAAAAATAAATAGGTTGATAAAAATAAAAATCATCATTAAATTATAAATTTTAAAAATATTATGTGTATACATATGCCCCACCCAAATATTATTATGTGTCACAAGAGTGTAACATGGGATGGTGTTCTGGGAAAGAACATAGCAACACAATAACTGAGTTAACTCAAGAGAATAAACACTAAAGTAAATGTTAATAAATAAAATAATTTAAAGTACCATATACATACCTTAAATTAATTTTATCTCTTAGTTTTCATATGATATATTTATAATATTGATCATGGAGGTCATAATAACTACATTTGGACAAGCCATAGGGATACAAGGCTAGACTGTAAAGAAAGCAATCATAAGAAGGCTAAAGTAAATGGAAAAATCATAAAATATATTTAGGTTGTTGGTAAATTTTTAATTCAATATGATAAATACTAGGTTATTACCAAAGGACCAAAGAATGTTAATAAAAAAATTGAAGTAAAATTGAGTAACTAAAAAGCCAAGGCTACTAATGACCAAAAAACTCAAAATGTATCTTATATAAGAAAAGTAAAAATCTAGATCAAACTTAAGGATTTATGAAATATAATAATGTAATAAACATAAATAGATAAGTAATAATACAAACTCAATAAAATATATAAAATTTATAATTATTATAAGAAACATTTATCAAAGAGAAGTAATAATCCATACTCAATCAAAGATGAAAAAATAGAAAATGACAAGAAAAATGGGATAAACTAGGCTTGAAAAAAGGTGAATTGAAAAATCAAGGTCTCAAACATAAATAAGTGATATTAGATAAAGATAAATAAAATAACCAAGATATCATATCTCAATAAATCAAATATGCATCTTCTATTCTAATTATGGATAAACTAAAACTATCATATTCTATAACATGTCAAAAAGAGATGGAGGATAAGAAGTATAGAAGTTAGGAATAGATTTTAAAACAAACCTAAATATCAAGGTAGGAAAATAAATGGGTGGTGGGTGAGAAAGATAAGTACTAAGGTGAAAAAATAACCTTTACTAGAATCAAAACACTCTAATCAAATTGGCAAGATTTTAAAACTTTTGACAATAATGACCAAAGAGAGCTTAACCTAACAACACAAGTTTGGGATAACCAATGAAGTATAAGTATCATCCCATTAATACATGTATGTATTAAAACTAAAATTGATATACCTTCCCACAACATGTTCCTCATTCTTCAGGACCCCTTATAAAGTTTTTAGTCTATTATGAATATTTGGTACTATTGAAAAATTTCCACCATTGGTCAAAGTTGCTTATGTGCAGGTTTTCAAGAATAATAAATTCATTGAGTGAAGATTTAAAAATGTATAAAAAACATAATCAAAACTTAATAAATAAAATAAAATAATTATGAACAACTCATAAGTCCAAAATTTGATAGATTTTTTAATTCTTTTCACCAGTTACTACTTGCAAGCTAGAAAAAGGCAATTTTCAAATGCTCGGTACATGAAAGAAAATAAGAGTTGGTTAAAATTTATTAGTATGGTTTTTGTGAAAATGTTCCATAAATATTAAATTAATTTTTTTTCATGATATAGTGGCTTAAATTTATGAATAATTGTTAAGTCAAACAAGTACTCTAAAACCCTTATTAGACCCTAATGACTTAGTTTTAAGAGATATAATTGCTTTTTTTAGTTTATTATTTAAAATTAAAAGTTTTGTGAGATATTATGTGGAATAAATTACCTTAATTAACTTTCATATATAAAAAAATTTATGAAAAAAATGAATAAAGGTAAAGGTACATGTATTAGGGTTTTAAGCAAGCAAGAGAGATAACCAGAAAAGGCAATTTTTGAGAGGTTAAGAGATTGGTTGAGCACATAAAATGGTTTTAATGATTATATTGGTTATTAATGGTAAAAATTAAAAAATAATTAGGTATTTATGACCCATAAAAATAAATAAAATATTAAAACTCAGACCTATAGACATTCAAAAATGAAATTATGCAAGTTAGTGACACCAAAAAGTGCATATTTTGAGTTTTATTAAATGAAATATTATGAAATTTGACATTTAATTTTTTTTTGATGTGTTTGAATTTTTAAAATTAGTTTAATTTAATTAATATACATAATTATATTTAAAATTATAAAATATAGGTCACCCCTATTTGGCTAAATTTAGTAAAGGTCAAGTCAACAACAAGAATCTTTAGCTAGCCTTAGAAAAGTGGAGTTCAAAACATGAAAAAGTGGAGAAGTTAATTTCAATTATTGGTTAATATTTTAGTAAATATTTTATTTTAATATACCCCTTTAAATTTAAACATTAAGTCTCTCTCCTATTTCTCCCTCCTTTGGGATAAATTTAGAAAGTAAAGATGCATGCAAGTTGTAAGTCAAGATAAGTGAAGTCAAACTCCAAGTTTCAAGTCAAGAATCTCAAGTAAAAATACAAGATAAAAATAAAGGTAAATTAAATAAAAATTTCATATACATTAAATATAAAAATTATTTAATTTAATATTAAAATGATTTTAATACAAGTTGTAAGTTTAACAGAAGTTAATTGAATATCTCTTCAAGATATAAGACTTTCAAAGCATGCAAGAGACCTTTGACTTTTCAACAACTAAAATAAGATTATATCCGTAATTACCATTCCATATTAAAATTTAAATAATTTTGAAACTTTTAAAATTCTAATTTTTAATTTGGGAAGTGTGTTTGAAAGTTTGAAGTTTCAGTTCAAGGTTGAGTTGGTAGTGGAGTTGAAGCATGAGTGAACTAAGACTAATAGGGACTTATCTAGAGCATATTTTATTCTATGTATATTATCATTTTATATATTTAAATTATTTTTTTAATGATTATTATGATATTATTATTTTTTCTTACTTAAAATCCACTAGAATTTATACTACCTCACTTTTGAAGCAATAAAGAGTTGATTTTTCCTCCATTTTAAGGTGGTTCATGAAGTGTGTTTTTAATATTCATTAATGTAACTTAGTGAATTATTTTTTTTAATGTATTTATGTATGAATATATCATATTTATGAATAAATTAATAACTCTTTTAGGTAATATAAATTGTCTAATTCTGATTTCTACCTAATCTGGAAGTGAATTCAATCATTGTTCATTCCTTCCAAATTAGTGTGTGTTTGTCAAGACCTGTGTATGAAATATTGAGTTAAGATCCATTATATTAAGATTAATTTAATGTTTTAAAGTTATTAATATTCAAAATTGTGTTGGTTATAGTCATAATTTAACTTCACATTGGTACATCACCCCAATTTTTAGTTTTCATTTCTAATTTTAGCTTTAGCATTGCTCCTTCTACCTTTTTTTTAGTCAAGAAAACACAAAATTAGATAGTTTAGATATTAATATGTGATTTTACCAAAGGTAAATAATAATTAATATGTATATTATCTCCAATATAGGGTCCTAAACCTTGGATATTTTCCATTTTATCAATAGAAGTTAGAATAATCACACATTCTTAGTAGGGTGCACTTTTGAGTGATAACAATTTCTGGCATACCCAATGGAATAATAGCATATAATATATCTAATGATTAGTTCTAGTTTTATAAATTTTTATAAAATAAATTACTAAATATCTAGTGACTCTAATTTTTTGGTTTAATTAGTCCAAGTGCCTAAAGAGCATTAATTGGTATGTATCCTAATCATTTTTTTGGTCAAAATGCAACTTTTATACCTTCATATCCATCATATCAAGATTAAATATTCATGGATTCACCTCAAGTGGAAATGAAATAATATTATATCAATATTATTATGAAATTTAACCCCCTCCCACCCCTAGTTAAGTTTACAATCAGACTTGGCAAAAACATGTTCTTTACAATCAGCCTGAAAAGAGTGTGCAAGAGATAACACTTGAATTTTAGAGATAATGTATGGAGTGTGATAGGGAAGAGTGATATAATAAGAAAAAATAGAGATACACTAGTAAGATATGTAATCATTAAATAGATGAAATGATCCTACAAGATACCCAATACAATAGTTTCCCATGATAGTACAAATAATTAAGTCCAAAATTTCAATTAGGAAATAAGAATAACCCCTTAAACCTTCAAGAGAGTTATACTTTCTTTAATATTCCAAGTTTTAGGACTCTATAAGGTGACATACTAGGTCTAATAAACCTTGTTTCCATTATATTTTGTAGAATTACCTTAAGTTCATGTAGATTTGACACGTTCATACTATGTGGGATCCTAGATTTAGGTGTATATCTTAATACAATATCAATGGAAAAATTACTCATTCTTAGGAGGAAAACTGAGAAGTTATTAAGGAAAGATATCATGTAATTCTCTCAAGAATAGGTAG
Source organism: Torreya grandis (assembly GCA_037957365.1). Lineage (NCBI taxonomy): Eukaryota > Viridiplantae > Streptophyta > Pinopsida > Cupressales > Taxaceae > Torreya > Torreya grandis. The sequence goes on from JARHVA010001870.1 coordinate 658,323, forward strand.
TCTTGTAGAGTAGGTTATTTTCCTTATAAAGCTCATTCAAGTTTAATGAATAAATTTTTTAGCCCTTACAAAATTTTATTTTTAGCTGTAAGGCTGAATTAATAATTTTAGTTGATGTTTTTAAGACACCTTAGATTTTTACTAGATTTTTATCATCAACATTAAATTATACTCTTTAACTAAAAAATAAATCTTAGCTTGATTTTATTTCATCCAATCCATGATTAGATTTAGGTCATATGATACTAAGGATGCTATAAACAAGTATAGTTGGGTCTTTAAGACTCCAAGATCAAGTTCAATTTTTCTACACATTCTAAAATAACCATTTTTTTTTACACATGAAACTCTACCTCCCATTATTATTTTAGCCTATAAGGTTTAGTTTTTCATTTATAGGCCACTTTAGGTGAGATAAAATTATCTATTACATCAGAATAAATAAAAATAACTAATGAAAATCCAAAAATTATACCTCTGGTACCAATTAGTGTATATTATAGGTTTGTATTTTTCATTTATAGTAGTATACACTCAGTGATTTGTTGGTATATTTCCTCTCAACTAAGCACATTTATTATGGAAATGATTATCACCACATTCCCAACATTCCAAAAGCTACCTTACTACTAGTTGTAATTTTCATTATTTTTTGAAAAAGTCTAAGTTTTGGGACCTTTGTCTATATTTTAAAAAAAAAATTGTGTTATTTTTGGTTTTCAAAAATCATTTCTTCAAATTAGTTTTATTGATTTTTTTATTTAAAATTGGAATTTAATATTCAGACTTAGGCTACATTATATTTTTATAATATTCTTGCCTTGTCTTTTGGTGAGACTTTTATTTTTCTTCTGCATGATGTGTAAATTCAATGGAAATAGCTAGGTTAAATGGGTTTTTCATGTTCACATCATACATTGACACTTATTTAAAGGTTAATTTTAACTTATTAATCTTTTTTTGTTCATCATACTTGTAATTTACATAATGTACGAGGCTAATAAACTTGTTTTCATACTCATGAACAGTCATAGTTCCCTACTTCAATAGCTAGAATATTGTAATATTTTATTATTTGAAGTTTACACTTATGTCTCTCTTAAAAAACTATCTATAAAAATTATCAAAAAATAGATACATTAGGTCATATCCATTAATATAACTTAAGTGGTTCCACCACAAGGAAACATCACCTACCAATTGGTAGACCCCTATACAAGCCTTAATATTGGTTCCCGTATTATGTAGAGTAAATTATTTTTGTAGGTTTACTAATAATTCCTATAAAACTTCCCAAAACTCCATAATATGATATGTAGTAGGTGGGAGTTTCTTAATTTTCTTAATGATACGATCCATGACATCAATACGCCTTTAGTTGTCACCTCCTGGATCATCATTTTGTTCTTCCTACTCACCTCCTTCATGAAGTTTTTTTAAATGGACCAATATTTCACCATATGATTCCATCTGGAATTGGATGTTATGAAGTACACCTAATATGTTATCCATGAAAATATTATGACCAACTTGGCCATTGTTAACATTAATACCAACATTTTTTACCATTAGTGTTACTATTTCCATGGTTATTTCCAACATTATTTCCATCATGACCATCCATACTATGGATATCAAAATAATCATTGTCAACATTTATATTCCCTCACTTAGCCTAGGTTCTCACCATCCTAAAAAATCTAAAATAATTTCTATAAAATAGTTACTTAGATTTTTCTATAGTATAATCTAGCTTTGATACCATATGTCACAACCCAAAAAAATAAACCTACAAAATTTCAATTTTTTTATAGTTATGATCTAAATTCCAGCACCAATCCTTACATGTTTTCATCCAATACCATATCTTAACATATAAAAGTGTGCATGGTTATCACAACCTCCTTATGGTAAACATATAAAAGTTTACACATATCATGCCTTAACCTTAATTTTTGGAAACAACCCTATTGTTATGTAGTTCTAACTTGAGTTAATCAGTACACTATTATATCTTCTATATAATAACTACTATAGTATACATTTATTATCCATTTTATATTATTCACTATCTCATAAAGTAATAACCAAAATTCTAATGTTTTGGTTAGTTCAAGTTAAACCTTATAATTAAGATAAATCATTCATAATCCACATTTCTCAAACATATATCTCACTATGTTGCATTGGTTATCTTTCATTTTTACTAACTCCAATCATAACATATTTTATGTAAACATCGAATCAACTAAGATATTACACCATATGAAACCTAAATAATTCCATAGCATTCACCAAGTCCATAATATCTATTGATTAGATTATCCCATATCTATAATTCATCAACCCAATTAGCTATATAATGCACTACTCAAGAATTAATCATATTTAAATGAATAAAAAAATTCATATTTTTTATATTGTATTAATTTGAAAAATTCATCTTAATAATTTATTTATCATTTCTTATATAATGATTATTTTGATCATGACAATCCTAGGAATATTTTCCTATACTTGTGTACTATTGTATCAAAAAATTGGTTTGCCACTACCCCTAAGGATAAGACACACCCCTCAGCTACTGGGTTGGCCATACTTCAACATTGTAATATTTACCCTATAATCTACCCTTCTAGGCAATCTCTAGCTAGAAGCCTCCATAAATGGTCTTGCCCCTTGGGAGGATGGATTAAATTGAAATTTGATAGGGTGGCCAAAGGTAACTTGGGTAAGGCAAGGGGGGTTGAGGTCATCAAGAATGAATCTAGGATTATGGTTTTTGCCTATGTGGGTACAATGGGCACACAAACCAATGATGTGGTGGAGTCCAAATCTTCCCTTTCGGGCATTTGACTTACTACTCATCTTAATATTAATAAGCTAGCCATTAAATGTGATTATTTTGTTGAGTATTGTCATTGATGTTAAAGGTGCATCTTGTGAGATGTCAAAGGTGACTAAGGATAGTTGGTAGTGTGTGATGTGATAATATTAATATAGATAGTTTTCATAAAATAATTTTAAAGGAACTAATATGTTTTGTTTACATGGAAGGTATAGGTCATTGATGTCAAATGCCTAAGAAGCCTAGTCATGACATGAAGAGGTAGTTTCATGGTGAAATGAATGAACACAGGCATGTAAATCATGTATGTAATTGTTTTATCATGTTAATAAGGTATTAAAACATTCATTATAGTTTTAGAGTGAGCCTATAAGGGTAGGACCTTCAGGATAAGTCTATACCCAAACCACTCTTAGAGCTTCCCTGGCCTAATAAGGTCTAAAGATCAAATTTTAAGGCAATTATGCATATTTTATCATGTAAATAGGTGATATAAGTTTTTTTAAGCATTATCACAAAGTTTTAGGTCAATATTTGAAATAAAAGTGCATGAATCACTATTTTAGGCCTTCTTGAGGTCATAGAATGAGGTCTCAAACCTGAGATGCACTTTCAGACATTTGTTGGCATGTGTAACCTCTACATGGAAATATAAGATATTAAGTAGATATGGGGAAGGATCCTAGATAATATATCAAGGAATTAGTTTTGTATTCAAGTGCCAATCCTTTATGAATAATCATTAACACCAAAACCTATGTTAAACCTCCCTAAAACCCTAATAAGGACCTGATGTGAAATATTATATGTAAAATAGATCAATATGGATTAAAATTCCTAGATAATATATTATATCATGTATTAAAATCTCCTAGGTATCTCTAGGTGGTGGTGGTTAGTCAAATGAGAGAGAAAATGGATAGATACAAGCTTATTTGTTAACAAATTGATGTAGCTCTCAAAATTTGTGTTGGCCAAGAAGATAAAATGGATGGGAGAAGAATATAAAGACTCATTTTACATGCCCATGATTATTTATATATATTTTATATCCTTAAATGTTTCTAATTTGGTCATTCAAGTAAGACAATCATAGACAAACCTAATGGTGTGAATAGTGTAAAACCCAAGCAAAGATGAAGAGATAGATTTGAAGGTATATGCATGATTATAGAAAGTGAATTAATAAGTTATTTATGAATTTTAAGTCATGTTAATTATTTTATAATATTTTAATATTATTGTATGTGGTGAAAATGTTGCTCATAAAATGGCTTGTTTGGTTCAGATTTGATTGTGAAATATAAGTCAAGAAATTTGTCTATAAGTCCAATATTTGGCATTAGACCATGTATTTTTTTATATTTTATGATGGTAAGGAGATATCATATAACCATTTATATACATCAAGAATCATGACAAGTGTCCACATAGGCATTGGAGATCTAATTCATCATGACTGATTTTTGAGGTAAACTAGTATTTCTGAGTGAGTTATAAAGATATTCTTGAGCCTTTACCTCCTAAATGAAGGTGTTCCAATAATTTGGTGATGACCCTGAGGTCATGTAAAATATTTTTACATGTTTTATTTTTCATAATTTGAGTATCTTAATATTTTTTAGGCTTCTTTGTTGTAAGATAGACTTTTGAGGTACATAGGCTTAATAAGGTAGTTTGCCCTAAAAGAGCTTTCTTGGTATGAACAAAGGATGCAGGTATAATAAAGCATGTAATATGTCATAGGAGTCCATTTTATAGTTTTCTTAATGGTTTTTAGTTTTTTTATAAATCCATCTGGTCCCAAGAAGATAATTTTTGGGCATTAAGAGGATAGACCTAATACAATTAGGTCTCCATAAGACCTAAAGGAGGAATAAGGCCTAATTGAGTTATGGAAGACTAAAATGGGGTTAAAAGTATGATTTAAACATGATAATAAGATGTCCTAAGACCTATTTTGTGGTTGAAATAATAGGTTGAAAGTGTGTGGTTGACCAAGTTGTGTGTGACCATGAGACTATTATATATACAAGGTAGTTTAGGCCTAATTATAAGTGTACAAAATAAGAGAATAAAATATGGCATAGTTGAGTATAAGGAGGTATTTAAATGATACCATAATATAATATTATATGTGTGGTGATAAAAAGTCATGAGATGGTTTATTTGGTGTTGAATCACTTAGGGAGTTGGTGTTTCTTTGCAAGTAGGTACTTGTTAAATCCTAGTCAAGTGGGTTCTTGACTTTATTGGGGTTGGTGATATAATTTGAGTTGGTGATCATATAAATTTGATATATTTTTTCATATAAATGTAATCCATTTGTATATTTATTTATTCTCATTGATGGTTTCCCACTCATATCTATGTTATCTTATCTAAATTGTTTTTTATGCTTTACTAGATTTCAATGTTACTTTCATAGTTGATGAATGATTGGATATAATTGAAAGAAAGTTTTAAAGAAAAATTATTTATCCCTCCCATCTCATTTATTATTCCTCTAAAAATTGGTATCATAACCTAGTCATTTGAAACAAGCCCAATAACTTAAAGGAGATCCTATAAGCACTAATATGTCTAGTCATCAAGTACAAGGAGGTTTCTCAACCAATAAGGATCCTCTCTTCAATGGTACTAACTATAAATTTTGTAACATCAGATTGAAGACCTATTTAATGTATTTTGGATATGACATATGGTAATTTTTATTTGATGGATTCACTTCACCTCCTATACCACCAACTAATGTAACAATCAAGAAATCAAGTGAAAACAACTCTAAGAAAATGAATTGCATCTTGTGTGGTATTTTAGAGGTAGAATTTGTAAAGATATTTTATTGTGATATAGCTAAAGGGATTTGGGAAAATTTTCAACCACCTATTAAGTATAAACTTAAGTCAAGTTGACAAAGTTGTAGACCCACTGAAGGTAGTTTGAAATTCTAAAAATGAAGGAGGATGAAAACATTGCATCTTATTTGGAAAGAGTAGATGAAGTGTTAAATGTCATCAGAGGTATAGCAAAGAAATTAGAAGAATAAATAGTAGTAAAAAAGGTATTAAGACCCATAGCATCTAAGTTTTATTCAAAAGTCTCTATTATTGAGTATCTCAAGGATCTCAACATACTAAAACTGGATGAGCTTCATTGAATCTTGACACCTATGAAATTATAACAAGTGATGGAAGGCCTTCTAAGAAGGAAGTTGTATTAAAAGCTAATAAAAAGTCACAAGGTAAAAAGGTCATATATATATATATATATATATATATGATGACAAGATAGAAGTCATGTTTATTATAAAACTAAGGAAAGGATCAAATAAGTATAAGGGAAATTTACCCTTCAAGTGCTTTAACTATGGTAAGATTGGTTATTTTTCATCCAAGTGACATAATAAGGATAAGAATGAACATGATGGATAGCATGATGAACATCATGGTGATGATAATAAGTTATTTAATATTAACAAGAAAAAAAAATAGTTTTAGGAAGTATGAAGGCAAGAAAGGGTCATTCAAGAACAAATAAGTTTCTATATCAAAGAAGATAATAGCTCTTATGATATAAGTGACACAAGTATATCTGATAGTAATGATCATGATAACAATGAAACTCTATTCAAGGCTATATAAATGGACAATGAAGGTTGTTCAAAAGGGAAAAATCTTATTGAAGATGAAGAATCGGATGAAGAAGAGACTAAAGTTAACCTTGAGGTAGAATTAATGAGTGCTCTAGAGGAGTTTAAGTTATAAAGTAGGAAATATTAGAAACTGAGACCATTGGTTAAGATTTATGAGGAACAAATCAATCTCTTTGAAGATATAATAAGTAACAACATAAATGAACACGAGTAGATCATAAAATAATTAGAAACGTAGATTGAGATTGTCACTAAAAAATTTAAGATAAAGGGGGAAGAATGCATCAAGTTTAGAATGGAAATGGGTCCTTGAAGGTATAATTGGATTAAGAAATAATCAAGTTGAAGACACATCAAAAATATGAAAAGAGCACTAAAGTACTTGGTGAAATTTTGAAGATTTAGAGGTCTCCACATGATAAGATAGGTCTTGGATTCAAATAAGACCAACAAGAAAATAAGGAGAGTCAAACCTCAAAGTACAATGTACTATCAAGAAGTGATGATATTTATAGAGTAGAGACCTATGCAAATACTCTCAAATCTAAGACTCGAATTGATCATCAAAAAGTCAAGAATAGTTTGAATGTTTTAAGAGATAAAAAAGGTAGATGTGTAACATTAAAAATTAGATAGAAAAGGTATGTGAATTATTTCAATGGTTATAAGTTATCATTTAATCAGTATGAACATAGAGCTATGGATTGTAGACATCATGCTAGAATCAATTCCTCATGGAGGAACAATATGAATATGAATAATCATATTAATAGTATAATTATAATTATGTGTTATAAGTGTGATAAAAGAGTACATATTTTAATGGATTTCAAGTTGAGTAATATGAGGAAGATCATTCAAGACAAAAGGGTATACATTCATACCACTGAGAAGTGGATCAAGAAGTTAAACCCTGTGGACAAGGTGAAGGAGGAGTAGGAGACTAAAGGATAAGAATATATGTTATCTAAAACTACCTTTCACATCAAAGATGAAGGAATGAAATGGTATATAGATAGTAGTTTCTCAATCCAAATGATAGGGTACAAGAGGAAGTTCATTTCATTGAGTAAGAATGTTGTAGGGATAGTAAGATTTGGAGATAACACTACTACCAATATTGTTGGCAAGGGTATCTTGAGTTTGGACAATTGGAAGACCAAAATAAAGAATGTATTGTATGTGTAAGGATTGAAACTTAAATTTCTTAGTGTAATTCAAATGTGCAATCAAGGGCACACACTGACATTTCATGATAGAGGCTGTGATATAAGGAGAGCCAAATTAGGAAGATTAATTACCAATACTAGGAGGACTAAGAATAATCTATATGTATTGAATGAGATCAATAAGGAGAGATTATTTATGATCGATATGGATGAATGTTAACTATGGCATAAAATTTTGGTATACCTAAACTTTGACAATCTAGTCAAGATAAGCTTTAAGAAGTCTTTGAAGAATATGCCTAAAATCACCAAACCTACAAACACACTTTGCAAGGCATATCAACATGGTAAGTAGAATAGAAGGAGGTTCAAGTCTAAGGAGTATTATAATAAAATAACTTTAGATTTAATACACACTAATCTCTATGGACCTATAATAATCCAAAGTATTCAAGGATATAGCTACTTCATGCTACTCATAAATGACTACAACATTCTTGAAATAAAAGTCAAAAGCTCTTGATAAGTTCAAGGCATTCAAGGCTCTAGTTAAATATGAAAAGAATGGGAAGATAAATTACCTAAGATCTAATAGAGGAGGATATTTTTGGTCTAACGAGTTTGATGATGTCTATGAGGTCCATGAAATAAATAAATAGTTCTCAATAGCTAGGACACCTTAGTAGAATGGGGTAGTGGAAAGAAATAATAGAATAGTTTAAGAGATGGAAAGAACTATGATAAATGAATCAAGATTAATTGATGGATACTAGAGAGAGGTACTGAGAAATATAGTATACATTTTAAATAGATTACAAATAATGACTAATGGTAATAAGACCCCATATAAATTTTGAAAAGGTAGACCTACTAATGTGGAACACTTCAGACTATTTGGAAGAAAATGCTTCATCAAAAGAGATGAAAAAGACTTAGGTAATTTTTATTATAGATCTAATGAATGAATATTCTTGGGATGCTCATTAGTATGCTCAGCCTATCAATGCTTTAATAAGAGGTTATTTAATATACTGGAAATTGCCAATGTGAAGATTGATGAGACAAGTTCTAAGAAGTCACACTCATAGTCAAAGGTTACATAAAAGAATTTATACTTCAATAATGAAGAAGAAACAATAGAGATAGATGAGGAAGAAGAATAAGTTGAGGAAAGACAAGACTTAAAAAGTCCTTCAAGATAGATTTGAGAGATCATTCTAAATCACAAATCATTAGCAACAAAGATGTAGGTATGCAAACAAGGAGAAGGTTGGTAAGTAATATAAATCAAGATAATGTTGATATATTATCTAAAATTGAATCTAATAACCTATTAGAATCAATAAAAGACAAGTTTTGGATAGGTTCTATAAATGAAGAGTTAGACCAAATAGAAAAGAATGAGATTTAGGAAATAGTTTTGAGGCTTAAATATAAGAATGTTATTGGCACAAAATGGGGCTTTAGAAATAAGTTGAATAAATATGGAGAAGTCACTAGTAATAAGGATATATTGGTATGCAAGTGGTATTCATAGTATAAGGGGTATATTTTGAGGATACCTTTGCTCTAGTAGCAATATTGGAATCTATCAAATTATTTCTAGTATATACAGGATTCAAAGGGTTTAAGGTATACCAGATGGATTTCAAATCAAATTTTTTAAATGGGAACTTGGAAGAGGAGGTATACATAAGTAAACTTGTGGGTTTCTCATTAGACTATGTATGTATATTGAAAAAGGCTCTTTATGGTCTAAAGCAATCTCCTAGATCTTGGTATGCTAGATTGGACAAATACCTATTAGACTAAGGATTAAATATAAGAGTTATAAATATTAATATGCATATAAAGATAGAAAATGATCATCAGTTGATATTGGTTGTCTATGTGGATGACATTATATTTGGTAGAAATAGTGAGATTATGAATAATGCTTTGAAGATGTGATGAAGAAGGAGTTTGAGATGTCCATGATGGGATAACTATCATTCTTAATTGGTTTAAAAATAAATAAATTAGAAATAGGTATATTAATTTTATAAGCTAAGTACATAAGAGAGATTTGAATAACTTTGAGATGGAAGATTCAAGGTTGTTAGCACACCTATGATCATAAGATATAAGTTAAGCAAGGAAGATGAATCTTCGAAGGTAAATCAAACATAATATAAGTCAATGATTGGATTTTTATTTTACACTACTTCCTCTAGACTTAATATGATCTAAGAAGTAGGTATTATGGGAAGATTTCAAGCAGACCCAAAGGAAAATCATTTAAAATCATTCTAAAGGATACTTAGGTATCTCAAGGGGAATATGGAGTTTGGTTTTTGGTATCCATGAAGCAAGGATTTAAACTTAACAATCTATATAGATGCATCTTAGGTAGGGAATCTAGATGATAGGAAGAACACTAGTAGAGGAGATTTTTTCTTAGGAGAATGCCTAGTATCATGGATAAGTAAGAAACAACCATCAGTGGCATTATATACTTGTAAGGCTAGGTAAGTTATAGTAGCTTCATGTTTTACTCAAGTATTTTGGATGAGGAAGAACTTAAGGGAATACAAAGTGGAGTATGATAGTCCTATCCCTATTTATTGTGACAATATAAGTACCATAAGCATCTCAAAGAATCCTATCATGTGCTCAAAAACTAAGCATATTCCCATCAAGTATCATTTCTTAAGAAATAAGGTAAGTAAAAAAAGTATTAAACTTAAATATGTTTATAAAAATGATTAGATTGCATAAATTTTACCCAAACCACTTCCAAAGGCAAAATTTAAACATCTAAGATAGGAATTGGGTGTAATTCATGCTCCTAACAGTCATTAAGTAAGTCAAGTACTCAAGGGGATATAATAAGGTGGTTAATTGGTACCAAAATTAGAAGTGTGTTCCAATAAGTTTAATATATATATTTTTAATTTATGTCAAATGGGGATAAATTTTAGTATGGGGAAAAATAATCTATTAAGATAATTATATGAAAGTGGTTGCTATTAATGACAAAGGGGGAGATTGTTGAGTATTGTCATTGATGTCAAAGGTGCATCTTGTCAAGTTTGACATCAAAGGTGACTAAATATAGTTATAAGTGTGGTATGTGACAAGATGCATAGATAGAGTATTGTCATGAGACAATTTGAAGGTAACTGATGTATTTTGTCTACATGGAATGTATAGGTTATTGATGTCAAGTGCATAGGAATCCTAGTCATGACATGAAGAGGTATGTGCAAGGTGAAATGAATGAACCTAGCCATGACATGAAGAGGTATGTGAAAGGTGAAATTAATTAACCTAGGCATGAAAAGGTTGTATTAATTTTATAACCATGTGAATAAGGTATATAATCATTCATGAGAGTTTCAGAGTGAGCCTATAAGGGTAGGACCTTTAGGCTAAGTCTACACCTACCCCACTCTTAGACCCTACCTAGAATAATGAGGTATGAATATTATATTTCAATTAAATTATGAATATTTGAGCATGTAAATATGTTGATAAGTTTTTTTAATCATGATCACAAATTTTGGGGTCAAGATTTGAAATAAAAGTGCATGATTCATTATTTTAGGCCTTCTCAAGCTCACAAAATGAGGTCTCAAACAAAAGAATCACTTTAAAATGTTAATTATACATGTAACATCTACATTATAATATATTTTTTTAAGGAGATATGGTAAATGGTCCTATCTAATATCTACAGGCATTAGTTTTTTTATTTAAGTGACAGTCCTTTATGATCAATTGTTAATACCAAAAGTTGTGTTAAACCTCCCTAAAACCTTAATAAGTACCTAATATGAAATATTTTATTCAAAATAGATAAATATGGATTAAAATTAATATATAATATATTGTATAATGTATTAAACTCTCCCAACTATCTCCAAGTGGTGGTGTTTAGTCAAATAAGAAAGAAAATGCATAAACACATGCTTGTTTGTCAAGAAATTATTTTAGTTCTCAAAATTTGTATTAGTTAAGAAAAAAATAGATGGGAAAATAATATATAGACTCATTTTAAATTTACATGATGATTTTTGGATATTTTATGTCCTTAAAGTCTTCCATTTTGGTCATTCAAGTAAGCTAGTCATAGATATACCTAATGGTGTGAATAGTGTAAAACCCTAGGCAAAGATGAAGAGATAAATTTGAAAGTATATGCATAATAGATTGACATAAAAAAGTGAATAAATAATTTATTTATTAATTTTAATTAATTTTCATGTTTTTATAATCTTTGGAGATAAGTGTATGTGGTGAAAAAGTTTCTCACAAAATGGCTTATCTAGTTCAGATAGGGCTATGAAACATAGGGTCAATAAATTGGTCTCTAAGACTAATATTTGGTATTAGAACATATTAATTTTATATCTTAGGATGGTATATAGATATCATATAACCATTAATATTCATCAATATTTATGACAAGTTTCTACACATGTGTTAGAGGTCTAATTCATCATGGCTAGTTTTTGAGGTTAACAGGCATTTCTGAGTAAGCAAGTTGTCGATATATTCTTGAGCCATTATCTCCTGAGTGAAGTTGTTACAAGAATTTTGTGATGAAATTTATGTCATGGATAATATGTATACAATTTTAATTTTTCATAATTTTAGTATCTTAAGAGTGTTTAATCTTCTTTGTTGTAAGACAAACTTTTGAGGTAGACAGGCTTAATAAGGTAGTTTGCCCTAAAAGTGCTTTCTCGGTATGAAAAAAGGATGCAGGTATAATAAATCATGGAGGAGGTTATAATATTCCATATTATAAAAATTTTAATTGTTTTTATTTGTTGGATAAATCCATTTGGGCCTAAAAAGATCAAGTTTTGGCATTAAAAGGATAGACCTAATATAATTAGGTCTCCATAAGACCTAAAGGAGGAATAAGAACTAATTGAGTTATGGAAGACCAAAATGGGTTAAAATTATGATTTAAACATGTTCATAAAATTTATTAAGACATATTTTTTTGTTGATATAAGATGTTGAATGTGTGTAGCTGACCAATTTGTGTGTGACCATGAGACTAGTATATATACAAGGTAGTTTAGGCCTAATTGTAACTATACAAAAAAAGAAAATAAAATATTGAATAGTTAAGAATAAGGATGTATTTAAATTAATACATAAAAAAGAGAATATGTGTGGTGATAAAAATTCATGAGTTGGTTGAGTTGATGTTGAGTCATTTAGGGATTTGGTGTTTCCTTGCAAGTAGGTGCTTGCTAGATCGTAGTCAAGTGGGTGCTTGACTTTATTGGGGTTGGTGCTCCAAGTAAATTTGGTGCTAAAATGAATTTTATATTTTATTTTATATGAATATATTACATTTTTATAGATCATAGTGGGTTTTATTCTCCTTAAGGGTTTCCCACTCATATATGTGTTATCTTGTTTGAATGGTTCTTTATGCTTTGCTAGATTTCAATGTTGCTTTCATAATTCATGAATGATTGGATACAATTGAAAGAAAGTTTTTAAAACATTGATTCACCCGCACCACATATTAGTGATTTTTATTCTAACATACTTAAATATCCTTAATGATTTATCATATAAGGCCACATATTCTCACTCTATCAAAAAATTTATCAAAGCTTCCTCCCCTCTTTTAATGATTCATCCATTTGTCACATCTATTGAAAAGGTAATTCTATTGTATATGGACTATCCAACATAAGGGTCATAATATTAGAAATTTATTTTTTGTATAGGTCTATAAATATCCCCCCCACATCATCAACATGATTAATCATGATGTGCAAGATTTTATTAATTTTTAAAGGATCAGGGTCCCATATTTGACCTAAATTGAAATCTAATTCTTAGCTTTAATTCATTAGATGACATGATGTTTTCACTCATTTCATGTGTTGGTTTAATATAAGTCATATTATAATACCTCATCTCAACTATAATAATTTACCCCATGTAAATTATATTCATTTGGGCCTCACCTCAAGATCTTAAAATTTTCTTAGAGGATAATTGGGAGATGAACCCAAGTAATGGGAGGTGATAGAGATAAGATTGAGCCTATTTCATACATATAAGTCTTGAGAATATTAAAGGTATGGCTTAAATTATGTAAAGGATGGATCACTAAATTAATATTAAGGATCAAAGGCCATGATAAAATACTTTCTAAGGATTTTTCCATGGGATGGAAATAGAGGAAGGTCTTCTATAAAGGAATAAAGGTTGATATCAAAGGATTTGATCACTGAGGTCACACGAATATCATGAAAAGGAAAAAAGGTATATAAATATAAAATTAAAAAGTATGAACTTATGTAGACATTATTCAAATCTAATGCCACTTTTCACACAAAGAAGAAGGGTTTCCCAATACTAGGACTACCTAGGAATTGGCCATATATCTATCTATAGTAATGAAATACTTAACCTTAGAGGAAAATTTAACTAATATATTTTCACCCAATTTCTTGATTATTAACCATTTTAAAGGTAATCACATTATAATTCCCTATTTTCTATTCCTATCCCTCAAAATCATAGTATTGGTTTTCCATTCCAATCCTAGCTTTAACATCATCCACCAAGGGATTATATTCCTCCTCACCAAGAGGGGAAAATTGAAATGTGGGTTAGAGGTCCACACTAATGAATGAAATAAGTAGAGTAGTTTATAATGATATTCATAAAACATGGTGGAATAAGGTATAAGTAATCCCATCCCTCCCCCATGCCAATTCCCCTCTTAGAAGATCCATTTAGGTGACTAAGTGGATGGAACATAGAAATGGAAATAAGAAGACCTAGGTTTCACCTCCTTATGGGTAAAACAAAATTAACCTAAATTTTGAAATCCAAGCCTTGAGGGATACCAAATTCACAAGAAGGGAGGATATCATAGAACTGGGTGATCCATTCTAGGCCAAAAGAAGAAGCTACATGACTTTTAGGAAAAAATGTAGAAGTTGGATCATCAAATGGTCTCCCTAATATAAAATTATAATGTAATTAAAATGTTTTTGGAAAAGGTAAAACAAGACTAGAACAACCTCAAAAAGGTTAAAGGTGATGCCCATTATCGAGGCCAAATATTACTCCAATCAAAAAAGTTGAGGCTTTTGGGGCCAACCCCACCAAAATTACCTCCTCTTCTAGTACTAAAATCAAGGAAAAAACTAAAGGGATTTAAAATAAAAAGTGCATCAAGTTGGCCCCTAAAATTAAGGTGGCATATGAGTAGAAAGAGAGGTAGTCATAAGGCTTAGGTATCCACATAGGTGGAATCATCAAGAAAAATAGGCTAAAATAGAATAGTAATATGAGTGAGCTCCTAATGGTGGAGAATGAAGTAGGTTCTAAGGATTATTAAAGGTTTTTTGTTATTTTTGTATTTTATTCTATCATGTTTTATTATGTGTCATGTTTGGGGGTTTTGTAGAGTTTTTCCTAAAGTCTTTTGTTTTTGGTTAACCAAGGTGGCCTATTTTACATCTATTCCTTAGATGGTATTTCATGTTTACTTGTTCAACATTATGGTTTTAAGATCCCTATAAAACCCGAGTTTCACCTAATCAAATAAAAAATATTTTTATCATGACTCCTAATAATATTATCCATCAAGATAGTTCATTTTACAAATAAAATAGTTTGAAACATTTATAAATCCGTATAATACATGATTTTATCCTTGATATCATTTTATGTTCATTATTCATAAAATAATGAAAAAAAAAAAATTAAATGTGAAATTACACCTCACTTTTTTTATTAATTATGCAATAAAAATTTATACCCTTTATCTCTCAATAGTTCATAATACCCCAAAATAGTCCACTAGAGTATTTTACTGATCATACATTGGATCATAAATTATTTCACAATAGGACCACACTAATTAAATTATTTTGTATCTCTATTCATATTTTAAAGGGCATTTAATTGGAAAATAATTCTATTTAAGAATTCATCATTTTAAAAAAAATAACATATTTATTAAAACTTTATTAATCAATTGATCATGCACTGATGATATCTTACATTTTTAATCAATTTAAATATAACAATATTGAGGCCTACTCAATTCATTTTACTAAAATTTATTAATCCATCCAACATTTTATTTAATTTAATTAACATTTCCACTTACTTTTACCAAATAACCATTTAAGAGTTTTGGACATCAAATTGCCTAATTCGAACAATTTGATAACTCTTAAAACAATTCACACAATAATTCATGGTTTCATGAGATAATGCTTCATATTTAATAAATTACATTAAGTATCCTCTATTAATTATTCACATACCACATATTACATTAATTTATACAATATTATTTGGAACTCAACCAAATAACCTCATGCCTTCATTGTCATGCTACATAGACCTATTAAAAAAACTAACATATAATTTTTGAACATGATTAATATATTGATAATATTACCAATTTATAGGTCAAGTAAAATTCCATAATAAACATGATTTTAATATATATATATATGATAGGCCACATTAATCCTTACCAAGTGTTATATTAATTTTATTACTACTATTTAATAATTTAAGATGCACATCCATCATTTGAAGAAATAATAATATTGTAGTCACGCCTAAACATTTTTTCATAAAAAATAAAAAATCCATTTTTATTTTTATATATATTCAAAAAATTATATCCTAAAATGGTATTCATTCCAATTTTACATAAAATAGAAAAATGCATAAGCACATAACCTATTTTGGTAAACCTCTAAAAATAATATAAGTTCACATAAAAAAAACATTATTTTTCAAATATAAATATACTAAATTTTTTTTTATGATAATATTAATTTGCAACATTAAAACTCATAAAATATCCTTCCATTTTATGATCAACATATAATATACTAAGTTTACATATGTCCCTTTGACACTACATAGATTCAATACAACAATAATCCACATTCCCTTCCATATTAATCATAGAATTTATATTCATTTCATTCGAAACTTAAACCTTTCAAACAATAGATAGTAAATTTCATATATTTTCAAAAATATTTATAAAAATTAATTCCATATGTTATCTAATAAGATATCAATAGTTTTAAAAATATATGCAAGAAGATTTAATAAAATATATTACTAAGAATGTCCTCATACCATCATGATTATCTATTTCTAATTTACCCTGATTTGACTTTAACTTAATATTAATATAATTCATTTCATTTAATCATAATTAAAAAAACATACAACCATGTGAACTTGAGTTGGCCTAATGGTGAATAACATGTGCTCTTAAAAGGGAGGTCATAGGTTTTAATCCTATAGGGGGTAAGGTATGCACACCTTCATGAAAAGTATCCACATGCAATGGACTAACTAGATCAGTGTTCAATGCGATGGGGGTCATCAAGTAGATTAAAACCGATGCTCAATGTGAAAAGGCATTCCATAATCCATGGTTAGGGATATTATTCACCCCTAGTTTGGGCATTCTAGTTATAAAAATGTTTGTACCCAAACTTTAGCTTGACAAGTTTATCCCCCTAGTGGTTGAGAGTTGAAAACTATAAAGGGGAGGTCTTAGGAGCCATTCTCAAGGATGACCATATCAATAGAAGTAATTTCTCATTATATGTCTGGTGGGTTAGCTACTTTGATGGTGGAGGTGGTCTTTCAACATAGCCTCAAGCCGATCGAGTGTTCAATGTGACATTGGCTGGGGTCAAGCATGAAACCTATGTTTAATGTGATGAGGCATTTTTTGGGGTTGTAGCAAGAAAGGTATCCATAACCACTTAAGCATAGTGGGTTTACCCTAGTGGTTAAGAGTTGATTAATATAAGGGGGAGGTCTCATGATCCATTTTTGGGGCAGACCATATTGGTAAGACTCATTCCCCATTAGATATCCAGTGGGTTAGATACTTTGGTGGTGGAGGTGGTCTTTCAACTTAGCCTCAAGTTGATCAAGTGTTTAATGTAATTTTGGTCAAGGTTAGGCATGAAACTTGTGTTCAATGTAATGAGGCATGTTCAAGGGCTACAACATGGAAGCTATCCATAACCACTTTTGAAATATTCATTAAGAAAACTAACAAATTAATAAAGTTATTTCAAATGTTACGTGGTAAAAAGGAGTAATGGGGAGGTGAGTGTAGGAGAAAAAGGAGTGAATGAAGAGGATAAACTTGGATGTGGGGCTAAGGATCACATGAAAGCTTTGATAGGTGATAAAAGAAAGATCACAAAAGGTTTAAAATAAAATTATCTTCTATCAGGACAAAACCTAGGGTTTGTAAGAGCTAAATCAAGGGGGAATCATGGAAAAAAAATAAATAAGAAGGATTTTGAAGTTATTATTAAGGAAGATAGGTCTTGGTGGAATGAAAATAATAGTGGAGGAAAATTAGGTAATAAGTGAAAAGGAAAGAAGATTGGGTAGAACCAACTAGGGTAGCAGGGAAAAGAAGTAGAATTTTTAGTGGAAGAAGATTCAGAGGGAGCAAAAAGAGAAGGATTTTCAATTCTTTCCCCCTCGTAGTAAGCTGGCAAAGATAATCAGGGTTTGGAATATTTAGGTTTAGAAGCACCTCTAGGATTTAAACCTAAGAAAGAAGGAAATAAAACTCTTGATTAGTCTTCCGATCAATTTATTTTAAAAGTTTAGTCTCTTTTAAAATGTTCCCTTATTTGTAAATGTGTTGGTAGATGGCCATCAATTGGTATCAATGAGAAATGGATGAAGGAGAACTGGGGTAAATATGGAAAGGTGAGTTTTTTACCTAAATGTTTCTTTATTGTGTCTTTTTTATCTAAAAAAGAGAAAATAAATCTATAAAGTGATTTATTGGTTGATAGAAGGTTTAGATCTTTAGATTAAGCATTAGAGCTCTAATTTTTATCCCCTTAAAGCTAGAAAAGGGAGTTATCCTACTTGGCTAAGATTATATGGTATCCCTTTAGAGTACTATAGTTTAGATTATTGTTGGCCTTGGGAAGTTTTATGGGAGATATCATGGAAATTGATTTGACGTCCCTATTAGGTGAGTTGGAAACTTATGCTAGGGTCAGAGTAGACCTATATTTGGATCAAGATATTCCTTATTTTGTGGTTATCAAATCCATTGGTAGAGAATGGTATCAAAGGGTTGATGTGGAGAATATTCCTTTTGGATGTTATGGATGTCATCAGTTAGGTCATATTCATAAAAATTTTAAGGCTAAAATGAGAACCATTCAATCAAAAAATGTTAAATTTGACCTCCAATGGATACCTAAGATGGCCCTTAAGAGGAACCAATATCCTTATTTATCAAATTTAGAGTTGTCAGAAAGAAATAAGAAGAAGATTGACTATGAGAATTTGTCAAAAAAAATTCAAATGACTGAAGAAGTTTTGGAAAAAATTATTTCTTTTGATTTTATTTCTCTATCTTCCTTAATTAAAAATTGTGTTTTCCTTTAGCAAGAGTCATATAATATTAGGTTATTGGTGATTAGTGATTAATAATTCTAAAAAGGTGATAAGAATAGTGGAAGAAAAGAAATTTTCTCTTTATAATGAGGATTCAGGGTTAGATCTTGAAAAGGAATTAAAAGAGGAGGTGGATGAAGATTTAGAAGGGGATTTGAATTCTAAAGAATCTTTGATAATTTCCTAGTCAAAAATTAAAGTTTGTAAACTTAGAGGAGGTCTATAAAATAAATTGGGAAGGAAAAATAAAGTAGACCATGCTAAAAGGGATATTTTTAGCAGGGACTCAAGGTACTTTGGAAGGCTTTCTTGATGTTGCAAAGCAGGGGGAAGAATTACCTCCATTGTTTAAATGAAGGTTATTTCTTATAATGTTAGGGGCTTGAATGATCCTAACAAAAGGTGGATTATTAATTCCCTTCTCTTTGAATAAAAACATGATATTCTCCTTTATTCTCCAAACTAAACAAAAAAGAAGAGGATTATATTTTTTTGAGTGGCAAGTATTGGCAAGGGATATTTCTAGAAGCTCAAGGAGTATTTGGAGGATTGGAAATGTTTCTATCCCCCTTTAATATCAGAGTTAACATTTTTTCCTCAGGTCAAAATTGGTTGTCTTGTAAAATTCTTAGTTTTTAATTTAATCTTTAATTTTTGCTAGTCAATAGTTATGGTCCTTAGGGAATTGGTCCTAAATGGGATATTTGGAAAGATTTGTCTATTCTTATCAATAATTTTTATTAGAATAAGGTGGCCTTGGGAAGATATTTTAATATCATTTTAGGTTAGGTAGATAAGAAAGAGGGCCAGTTTGCAATTTCTCAAGCTAGTCAAGACTTTGGCTCTTTTTTAGATCTTCATTTTCTAGAATACATTGCTTTAAATTTAGGTTGGTTCACCTGCAACAATAAGAGGTTAGGTAAGGACAATATTTTGGAAATATTAGATAGATTTTTTGCTTCTACTAATTATAATCAGGATAAAAAAAGATGGATTATTAGGTTTCTCAATTTCTAGGATCCAATAATCTTCCTCTAGTTTTATCTATTAATCCAAATTCTCCTCTAGAAATATGTCCTTTCAAATTTAAATTAATGTGGCTATGTGATCGATCCTTTTAAAACTTGGTTAAGGTATGGTGGAGGAATGGTCCACTTCCTCAAGGATATAAAATGGTTAAAATGGTAAAAGGGCTGAAATTTGTGAAGGAAAAGTTGAAAATTTAGAATAGAATGCATTTTAGAAACATATTTCAAGAAAAAGCTAAGATTGAATCTAGCCTAAAAATCTCTAAATGAGAAAGTTTTTCAATCAGGAATGGAGGTGGCCAATTATAATTTGGAAAAAAATTTAGTTAGTGAGTATGATGAAATTCTTTGTAGGGAAGAAATTTTTTGGAAACAAAAATCAAGATATACTTGGTTAAAAGATGGGGATATAAATTATGTCATTTTTCATCAATAAATTAAGGCAAAGAGAAAAGTGAATAGGATTGCTCATATTAAATCTAGGGAAGGGGTGGATCTTGAATCCACTAAGGAAATTAGGAGGGAAGTAGTCAGTTTCTTTGAGAACCTTTTAAATGACAAAATTTTCTCTAATCTTCAAGCTCAAGAGGAATTTTTACAACATATTCCCTCAGTCATCTCTCAAGAATTGAATGATAGAATTATCTCTCCCTTTTCTTTAGAATAAATCAAAAAAGTAATATTTGACATGATAAAAGATAAAGCTCTTGGGCATTATGGTTTTCCATCAGCCTTTTTTTAGTCTTTTTAGGATATAGTGGGTTTGGATGTTGTTGATATGGTAGAAGAATCAAGGTTGAAAAACAAAGTGTAGGTTGAAATTAACACCACTTTAATTTCTTTGTTTCTTAAAAGTGAAGTCCAAAATTGCTTTATGGATTATAGGTAGATGGATTTACGTAATATTATGTATTAAATTATATCCAAAGCCATAATAGAGAGATTGAAACCTCTTCTAGATAAGGTGATTTCAGGTGAGTAAGTAGGCTTTATTCTAGTTAGAAGTATTCAAGATGGTATTATAGTTACCCATAAAATTATGTACTTTTTGGTTAGAAATCATCAAAAAGGAATGATGATCAAATTAGATATTATCAAATCTTACGATCAAGTAAATTGGTATTTTCTCTTTAAGATTCTGATCAGCTTTGGTTTTAGTAAATATTGGTGTGATTGGATTTTTAGTTGTGTTTCCAATCCTAGATTTTTAGTTCTAGTCAATGACAGTCCATCTAGTTTTTTCTCCATTTCAAGATATTTGAGGAAAGGGGACCCCATATCCCCTTTTATTTTTATCATTATGGTAGAATCATTAGGGAGAGTGATAAAATTAGCTAAAGAATAAGATCTTCTTTAGGGATTAAGGGTTATTGAGGATTTTGAAAGTTTGTCTCATCACCAATTTGTTGATAATACTTTTCTGTTTGGGCAAGCTCAAATAGAGGAAGCTCAGGAAATCAAGAGAATTTTGTGTGCCTAAAAAGTGACTTCAAGCCAAAGAGTGAATGAGGGAAAGTCAGAAATATTTTTTATTAACTATAATAGTAGGGTGGAGAAGAATCTTAATAGGATTCTTGGATTGAAGATTGGGAAACTTTTGAGTAAGTATCTTGGGGTTCCCTTTTTTAAAGGAGCTAGTTCTAAATATTTATGGTAAAACCTATTAGAAAGACTCAAATCTCAATTACAATCTTGGAAAAGAAAATGGCTTTCTCTAGCTGGGCATATTAATTTGATAAAATCTATTTTAAGTTATCTTCTTACTTTTTATTTTTTAGTTCTTTCTCCTCTGACGAAAATAGTTCAAGCAATGAATAAAATTATGAAGGCTTTTTTGTGGCAAGGTTGTGGGGAGGACAATTTTTTTTGTTGAAGTGGGAAAGTGTTTGTAAGAGGAAAGGGAAAGGAGGGGTTGGTATTAGGGATCTTTATTTGTAAAATTTAGCATTGGGAGCAAAGTTGGTGTGGTAGAGGGCATCTACTTTAGGTAGACTTTGGTGTAGATTTCTTAGAGTGAAATATTTGGATTTTGAGGCCATAAAAATGATAACTTCTACTATAGATGCTCTTAAGGGTTATCATATTTGGAATTTCATGTTAAAGTGTAGATCAATTATTGGTCAGCATGTTTCATGGACTGTAAATAATGGTATAAAGGTATATTTTTGGTGACTTTTGGAATGGTCATAGACCTTTAGTAGAAGTTTTTGATAATAGTCAAATTAAAGAGTATTTGGAATATTGTTAGGGTAGATTGGCTAAATATTATGTAGTCCAAGATTTTGATTCAAGTAAGGTTGTTAATAGTTAGAAAAGATTTCATGAGGTGTTGGTTCCTCTAGAAGCAATTATTTCTCTATATTCTTATTTAAAACTAAGGAAAATCTTTCTTAAATATAAAAAGGATTAACTTCATTAGATAGGGGTGAAGTCAAGTCACTATTGTGTCAAACTAGGTTATCAGATGGTTGAAGTAGTAGATGTGGAATTAAGTAAGGCCTCTTTATTATGTTATAGTAAAGAGGGTTTGCAAAAAGTAGGATATTTTGTATGGCTATCAGTTCATGGGAGGATTTTGTCTCAAGATAGGATAATAAAAAGTGGGTTTATGGGTCCTTCACATTGTAGTCTTTGTAAAGAAGTAGAGGAAATGATAGATAATTTGTTGTTTAATTATTCTTTCATAAGATGGTGTTGGGTTTAGCTATGTTAAGAATGTTTTGTTTAGTCTTTTGAGATGTATTCCAATAATTTTTATATGGATGATTTGGAAAGAAATAAATGTAAGAATTTTTGAATAAAAAGAGAGATCACTCTTTTCCATTATTAATGATATGCAGATATCCATTTCTAAAGTTGTTTCTTCCCATCTGAAAAGAAAGAAAGATTTGTTATCAAAATGGGATATACAAGGGTGTGCAGTTTGGAAACTAATTAAAGTAACACCCATTTAGGGGTCTTTAGTAGATAAGAAAAATAGAAAGGATATAAAGGAAGCTTGTTGGATTCTACCAAAAGTAGAATAGTTTAAATTGAATTTTTATGGGGCCTATAGAGGCAATCTTGGAGCTTCAAGAGTAGGTTGTGTTATCTAAGACTATAATGGATCCTTAATCAAAGATCTTTTTCTTAAGCTTCTAGATGGTACCAATAATGAAGATGAAGCTCAAGCATTAGTTGTAGGTGTAAATTTGGTAGTAAACTCTGGAATCTCCCTTTTGGAAATTGAAGGACATTCGTAGGTGATTCTACTAGCTTTGTCTAGTATGAAATCAAAGTCTTGGAAGATTATTAACATTTTGGATGTTTTCTATTCTAAATTGAAAGAATTTGAATGCTGAGAATATAACCATTGTTTTAGAGAAAGTAATAAAGTGGCTGAATTTTTGGCTAATGCAGCGATTGATCAATGTGAGGAGGAAAGGATGGATAATGTTACCAAGTGTTGGGAGTATTGTAAATTTTTTTATCATATTAATTTTTTATTGAGAAATATAAACATTATATTGCTTTTAAATAAAAACAATTTTAATGTTGATATTGTGGTTTGTCTTGGTTTTTATTTTTATTTAAATTGTTTTAAAAAAAATTGATGGTGTCTTTGTATTTTTTAATATAGATATTTATTTATGAATTGAAATATTTTATGAAATATTTATTAATCAATTGTAAGCATATAGTTGGTAGGGTAATAATTCTTTGGCTTTTTGTAGGTGTGAAGGTTGATGTCATATGAAGCTAGCACAATGATTTTTTAGTGTTGTTGTCATGTAAAACATTCATTATTTTATTAGGTCACGTATTTCCATAATGGTATGTCTTTTCTTGTGATTTGGTTATTTATGGCTTGCATCATTTTTGGAGGAGCATTTTGGTAGGATGGTTGATAAGTCTTTTGCTTTGATAGTGATCGATATTGTCTTTTGCAAGGGATGGATATATTTAGTATGGAATCTATTAGATGGATATTGGCATTTAGAAAATCCAAAATCCATGAGATGGGATTTGTTGGAATAGTTTAAAAAATGCATCTTTTAATTGTTTTTTGGATTCCTTCTCCTGAAGTGGTAGTAGATATTGAGTGGTGTTGGGCATGGATTTCTTAGCTTAGAGTCAATGAATTAGAGTCAATTATAATTTTTATTCTTTATTTACTTTAAATATTTTCCTATTTATTATGGATAGAGCAAATATTCTTGCAATTGTGGAATTGTTCATCTAGCTAGAATATAAGCTTGACTTGGTAGAGGCTTTGAATCTTTGTCATTGGGACTTTTTCCATTTTGAGAGAGAGAATTTTTGGGGTTTATCTCACTAGAAATGTTTCAAGAACTTGAGTTAAGATTCTTGAATTTATTTCATTTTTTTAAGGATGCGAAAGTAGCCTACAGAGTGTAGTTGAAGTTGAATGAATGTAGGGAGTAAGTATGCCATTTGTTGAAGATTTTCTTAATCCCATCCTTGGTTTGGTGGAATGGAGGGTGATGAGGCATGATAAACATAGGACCAATTAAATTAAAATAGTAGGTAAAGGAGTGGTGAGAGGCTCTTTTAAGATGCCACCATGGTGGAAAGGCAAGTAACAGGTGAACTGGGAGGTCTCTAGTAAAGTGAAGAAAATACTACTTTTTAAGCCTTTGAGCAATCTGTAGGAGCTTAGAATGGTAGAAAGTTGGTGGCTTTGTATTGCTCAAAGGAAAGTGATAATCATGTGGACTTGGATTTATCATTAGGTTCTTTGAATGAGGAGCTAGAGAAGAAGAATATCCACACCAATCAGGGGAAGCTTGTTGAATTGATAATTTTGGAATAGTAGGTTAGCTTATGGATCTTTGGTTGTTCATAGTCATCTTATAATATGGTAGTAATTGTAATACATATGTATCAAAGGATGTTTTTGGTGGAAATATGTTTTTTTAGTATGTCCATATGCCTCTATATGGAAGGATACTGAGCCAAACTCTTTATGTTTTTGTTGTATCTTTTTTGACAAAGGGACTAGGACCCTTACAATTCCCAATTATCAAACAAAAACAAATACAACCTACCTTCTCACACTTTGTACCTAATGGTAGCACAATCAATTATATGCCATGACCATAATTAGAACAAGTAGTCTAAGCATAAAAGAGATATTTAAGACTATTCTCAACAATATACTCATTTAACTAACTAATACCAAATAATTAAAGATAATAAAAAAAGTATCATACTTAAATTAAGATATTAAACTAAATATACTATAATAATGAAAATAAGTTAATATATGAAACTTATCTAACCAATAACTGATTATTCAATTAATGACATATAATAAAGTCACATCAATGCTTTCAATATCCTTCATATTGATTTAAAAATTTAATAAATTAACACAATGAATGCATACATATATTCAAATGTAAGTCTTCAAAGTAACATTAAATAATTGTTTTAATACAAATATAACATCAATCACAAATGATAGCTATAATAAGGTTATTATTTAACTTACATATCTAGTATCTTATTTACATACAAATTTAGGTTTCTTGTAAGGTACATACTATGTCCACATTACCTCTATATTTCATTGGAAAACACAAGATATTCATATTTCAGAATGAGATTTCCACAATGTAGTTATATAACCACATGCAAAAATAATGTGAAACCTGAGCCCATTCATTCAGTGGTAGCCTAACCCACCTTAACCATCATTCAAGGGATGAATTAAGTCATTAAAAAGAGTCCTAATCTCATAAAATTAAATGGATTAAAATATTTTTTTAGATATATCTAGTCCACTATTATAGGGTTGTCATAAGAACATAATTTCAACCAAAAAATCTAGAAAGCAAGATAACCCTTTAAAAAATTTCAAAAAAAAAACCCATAAGGATAACATGATGCTATATAAAATGAATCATTATTGGATATAATGTTAAATCAAATGAAACACTCTTTTAAAAAAAATAGAAACTTCATAGTCACTTCAATCAACACAATTAAAAATAGGTACATTTAAGCAATAAACCCAACAAGGTTTACAACAAATGACCACATTACCTCTTCAAATCGTATTACATTTTATCTAATATAATATAAAAAATATGTACCAAATTTACCTATAGGTTGATGGGGAGGTTACAGGGAGGGAAAAAGACATCCTAAAATGTACCCATCCTCCATGGGTTTACTCTAAAGCATCCAAGTTTACAACTATATATAAAATAATAACAGAAAGAAAAGAACTTATTTTCAAAATCAATGTAATGTTAATGGTTTTATTCTCTTTCATTTTCTTCTCCTTATCTTTATAGGATTTATCTTTTTTTTATTTTGGGACCTTGAGTTTTGTATTAAATTTTCATGGCTTATCCTTTCATGTTTATCCCTTTCATGCTTTCATGTTTCACCCTTTTTCATACCATTTGGTTTTGCCTTCTATTTTTCAGAAATTTTTTTGAATTTTATTTATCTTACATTACTATTATTAATAAAATTTTATGTATATTTATGTCATTTGTCTGATCTAAGTTTTTAATTGTATTACTTTGGATTCATTTTTGGGTTTTTTGGTCATAAGTATCCTTGGAATTTAAGCTTGTTTATTTTCCCTTATCATTTTTATGCTTCCTTGGATATTTTGATTCTAACCTATCTTTATTGATCTTGGCTTGGAAAAATTTCCAAGTTTTTAAATAATATACAAGGGTTATTAATTTTACATCCATTTATTGATAATTCTATGTATGTGCACATTAATTTTATCCATTTTTAAACTTGTATCCTTGAGTTTTATTACATGTAGTTACTATGCCATCCATGATCAAGACTATGGTATTAATTCAAGGTATGTATATGGTACTTTTAGTTTTTACTTTATCGACATTTCTTTTTTCATTTATGATATTCTGTGTTACTATATATATATATATATATATATATATATATATATATATATATATATATATATATATATATATCGCAAAGACCCATACCACATTACATTATTATGACATGTGATGAGATTTAGGTGGGGCATATGTATACACCTAATATTTTTCACTTTATTATTGCTCATTATTCTTATTGATGAGGTTTTACATTGTTGTTTCCATTGATGTCAAAGGTTCTTAATAAAGGTCTTCATGAATTCATTAAAGAATGTAGCTATGAGAGAATATATTGATTAGTTTTACAATGATTCTGAGAGTATAAGACATGTTTAATATATATTATTATGAATTCATGAGTTATGTGAAGTTCAATATGGAATTTCCTTATTTTCAAAGTTGTTAAGTGCTTAAACCTAATAAGTGACTTGAGAAGGTATGTGCATAGGATGCCTAGTCTTATGCAGAAGGTTCATGATGGATTGGTGATATGAATGAAAATAGGAATGAAAGGTTTTATGAGGTTTATTGAACACATATATGAGGAATTATATCACTCATGTGAGTCTCAAGGTGAGCCTACATGGGTAGTACTTATAGACCTAGTTTGCATCTAGACCACTTCTAGACCTTGCCTAGCCTAATGAGGCATCATGATCTATTGTCAAGACACATGAAATATTTATGGTGGTAGTTGAGAATGGTAAGAGGTTTTATGGAATGTATATGAGGTGTTTGTATTTTGTAAAATTATTATAAGGTTAGTTTTAAGGACGAATGTGGTTTACAAGTCAAGGTTTAGAGAGCAAAGAGAGAGATAGAGGCCAAATGAGGTATGAGATTCAGATTTCAATATAAGAATGATCATGTGAGATTTTTTAGTGGTTTTATATATTATTATATGTGTGTTGACCAATTATAATGTCAAAATTTGAATTTTTAGGCTTGAAAAAGTGTTTTAAGGTCTCTCAAGTGCACAAGTTGAAGAGTTGTCTACTTGAGAAGGTTTTTCAAGTATTTATTGGCATATGTAATCTCTAAATGGGAAATTGAGATATTCATGGTATATGGGTAACGATCATATCTCAAATTTATAGGAATTATATTTTTAATTAGGGGCTAAGATTTATAAATGATCTCTAAACATGGAAGATGGTTTAAACCCTAAAAATACCCTAATAGTGACCTAATATGAAATAAGTTGTTATAAAGTGTTCATAATGGATTGGTATGAATATTTTAATGATTGGAAGTTGTATTAAAATCTCTCAGTCATCTCCAAGTGTGATTTAGTCTTCACGTGAGTGAGTGGACCCTACATGAAAGGCCTTATTTCTTAGAGATTTATTGTAGTAGTCAAAGTTGACCAAATAAGAGTTGATAAATAGATGGAAGATGAAGCTTGATACTTTTATTTAATCTCCATTAAGTTTTATATACAATTTATATCACTCAATTTTGTTACACCAATCATCCAAATTGGCTAGTCGCTAATAGGTTTAATGGTGGAAACAGTGAGAAACCCAGGCAATAGTGAGAAGATGTTTAGGAATGTGTTATCATGGAATAGGGATGAATAAAAGTGAATGGAGGTGTTTTACATTAATTTTAATACATTATCATGGTTTTTATAAGTTTTGGAGGTCAGTGATTATAGTGAAAATTTTTCTCAAAAGTTGACTTTTCTAGCTCAGTGAGTTCTATGTATAGTGAGGTTATGAGATTGGTTTACAAGACCAATATTTCCATTTAACCATATAATAATAATAATAATAATAATAATAATAATAATAATAATAATAATAATAATAATAATAATAATAATGGTCTAAATATCTCATAAGATCATCTACATGCATAAAAATTAATATAGGGTATCTACACAAGTATTAAAATTCATTATCACTATGACTGTGCTTGAAGGTATTATAGTAGTTCTAAGTGGGATATTTGTAGAGAAAGGTTTGAGTTATTTTAACATAAGTTTTGAAGCCTAAATAATATGGCGATGTCCCTAAGGTAATATATATTATTTATATGTGTTTTATTTCCATGATTGATTATCTAATTTATGCTTAATCTTTAGTAATTCAAGATAAACTTTTTGTAGGTTCACATGCCTAATTGTGAATAGTACTAATGACATAATTCAAGTCATAATTAGAGGTTAAATGTGTCATATACCTAATATTATATTATTAAGGGTTTATTTTAGTCTCATATGAAGTGTTATTATCATGTTTTTTATTTGAAATTGTACCAAGAAGATCAAAGGGTAACATGTATTAATGAAGGCCTAATTGAATTAGGTATCCTTAAAGACTAAAGAAATATTTTGTACATTTGAGATATGGAAGACCTAATTTAATGCTTTATTCATGTTTTTGGCATGTAATAAGGCCTATTATGTTTAAAATATAAGTGATCAAGTGTGTATGGTTGATCAAGATGTGTATGAGTAAGAGCCTAGTATAAGAATAAGGCCTAATAGGCCTAATTGACCTATTAGAGAATGAGTGAGTTTAATATAAGGATATATTAATAAGGGTGAATATAAACTATCATAAAGATCTAATAGGGTTACTATGTATGAAAATCAAGGTTAGATGACCTAGTCAAGTCAAGAAGAGGGCTAGTTGAGTGAAGAGGCTTAGAATGTAGTTTGAGAAGGATACGAGTATGAAGAGATGAAGATGTGGTCATAATTATTTAGTTTATAAATAATGTGATATAAAGGTTATCAAAGAAATAAAGTGGATAATTTCATGCCAAGTCATGTAGGTGGTTGGTGCCTCCTTGCAAGTGGGTGCTTGTTAAAGCCTAGTTGGGTTGGTGCTTAACTAGTTAGGGTTATTGCTCCATGTGAAGCTAGTGATTCACTAAATTTTATATTTTGACTGATAAAAAATTATTCTATTTATAGATGTTAGTGGTTTTTCTTCCCCTTGAGGGTTTCCCACTCATATGTGTGTTTATTTTGTTATACTCATGTGAATGACTCTTTATTCATTACTATATCTTTATATTGCTTTAATGGTTCAAGGTATGTTAAAGGACATGTGAAATATAGTTTTAAGATACTGATTCACCCCACTATCAATCATTGTGTTTCTAATAATTATCACTTTATTGACATTTTATGTTGTAAGATTTTCTTGATGTAATAATATATTTGAGTACACATTTTAATGGGTGAATTAAGAATGGGGTGGGATTAGATCATGTTAATTTGAGTGATATGTTTACATACTAGGTATTCATACCTTCATTAATATTATTTTGACACCCTCTAAGTCTCTTTACATTTTACCTCTTTGTTATCTCTCTATGTAGTCTTGATAGCCACCATATATTCCTAGTGTATCGATGAAAGAATTATATTCTATTTCATAATTTTCTCTCTTTGGAATATATCAGACTAGTTGATATAGTTATAAGTATGTCTTTTACCATTTATACTATATCAACCTAGCTAATATAGTATCATGTTAGCTGATATATTTTCAAATGTATTTGCCTAGTTGATACCATGTATTTAAAAATAAAATCTCTTGTAAATTTACACTTGATCCAAAAGGGTAAATTGATGTAGTGATGAGTCCACCCAAAGATAAGTATCTCTATCCATACTTTCTTTTTAATTTTTTCTTAGTAGATTGGATAGTGTTTTATCATTTATGTTGTAGATGTGTTATTTATTCTTTCATGTGTTCTTCATTACATCAAATAAGATGGAATATATATAGGGTTAATTAGACTCACCATTTATCACTTTAAATTTCATAGACCACCCATTGGTTGAAGTTTGGGCCACTTATATTCTTTAGTTTAGTAATTTTATCTATTGGATCGATGTTATCCTTATTCATAAATTATTTTCATGTGGTATCTTTATGTAGATTGTAAAATATGGTATTAATTTCTTGAAAATTAAAATCTTGACATATATTTTCTAGACATGAATTGAGTGTATATATAAGGTCCTAATGCACCATTCTCTCACACTTGGTATCTATTTTATGATTTAAACCTTCCATTATCCTATTAAATTATTAAAAGAACCTCACTCTATATTTTAATCATATTAAATATCTTTCATAAAAATATATAGATGTTTAGTTCAATCCACTTGTACATAGGTTAGTTTCACCAGTCTCAATTAGTATCATTAGTAAACAATTATCTAAAATAGTTATAACTCACCCCTCCCAACAACGATTACTTTCCAAAATTAAAACATTACTTATGGTCAACCTATTTTACTTATAATTTTTTGGCATGAGGAAGTACCCAATGTAACTCATAGATAAATAAATCAAAGTATCATAAAAAAAATGGACTTGTAACTTATTTGAAACACATCTTACACTATTGCACATTGAGAAAAACTACCCTATTTTTCTTAAATTGTGAGTCTATCACTATGAGAATTCAAAAGACAAGTATGAAGCATATTAAATCCAATTAAAATCAATAAATTTATAGTATTAAATACAAATCATCAGTTTCATACATATATTAGACTATCACAATTCCACAATCTCACCAGGTAATAGAACTATATGTAGATTGATTTACCCCTACAAGATATCAGATACATAGGAAGTGGCCAGTCATCAAACGAGGGTGATTAGGTTAAACTAAAAACATCAAAATTTCCTAATTTTTATAGGTTTATATCCCTCACAAGGACATCTATGATTTCAATGTAAATGAGGTTGATTTCTATAGTTTCATTCATCATTAGTGTTCATAATCATAGACATAGAGCATATAAATACATGCAAATGTGGGTTGTATGGTCATAGTACCTCATTTTTTATATGTCAATACTAACCAAAAAAAATTATTATTAATAGGTAATACTTACCCAAATAGATGAAAAATACCTTACATAAACAAAGATACATTTCTTGAAGTGAACAAACCATAGGCCTAATTTTATTTGATATTCACTTCCAAAATATATCCACAGTTAGATAGTTACTTAGAAAATCTAAATATTATTTAATTTAATTTAGAGATTAACCATAATTTATATGAATTGAATAGAATAAAATAATAATTTTGTATATCAACTTGTGATAAAAAAATTTAAAAAAAAAATCAAATTTGATAAAGTATAGTTGAATGAAATAAGCCCAACTAAGAGAAAAATGCAACATATATATATGTGTGTGTGTGTGTGTGTGTGTGTGTGTGTGTGTGTGTGTACCATATAAGATATAACTATGTGAAACTAATAGATGTATAGAAATAATAAATGGAATAATTCAATAAGTGTACAAAAAGTAATACTAAAATTGATGAAGGATAGAATCATCTAACTTTGGATAATATTGGCTTTCACTATTATCATGAGTTATTTTATCTTATTCTCTATTGAAAATTAAGAAACTTCAGTCATTATCATTTAATATATCCTAAATCATGCAGGTGTGTAGATATTTAACCTTTGAAATCATATAAAATACCTACACAAGACTTATTCAAAGTTAAAACCCTAATAGGATTTGTGATGATTGAAAACCTAAAAATATGAAAATGGAGAGTGTTATGTGTTGAGTTAACCCCAATCATCCCCATGATGACTAATTTATGCCTACATATCTAATTATTTTAATATGTAAATCAATCTCATACAGTTCTCCCACTTAGAGTGATTTGTTCATTTTTTCTCCTTTAACTATATGAATGAATCTAGTAATGGTTGGATTAATTAATCACAATTTACTTTGGCTTAGATATACTAGGATTTGAACTTGGATGAGAATGAATTCAAATGATTATAATTATATTTGGGAAGGATATGGAAGCTTTGGTCAATGTGTAATAATATAAATGTGTCTTTGTATTGAAATTGCATAGTGGTAGATCATTTGACTTGAGTGTGCCTTTATATAAGTAAAACAGGTAAACCCTAACGCTACCTATCCTAAAAATATATAAAAACTATAAGATAGGGTAAAATTTGAAAATTAATTATTATAAAATCTTATGAAATGATCAACCCATAAGTGAAAATAACATTTTCCACTAATTTCATCTACTAAACATTTTTATCCTTAATGGAAACATGTGAATTTTGGGTCCAAAGATGTCCACACATATTATTGAAGGGTTTTTTGTAGAAATTTATAACATTTTCATAGGCCTAAGATAGTAATTTATAAATGAATAAGTCCATATAGGTGTTTAAGATAGAGAAAATTGGAAAAATAGGTATATATTAACTTCTCAAGTCAATTATAATGAATTAGGGCAAAAATTGGCATTATCAAGTAATGACCAAATTTGAGAGACTAAAAGTACTCATCCATTTATTTTAATTACTATATTTAGCATATGATAATTTTAAAATTATTTCAATTATTTTTAGTATTTTAATATTTAGATGTATGTTTAAATTTTATATCTTAATAAATGAATTAAATTTCAATTTTATATCATTTTATTGTTGTAAATCCAAATTAGGGAAAAATATATTGGTGACACCATACACATATTGAACCATCCTTATAATTTTTTATAATAGGGTTTCAAATTTTATTTTTGATTCCCATACATGATTTTTTTAGATTTTCTATTCTAGGGTTTTAAATCTTATTTATAATTTCTATACACAAAATAATATTTTTGACCTTTGGCCATAGATATTCATTATAATTCCCTACTTCTAAGGTTTCATATTTCAGCCTTAAATCCTCTCAGACTTGATACATTTTAATTTATGCTCTTTTTGATTATATAGGTCATCCTTCCACTTTTACTCATTGGTATTCTAGGGTTTATGGTCTTTATATGCCTAAATATCCTAGAAACCCTAACCATCCTCCTAATATGAGTTATTATATTATTATTCCCACCTCAACTCAGGGTGGTTCTAGATAATTCCCTCTATGAATGTCCATGATACAAATATTCCAAAAGGTAGTTGGTACCTCATAAATAACCAAGACATGAGAAGTACTACATTAAACAATATTCTATAAAGATAAATATAATATATTTAAAAATATATTGAATATTTGACCCCCAATATTTAAACACTTGAAAATGAAATTAATTTTAGAAAAAATTATGCAAACATGACCAAACATGATTTTGGATTCAAATATTTTTAAAAATATGATACACAGGACAAGGATTGGGAAAACATGCACAAGGAATTATTCAACTGATCATAACATCTACTCAAAATGGATGATAGGGTATTGAATCCATAGATATTTTAGAAATTAATAATTCAAAGACACACTTATTTCATAAAATCAACAAAATAAGCTTATATCAATTATTATGACACACACACATATATATGATACTATACAAGATTACTTTATATAAGATATTTCCTTTAGGAGATATTTTTAAGGTAATGTGGGTACCAATTATACAATGGGCCAAAATTATGAACTATTTATACAAGCTATGATATCGCATAAGATAGTTAAAAGAGTATATATTAATACTAAATAAACTAATAATATTTTTAATATATCATTCTTGCATAATTTAGGGATCAATATGTAAAATATGAACATTAAAGATCACATCATTACTAAATTTGATTGTGAGATATGGCCATAATTATTGGAAGTTTGTCAATGATGTCTCCAAGGTGACCAAGTATGTTGATGAAGTGTCATGTGTGCTAGAATGACAATGACAAAGCGTGCTTAATTTTTCTTACATAATTATTTTGTGTTTGACTTGGATTGGTTTATGATGGATGTTATTCATGGTATGGTCATGTTTCATATAACCTATGATGTGTTTTGAGTTCTTTAAGTGCTTGTGGAATTGAAAGGAATTCATTAGAGAATTCATATGAGTGTCTAGGTTCAAGTAGTACTCTTGATAGATATGGCTGAGTGAACAAATTGATGACATCAGCATTCACACATATGAAGGATTCAAGAGTATTTTGGTATATGGATGGATTACCCTATGATATTATATCATGTGGTTTAATTTTTAGGTATCGACATGGAACATAGAAAAAGTTATTAAGGTGCAAAGTTGGCTTCTCAAACACAGTTCAGTAAGTTCCCATACTTAGCCAAATTTGTGATATTAAAAATCTATGGTGAGCATTTAATTAGATGATGAAGATATATAGTGAGTGATTAATATTACTATATAAGGATATAATGGTTAGAATTATAATTTTTAGATAGAGATTAATGGTGAGCATGAAGTCTATTAGCTAAAGGTCCTGAGAATGAATGCAATGAAGACATGTGTTACATTCATGAAGTTTGAATAAAAAGTCAAGATTGATGGAGTGTGTTAAATCATGTATAGGAATATAAATGGTTAAAATTAGTTAATAATTCAAAAAAATTATTAAAAGGTACATATGGATGCCAGGTGGTGAAATTTCATTGGAGACTGACTGCAAGATACGTAGAGGGCACACAAGACTACCAAGTGGCTTGTTTTCAAAAGCGAGGATCTAAGATTAATAGTAATAAATTATATTTAAATTCATGAATATCACAATGATATTGAAAAATAATGTTTTATAAAGCTATGTGAGGACACGAGATGAAGACACGTGTCTATAAATGATTTTGCATTAACCAGTGATCATTAACATTTGAATTAGCTAAAGAGTAAACTAGTGCTTAGTATTTTTCTTATATATTTTGATCTAGGATTAATTTATTAATGGTAAAAAAAATTGTATATGAATTATAATCTATTTATAAGGTTTTATTATTTATACAGTCAAAGATATTGAGCTCTAAGGTTGACTAAAGATTTGACCATGTTCTGCAAGTGACCCGAGAAGGATAATTGAAGAGATATTAATGGTATTTTGATATTTAAATATTAAATTAATTTTTTATAGTGTTTTATAATCATTTATTACCATATATATGTATTTTTTAGGTTTTAAAAATCCATATTTTGTATGAATAAAGGCTTAAAATTTGATTGTGTTTATTGAATACACTAGCAGTTTGAGTGACCATCTTGCAGAGGTAAGTTGAGGATGTTTTGGTCAAAGTTGAGTAATAAAATGATTAAAAATATGTTTTATAAGTATAAAAGGATTATAATAATGAATTTTTTTCATGATATTCCTTTACTCAGATATAAAGAGTCAAAATAGCTTGACTATATATGACCAGTCTAAGTGGTCATTTAGAGAGAGTTATTTTGAGTGTTTAGATCCTGTGTTGAAGTATCTAAATCAAATTAAGGAATTTTATAGGTCCTAAAGGTTTAAAAAATGTTATATAATAATATTTGTATGTGAAATATTTTATTTTTTACTTTATAAGTTTGAGACTATGTTATCTATGTTTGAAGACCTGAAGAGTAAAGAGACCTAATTAGTAGGTTCAAGTATTGAGTTGGTGTTTCAAGTGGCATGGAACCATGAGAGAGTGAGGAATAGTATATTGGAGATATTTTTTATGTGTTAAATCTCTTTTATAATCTAAAATTAGCCTAAAGAGTTGAATTCATAACATATGAGTATGATGGTCTAATTGTTTTAGATCTCACCAAGACCTAATGGTGGTTTGGGGATAATGAGGTATTGGCCAACCTAAGGAGTGTGTGTTTCTTAAATTTA
Organism: Torreya grandis; assembly: GCA_037957365.1. NCBI lineage: Eukaryota > Viridiplantae > Streptophyta > Pinopsida > Cupressales > Taxaceae > Torreya > Torreya grandis. The sequence goes on from JARHVA010001870.1 coordinate 694,953, forward strand.
ACATGTATGAAGACATATTTAAAATTTGTTACAATTTTTTTAAGTATCTTGGCTAACTAAGATGGGTAGATGAGTGTATGATATAAATACTAGGTATAATTGGCCTATTTGGAGTGGAGTTGAGAGAGCATGGACTCAAATGAAGAAGATAACCTTTGAAAGAGAAGGTAAATTTATTTTAGGAACAAAATAGATTGAATAGGATCATTAATTATTGTCTAATCAAGTTGATTCAGAAGGACACATAGGTCATTGGACCTAATGAGCCTAGAAGAGGCAATTTGAGCAAGTTAGTCCTAGAGGTAGCTTGAGAGAGATTGGAAGTGAAGAGTGAAAATAAATGTGGTCATCATAAATTTAAGAGTAGTAACAGGTGTTTAATATGATATATTAAAGGTATATAAGTGTGTTTTTAGTTTCCTAAGGGGTTGTTTCCTTCTTGAAATATATATCTTGCTAAAGGTCTAGTTGTTGTGGATGCTTAGCTAGACATGGGTAGTAGCTCCTTATGGGATGGTGTCTCACTAAACTAAGATATGAGTGTTCCTTTATCAGTTGGTGTTGGAATAAATTTTGGATCTTGTTATTATAGGACTATATTCCATGTTTTAGGGTTTAGTGGGTTTTATCCTCTAAGAGAGTTTCTCACATATATCATGTGTTTTGTGATTGATCTTATTTTATATTACATGTTCATTAATATGAATGATGTGTATGCTTAATTATGGTATGTGTTGAGTGGTTAAGGTTTTAAAGGGTTTGGAATTGGATTGAATATCTAGCATCACTGATTCATCCCCCTCTCTTAGTGATTGTACCTCTAACAACAATTTGGTATAATTTAAATGGAGGTGATACTAAGAACAAATAAGGTGCATTATATATTTAAAATCATGCTTCATGATACACATTACAAAATATTATTATGCCAAGATTGGATACACACTATGAATGCAATACCATATATATTACATGTGTGTGTTATATTTACACATAAAGGAAATATATACACACTTTATGTTTACAATAATATTTTCAAGTACTATATTTCATCATTACATAAGGTTTAACATAGAAAAGAGACAAAAAGTATAGTCCAAGTAGTATCAAAACATATAGTCAAATAAAAGTGTTAAATTCACTAAAGAGGTAGTTTTTAATATTACCATCACCTCCTCATATACCTCTAAATAAGCTAATTTAATGAAATCTTATCACACTAATTCATCCACAATATCTCAATCTAAACAAACCTACATCACATAATTATGAAGGAAACTCATATTGTGACTATCATTAGATTTTAGGACATTCTAAAAATAGTTATTTCAAATTGAGACACAAAATCCAAGATATTATTGAAAAAAATAATATTCAAATTAGCACACCTTTATAAAAATCAATATCATGAATGAATGATAATACAAATATAGAGTCTACCATGACCACTATAAATATTGACCATACATATGACAAACTTAAGCATGATATTAAGGAGTATCACATAACACATATTAGTGTCACAAAATATTGAACCCTAGAAGAGAGTTTTCAAGCCTATTATAGATCTGGGAAACAAGGTAACACTTCCAGGTATATGGGTTTACCTATGGTGGAAGTGAGACTCTAGATTTAAGGGCTAGCTCTTTGAATATATATTGAAGTACTTTCACCAATGCTAAATATTTTCTTGTGGGGGGAAAGTGATAAAAGTTTCATGAAATATACCTATTATAAAAGGGTGATTCCCAATATGTCTTCCACATGACCATTGTAATTCTTTCATAAAGAAACAATGCCTACAACACTAGCCTAAGAGTCCTAGAATGTACTAGCATTAGTGTTTTAATATGAAAGAAAGATGAATAAAGACTATTTAAGGTAAGTAAAACCATAGATCAGTTTCATATACTAAGGCTCATTATAAAATTAAGATATATTCATACTTTTAATATACTTCATATGACCTGCTAGGCTGAAATCACTTACATCAAACATTGAAGGACTGAGAGAAAGCAAGGATAGATTGATATCACTTAGCTATTCACTATACATATCTTCACACACTTTAAAAATGTGAGATATGAAATAAAAATAGATTGAATTTATTGTTATAATTAAAATTATAATGTCAAAACCAATAGGACTTCACCATACATGGTGTGGTATTAGATTACAAAGGCCAAAATGGTAAGTGCTTATAGACCTAGAGAATAAGGAGAACATAATGCAATAAAGAAGCTCAAAGGTCACAAGGCCACATGTCAAGGAATGAGAAAAAATTAAATTTTAGGGTAATGGAGTCAAAAATATACCATGAATGTCTCCTAATATAAATATCTATATAAACCATGAAAAAAATATCCAAAAAATGGTGTAGAGACTCTTCAACTAGCCTTTATGAAACTACCTTCATCATGGATCATCTCTCAAGAATTTGAAAATAAATTAGGAGAGTTGACACATATGAAACTCCTATCTTATATATATCTTATAGACACTTTTATATACCATATGTAGTCATCCATTTGTCTCCTAGACTTCATTCTTCAAATTTGGTAGTCATTATTCATCTTGAATCTAGACTGAGCTTTCATGGTGGTGTATGAGTGTGAATTATTCACTCTAATACATAATCCTTTGATAATACATGGTTTCCTATGTGTAATTCCCTTTCCACTTCACTTGTTTCATTTTAAGGTATGCCTATTGTTATTTGTAAATGTAACTTCATCTTGTCCATATAGAATCTGGTCAAAATTGCTCTATCGATATCCTCTAGAGTCTTTTTAATTTGAATTTTGATGTTGGCCATTGATATATGACCCAAACATAATATATTATGACATTTTGTATCATTATGTGCTTTATCAATATCCTTTTATTCATTGACTCAATGTGTTCCATTAGATCTTATCTTCATAACTTAATGTGTGTCATTGATCTTAGCTTTATTGAATGATGTTTTACCACTTAGTAGTTTTATGTTCGATCTCAATATATTTTGAAAATTTACCATATATGAAATCATTGGATTTATATATAATTATAAAATGTGTTCCATTTATCGTGGGTCCCAGTCTTTAAATGCATATCATTAATCTGCCTTGTACATAGGAACACTCACCGTTGATCTACCCCAAGGACCTTTTTGACTCATTGACTATTTGCATGTTGTTAGATCTTATCCAAAATCTGAGATATTTCAAATTTTTGACCTTAAATTAAACCTTAGGATAATTTGAGTCCAAATGGTCATTTCATGAGGCCTGAACTTGACATCCCTATACATGTCTATCTTTACTAGTCTAATTTCAAATGCTCATATCTTGAGATAGTGAGCTCATCAAGACATGAAATTTATAGAGGTTGATATTGGCACAAAAATAATAATTTACATGTAGCATTTTTGGCTAGAAATATTTTCCAAGTTCACTTTTAAAATTCATAAGCAAGCTGCTCTGTTCATTATTGTGTGACATGCCATGATGGTCTAACCCCCTAAATGACTCAAAATGACAAAAGACTAAACTTGATCATGACCAATGTTATAATGGAATTAAATGATATAACATAGACCAAAAACCACCCCATGACACTATTTTCTATCCCCATATCAAGTCTTGATTATAGGGGTTGACCCATTTTGACTTGTGGTCAAAATTATCAACATTCTTGGAGATTTCCCAAGGGTGGTATGCTTGTTATGCCAAAAATAGTTGCCTAATCCTATCCATTAAGATATTTAGTCACTTTTACACATGTTTTACAAACAAATTTCCTTAAAACAAAACACCAAACAATAAAAAACAATAGAGTAAGACACAAGTCAGAAACACACATTTGTTTAACTAGAACACTTAAGGAACACAACAAACACAACTAAAATGAAACACAAACCTGATATATTATTTAAAAAACTAACCTTTATTCCTTAATATTATGATTTAAAATATATCTCATTCACAAGGATAGGCATATCTTCTCCATTCATCCTTGATAATCAAAAAGAATTACTTTGCTTGCATTTGATGATGACATATGGTCCACTCTATAGGGTGTTAAATTTGGTATGCCTCATTTGTTTTACTCTATCTTCATCTCACGTAAATACTATCTCACCTTCTTAAAATGATCTTGTATTTTCATTTTTGTTGAAATACCTCTTCGTTAATACTTGATGTTGATCCATAGATTGATGATCCTTATCTCTAGTCTCTTGTAACTCCATAAATTATATCAATCTTACCTCCATTGGAGTGTTTTCAAGTAAATATAATTGATGTGACAAATCTAAGATAGGAAAATATTGAGATATATATAATCTATCCTCTCTTCCATAGATAAGCAAAAAAAGATAATTCCGTGTTGACCTCTTGGGAGTTATCCTATCAACCCATAAGGCTATATTTAATTTGGTATGCCAAGCCCTCTAGTTATGCTCCAAGGTTTTATTGATTATTTTGATCAAATTATTACTAGTATATTCAACCAACCTATTACCTTTAGGGTAATAGTTAGATGAAGTACTCAAGAATATGCCATTACTACTTGCCCAATTAGTTGTCTTAGCACCCATAAAATCAAGATCATTATCTAAAATAATAGTAGGAGTGCCAAACCTTGCTATGATTATTTAATATAACTCCAAAATAGACTTTTCATTAGGTTCCTTCAATTCTACTACCTTAACCTACCTTGTAAAGTAATTAGTTGTTGTGAGTATCCATTTATGACCAACACTTGGTGGGGGGTTTATCATGCCAATGAAATCAAGATCCCATTGCATGAAAGGTTGATCCAATTGGATCAACTTCAAAGTAATAGCTAAAATCTTATATTTTACCATAAATAAAACACATTATACACACCTTCTCACCTAATCATGGTAGTCCTTGAAGAGGTTATGCCAATAATATCCTGCCCTCATGATCTTAACAGTTGTGGTTCTTAGGGAGAAATGACCTCCTACTATTCCATCATGGAAATTATCAAGAAATACTCCAAATTGGTCATTATCAATGTACCTCAATAATACATCATTCATATCTCTTAAAAAAATCACGCCATTTGTAAGGCAAAAGTGAATATCTTGAAATCTAAAATATCTCCTTTGATATCTACACATATCATTAGGATATTCACCACTTTGAATAAATTTGATCACATATTATGTATAAATATAATATGCAAAGAACCAATTGGTTGGTGGAAATAATGATTTATTAAAACCTCTTATTTTGACTCATGAAGATCTAAAGATATATGTTCACAAAGGTCCTTACCTCTTATCAACTTTGTTACTTTTGATATACACATCATATTGTGTTACCTTAATGATCCACCCTACCCTCTTCTCACTAAGGTCTTTGCTCAATAAAAAATCCTTGGTAATAGTATGAGAGACCATAAGATGAATCCTATTGTTTGAAACCATATGCCTAAACTTCTTTGGTCCCCTTATAATAATAAGTACTTAATTCTCAACAAAGGTATACTTGATTTCATAATCTTCCAAACCTTACCTAAAGAATGTAATTGGTTGATGTACACCCTCATCATCCCTTTGCATTATCATAGATAAGATAGTGTCAAGGTTAGAAAATGATTACAACATGAAGTATTAATCAATATTAGGATTCACAAGAGTAGGAGCTTATGCAATTTATTTTTTAATGGCTTCAAAACTATTCTTACCTTCCTTAGTCAAAGAAAAGACCTGATTATTTTTAGCATGGTTGTAATAGATTTCACCAAAGATGAAAAACCAAGTATGAATCTCCTTAAAAAATTTATATTACCTAAGAAACTTTGGAGACATTTCTTATTTAATGGAAATTATAGGCCTAAAATAGACTCTATCCTTTCATGATCAATAGCCAAACCATCTTTGGAAATAATGTGTCCTAAGAGCTTACCTTCATTGATAATAAAGATGCATTTTTTTGGATTAATAGATACTCCATACTACCTACATATTTTAAAAACTTCTCTCAAGTGATACATATGTTCATTATCATCTTTATAAAACATAGTTATATCATCTAGATAAACCAACAACATCTCATTGATCAAACCTTTGAAGGCCATATCCATTTCTCTTTGAAAGGTTGCACCAAAATTTGACAAACCAAATGGAATATTTATATAAGAAAAAATACCACATTTAAATTAATCATCCTCATTCATAAGAATCTAATTATAACCTGAATATCCATCTAAGAGAGGAAAATGTTGAGTCCTAAAACAACTTGCAAAATCTATTCCATTAAAGGTAGAGGATATTGATCTTTGAGTGACACTCTATTAAAGTATCTAAAGTACATACAAAGTATTATCTCTATATTATTATTTATAATAGTCACAAGGCTATATTCCCATGTTGAATGCTTGATATGGAAGGTTATTTTAGATTTAAGGAGTTTGGTAATCTCTAACCTCATGAGTTGTTCAACCTTGGGATTGATAGGTCTTTATTTCTATCTAACCAGTTTAGCTTCATGTTTCAATTCAATGAGATGGTGTGCTAAGATAGGATAAAATAATTTGAGGTACTTATATTCCCAATCAATGATATCATGAAACTCTTTACAAAACTCAATGAATGCTTGCTTATCTAATGTAGAACATACCTTGCCTAGTTTGAGAAGTTTATCTTTGAAGATCAAGACTCTTTCATAGTTCTCCTCTTTTATAGACAGACTAAATTTTTCATTATTCATTTGATAATTATCATTGAATATAATTTCTAAGGTAACCAAACCCTTAGTTATCTTATTTGTCCTTATCCACATAGTCTAATCACCAAATTATTCTTGGAGTCTCCTTTGATTCTTTGAAGAAAACTCAGCCTCATTTTTTAAGAAGTATGAAATGTGTTTATCACTATTAAACACTTTCCTAGACACTTAATTATTAGGTATAGAAGGTATAATATTGATATTAACATGGAATTTCTTAAACTCTTCTTTTATGGTATTTGGAGTATCAAATTGAGCTCCTATGACAATTAATCTATCAACATGATTATTCTACTCCCTTGGGACTGATTGTATGTTGAATGCATTGGAGTCTTCAAGAAAATACCATAAACTATGATTATATTAATTAATCAAAGGGTTATTGGTAGCAACCACATTCCTAACCTGATGAACAACCAATTCACTATCTCCATATACTTTCAAGTTCTTGATTTCCTTTCTCCTTTCTCATTGAGGGCCATGAATTAAACCTTCATACTCAGCCACATTAAAAGTAAAACTAAAATGGAATCTATATTAAGTATATTATTATTGTTTATATGGGGATACCAATATAAAACTATATCTACACCAATTATACTTCTTAAACCATCAAAAAACATCTTCCACATCTCATCATCTTCACCTTCTTCTTTGGTAAGTAGAGGTGTTGGTATTCCTTCTTCATGTATACAATATACTCTTAGATTAGTTTCCTCCAAACATTTAGAAGTATAATGCTCATAAGTAATGGTACCATATTCATCAAGAAAAAAATAAAAATTACCTTCAATCTTGGAAAAGTACCATCATATACAATAGAATCCTTCTCTTCGTGAACAACATAATTTAAATTAGAACTTGTCTCAATGTAGGGCTCAATATGAAACCTTACAAGAGTATGAGTCTTTATGGTAACCTTGGTTCCATATCTTGTTTTAAAGGATAATAAGGATAAATTAGTTGAGGGATAGCCACCTATCTTTGTTTTAAAGTCCCTTGATGGGTAGATTACAAAGTGAGTTGGGAGGTCAACAACAACTATATCTTGAAGGATAGGGAAACTAGTACAATCATGTAATAAAATATTTAAGTTTTTTATCAGTCTCTCAACTTGGTAGGTGTAACATCTAGTTAGATAAACCCTTTTATATGAGGCTCATACTTTATTCCCAATTTATTAGCTACCCTTTTGGGCATGACTGAAGTATAAGCTTCACTATCAACTATGTAGTTATGGACCAGTTTATCACCAACTATGAGAGTGAGATAAAATGGTGGAGGTTTCTTAGACCTAGTAGATGGTTTAACAATAGTGTTATGATAATTTTTGAAAGAAAAATTATCATGAATTTTATTTGGAGTAACAATAGTAGGGATAATAGATAACTATTTTTTAGGAACTCTTTCTGATCAAGCATATGAAGAACATCCCAAAGGGAAATGGATGTTCTAGTACTCTTTAATGAATCTACAATGTTTAAAGAAGCCATAGCTACTTTATCTTAGATTATTGGAGGAAAACAAGTGCTTGGAACATAAGGAGTTGGAGTTCCTTGAATGATCTTTCTAAAGATCTAATTTACAAAATGTATAATTTTATTTGAGGTTGTCACACCTACAATCATACCTTATTACTTTGTATGAGTATTGAATGAGATTTTAAGCACATTATATCACCACCTAAATCCTTTCTCTTGGATATAGTGTTGTATTCAATATAGGTTCATTGATTAAAAACAAAATTGTCCTCAACTAGGAAGTTGGTGAATATATCTCCTTGAGGTTGTCCACCTTCACTTGTCTACATCATGACTTCATATTTTACTAATAAAAGAGGGGTGACTCCTTATTGATCAACACGAGGTTTCTCTCCACCTTAAATATAATCCATAAATTGGCCTCTCTACTAATTTTCACCTTGCACTAAGTTTTTATGAACTGACACCATCTCTATTACATTGGTGGTGAATTTAGGATTATATGCATTGGCATGCCTATTGGGGTTAGGTTGTCATTGATATATTCCTCTTCTAAATTGTCAACCATACTATTTTTTATAGGGGTAAGGATCCTAATATGAAATTTTTTATATATTCACTCTCCCAAGATTAGATTCCAACCATTGAATATATGCATCTTTATCCATGGAATTATTTTCCTTCTTAGGATAAACTCTAAACTTGGTGTTAGAATTGGGAATTTGGGCCACATCTAGAGTATTATCAGAAGTATGAGGCAATGGAGTCATAAAAACCTTAAGAGGAAACCTTACACCTTATATGAGACAATTTTTAGCTTTGATAACAAGTTCATATGCTTTGGGAAGAGTGGAACCACCCATGGATTGAAGCATGATAGAAATTTTAGTTTCAATGACTCTCAAGTAAGTAGGGAACTCAAAACTAGGAGGTGGACTCATGGGATGAGGTAATATATACCAATTCAATTGAAACCTCTCATTGAAGTCATGTATTTCTTGATTAGGGCCTCTTTTGATCACATTTAGTTAATGTATGAGAGAGGCATGGCCACTTTAATTTCAAAATATTGAGGTAAAAAACACTCTAAACTCATCCCATGATGTGATACATCCACCTTATAGAGTCCTATACTAATTAAGATCCTTCTCTCTAAGGGACATGATAGGGAGTCTAATGTAAATTTTCTCTTGATTGATGTTATGGAATCTAGAAAAGCTAGAGACATCCCTAATGTGTTCATTAGGTGTAACATGAATTTCACCATTGAATATGGGTATACATTTTATGGCATTAGGAGGAATGGCATCATATGCTTGAAGGTGAATTGGATTTTCCATATTGAAGGCAAGGCAAGGAAAGAATGATGTCTAGCCATATCTTCTTCAAACTCTTCAAAATATTTAATTTATTCAACCTCTTCTTCTATATAAAGATATATTAGTTCTCCAAATGGTGGATTAGGCTAAGGATATTGAACTTTAAGGGGAAGTTCATGCTGAATAGGTGGATTAATGGGATTGAGAACGCTACTAGAGGATGACCTAGTGAGAACCATAAATTATGAGAGCAATTTTATAATAGGATAATGGTATTGAGATATATTTTACCTTGATGGAGTTTCCAAATGCTAAGTATCACACCAATTTATAGCTAATATTGTCAAGATAAAAATTCACCTTGACAAAGTATGTTGAAGATAATGGGTCCTATTGGGTGTGCCAGAACTTTTATCACCAAATATTGTACCCTATAAGAGGGTGTTTAAGATCTTATAGATTTTGGTGACATGGGAACACTTCCATGTATTTGGGTGTACCTATGGTGGAAGTGAGCCTCTAGATTTAAGGGCTAGCTCCCTGAATATATCTTGAATTACTTTCACCTATGCTAACTATTTGCTTATAGGGGAAAGGGATATAAGTTACATGAAATAAACATATTATAAAAGGTTGATGTACCAAGATTTCTTCCACATGACCATTGTAATTTTTTCACAAATAAATAATACCTAAAACACTACCCTGCGAGTCGTATAATGCACTAGCATTAGTGTTTTAATATGAAGGTAAGATGCATAAAGACTATCCAAGGTAAGTAAAAACATAGATAAATTATATATTCTAAGGATAATTATACACTTAAGATAGATTCATACATTTACTATGCTTCATATGACCTACTAGGCTGAAATCACTTGCATCAAACATGGAAGGACTAAGAGAAAACAAGAATAGATTGATATCACTTAGCTATTCACTATACATCTCTTCACACACTTTAACAAGATGAGATATGAACTAAAAATAGATTGTATTTATTATTTTAAGGAAAATCACAATGTCATAAATATTAGGGTTTTTCCATACATGGTGTGGTATTAGATTACAAAGGCTAAAATGGCAGCCACTTATAGAATTTGAGAAGAAAGAGAATAGAATGCAGTAAAGAAACTCAAAGGTCACAATGCAACATGTCAAGGCATGAGAAATAGTTACATTATAGGGTAATGGAGTTTTAAATATACCATTAATGTCTCTTAAGACAAATATCTATATAAACCATGACAAACTCTCCAAAAAATGGTGTAGAGACTCTTTAGCTAGCCTTTGTGAAACAACCTTCATCATATATAATCTTTATAGAATTTGAAACTAAATTAGGATAGTTGACACATATGATATGATAGTAATAGATATTTTCTTAGATGCTATTTTTATTTTATAAAATTTTATTTACCATCCACAGTAATCCATTTTTCCCCTAGACTTTGTTATTAACATTTGGTAGTCATTTTTCATCTCAGATCCCGACTAAGCTTTCATGGTGGTGTATGAGTCCAAAATATTTGAATTGATACAAAATAATTTTATCTTACATGGATTCCTAAGTGGAATTCCTTTTACACATCACTCATTCCATTTTAAAATATGCATATCATCATTTGGACACATGGCCTCATCTTATCCATATGGAATCTGATTGAAATTGCTCTATCAATCTCCTCTAGAGTCTCTTTAATTCAACTTTAGACATCAGCCATTAATCTATGACCTAGGAATTTGATATTATGGTATTTTTAAGTATTTCATGGTATTTGATCTCAATATCCTTTGACTCTTTAACCCTCACTCACACTATTAGATCTCCACTGCATGATCAAATTCACACCATTGATATTGGGTCCTAATATTAAATGTAGATCATTGATCTACCTTGTACATAGGAACATGTACCATTGATCTACCCTAAGGACCTTTTTGAATCATTAACTACTCACATGCCACTATATATTATACTAACACCCAAGATATTTCCAATTTTTGACCCTAAATAAAACCTTGGGATCATTTGAATCCAAATGGTCATTCCATAGGGCTTGAGCTTGACATCCACACACACATCTATCTTTGTTAGTCCAACATCAAATACTTATATCTTGAGATAGGGAGATCATCAAGAGATGAAATTTGTAGAAGATGATCTTGGAACCAAAAAAATAATGTCCATGTAGTCTTTTTGTCTTGAAATATTTTCTAAACACACTTGTAAAATGCATAAGAAAATTGATCTATTCATTCTTGTGTGACATGCCATGATGGTTTGACCCCATAAATGACTCTAAATAACATAAGTGTTGTCACTTGGATTTTCACCCTTTAAGGAGAATAAAATATCTCCTCATACAAGTGGAACAATGGAATAACTTATAGTCCTTTGGGAAACCTAAAGGATGAGGTGAATCTCTAGATAGGGCTAGCTCCCTTGATGTACCACTTTGGATTGTAACTACTACTAAATTTTGCGGGGTGAAAAGGGAGAGGGATAAATAAAATAAAACTAACCTAAGGGAGATGATACACCAAATTAAGTAATGACATCCAACCATATTCATATTACACTTAAAATCAAAGGACAAACTAAACATACACTTCTCCAATCTTCATCTTCTCACATCAATGTTACATTATGAGGTTATGGATGAATGTGGAAAACTAGGAGGACTAGATAATAGGAATATGAGGGCACTAATGAAAATAATAACTCACCCAATCCTTTAAATCTCGTAAAACACTTCACATGCCCTATTGGAAGTAATTTCTAACTGTAAATAGGATGAAAGAATGAGAAAACAAGTTAAGGAATCCATAGTCTTCACTTATGAAAAATCAAACATTCCAAATGAACACACTTATAAAATTCATGGAATAGGTAACAATAAGTTTTATTATTTAAAAAAATGTATAAATTTTATTAGGGCTTTGCCATACTCAGGTGGATCATCCCATATAATGCCAAAATAGCTAGCTCTTATAGAACTTTTGAGAGAAATAATAAGAGAGAAGTACAATGGTCAAAAGGAAACTTGTAAATATGATCCACGTAATTAATTGTGTATGATGAGAGATAATGGGATGAACCATGTAAGTTTAGGAGATACAAGTGTCAATAAAACTCCTCAACTGGCTCAAAAAAAATACCTTCATGATTGGAACTATTTGAACATTCTATAACTAATGATGATTAGTAAAAATGATTTGAATTTATTTTAAGGAAATTATACATGCCTCTCTATGCATTTTTTTCATGCTTGGTCTTTTATAAATATCTAGAAAGGAACCATCATCATCTACAGTCTAAAAATAATTCCTTTCATGTACCCTACACACTTGGATTCAATAAAGGCATAATTTTTACATGAAAATAAATAAAAGGTAGTGGATGACATATGTTAAAGCTCTAAATGGACTTATAAGCATCAGGGACACCTTAAAAAGCCATCTACTTGAAGTTTTCACACTTCTCCCTAGCTTGTGTAATATGCTAGTTTTGACTGGATGAAATGAAGTAGATGGTTTGCACACTTATAAAAAATTTCAAATAATTATATGACCATAATAATTTATTAAAAGTTATAAAAATTTTCCTAAACTTTTTTTCATCTATTGAATCTTTATAGACCCTATAAAACACTTAAAATAGTGAGAAAAACCCTATTTTATACCATTTTTGTGAAATTCCATACAAATATTTGGAATTTGAAGTATATTTAGGGATTAATTTATAAATTAAAATAAGATTCATGTTCCAAATATTCAATAGGGATTTCTATCCAACTCCATTTTTGTAAACTAGTCTTAGTTGAGGGTTTGCAAGGGTTTTAGGCCTGTTCTGACTCTTAAGCTTTGTTTATAAAGTTTGGATGTTTTAACTATAAAAAATTACACAAATTTTTTATTAGATACCCCTTATAACTTTTATAAACTTATTTCATGAAAGATATAATCTTCCAATCTTACCCTATAGAGCTCCTTTTCCTCTTTCTTACAAGTCTGAGTTGCTTCAAGGTCCAAAAATGGTTAGTCTTTGGTTTTATCTATCATTAAAAAAGATATAAAACTTATAAATCCACCTCATTAACATTTTTCAATTAATTTTAGTGATCATCTTATATTATAATTTCAAATGACTCCTCACTTGGCTTTATGCTTAACCCTTGCTTAATAGGTTTGATTGTAACTCTTAGTGTCCATACCACCCTGTTGAATTCCAATATTTTATATTTGATTTAGCATGTTTTAATATTTTTTAGTTAAATTTTTACACATCAATTCCATGTTCAAAAATCTTCATGACTTCTCTTTCATCTTTAAACTTCCAAAATGCAAGGTTTGTGTTCAAAAGGGAGTGCCCTCTATCTAAGACAAAATAGAGGGCACTCCCCTATTTAATATAGTAAAAATTAATATTAAATGAGGATATAAAATTCATAAATGTTATTTTTACTAAATTTTATCTCTTAAAAATATGATTTGACCTTCCAAACCTTCATAAAGCCAAGACTGACTTGTAAAAAAGGCACTGTCTACAGGGGTGTTAGGAATGGACTGAGTTTTGTTCTATAAGATCCTTTCATGTGATTTATTTACATTATTAATAGATTATATATACATATATGACCATAATTTATATTACTTAGGCCCATTTATCACTTAAACTCTCTAAATACCCCTTGTTATCCTTCCATTCTCAAGACTAGGTCATCTTATTTTGATTGTGTTCTGTTATGATAGCAACCGTTGTATGTGTAGGTGTATTATTTAACTTTGAAACAATATTAACAACCTAATATACTTCCCTTATAATATTTTTTTATTATTTATATCTATATTTTTCATGTTTTGGCTAGCTACACACCAAAACATCACTATTCTACTCACTATCTTAGATAGTCAAACATAGTTGATTGTAGGTGTATCTTAAGATTATAAGAGGTTTGTGTGAGTTGGATTACTCTTATTTATAGCTTATTAATTCACCATGACATTCATATATATGGTAATATTTTTTATCATCTATATAATTTCCAACTTGGATTTCATATGCACTTTAAGCTCCTCAACTGAGTCTTCCCCATATGTTGACTGAGACATATGTTTGTAAGACTTGTTGTAGGTGTCCTTTATTTATTTATAGCTTGGTTATAGTTTGAAAATAATCTCCAATAAAACATTATAACATTAACCCTTGATATTTTCCATACACTTTTAAACCTTAACTATTCCTTGAGATTAAACTGAGTTTCCTTGTTATGACTTTGAAACCATGCTCCCCTACTTGTATATGATAATTACCTCCACTATACTTGTTTATGATGATTATAATTTTTATTTTACCTAATTATAATCCTTTTAGGTGATAAAATGTAATACATTATCTAACATTCACTTATTAGAGTTTTAAAGCACCAATTTGTGATCAAATCAAGGTCACTATTTTGACCTTGCTATAGATGTGTGTTTTTTTGTACAAGGGAGTACCTATGGGTGATAAAAAACTCAAATATGGCATATCAAATTTCCATAATGGTAATCTATAGTTCATATATGTTATTTTTCTACCATAAAATCCATTTGATAATTAAGTCATGGCTTGGGATTGTCACAATGGGTGAAGGGTCCATTTGATTCTCAATCTTGTAGATATCACTAAAGAATTTCAATGTTCCAATAGCAACTTTGGAGACTCCAAAAACCAAAATTCATTACTATTCTACCCTTTGAACCTTATAAGGGTATTGTATTTTTATAGGATATAATTCTTAGTAAAATTTTTGTCTCAAGACTCATATAAACCTTATGGATTTACCTTCACAAAATGCTTTAGACCTCTGTTGAGTCAATTTAGGGACAAAAAACCCTATATTAGTTTTTAGATCCTTTTAGTATAGCCTCACCCATATCTGACCACTTGATGTTCCTATTAAGCCTGCCCTAAGCTTTCACACATGATATGACTCATAAAAATGGGTTTATCATGCTTATTAAACATCACAGAAAGACTCCTTAACTCTCTATTTTGATTACTTGTAGATGCACATTGAGTTGCACTAGGTAGTGGAGGAAAGTATAGGAGTGAACATTATCTTTATCCTCTTATGATTTATGAGCCACTTCAACAATACAATTTTATTATCCATGTTTACAAATATTGGAACCTATTCACCAAGATACTCATACTTAGCATGATGTTAACAATGGCCCCTGTAGGTGATTGTTGACTTTATATAGGTAGTAAGCATGGAGTATAGCAATAATGTGGATAAAGGACCTCATAGGTATCTCAAAATAATTAAAAACCTCTTAAAATTCATGATTTATATCAGTAACACCTTGAAATAAGTTCCAACATCCTCCTTTCATGATGAACACTTCATTTATGACACCTGCACAGGCTCATCAATGGCTACCAAACTGTGAATATTATAAATGACTGTAAATTTATGAAAACTACCTTGAATAATGAATATTATAAATTTAAAGGGAATAATATCATGTTTAAAACATGATAAATAACATTTTATATCTCTCTTAAACCATGATCAAGCATGAAGACTCTGCAAATGATAAAAATTCACTTGTTATCTTCAAATGAGACAAGTCTATAAAATTAGGATAATTTGTCATAAAAACATCTTATAACATGAAATAAATAATGGGAGGAATTATATGACATTTTTAAAATAATTTTGAATCAATATTATCAACTAGTTCATACAAAATTCTCCAAACTAAGGTAAAACCTGCAGGGTGCATAGATGAGCAGGCATATTTTCATAGTCAACTTGTTAGCAATGTTTCATAAAGCACAATTGATAAATATTCAAAATAATTATATGAAAATTAAGGTATAAAATTTTATTATCATATTCCAAGATCATTTGTCTTGAAACCTCATGAGCTATCCATACCAAGTACAAACTTGCAAGTCACTTTTACTTGCCAAGAAGGGTGAGAAGAGAGATGAATGGTTTTGAGTAAGAAATAACACTTCCAATTTATTTAAAGAATGGATGAGTGTGGGTTAGTTTTAGAGTTGCATTGTAACCTTTTAAAAGTGACACACTTCCTAAGGAGGCTGTATAAGTGCCATTTCTTCCTTTTCTTTAAGAAAACTAACTTTTCTTCTGATGAACCTACAAATTTCAGTTACCAATAGTTAATTAAGACTTATAGGGACACATGGGTAATGAAATAATGTTTTTACACCTTCATATTTCCCAATAAACATGTATATAGCAATAAATGCTCAATTTTGACCCTTAAAATGACTCAAAATGATAGATAGAATTAAAAAGTAATTGACCAAATAAAATATAACATTAGTTAACCTCAATTAACCTATTAAAAACCTCATTAAAATATATTATACCCCATAAAACATCTAAAAAACCAATTGTTTACTTAGGGGTACCCTAATTTGACCTAAAAGTCAAATCTAGTCAACAAATTGGAGACTTATAGGGGTAGTATGCATTCTATACTAGCTATACCAGTAGAATTATTACTCCATTGGAATTAGGATTCATCTATATTTTGAGACAAATAATGATACCTTTAACCATTGACCATTGATCAAGACAAGATAACTATGACTACCCCAACCACACAAAGCAGAGAACACACACAATAGAGAGAGCAAACACACAACAAGACACACACACATATGCTCAAATCACTTAGGATAATCTAAAAAAAATATTATGTAAAAATAAAAATCATTTATACCTTCCATTATAGGATCAAATGGAAAGTTTCTTGAATCTCCTTTTGCATGAGATGGATGAGGGTGCCAAACATGTTTCTCTTTAGATTGAAAACTTGATGGACTAGACCTATTCCTCGGTACTTCACTTGAATTTTTATCAAGTAAATAATCTTAAAATAGTTATCCAATTTAGACATATTCATCTTAACCTTGTACACATGTTGCTTCCCACTCTCTTTTTTATGGTCAACTTGCATCTTCTTTATAGGCATGGTCTCAAAAGGAATGATTTCTTGTTCTTTGAAAGATTAAGGCAAATAGAGGTTTGTATTGACCTCCAAAGGATGATGTGTAACTTTATATTGATCACATATGACATTTTGGATAATGTCATTTTTATCATCTATGACATCTTGAATACTACCATATTTCTTGCCATCACTTATAACCAACTCTAAAGGAGTTGTAGACCCCTTAAGAGATTCAAATTCTTTGCAAATGTCCTCAAATCTCTACCATAAGTCATCATATTCAATTTTATCAGCATCATGAAGGGTAAAAACAATAGATACTCCTTCAATTTCTTCTTTAGATTCCAAAAGGACCTCTTCCAAGATTTCTTCTTCAACACAAGGAGTGTATGCTTCATCATCAACCAAATAAGGAGATTCAACATAAGAAATTACCTCTTCTTCATCACTTAGGACCTCTTTAGTTTTTTAAAATTACACATCAATTTTCATAATATTATCTTGTTTGTTAAGGGTTTCAAGATCTTCAAACTCCTTCTTAGTGATGCTAAGACTAGGCATCTTGAAATTCGGTAACCTAGCCCAATAAGGCTGCCAAGGAGTTGCACTTTCTTCAAGTAAGAGTTCTAAATTTTATTACTTGATATTCTTGAATTTCCAACACCATAGTTCCATCAAGATAAATAGTTATGAGATGAGGACAAGATGAATTAGTTGGTGGAGGTGGAAAATAGGGCTCAAAATCAGATTGAGAATGTAAAGTTGGGGATTATTTTGGGAGCTCTTGAGGAAGGGGAGGCAAGCCTTGGGATAAAACCACTTTATTTTCTTCCTTCCACTTGAAAAACACCTTATTAAAATTTGATTTATATTTAGGAATCTCTTGAGGAAGGGTGGATCGGGTGTGTTAGGCATAGGATCTTCTTTTAGGTCTAAACCTTCCATCACACATTGATTTAACAACCTTATCTTCGACTCTAACCCCTCAATTTTCTTGGCTAGGTTTTCTTGGAAACATTTCTATTGAAGTTCATAGGAATCATCATGATAATAAGGTATGCATGAGGGATGCCATGGAACACAATAAGATTCTTGAGGAAGGGTCGGAGGGACTTGTAAAGGATCAACTCCATTATCCACTTCATACTCTTTGACAATGTTTCTATCTTCCTTCTTCTCCCATGACTCTACTATCTTTCTCCAGCTTAGGATATTAGGATTAAAGGAATTTTATTGAGGAAGGATGGGTGGATATTTTATAGGATCAATATTCTTCTCAAATTCACATTCTTTATAAATACTTTTCTTCTCTTTCTTTCCCCATGACTCTATTATCTTATTTCATCTTAGAATTATAGGATTAGAGGTCTCTTTTTGAGGTGGTGGAGATGAAATATGATAGGTGAATCAGGGTTTGAACTCAACTTCATTTTTTCCCAACATGGAATATTTCATATGCATATTTCCCAACTCAATATACCTATCAAGATTAGCTTCAAACATAAGATTTCTCTTTCCAACTCTCTCCTCCAATTGATTGGAAAAGGATGACTTTGATAGGATTGATTTGGCTCATGAGTAAGAGGAAAATATGACTGATAATAAAATTGAGGAGGTGTATATGAAGGTTGATATACTTGGTAAGGCTTCTTCTCATGAATGCTTAGCTTATCTTCCAAGGATGCAATTAAACCATTCACATCTAGCATATCATTTATAATCCTTTGCTAATTGCCTCTTTCAAAAGGTACCTACTCTCTTTTGATCAACTCTAATGCTTTTCTCACCTTATGAATGACATGATTAATAACCTCTATACCACATCACATTTGAGTATCAAGATCTAACATATCTCTCTCATAGCCCAAGAGTGTCTTCTTGAAGGTGGAAATGGGTTGGCTTGAGGAGTGGCTCGGCTGACTAAGAGTAAGACATAGAGAAGGCTGATTATAGGATTTATATAATTCATGAATGGACTAACAAGGATCATATTGGATTTGATGAAGGTCATATTGAGGCTGGTAAGGATCATGAAAATATTAACCAAGGACTTTTTCATATTGATAAGGAATGGTACAAGCTTGAAATGTCTCACCAATTTGTATATAACAAAACTCAAAACCAAAGTCAGTCATGAAACCTCTTTGAAATCAAGAACAAAAAAAACATGTTACCATAAATATTCAAAGGATAACCTAGGCTACTTAACCAGCTAATATATCTTTAGAATCATCATCTATGCTTTAATAGATGCCTCCATAGGTTGATTATTGAGAGATGACACTAGACATTTATCAAATTCTTTGACTAAGAGTCCCATCAAGCATGAAAAAATTTGTTGTCACTTAGATTTACACCCTTTGAGGAGATGTAAATATCTCCTCATCAAAGTGTCACAATGGAATCACCCCTAGGCTTGTGTGCAGCCTAAGTAATGAGGTAAATCTTTAGATAAGGCTAGCTCCCTTGATGTACCACTTTGGATTGCAACTAATAATAGACTTTGTGGGGTGAAAATTGAGAGGGATAACTGAAATAAAACTAACCTAAGGGAGGTGATACACCAAATTTATTGATGACATCCAACCATATACATATTACACTTGAAATCAAAGGACAAACTAAACATACACTTCTCCAATCTTCATATTCTCACATCAATGTTACATTATGAGGTTATGGATGAAATTTAAGAGGAATATAAAATAGGTATATGAGGTCACTAATTAAAATACTAACTCACTCAATCCGTTACATCTCCTAAAACACTTAACATGCCTATAATAATTAATTTTCCAACTGTAAATAGGATGAAAGAATGATAAAACATGTTAAGGAATCCATAGTCTTCACTTATGAAAAATCAAAAATTCCAAATGAAAACATGTATAAAATTAATGGAAGATGTAAAAATCAGTTGTCTTATTGATCAAAAGGGATACATTTGATTAGGGCTTTGCCATACTCAGGTGGAGTATCCCATACAATGCCAAAATGGCTAGCTCTTATAGAAATTGTGAGAGAGAGAATAAGAGAGAAGTAAAAGGGTCACAAGGAAACTTTTCAATCTGATCCAAGGAGTTAATTATGAACCATGTAAGGTCAGGAGATATAAGTGTCAATCCAAGTCACAAACTTCATGAAAACTGGCAAAAAAAATCCTCAACTAGCTAAAAAAACTACCTTCATGGTCAGATCTATTCGAATATTCTATAACTAATGAGGATTAGTATAAATTATTTGAATAAAGTGTAAGGACATCATACATGCCTCTCTATGCATTTTTTCATGCTTGTTCTTCTGGAAATAGCTGGAAAGGAACCATCATCATCTATAGTCTAAAAAGAACTCCTTTAATGCACCCTACACACTTGGCTTCCAAAAAGGCATAATTTTTTAATGAAAATGCATACAAGGTAGTGGATGACATGTTTCAAGGATCTCCATGGAATTATAAGCAATAGGGATACCTTAAAAATGCATCTATTTGAAATTTTCACACTTCTCCCTAGCTTGTACAATATGCCAGTTTTGATTGGTTGAAATGAAGTAGATGGTTTGCACACTTAGAAATTTTTTTAAAGAATTATATGAACATATTAAGTTATTAAAATTCCTAAAATTTTCCCCAAACTTTGTTTCATCACTTGAATCCTTCTAAACCCTAAAAAACACCTAAACATTGATAAAAACCCTATTTTGTACCATTTTCATAAAGTTTCATATATTAATTTATCATGTGAAGTGTATTGAGGGAGTCCTTTCCAAATTCCAATAAGATTAATGGTCTAACTATGCCATCTATATATCTATCCAACTCCATTTTTGTAAACTAGTCTTGGTTCAAGGTTTGTAAGGGTTTTAGGCCTGTTCTAGATCTTAATATTTGTTCATAAATTTGGAATGTTGGAACTACAAAAAAATTCCAAAATTTTGTTATTAAATACCCCTTATAAGCTTTATAAACTTCTCTTTCCCCAATGCAAAACATCATGAAAGATATAAGCTTCTAATCTTACCCTATCGAGCTCCTTTTCCTCTTTCCTACTAGTCTGAGTTGCTTCAAAGCCCAAAAATGGTTAGTCTTTGGTTTTATGTATCATCCAAAATATATAAAACTTATACATACACCTCATGAACATGTTTCAACTAATTTTAATGATCACCTTATACTATAAATGCAAATGATCCTCACTTGGCTTTATGCTTAACCCTTGCTTAATAGGTTTGACTGCAACTATTAGTGTCCAGACCACCTTGTTGAATTAGAATCTTTAATATTTGATTTATAATGTTTTAATAGGTTTAATTGAAATTTTTACACCTTAATTCCATGTTCAAACAAATTCATGACTCCTCTTTCATCTTTTAACTTTCAAAATGTAGGGTTTGTGTTCAAAAGGGAGTACTATCTATCTGAGACAAAATAGAGGGAACTCCCCTATTTAATAAAGTAAACATGATAATTTAAGGAGAATATCCAATTAATAAATGTTATATATACCAAATTTTATCTCCTAAAAATATTATTTGGCCTTCCAAACCTTCATAAAGCCAACATTGACTTGTAAAAAAGACATTATTTGTAGGGGTGTTAGGAATGGACTGAGTTTTGATCTATAAGAGAATTTAATATTATTTATTTAAATTATAAATATATTATATATACACATATTACCATAATTAATATTATTTAGGCTCATTTATCACTTTAACTTTCTAAATACCCCTTGTTGTCCTTGCATTCTCAACACTGGGTCTTCTTATTTTGACTATGTTCTACTATGACAACAACTCTTGTATGTGGTGTATTATTGGACTTAAAAAAATATTTAAAACCTCATATATTTACCTTATAATCATTTTTAATTATTTATATCTATATTTTTCTTGTTTTGGCTATTTACACACCAAAACACCACTATTATGCTCACTATCGTAGACAGTCAAACATGGTTGATTCTAGGTGTATCCTAGGCTTTTGAGAGGTTTATTTGAGTTGGATTCCTCTTTTTTATAAATTATTAATTAAAAATTACCTTCATATAAATTTTCAAATTCTCTATCACCCATATAATTTCCAACTTGGCTTTCTTATGCACTTTAAGCTCCTCAACTAAGTCCTCCATATATGTTGACTGAGACATATGTTTGTAAGACTTGTTTTAGGTGTCCTTTGTTTATTTATAGATCATTTATAGTGTTAAATGACTCTCCAATTAAACATGATAATATTAACCCTTTATATTTTCCATAAACTTTGAAACCTTAACTATTCCTTGGACTCAAATTGAGTTTCCTTATTATGACTGAGAAACCTTACTCCCCTACCTATAGATGAGAATTATCTCCAATATACTTATTTATGATGATTATAGATTATTATTGGACATCCTTATAACCATTTAGGTGATAAAATACATTACATGAGATAACATTCACTTATTATAGTTTTAAAGCACCAATTTGACATCAAATTAAGGTCACTATTTTGACCTTGCTATAGATGTGTGTTTTTTCATACAAGGGAGTACCTGTGGGTGCTAAGAAACTCAAATATGGCATATAAAATTTAACTAATGGTTATATCTAGTTCATACATGTTATTTTTATACCATCAAATCCATTTGAGAATGAAGGAATGTCTTGGGATTTCGACATTGGGTGAAGGGTCCATTTGAGCCTCAGTCTTGTAGATATCACTAAAAAATTTTAGTCTTCTAATAACAACTTTAGAGACTCCAAAAACCAAACTTCATTAATTTTTTTCCTTTAAATCTTTTAAGTTTTTTTTCCTTGTTAGATGTTATAAGGCTTGTTAAATATTGTGTCTCAATACTCACATAAACCTTATGGATTTACCTTCACAAAAATCTTTAGACCTCTATTGAGTCAATTTAGGGGCAAGAAACCATGTATCGGTCTATAGATCCTTTTAGTATAGTCTCACCCATCTTTGACCACTTGATGTTCCTATTAATCATTACATAAGATTTAACACATGATATGGCTTATAAAAATTGGTTTATCATGCTTATTAAACATCACATAAAGACAACTTAGCTCTCTATTTTGATTACTTATAGATGCACATTAAGTTACAACATGCACTGGAAAAGAGTATAGGAATGAGCATTGTCTTCAACCTCTTATGAGTTATGAGCCACTTAAAAATACAAATGTATTCTCCATGTTTCCAAATATTGGAACCTCTTCATCAAGATCCTCATACTCAGCATGATGTTAGCAATGGCTATTGTAGATGATTATTGAATGTATATAGGCAGTAAGCATGGAGTATAAAAATAAGGTAGATAAAGTACAAGTAGATAAAACTTATTTTAAAACTCTTAAAATTATTGATTTAAATTATTATACCTTGAAACAACTTACAACATCCTCCTTTCATGATGAACACTTCCTTTATGACATCTGCACATACTCATCAATGGTTGCCAAACTATGATATTATAAATGATTGCAAATTTATGAAAACTACCTTGAATCATGAATCTTATAAATTTAAATTTAAAATTATAACATTTAAAACATGATAAATAACATATTATATCTCTCTAAAACCATGATCAAGCATGAGGACTCTGCAAATGATAAAAATCTACCTATTGCCTTCAAATGAGACTAGTCTACAAATTTGGGATAATTTAATAATCAAAACATATTATAACATGAACCAAAGAATGGGAGTAATTATAGGACATTTTCAACATCATATGGAATTAATATGTCCCATTGATTAATACAAAATTCTCTAAATTAAGGCAAAACATGCAAGGTGCATAGATGAGCAAGTAGATTTACAAATTCAACTTATTAGCAATGGTTCATAAGTAAATATTGATAAATATTCAAAATAATTATATGAGATTGAATTTATCCAAGTTTTATATCATCTACCAATATCATTTATCTTAAAACTGCATGAGTTATTCATACCAAGTACAAACTGACAAGTCACTTTTGCTTGCCAAGAAGGTTGAGAAGAGAGATGAACTATTTTTAGAAATAAATGACACATAAAATTTATTTAAATCATTATTATTAGTTTTTTTGATGTGAAGAGTCACATTTCAACCTTTTCCAAGTGGCACACTTCCCATGGAGGCTGCATAAGTGCCATTTTCTTCTTTTTCTTTAAGAAAAAATGAATTTTATTCTAATTAACCTACAAATTTTAGTTAAAAATAGTTAATTAAGACTTATATGGACACATTTGGTATGAAATCACGTTTTTACACCTTCACATTTACCAAGAAACCCATACAAATCATTAAATTCTCAATTTTGACCCTTAAAATGACTCAAAATGATAAATAGAGTTAAAAAATAATTGACCAAAGCTAATATAACATTAATTGACATTAATTATCCTATGTAACACCTCATAAAAATATATTAAACCCCATAAAACATTTATAAAACCAATTTTTTACATAGGGGAGCCCTAATTTGACCTAAAAGTCAAATTTGGTCAATAATAATACTAAACTAGATCATGACCAAGGTTAGAATGGAATTAAATGACATCAAATTTACAAAAACACACCCTATTAAACTATGTTCTATCCATATATAAAGTCTTGACTATATGGGGTTGACCCATTTTGACTTGTGGTCAAAATGGTCAACACATACTCAATGTAAAAATTTAGATTTAGATTTAGATCATAATATAGATACAATTACATCATAGATATATAATAAATTCTGCTAATGGAATGATATTTTATATGAATACATATAGGATCTCCATATGATATCTTTTATTTAGATAAAACACATATAATTTCACATAGATTTATCCTAATTTTTATTGGGTCATCCTTGGTTATCCTTTTACCTTATACATACAACCTATCCTTGACCATTATTCTAACCATTGGCTCTATTTTCAATAGGAAATTTATAATCAAATTATTCAAGTTTATATCCTTTGTATCATTATACTTTCTCACTATTACATATTGAATATTTATACATGTTTTGTAGCCTCCATTTATTTTACATTTTCATAGACATCTACATCTATATCTTCATATTACATCAGTGTAGATTGATTATTTCCCACTAGAATCATGATGATTTTTATCTTCACATATGCTCTTGAGATACATTTTTACAATCCACATCTATAGTGGGGACATATTATTTGCTTTCACCTTCACCACTTTATCTATGTTATCATAGCTAGAGCACACTATACATTGTAAAAATGCCCCCTATGGATGTGTTATTATACTATGATATGAAATTGATACATATGGATGGTGTAGTCTAGTTCCATTTTTATATACTCCAAATATGTTATTAATCTATTTCTTAATAGGATAATTTTTGTTTGGATATTGTGTGTGGTCATTTGGCCTTGATTACAACATAATTTTGTCCCTTATGTGTGGATCTTGGCCTTATTTAATAAAACATATTTGATGTCCCTTATTTGTAACATATTTATGTCCCTTGCATGTATCTCTTGGCCTTGTTTATTGTGACATATTTATATCCCTTGTATGTGGCCCTTGGTCTTATATGTAACACTAAAACTTGAACTTGTTGCACTTGTTTAGATTGTTGACATTGAGTGGTTCTAGGATCTATATCATGAAATTTTATTGTGTAGTCTTATTCAATTTTATTACTATTATATGCTTGATTCATAAATATATTTATAAAATACACTTATATTCCATACATTATGTATGTTTTTTTATTAAGGTTAAATGAGGGTGTTTTATTGAACTAGTGTCCCTAAACCCTAGGAGAAAAAAAACCAAAGAGAAACAAAGGTCAACCAAAGACCCAAGGAAAGATAGTAAAAATAGGGCTAAAAATAGCCAAAAATCCAACACAGATATAACATAGATACATCAAAAATATAACAAATGAAATATAAAACTAATCCATGTTAATATTTCCCAAGATGTCCTCCTAGTAACTTTTCATCCTTTTGAGATTGGAATCAATTCGTAACAGTAACTTGTCTTTGTCTAGATCTTTGTGGCAACTGCTACATTGAATATATTTGTCTTTTCCTTTGCCAGTGGTATGTATGACAAATAGATCACCCAGGGGAGCCCTAATATTCTCAACATTTTAAATAACCTCATTCATGGTAGCCTTGCTATAATTTACCATAAAAATGATATTGTTCTTGAGCTTCTCATTCTTGTTTTCAAGCATGTCAACCCTAAATTGAAGACTCTGTAACTATTGGTTATCCTCCTTGGACACATTATCTTAATGCAATCTATTATTCTCCTATTGTAAAAACTTAACCTTCCCTTTAAGGTTGGTTAACTCCCTTATAAACCATCACATGATGGAATTTTGAATAGTTAGTTCATCAACAATCTTGTCAGCATTTTCCTTACCTTTAAAATAACTAACTAAAGAATTAAATTTTTCATTTAACTCATTATGTTGCTTATTAGGGGACATTTTACTTTTATCCTTCACTTCATCTCTAGTTTTTCTCTTACCTAATTCAAGATTCTTAGATTGAGGGGCCTTATTAATAACACCCAGATCCTCTTGTTGATTAATATCTTCAGTTATAGTCCCATCTTATTTAACTAAGATAGATTCATCTACTATCTAACCATTTTTCTCCTTATTGTCTAGTGAATTCATGGGCACATTGGGAGTCCTAGATTCACTCCTTAGAAACTTTTTTATATTTTATTTACTCTTAGTATAATTAACCTCTGAAGCTTTATTACCTTTAATAGCTAGTCTCTTAGAAGGTTGGTCCTCTGTATTCTTACAAACACTACCTAGGTATTTGATCCAAACATTCTTGATATTCCTATTCTCCATAGGTTTATTCTCAATAATTTTCTTTTGAGGTTGAGAAATATTAGGATTTAGTTGGTTCATGCCCTTGAATTATTTACATGAATTAAAAATATAACCCCTTCATGCCTAGGAACATGGTACTTTCCATCTTTGTATTTCAAAATGGAACCTTCTAAAGAGTCAAGAATATATAAGGGTAGGCTCAATGGCACAATATGCCTAAAATAGTTTGGAAAAATGAATAATGACCATCTAAAAAAATTATACCTACCTTCAAGTGTGATGTATTGCATCATATGAAAGTTAACTTATCCAAATGGCCTAAGTAGAGATTCATGATCAAATCTATTGTGCAAAGTCTTAGATGTTTCCCCTTTCTCCAAAAAAATCTCCTTATCTCTTTTAAAATCTATGGATTTGAAGATTTTTATTTCCTCTATTTTCAATATTTTTATGTAAATGATTAAATCCTTAGTGATTTCTAATGTGACCCCATTAATTTTTATTGTTATGTATTCTTATTAATTCAAATAGGGTTGAAATATGGCTGTCATGACGTTCTATTTTTTCTATGAAACCTACAAGACCCCCAACTTGTAAGGCTTCCCAAATTCTTTTATTATTCTTAACTTCTTTAAGTAATTTTGGTTCAATTATATTTGCTAACCCCATAATGATCATAGAGAATCTCAAATAGGGGATAAAAAGTCTTTCCCAACTCCAATAGGCTAAATAACCAACAAACCTTAGGTCCATATTTTTCCTACCTTTGGTTATTGTAAACAAGATAAGAAGGATAAAGGTCAGATCTAGAATCTTCTCTAAAAGACCAAAAAAGGAAGTAAGTATAAATAAATGACTAAGACTATATGCTAGTCTAAGGTCCCAAAGTCTCATCTACCTAGACTTGGGGAAGTTTCCATTTCCTCAAATATTATACACATTAGACAGAAATTCACCCTTTATCATTTGTATGATGTCCCTAAGAAGTTCTTTAAAATACATCTAAGTAAAGTTACCTAATGACATCACACTCTTATTTTCAAACCAATACATTATCATGTTTCCTTCATGATGAATGTGTTGGATTATAACTTGTTATCTAGAATCAAGAATGGGGATTACTTCATCTATTACTAGCTTAATAATTTAGCTAATAGCATTTTTCCTAGATAGACAATTCAATATATTAAGGGAATCTCCCTCTATTTTGAGAAATTTTACCCCCATTTTTTGAGACAATATAAGTCCCCACAAGGTAGCAAGGGATTCATCTCAATGATTAGAATTGACACCCATATCTCCAGCATATGTTGACACAAAATTACCTTGATGGTCTCTTAGAATACCACCTCCTCCAGTTGGTCCTGGGTTCCCTTTGGAAGCTCCATAAAAATTGAGATTTAACTAGCCCAAATTGGGTTTTTCATTTAGTTATTTTTATAATCTCATATTTAATATTTGTCTTACCAAGACTAGAAGTGTCAATTTGCCACTTAAGAGCTGGAATTGGTTCACACTAAAGAAGACTTTTACCTTTATTATTAGGTTCAATGTTGTATTTCTCTAGGATGACCTCAAAGAACCTTTTTGATAGAATTTTTTTGTACATTTATTATCTATAAGAGTCCTCTTATTATGCTCTCCATAAATTCCACAAATGATATAAATCAAAGAGAGGTTACATATTTTCTTGAGTAGAACATTTTGAAAGAGACACTCCCATGAATACCATACTTCCAATAGTGTACCTATATGAAACCAAACAACATTAAATTTAAGGAGAATATGTCTCCAAATATCTTGAGTAAGGACAATCCACAAGTTGATGGAAGATGATTTCATTATCTTTTTCACACAACACACATATGTTGATCAAAACACAACATCTTTTTATTAGATTATCCATGGTTAGAATTCTATTTTGGATTGCTATCCAAAGGAAAAAAATAATTTTAGGAATTAACCATTTATCCCATATTATCCACACTTAAAATTAAAATAATTATTATTATGTTCCAATAGTGAGTATATCAATTTTACATGGTATTGGCCATTGAAAGACTCCTTACAAACAAGTTGGTCTTCTTTGTTACTGAGAGGTAAATGTCAATTTCTTAGTAAATTGTTAAATTAGATAATCTCAAAGTGTATTCCTAATTTAAGCTATCTAAACTCAAATTTTTCTAAATCTTCACACCTTCAACCATCTTCTAGTAATCATGTACCTTATTTCCATACTTTTATTTAATGTCTTCTTGAAAGTGATGCCAAATATTTGTTTGAATAAGGGGATGATCAATGACCTAGGTATCCTTTAAAAAATCCAGCTTTTGACCATTACAAATATGCTACTTAAAACCTATGAAAATAATATCTTTATTCAGAATAAAAAAATTACATAAGTGTGATCCCATGACAAATTGATATTCAAAAAATATGCACATTGGATCATGACCCTTTAATTATTTGAAGATCATAAGTTTATCCCAAGTGGTTTTCTACTTTAAAAATATCCAAATAAGTTTTGAAATGAGTGGTTTATTCATAAGTTGAATGTTCCTAAGACAAAGACTACCATATTTTTTTACACAAACTTTATTCTAGGATACAAGATGGAATCTATTTATCTCTTTCATTCCCAACCATAGGAAATTATGTTGAATTTTTATAAACTTATCTTCAATTATCTTACGGAGTTTGAAAGACACTCTTGATAAGAAAAAGTATGCTTGCTTGTGATAACAATTTATCTTTCCAACCTATAAACTTCATTTGAAATTTATCAATTATAATATTCCACTATGATAATGAAATTTGATTATTGAAGAGAGGCATGCCAAGGTAAGATGAAGGTAAATATTTAATTTCGTAGCTTAGTAAAAGAGAAATTCTCATTTGTTTAGCAATAGGAGTATTAAAAAAAGATTGAGCTCTTATCAAAATTAAATTATTGATTAGAAGCCTTTTCATACATAACCATAATTTTTTATAGAGTTTTAACTTCTTAAATAGTAACCTCGACTAGGAGAATAGTGCCATCTACAAATTGGTAATGGGAGATAGGTTCTACAAAGTGAATTGGTATAAATCCTTTTAGATATATTAAGTTAACCACTTTAGAGATGAATCTACTAAGAGAATCAAACATGATTATGAACAAAAAATGGGAGATGGGGTCCCCTTGTCTTGCTCCTTTATAAATTTTGAAGAAACCTTGGGTAATGCCATTAAAAAGATCCAAAAACATACAAGTGGAAATGTAAGATTTGATGATTTTTCAAAATTTATCCTAAAAGTCAAATTGAGCTAGCACTCTATCCAAAAATCTCCAATATAATTTATCATATTTCTTATCCATATCCAATTTTCAAATCATTGTATCACTCTATCCAAAAATCTCCTATCTAATTTATCATATTCCTTATCCATGTCCAATTTTTAGATCATTGTATCACTATTACTCTTGTTCATTGAGTGAATATATTTATGAACAATGATGACACTATCTAGTATTTGTCTATCAAGAACAAAGCCTCCTTACTGAGATTGAATAATATTTTCCCTGATTGGTTACAACCTTAGTGATATTAACTTAGTGATGATTTTATAAATGGAATTAAAAAGACTGATAGGATGAAAATTATAAAAAATCACCACCCCTTCATAGGGATTAAAATTTAAAAAATGTGATTACATTATTTTAAAAATTATGCTGAAGCAAAGAATTAATTAACAACTACAACTAAGTCATGTCCTATAATGTCCTAAAATTTTTGGAAAAAAGTGATTGGGAAACTATCCGGGCCTGGGGATTTGTTAAGATTCATTTTTTAAATAATAAACTTTAGATCTTCATTTGTAGTGGCAGTTGTAAGAGCTTCATTATCCTCTTTATTTACCAATCTAGGAATCACATGTAGGAATTCTTGCTCAAATCCTATTTTTTATTAAAATTATTTTGAAAAAAACTTTAAATAAATTAACACTTTCTTGATTAATGTGATTTGAATCATATGTCATATTCCCTTCATTATCAAATGATTTCCTTGATGGAATTGTGATTTTTGTGCTTTAAAGCAAACATGTGAAAAAACAAAGTGTTTTTATCCCCTTCCTTGAGCCAAATATTTATGGATTTTTATCTTCAAACCATTTCTTCCCTCACAGCCATGGTATGATATTCACATAAGAACTATCTTTCCTTGTTTTTCTTTTCAATATCATACCAATTATTTTCAATATCTTCTTCAATTTTTGAAATTTCAGATTTTAAATCTTTCTTTTGAAGAAGAACATTTCCAAACACTTGATTTTTCCACTATTTTATTTTGATTTTCACATTTTCATTTTTTTAGCTAGCTTAAACATAATTTAACCATTAACATTAAGGGATCACTAATTTAATTTTTGATCATGGATTTTTGTGTATGAAAACCATGTGTTCCATCCTAAATGGATATCTATTTTCTTTATTATCTTGGTCAACAATACACAACTCAAGGGGGTTATGATCTGACCCAATCCAAAGTAATACCTTTAAAGACAAATCCTTTATCATTAATTAATCTAAGGAGATAAAAATCCTATCCAACCTACATTGTATAAGATTATTTCCCAATCTCTTATTACCCCATGTGAATTTAGGTCCTCTTAACTCCATATCTATCAAACCTATATCTAAAATGAGGGATGATAAATCTTCCATGCTATCAAAAATGCTAGTTTCCCTCATTTTTATCCCTTAGGTGTAAGGGAGAGTTGAAATCTCTAGCCATGATCCAAATTAAATATTTTCAATTATTCCTAAAAGTTCTAATATCTTCCCAAAGTTTTTTATTAGCTAATATAGACTTGGGAGCATATATATTGGAGAATATCCATTGTTCACTATCTTTAATATCTATGAAGATAACTACCACATGATGAAGTTAGAATCCCAAAAAGTGATAAGCCTTCCAAAATCCCCTAAAGCACTAAAATATGAAGTTTTAGCTTCACTCTAATAAGTTTTCTTATGATTCATAAAAAAGTCTCATCTAACTTGTATTAATATATAAAATAATGGTTTTATGAGTCTTTCTAAAATCCCTAAAAACTTTTTGCTTGGGGAATTATGCATTCCTTTGATATTCCAAGAATAAAGCAACATGATTAACTAAAAGTAGAGTTATCTCCCTTAAATGATAGGGTTTTTTTAAGCCCATTTGTAATATCTTCTTCTGTAAGTTTTTTGAAATTTTCCTTTTTAGAGGATTTTCTTTTTTTTTTGAGTGGTGGTATCTTATATGTAGGGCCTTTGATTCCTCTCCTAGTAGTGACCCTAGAAGTAAAATTTTCTTTGGATCATGATGTTCTTAGGCATAGCTGAAATATTCTATGAATCCTTAACTTCCTCTTGAGAATTTTTAGGAGAAAGATCAATTGGGTGGTTGATAAAATTTGACATATCTAAATTTTTTTAGCCACTCTTATTGCAAACCTAAAGTTACATGTCTTTTAGCTGCGCTAAGATGTCAAAATGATTAGGATACTAAGGAATGACTAGCTCTAGTTTATTTGAATCATCATTATCAAAATAACTAATAGTGATGTCTCCCTCCTCCCTATCTAAAGTATGTTGATGATCTTGATTGGGAATCAATTTGGTCTTGCATTTTTCTAGAATATTCAAAGGGAAAGCCTTTTCTTGTGCTACTTTATCAGTGATTTCTAATGTTGACTTGTGTAAACTATTATTTTTAATTATTTATGCACCTACCAACTCCTTATTTCCAACAACTAAAATCTCTATTTTATATAGTTATTTGAAAGAGACCACTCTTTTCCTTTGCCAAAAAAAAACTTATTTTGTATCAATCTAGAAGAAAGGCTACATGATTTTGAGAAATGACCCAATTTATGACACTTATTACATAAGATAACAAATTTTTCAAATTCAATTTTATAATTTTTGATCCCATAGGATATGTGAAGGAATATTGAGGAAGGAAGATCTTGATTCACAAAGGATTTGACACAGAATCTAGTATAGACCAGTCTGGATCTAGCTTTAGTTGTCAAATCAAAAGCTATCAAGTATCCAAATGTCTTGGAACAATTATGATAAAGAGATCTTCCTCCTAATGTTTAATGGTTAGGCCAGGGAGATGCACCCAAATTGGCATAAGGTTGATATTTCCTATCTCAAGATCAAAACTTGGATGCCATTTTTAAGTAAAAGTCTTGATTTCCCAAAAAAAAATAGAGTACTCATATTAATATATTAACAAAATATTCAAGATTGTTGAATATGATCATGGAAAACCATTTACCATGGCCAAACTTTCCATATTAACTTTTGGGTTCCATTTTGTTGACGTCAACATACCCCCATTTATTGAAAATTGGGACCCTTGATATATTTTGGAGCCCAACCCTGAAAGCATGGCATGCTTTAAAAATTATTATAATTTGAATATAATCTACTCTGATAAGATTATCTTACTAAGTTATATTTTGAGTTACACTTTCCTAACATTTGTAATAATTGGTCTTCATGTCTTTAAGATGTAGGTTTCATGGAGTCCTTGCTTGTAGATTCATGTTCTAAAACCTTGGCATAATCCCTTAGTTTAAATTTGAATTTTAACTTTTTTTTTACTTAATCCCAATTTTTATATCAAGGCTTGATTATGTTTTTTAATATGACCAAACATTAACCTAAAAATTATGTCTTAGTCTCCTTTTATTTTCACTCTTTATTTCCTATATTTCTAACATGATCCAATTTTATGTCTATTAGGGTCCCTTTTATTTTATCATGATCCTCTTTGCTAAAAATTTAGCCTTAAGTCTTAATGATAAGGCCTCATTCATGTTTTTTAAAATGATCGAGACCTTAGCCTTAACGCATTATCTTAAGACTTTTTTATGCTCAAGAAAAATATTCATGTTTGCAGGATCCTTTTATGTCTAGCATGGTCGCTTTATTTTTTATTTAGCCTAAATTTTTAACTCTAAGGCATCATTCATGTTTTTAACATAAATGAGACTGTAGACTTAAATATTTAGCCTAAATATTTATTATTTCATCTCAAGTATCACTTAAATATCATGCATCTTATTACATCCAATGATTCATAGTTCCTCATGGCCTTTCAATTAGATGACATGAAGAAATCATGAAAAAATTGAGCACTTAATCCTTTGGACCAATCACATTCAAGTACTCGAATCATGATCAATGATTCTCACTTCATTATAGATTGAAGATCGGATGGAGTGAAGACATCATTGAAAATTCAAGAACCCCAAGACCTCTATGAAGTCACCATGTGACACTCTTGCATTCAAAGTTTAAAATCAAAGGGCCTTATTTATTAATTGGACCAATGGTATCTAACTACTTAGATAATTATTAGATGAATCTCACTTCATCAAAAAATTTAATCAGATAGAGCAAATTTAGTTTGAGATCTTGGGAAGCCCCACATAGTCTCCATGTGGCACTCTCACATTAGGACACGAGAGTTTGGAAAGCTTAAATTTTACATTTGCATGACCATCATTTGACATCTACAAGAACATATTTGACATCCACATGATCGTCAACTTTAAGCCCATCAAAACTAATAACTTCATGAGCCTAAATTTGACATTTACATGACCATCATTTAACATCCATGAGGACATATTTGACATTTATGAGACCATAAAATTTAAGTTAATATATTATTTTACTCAAGACCATGATATAATCCAAAATTATATTTAAAATCTCATGAATTGCATTACAAACTAATGGAACCCCACAGAGGATGATTAAACATTTGAGATCTTTAAACTACAAATATTTAAATGATTTTATAGTCTAAATATATGCAGGAGTGAAATTAATCTAAGTATATATCCTAAGGTCCCCATTCCATTTGTTTTAATTCAATATACCTTAGGCTAGAGACTTATACTAAATCTTATTTTAAAAGGGTCTTCATGACATAAAATGTAGCCCAAATGCTTTTAACCAAAGATTTTATTGTGTTTATTAATACAAGAAAGTTCCATGTCAAAATCTAGCATTAGGTCCTTATATATCAAATTGACCCCTTTGGGCATGTTCTAAGAGCTTAACATAAGTATTTTAGTCCAAAGTGTGTGTTACATTTATTAAATACAATAGAAACCTTAGCTTAAAATATTTATCTTGGTCCCCTTTTTGTGTAAATCCTTTAAAACTTAGCATAAAGTGATTTAACCTAAGTCTATTCATGTTTATTAATATGAAATAGACTTAGGTAAAAGCATTTTATGCTAAGTTCTTTTATAGCTATGTAATGATTAAAGCTCGTGCTCCTTTCAGGATCCAATAGTCCACATTTGATCATGATGGATGATCCAATGGTGTGAAATAACTGATGACTTTTCAAAAGAGCTACGAGAGTCTATAGGATTGACATGTGGAAAACATTTGCTTGATAGGTGAATGAAAAATGTACCAAATCTAATAAGTCCTATGGAGGTGCCAAGTGCCACAACCATGAGGTTTGATACCAAAAAGTACTAGTAACAAGCAAGGGTCTGGATCATAATCAATGGCCCAAACTAATCTAAGGATCTTGATCTAATAGTGCAAAATAAAAGGACACTTTTAATTACTAAAATCTAGTGCTTCAAAGGCATTTATGAAAAATTCCATAAAAGGTTCCAAATTGATGCCACATAAGTACCACATAAGTAGGAAATAAAAAGAGGTTATCTTGTGTGCCTAAGAATGCAAATGTATAAAGGTAAAGGTCTAAATCAAATCTAAATCATATATGATCTAGACTATAAATGGCATACCATTAAAGCTTTAAATCCCTAAACCTTTCATAAAAGAGACCCTAATTAAACTCAGTTGATTATAGTAAATTTGAAAGAAGCTTAATTATGTTTTGAGCATGAAAGAGTTAGCATATAAATCAATTACAATCTAAATTGTGAGAAATTTGTAAACATAAGAAGCCATGGTAGCTTTCATATAGCAATTAAGAGATGAGATGGATTTATACCTATTTATAGATAGCAAAGAAGAGTTTTCAAAGATAAAAAACTAGGCACTTTATCCCTAAATAATGGTAATAATAATTGGTCTAAGCTCTTCTAGACAATAGAAGGAATTAAAGCCTTTACCAAAGAAGAAAAAATTATTGCCACTATTAGAAAGAGGTACTATGACCTAGTTGTAATTCAAATGGCTATCCTCCATCATGATACTACCAAACTAGATTTAATCCACCGTATTGATGTACATGCTCCCATTTTTATAGATTGTAGAATAGAGCATGACTGGATTATTCATGAGGGTAGCTCTAAGATAGTGGTGTATATTTCCCCATTAGCCGTTTATAGGTACTATAAGTTCACAAAACCCCATGTGGAGCTACCCATAATCAAGGATTAGACTAATAAGAATGACTTAGATACCATCCTCAGGCTGTAGTTGTTATAGGGGAACCATATATTTTAAGAGATTGAGGGAAGATTCCCAATTGTCTAATTTACGGAGGGAATTAGGTTAATCATGGCCCTATTAAACAAAATATCTAGAGTACCTACAACCACATAATTTAATAGTAGTTGGGTATCTTATGTCTACTTTATGGTAGATAAAGAGATCATTCCTCCAACTGGGGATATGATTAACATCCATCTAGGATGTTGATTTACAGCCATAAAAAATAAGACAAGAAAATAGTTCATGTTTTATTATTTTCTATATTCCCTACTAGCTTTTACTAAGATCCCCAACATCCAAAACTAGTCTCCTAAGGGCAGAACAACCATCTCCCACCACTACTGAAAGTTGTACATCTTTAAATATAGACACCATATGCAATTGATTTATGACTATGTCTATCCTACATTGGTAGAAGCTATTATAGAGTCTCCTATGCCTAGGGTTAAACCTTTGATTTAGAAATATGTGGAGTTAATGGGAGATATCTAGTTTTACCTAGAGTACATTGTAATAATAATTGAGGAAATTTTGATCCAACCTTATAAGTTGCCTATTTATGTTCCTAAGAAGCTGGTAGAATAGGAAATTGCATCACAACTCCTTCATGGTGTTGATGGAGTTTGAAAGGAGAAAAGGAAGGGCCTCCTCCATCCCTTTACTTTAATAATTAGATGAATAATTTTTTAGGATTGGAAGTAGATAGACACCATGGCCATGAACAAAGATTCCTTTGGGTTTCAATTAGATGACCTCAATCATTAGGATATAAATGACTTAGTAGGCAACAATTTAAAGAGCAAACAACTGCCTAAGCCATTTTATGAGCATCTTCTTATTTCCTATGACATTCTCCACATCAAGGCCAAATTTTTTGAAGAAGTACTAGCTAGATTCAAAAATCATAATATTAAGCTCCAACATAGATTTACTAGTGATGAAAAACCACCAAGGGACATATGGAAAATGCATCCTCTTTAGTATCATTTATTGACTAGACCTTCCAAGCTACCTCAAGAACAACCCCAAATGGAGCTACCACAACCCCAAGGACAAATTATACAAGGCAAAAGTAAGGATAAGTTGGAGGAGAGACCTGGTGAGGGACCTTCATCCTCAACACTCCCTCTAAGAATAGCATTCCCTATTGAACACTTGATATGATTGTCTTGGATCCAGATGAAATAGTGTAGGATGCCCTCAAGGTCTTCACTAAAACATATGGCTTTGTATGAGAAGAAGAGTAGGTTGAAGAACCATAGGCCATAGAGAAGGATACATAGAAGATAAAAGAAAGGAAGTTTCCCTAGATCTAATCCTAGTGGCCTAACCAAGGAAGAGGAAATTAGAGTTAGTAATTGTCCTTATAGGACAAAAGAGGCCAAAGTTTACTCTCACTCATCCCACAAGTGACATAAACTTATTTAGTGAGGAGTACCCCATTCATGGACCAATCATCCCTTATTGGTTCATTTATGGAAAGATGAAAAAGATCCCTTCGTTGTCCCATTCATGAGGTCTAACCTAATTTATCAGTGTGGATACGCATAAAGACATCAAGCCATGGATAAGGACCTTGATGAAAGAGCAAGAGGAAAGGAGAAGAGTAACCACTATAGGGTTAGATGGTAAAATGATGGATGCTCTAGGAGAATCAAGTAGTGCTCATATGGAGGTCCCAAAACCTCCAAAACATACTGAATCTACTATTACTATGTATTTTAAACTAGAGACATCTAGATTAGAGAGAGTAACAATAAGAAAATCCATGGTGGGAATTGAAGAGTTAACTTTCCAAAAGGTTGAACCTTTTACAAGATTAAATCTAGTTGGGAGGAAACAACTTGGTGAGCTACCCATCCATGAAGAAGATGTAGAAATCTTAGCTGAGGCTCATTTAGCTTAGGTTAGAGCTATAATTATGGGGATGAAGTAAAGGATTTCTAACCTAGGAAAAGAGAATGAAGACTTGAAGACACAATCCATTTTATTAGTGCCAAGAGTAATGATGAAGATGCTTGAATACTCCTTTGATATGTTTGAGGCTTTAAAATAAATAAAGTTGAGGTAGAGTGCACTAGCACAATAAAACATAGTAGCCAAGGGTCTAATAACCCAATGACAAGATTTAGTGGATAAAATAATAGGGATAATCAACATCAGAGTTGGAAGGAGGATTCCTAGCTTCAAGTCAATTAGCTTAGGGCATTTGAATGTCATTATTTAGATCATTTTTGAGAATATCTAAGGTTTAAGTACATGGTCATAGGACTTGGAGAGGATTTTTAAGGATGATGAGGATTTGGTAGGGATAATTGAACAACTCATTGGAATAATGCTTAAAGACCCTACATATCCCACTATCTTAAGCATCATCAAAGATGATGAATTCAAGCATAGGGATACTTTAGTAGTCCAAGAAATTAAGAATAAAATCTAGGGGCATTTAGGAGTAGACAATAGTAGGATCCTTGATATGATCCTTAATGCTGGAGAAAGGGTTGTTGAGGCCCAAAAATTCAAAGAAGCCATGATCAAGAATGATAGAGAATTGGAGGATCTAGCTGATAGTGAAGAAGAGTGTCTTTTAGGACCTCCTATAGACTTGGAGCTTGTTAAGTAACAACATCAAATAGCTATGGAGCTTATGAAGTAACAATTGGGTGCTCAAGGCACAAGGCCCACAAATTAGATGATATTCTATTTTGTATAAAATTTATAGTATTTTGAAAATAGAATATTCTTTTGTAAGGCACATGCTAGTTTGTTAGCATATTACCTCTAGGTTAGTTTAGCTTGAAAAACCAAATGTACTCTAGAATTGTGTATAAAAAGGATAGCTATCCTTAATTTTTGTACATTTTTGTATTTCACAAATGATGGGTATACTACCTTATCTTTCTATAAAAGGTAGTATTAATATTTTGTAAAGGAAGCAATTATTTAGCAAAATTTGTATACTTGGAGTAATTAATATAGTTAAGGAATTCTACAAAGATTTTCCAAAATTTGATGTGTCAATTGTTAATATAGCTTTCTCTCAATTGTTGGTTCAAAAGCTTGAATTTGAATAGTTTCTTTGAATTTTGAATTTGAATTTATGATATAGGGTTGCTAATTTGTGCTTATGCTAAATTAGTTGAAGGATCTTGAATTTAATTCATTTAATTTGTTCTTTACTCAGATGTGCTTATGATATTTGTGTTTGGTAACAAATATTTAATGTAAAATCTAGTTCTTGTATAGTTTCATACTATCCTTACAAATTTGCCTAGAATGTGATGAGATCTGAGATTATGCTATTTTACATCATATAATGGTTAAACATAGGTTAGGTTATAATTAAAACTTTTTCATGATATTTGAGTAAAGGATAAACAATGACACATTCTCTTTCTACCTTACCCTTCCCTTTGGCTTCTTTTTTTCAACCAGATCATTGTAGCTTAGAATTCATTGTAAATATCCATTTAGATTAGCCTGTAGTTTAAGTTTTGATCATAATTCACTAGAATTAGAATATATACTTGAATTTCATAAAGGATAGAACCATTATGGCTCCCAACCATTAATTAATATAAATTTGTGGGGATAGTTAGACATTGCTTTTCCACTATTTCACCATAGGTAACATCAAGTTGCCATAACCTACTACTCATGCTCTAAATTCCTAGAATTATAAAATGAGAAGTGTTATTGAACACTAAAGGACATCTATGGTATACATAGAGGAATCAACAAGGTCCCTAACTTCCATTAGAATCAAGGTCAATCTCTCTAAATTAGTTGGATCTTTGATAGTCTTAGTATATTTTGATCTAAGATTGGTGTTATCTTTGTGATTTTGAGTAATTATTTGCTTATAAGTGTAAATATCATTAATATTTTTGGTATATAATTTATCTTTGTGCTTATTTAGACAAAGATAAAAAATATTTGAAGTTTGATGCTTAGTTCTAGTAAGTATAGCTTAAGATTTGAAAACTAGTAGTATTTGATGTTAGAATAGCTTGTTTTGATTAAAGATTGGAATATCTTTCACAGATATAAATTTATTTGAGCTTAGACTTATAAATATATACTATATTTACATATTTTTACACATCTTTGAGCTATCTTATTTAAAGGTGGACATACTTTACTATTTTTTACACAACCATTGAAAAATGAGCTTAATGTGTAGGTTTAATCCTTGATCTTTATAAAAATTAACTTGATACATCGTATTTCAAATAGGGTCTTCAATATTCAAGTAAGAATTTCCAAGGATTCAAACCAAATCACACTTAGAGATAAGGGAACCTTTTCTTGAACTTGAGGTTCGCATAAGAGCTAGGTGTGATGAAGGTAGATGTAGGAGATCCAAATCTTTGCCAACTTTATCTCTTCAAGGTACCTTTGCCTTCAACCTTTGTCCAAGTATGGATTGGTTGGGATAATCTTTAATCAACATATTAGGTGTGGTACATGATCTCCCACATAACCCTAAAAATTATTTGACAACATTTAGTCCAATTGGTATTATAACTATTAAAGAGCATATTAAGTCTTTTAAAGTTGCTTTGAGGTTGCTAAATATTGTGCATAAGGATGTAACATGTAGATTTTTTCCCTTTACCTTTAAATATGCTACTTATGAATGGTTTTCAAGTTTTCCTGACAATTATATTACTATCTAGGATGGTTTTTCTAATGTTTTGATAGACCAATTTGGGAAAATTATTAATCCATGTGTCATATACCACCGGTTCACCACCATCAGGTGGGATACAAGCAAGCCCATAAGGTATTTTAATGCTAGATTCTAGAAAATGTATAGTAAGACCATAGAAACTTATAAACCTAATGATGTTTTAGCTCTATAAATCTAAAAGGATATAGTAGATCCCATGACTTATATATTCTTAAAAAGGTCTATTCTAGCTATAACTTCATTAGCTAGGGATTATTTTGAAGTAATGATCATCAATGATCAAATGTAGCCCTAGGGGAAAATGGCCTACTCAGTCCCAAATGTCAACCCATATATTCCCATTATAAACATCTTCCCAAATAATAACTAGAATGTCCTAGTCATAAATCAAGTCTCAAATCTCAATCAGTTTCCCTTGAGTCATGCTTCTCCCAATCAAAACTTAGGGTTCTTGATTCATCTTGCCACTAATGGCTTCAATTAAAATGATCAAAGATCTTTAGTACCATCTATGGGTACTAATAATAACTAGATGCACAATTTTGAAACTCCCAAGAATGAGAATGAATCTATACTTAAAATGGTCCAAAAGTTAAAAACTAATTTCCTTCAGTTGTAGAAATAAATTGGCAACACTACTTAGAGCTCTAGTAAGAACTTCTCATTTTAAATTTTTAATAGGCCAAATAATAGATTTTAGAATGATAGTTTACACAATAATATAGATAATAAACAATATTTTGAAAATAAGTCTAGACATTAA
This sequence comes from Torreya grandis, assembly GCA_037957365.1. Classification (NCBI taxonomy): domain Eukaryota; kingdom Viridiplantae; phylum Streptophyta; class Pinopsida; order Cupressales; family Taxaceae; genus Torreya; species Torreya grandis. The sequence continues at coordinate 737,223 of JARHVA010001870.1, forward strand.
TCTTACTGATATAACATTACCTAATTATTGTAGAGTGCATTGTACAACCAAACATGGTGAAGTTGACTACATTGAGTTTTGAAAGAATTTTGAGTCTTTTAAAGAAGAATTAGACACATTTGAAGATGTCCTTAACAAGGATAATTGTTTTGGTACCTCTCGATCAAAATCATTAGATCAAACCTTCATGGTGGAGACTTTTGATTTCCTTTTCAAGAGGAGAATGAACCTGATGATGTCCCTGAGGAGATCCAGGCCTTCCAACTATTCTTGAAGAAAACTTATTTTTGAGGAATAGAAAGTAGAGGTAGCCTTTGACTACCTCAAAGCCTCTAAATAACTTTAGAACTCCTCTAGAAAATTCTTCAATAAATAATCTATAACCACCCAAAGGGAGTACCTCTAAGCCTATTGTCGATGTTCCTTATTCTTCTAATAAAACTAGATGTAATATAGTTGAAGATATGAAGAAGATAAAAGCTAACATCACATTGCATGAATTGACATAGATTATAGAACAAAGGGACCACTTTTGGGATCATTTTCAAATAAATATAATAAACCATCTAAGGATGACCATGTTAATATGGTTGCACATAAAGCTAATATAGAGTCTCCTCCTTTCCTACTCATAATCAAGATGTTTGGTAAAAATTTGCACAATTATTTATTAAATTCTAGTGCATCTACCATATCATTCTAGTAGGTATTTACAAACAACTTGGCTTAATAGCTATAAATTTTTATAGGGTTGTCACATAATTAGAAAAATCTAGAGTCAAGGTAGTTGGAAAATTATTAAATGTTCATATGAAATTAGCTTTTGATCCTAGAGTATAGTAGTTTATTGATATTTGAGTTGTTGATATTCTTGATTTATGGGATCCTATTAAGTAGGGAATGGACCAAAGATTTTAATGGCTACATGTCCATGAATTGTTCATGGCTACCTTGGAAGGGAGTGCCAAACTAGATTAAGGTTAAAAGAGAACCAAGGATGAAGTACATGAACACTAAGAACAATGTTGTGAATGAAAGGGTCAACATACTTGACTCAGACTTAGGGGTTTTCACACTATAGACTACAAAGATATGTGATCCCAAAATTACTCATGTTATTCTTGGGCTATGGAAGCTACATTTTGATGGTGATAGGTGTAAGGCTGGATCTAGGGTTGGTATTGTTATTATTTCCCTATTGGTAAGAAATATCATGCATCCTATAGGCTCTAATTCCTTTTTACTAACAATATTGTTGAATATGAGGCCCTTATCCTAGGTTTGCAATTTTCCATAAAGAATAAAGTCAAATAACTACTAGTTTATGGGGATTCAAAACTAGTAGTCAATTAGGTGAAGATAAAATATCAATGCAAACTCTCATACCTTAAGATGTATAAGTTTAGGGTCTAGGACCTAATTGATTATTTTGATGATTTTGGTATTGTTTCCATTATAAGAAGATATAACCAAGATACTGATGAGTTGACATTTGCTATAGCCAATCTCATGCCCAACTAAGACTCCCCCAACTTCAGCATTGAGTTGATACATTGTCCTTTACTCTTTGAAAATGTGAATAATTGTCAAGTATTTAGTGATGATCAACAAATATTATATTTCATGACTAATTCTAGAGAATTTGAGGTTCAGATTTTTTATGAGATTGATGAAAAAGCACTCAAGGAGGATAAATTTGATGGTAAAGTCATTCAATTGAATGATAATAAAATTCCCAAAGGCATGATTACCTTACAGAGGCTATTAGATCAAGACAAGGTGGATTAGTTTTATAATATTCCCAAGATAAGTGGGAAGGATTATAATGTAATAGATATTAGCCCCAAAGATCAACCCCAACTAGTTAACATGGGAAATGCCTACAGTAATATTGAGAATAAGAAGGCCAAAATTTGCTAACTAGGTATAAAGATGTTATATCTTGGTCTTATGATGACTTAAAGATCTTTGATCCAAGGGTCATCACTTATACTATACCCCTTAAATAAATTTGTAAGCCCTTCAGATAAAAGCAAAGACATATCAACCCTATCCTAGAACCAATGATCTTTAAAGAGGTCAAGAGATTACTAGATGCTAGAATTGTGTTTCCCATCAAGCATTCTACTTGGGTGGCTAATCTGGTGCGAAGCAGGAAGGAGAATGGTGAGATTAAGCTACGTAATGAATTTATAAATTTAAAAAAATCATCTAAAAAAACTATCCTCTTCCTTCTCTTGACAAAGTGATTCAAGTTGTTTCAAGTTCAGCTATGATGTCTTTTACTGATGGTTTTTCAACTTACAACCATGAGTTGATTGACATAAAAGGCATGTTTAAAATAGCCTTTAAAAAAAAATGGGGAACCTTCACCTACAAGATAATGCCTTTTGGTTTAATCAATATAGGAGATAATTTTCTAAGGGCCATGGACCATGCCTTCCAAGGTCTACTGGGTAAGTGTATCATTATATATATGGATTATCTAACCATCTCTTTAAAAAATAGGTAAGAACAATTTATACATTTACAACAAGTCTTTGAGAGATGAAAAAGGTATGAAATCTCATTAAACCCCAAGAAAAGCATATTTTTTGTTACTAAAGGCAAATTGTTGGGTCATGTCATAACTAAAAATGGGATCTCTATAGATACTAAAAGAGTAGAGGCCATAACTAGAATAGAGCCTCCAAATAGTAGAAAAGAGCTAAAGTCATTTTTTGGTAAGATAAACTTTGTAAGGAAGTTCATTTTTGGCTTTGTAGAGATTTTCAAGCCATTGAATGACATGCTAAAGAAATATGACAAGGTTTCAAGGAATAAATATTCTAAGAAAACTTTCAATGATATTAAGGAAGCCATTATCTAAGCTCCAGTCTTGATAAGTCTTAACTTTTCAAAGGACTTCTATCTCTATTTTTTTACATCTGACCATATTGTGGCTATAGTTTTAACTTATAATATTTATGGGTGTGATCACCTAATAAATTTTATGAGTATTAAATTTAAGAGTGTTGAGTTGAAATATTCATTGATTGATAAGTAAAAATATACGTTAGTTAAGGAAATAAATAAATTTAGGCACTATATCCTTAGAAATAAGGTGCATGCTATTCTACCTAACCCTACCACAAAGATTATGTTGAGCCATAATGATCTTGGATAATGTAGAGGTAAGTGTATGCTAGTTTTATAGGAATATGACATAGAAATAAAAATGGAAAAACTAGGAAGGTGCCAAGGTTTTATCCAAATGATTGCCAAAGACTAACAAGAGAGAAAAAGAGGGATCTAAGGATTAAGGTATCCCATTACCTGATCAAAGATGGGGTATTATACATTAACTTTAAAGGGGTCTACCTAAGATATGTCTTAAAATAAAAAACTACCTAAATCATGAGCACCTTCCATGAAAAGCTAGGCTGTGGACATCCATTTGGGATAACCATAACCCACAAGATTATTAGAGTTAGCTATTATTGGCCAAAAAATTTCAAGGATGATCAAAAGCATATATTGGAATGCCACTCATGCTAGATATTTAACATGAAGGAGCCAAAGGCAGCTATTCCTTTATAACCAATCATGATCAATAAACCCTATGCATAATGGGGGTTGGACTTTGTTGGGGTGATCAACCCCAATTCATCTCAAGGTCATAAGTATGTCTTGAATACCATATATTAATACACAAGTTTCATTTAAGCTATAGCCAAAAAATAATTTAGGACTGAGGAACTGATCAACTTCTTAGAAGAGAACATTTGTACTAGATTTGAAACTCTAGTCTCTTTGGTGTGTGATAATGTATTTCCATTTATATCTATAGAGATGATTTAATGGTCTTATGATAATGTAATTTATCTTAATTTTTCATCCAACCATTATCCTCAAAGAAATGGAGTCTCTAAGTCTACAAACAAGAACTTGATGAAAACAATCAAGAAGTTTACTATAGACAAGCCCAAGACTTGGCACAAGCTCCTCAAATATGCACTAGGGGATAATAGGATAAGGATCAAGGAAACCTTAAGGGCATCACCATTTCTATTGGTATATGGTCAAGAGCATATCTTTCCTATCACTCTCAAGTTACCAACATACATATTCATGAAAGAGTATATGGGAAAAGGTCAAGAGCTTGAAAATTCAAGATTGCTAGACATCATCTAGATGGAGGATGCATGGGAGGAAGCCTTTTCCAATTTTATCAGGCATTAGACCATGGTAAAAAGGTGGTTTGACAAAAGGTCAAAGGTAAAGGTATTCAAAAAATGAGATTTGGTCCTCCTTTAGGATAAATCTTCTTAACCAAAGGGGAAGCATGGGAAATTCACACCCCTATGTATTTACCCTTATCAAATAGCATAGACACTTGGGAATAATACCTTCAAGTTGAGATACCTTCAAGAAAAAAAATTCACATTTCCCACCAATGGGAAATATCTCAAGGAATTAATTTATTGTTACTCTACTAGGTGATTTTATGGAATAAGCTCTATGAGATGGTTAAAATTAGTGTAGGTAGGCTAGTTATTTTCTTTCAATTATTTCCTTCCTATCCCCTATTTGTATATACACATGTATATATTTATTTTTTTCTTGCTTGGTTTCTTTTGTTGTGTATTTTCTTCTTATTTTTTTGTTCTGTATTTCCAAATAAGTCCTTTTAGACAACCCTGAGCTAAAATTTTTTAGCTTGATTGAAATTCTAAAGATCAGACATGTGGGTATGAACCTACTACATATGTTAACCATGGTTCTAAAATATGAGCCTAGTGTTGTGAGTTAAATAAATTGGTAAAGACTAATGAATATGTTAACTATTTTATGAGAACTTGAACATTGTCTTGACCCAAGTTTGGTTTTAATAAGATTTGCACTTGTAGAATGAAAGCTTAATCTATTCATACATAAAAATGCATGCACTTAATAAATATACTTTCCTAGGATAATGGTTACAACCATAGGTGATTTTATAAGGATCAAACACTTTACCAAATTCTTAAACTTGGCTACCCTATTTAACCTTTCTAAAAGAATAAAAAATAAGGATTCAATGCAAAATCAAATAATTTTAAGCATAGGTGATTTTGGTAGTCTCCATTAGGGATATAAATGCGTGGATGGTAGTGAATTGAGGCCATGAGTGGAGACAAAGTCATATCTATTAGGGATATGGATGATTAGTTGGTGGTAGACCAATGACCAATCCTTCCTTGAAATAGAAGCATGGTTCTTAATGAATATCTAAACATGCTCTAATTTAGTGTTAATGATTAAGAACATGAAAATTGGAAGATGTCTCTTGAATCCCATGGAAAATAGTAAGTGGAAGCAAATAACACACATAACATGTTTATGTCTTAATTTTTGACCCTAATTCTACAAGTGCAAGGTTTGTTTCAACCATAAACTGATATGGATAATGGCATTGACAAAGTGGAGTGGATAACTTAGTTATTTTTTTGAACCTGAATCTCTAAGTTCTAATGTATCACTATGTTTCCCTTGGAAGTTACCATTTGTTAAGGTCAACATACCCCAATTTTTTGAAAATTGAGACCCTTGTGATATTTTGGAGCCCAACCCTAAATGTATGGCATGTTTTGAACATTATTAGAATTTGAAGATCATCCACTCTAATAAAATTGGCTTAATGAGTTATATTTTAATTTAAGCGTTCTTAACATTTCTAATAATTAGTCTTTATATCTTTAAGATTAAGGTTTCATAGAGACCTTACTTGTAGATTCATGTTCTTAAACCATAGCATAAACCCTTGGTTCAAATTTAAATTCGGTGGGAGAAAATTGGTAGGAATATTTTAAACTCATTTTGGGCTTAAGCCAAATTCTTATGTTAAGGCTTGATCATGTTTTTTAACATGACCAAACATTATCCTAAAAATTATGCCTTGGTCCCCTTTTATTTTTCCTCTTTGTTTCCTATATTTCTAACATGATCCAATTTTATGTCTAGCAAGGTCCCTTTTATTTTAGCATGATCCTCTTTGCTAAAACTTTAGCCTAAAGTTTAATGTTAAATCCCCACTCATGTTTTTTAACATGAATGAGACCTTATCCTTAACACTTTATCCTAAGACTTATTTTTTCCCAAGCCTAATATTCATGTTTTTAGGATCCATTTATGTCTAACATGGTCCCTTTATTATTTATTTAGCCTAAAGTTTTAACTCTAAGGCCTCGTTCATTTTTTTAAACATGAATGATACTTTAGACTTAAGGATTTAGCCTAAGTATTTATTATTTCATCTTGGGTCTCACTTAAATATCATTCATCTTGCTAGATCCAATGATTCATGCTTATTCACTGCCTTTCAATTGGATGACGTGGAGACATATTGACAAAATTGAGCACTTAGTGCTTCAGACCAATCATGTTAGACCACTCTGTTCACAATCAGTGATTCTCAATTTATTGTGGACCAAAGATCTGATAAAGCAAAGACATCATTGAAAATTCAAAATCCCTAGGAGCTCTGTAGAGTCACCACTTGACACTCTCACATTCAAAGTTTAAAAGCAAAGGGCCCCATTTATTAATTAGACCAATGGTGTGAGAATACTTGGATCATGATCAAATGTCTCTCATTTCATCATGATTTTTAATTGGATGGAGTGAATTGAGTTTGAGATCCTGGGAAGCCCCATAGAGCCTCCATGTGGCACTCTCACATTGGGGCATAGGATTTTGATGAGATTAAATTTGATGTTCATGCAACCATCATTTGGTATCTGTGAGGACATATTTGACATCCACATGACCATCAAATTTAAGACCATAAAAACTAAGAACTTCATGAGCTTAAATTTGATGTTTGTGAAACCATCAACTGACATCTATGAGGATGTATTTGACATTTACAAGACCATCAAATTTAAGCTAATGGATAATTTTTCTTAAGACCAGGATATACTTCAAAATGTTGTTTTAAATCTCATGAATTATATTTCAATCTAATGGGACCCTCAAAGGATGATCAAATGCCTAAGATTTTTGAACTACAAATATTGAAATGATCTCATAGTCTAGATATATGTAGGAGTGAAGTTAGTTTAAGTCTATATCCTAAGGTCCCCATTTCATTTGTTTGAATGACATAAATGTTAGGCTAGAGACTTATACTAAGTTTTATTTTAAAAGGGTCTTTGTGACATAAAACTTAGCCCAAATGTTTTTAACCAAATATTTTATTGTGTTTATTAATACAATAAAACTCCATGTCAAAATATAGCATTGGGTCCTTATATATCAATTTGATCCCTTTGGGCATGTTTTAAGAGCTTAACATAAGTATTTAGTCCAAAATATGTGTTGAATTTATTAAATACAATAGAAACCTTAGCTTAAAATATTTAGCTTGGTCTTTTTTTTGTATAAATCCTTTAAAACTTGGCATAAAATGCTTTAACCTAGGTTTGTTCATGTTTATTAATATGAAATAGACTTATTTAAAAGCATTTTACCCTAATTTATTTTATACATATGCATTTATTAAAGATCATGTACCTTTCAGGATCCAACGATCCATGTTTCATCATGATAGATGATCCAATGGCACAAAATCATTGATAACTTTTCAATGGAGCTCTAAGAGCCCATGAGCTTGACATGTGGCAAATGGTCACTTGATAGGTGATTAACAAAGGTACTAGAGTGCAGAAGGCCGATGGAGGTGACAAGTGGCACAACCATGGGGTTCGGTACCAAAAAATACCAATGACAAGTAAGGTATTTGATCATAATCAATAACCCATATTGATCTAAGGATCTTGATCCAATGGTGTGAAACAAAAGGGAATTTTTAAATGCCAATGTCTAGTGCTTCAAAGTCATTTATAAAAAAATACCATGAAAGGTTGTAGATTGATGCCACATAAGTACCACAAAAGTAAGAAATGATAAAAGAGGAGATCTTGTGTGCCTAAAAATGCAAATGCATAAAGGTAAGGGTCCAAATCAAATCTGAAGTAGGTATGAGTTGAAATCTAAATATGCTACCACCATTAAAGCTTTAAAGCCCTAAAATTTACATAAAAGAGACCCTAAGTGAAATTAGATAATTATAGTAAATCTAAAAGAAGATTAATTATGTTTTGGGAATGAAAGAGTTAGCATAAAGATCAATTACAATCTAAATTATGAGCAATTTTTAAAGATAAAAAGCCATAACATCTCACAGATAGCAATTGAGAGATAAGATGGAGTTTTACCTATCTAAAGATAACGAAGGAAGAGTTTTCAAATATATGAAACTAGATACCACATCCCTAAATAATGGAAACAAGAATTAGTCTGAGCTCTTCTAGATCATAGAGGAAATGAAATCCATTGACAAGGAAGAGTAAAGGATTGACATTGCTAGTAGGAGGTACTATGACCTAGTTGTAGTTCAAATGGCTAGACTCCATCATGCTACTACCAAACTAGAGGTACTCCATTATATTGATGTACTTCCTCCCATTTGTATAGATTTTAGAATAGAGCATGACTAGATTATTCATGACGGTAGCTCCAAGATAGTGGCATATATTTCCCCATTAGTCTTTGACAGGGACTATAAGATCCCAAAACCCCATGTGGACCTACCCACAATCAAGGAATGGACCAATAAGAATGACCTAGATACCATCCCCAGGGCATGGTTCCTTTAAGGGAACCATGTATTTTAGTAATTTAAGGGAAGAATCCCAATTGTCCAATTTAGGGAGGGAATTAGGGTAGTCATGACCCTATTAAACAAAATATTTGGAGCCCCTAAAACCACATATGTAAATAAAAGTTAGGTGTATTATGTCAAATTTATGGTAGAGAAAGATTTTATTCCTCCAATTGGGGATATGATTAGTATCCATATAAAATACTAATTTGTAGCATTAAAAAAGAAGACAAGTAAATAGTTCTTCATGATGTCTTATTTTCTAGATTCCTTGTTAGCTTATACTAAGATCCCCAACATCAAAAACCAGTCTCCTAAGGGTAGAACCACCATCTCCCACCACTACTCAAAGATACACATCTTCAAGTATACACACCACATGCAATTCATCTATGACTGTGTCTATCCTACATTGGTAGAAGCCATTATAGGGTCTACTATGCCCAGGGTTACCCATTTGATTAAGAAATATGTAGAGATGATGGGAGATATCTAATTTTTCCTAGATTACACAGTAATCAAATTAAGGGAATTATAACCTAGACCTATAAGTTGCCTATTTATGTTCCTAATAAGTTAGCAGAATAGTAAATTGCATCATAAATCCTTAATGGTGTTGATGGAGTCTACAAGGAGAAAAGGAAGGGCCTCATCCACCCCTTTCCTTTGATAATTGTAAGAATAGTTTTATAAGATTGGAAGTAGGTGGACACCATTGCTAGGCACAAATATTCCTTTGGGTTTCAATTAGATGACCTCAGGCATTGGTATCCTAATGATGTAGTGGGTAAACATTTGAAGAGAAAATAGTTACCCAAGCTAGGCTATGAGCATTAGCTTGGTCCTTATGACACTCTCCACATTAAGGCTATTACTTATGAAGAAGTACTAGCTAGATTCAAAGAGCACAATATTAAGCTCCAACATAGATTGACTAGTGATGAAAAACCACTAGGGGAAATATAGCAAATGCATCCTATTTAGTATCATTTGATGCTTTGGCCTTCCAAGCCACCTCAGGAAGAACCCCAAATGGAATTTCCAAAACCCCAAGGAAAAATTATATAAGGAACTAGTAAGGATAAGTTGGATGAGAGACCTAGTGAGGTACCTTCATACTTAACTCTCCCTCTAAGACTAGCATCCCCTATTTAACATTTGGACATGATTTCCTTAGAGCTAGATGAAACAGTGGAGGATGCCCTCAATGTCCTTGCTAAAGCATATAGATCTAAAGGAGAATAAAACTAGGTTGAAGAACTACAAGCCCAAGTAAAAGAGGCTGAGTAAGAAGATAAAGGAAAGGAAGTTGACCTAGATTTGGTCCTAGTGGCCCAACAAAGGAAGAGGAAATCAAAGTTAAAAATTGACCTCATAGGATAAAAGAGGCCAACATTGACTCTCACTTATCCAATAAGTGAGATCAACTTGTTTAATGAAAATTACCCCTTTCATAGACCAATCATCCTTGATTGGGTCATTTATGGAAAGATGAAGAAGATCCTTTATTTTTCCAATTCATGGGCTCTAACCCAATCTATCAGTGTGGATGTGCATGAAGACATCAAGCCATGGATAAGGTCCTTGATGAAAGAGCAAGAGGAAAAGTTAATAGTAACCACTAAAGGGTTAGATGGTAAAAGGATGGATGATCCATTAGTATCAAGTAGTACTTAGATGGAGGTCCCAGAACCTCTAAAACATATTGAATCTACTATCACTATGCAATTCAATCCAAAGATAGCTAGATTAGAGAGAGTGACAATAAGAAAAGACATTATGGGAACTGAATAATTCACTTTCTAGAAAGTTGAACCTTTTGCAAGATTAACTCCAGTTGGGGGGAAACAACCTAGTACTCTACCCATCTATGAAGGGAATATAAAAATCCTATCTAAGGCTCATTTAAATTAGGTCAGAACTATAATTAGGGTGATGAATCAAATGATATCCAAGATAGAAAAAAAGAATGAAGACTTGAAGATAGGAAATTTTATCAATGCTAGGAGTAATAATCAAGATGCTTGAAGACTCCTTTTTTGCTATGTTTGAGGCTTTAAAATCAATCAATCTAAGGAAGAGTGCATTGGTGTAACAAAACATAGTATCCAAGTGTCTAATAACCCAATGGTAAGCCTCAGTGGATCAAATAATAGGGCTAATCAGCATTAGAGTTAGAAAGAGGATTCTTAATTTCAAGTTAATTAGCTTAGGGCATTTCAATTCCATTCTTGGGATTATTGTTGAGAATATCCAAGGTTTAAGTACATGGTCATATGACTTGGAGAGGCTTCTCAAGGATGATGTTAAGTTGGTATGAATAATTAAATAAATCCTTAGAACAATGCTTAAATACCCTACACAACCCACTATCTTAGGCATCATCAAGGATGATAAATTAAAGCATAAGGATACTTTGGTATTCTAGGAAATTAATAATAAAATCTAGGGGCATTCAGGAGTAGACAATAATAGATTCCTTGATATGATCCTCAACACTACAGAAAGGGTAGCTGAAGCCAAGAAAATCAAAGAATCCATGATCAAGAATGATAAATAATTAGAAGCTCTAGCTAATAGTAAATAAGAGTGTCTTTAGGGACTTCTTGTAGACTTGGATCTTGTCAAGGAAAACATCAAAGAGATATGGAGCTTATGCAGCAGCAAGCAGGTTCTCAAGGCACAGGGCCCACTAATTAGTTGATATTTTATTTTGCATAAACTTTGTAGTATTTTGAAAATAAAATATTCCTTTGTAGGTCATATGCTAGTTTTTAAGCATATTTCCTCTAGGTTATTTTATCTTGAAAAACTAGATGCATTCTATAATGTTGTATAAAAAGGAGAGTTATCCTTATTTTTTGTAGATTTGTATTTCACAACTAACCAGTATATTACCTTGTCTTTATATAAAAGGTAGTATTACCATCTTGTAAAGGGAGAGATTTTTTTAGAAAAATTTATATATTTGGATAAATTAATATAGTCAATGAATTCTACAAAGTTTTTCCAAAATTTGATGTGTAAATTTTTAATAAAGCTTTCTCTCAATTATTGGTTCAAAAGCTTAAATTTGAATAGTTTCTTTAAATTTTGAATTTGCATTTGTGATAAAATATTGATAATTTGTTCTTATGCTGAATTGGTTGAAGGATCTTTAATTTGATTCATTTCATTTCTTCTACATTTATATGTGCTTATTCTATTTGATTTTGGTAACAAATCTTTAAATTAAAATCTAGTTCTTACTTATATAATTTCATACTATCCTTAGAAATTTATTTGGAATGTGTTGAGATCTAAGTTTATGATATTTTTCATCATATACTATTTAAATTCAAGTTTATTTATAATTGAAACTTTTTCATGATATTTGTGTCAAGGGTCAACAATCAGATATTATCTTTCCACCTTACCTTCCCTTTTGCTTCTTTTTTTTAACTAGATCACTGTAGCTTAGATTTCATCATAAATACCCATTTAGATTAACATGTAGTTTAAGTTTTGATCATAATTTACTAGAATTATCATAGATACTTGCATTTAATATAGGATTAAACCGTGATGGCTTCCAACCATAAATTAATATAATTTGTGGGGACAGTTAGACATTGCTTTACCACTATTTCACCATAGGTAACATAAATTTTCCATGACCTACTACTCATGATCTAAATTATTATAATTATAAAATGAGAAGTGTTCCTGAACACTAAAGGACATTTATGGTACACATATAGGCATTAACACATTTTTCTCTAGCCTATGCTCTGATAGTATCAATGTCAGGTCTAGCTCCCATAAACTTGCCCACTAAGCCCTATTCCATTTTGGATGAGGATCAACTTATGAGATAAGGTGTGACTCGAATATGAATGTTTTTTCCATATTTTATAGTTTTTATAAGTTGAATAGGAAAAAAGTCCTTCTTATCCATTGAACCAATTAATTTTAAAATCCAACACAACTTAACTGGTGCCTCTTCGAGACTCTCCTTGTCAAATATTTTGCAACCTCTTGGAAATATTCCATTTATCTATCCTTTGTTCCCTATAATGGAATAAAATATAATTTCCCATGTTATTCTACTCTCCCTCTCATCATTTCCATCATCCTTCTCTCACCATTATCATTTCCATACATTACATTGTTGCATGCATTCTTTGCTTGACATATAGATTACTATGATGATATTCACTCCACATGTTCACATGATATAGTTAAATATTGTTTTGATATGAATGAATTAAAAGACACATAAATCATCCAAAATATGAGGAATTATAGTGGACTTGTCATAGAGACATAATCCTCTATGAGAAGAAAATAATACCATAGTATATATTTTAGATATCTAGAATACTTTATAAATCATATGGTTTAGTTACACGAAAAAAATTCTCACATCATACAAATTACAGGGCATATGCCATACACATTTATTCACTTTATGGATACTTGAGCATATATTCATACACATTTGGGTGTATATGTACACATTTTGAAAGAATAAGAATTATGTGTTTCCACATACACATAAATTTGAGATACATGTTATCAAATTCAATATTTAGATGTCTAACATTTTATATTAGTTTTTAAAAATTATGGGGACATGATTTTTGTTCATGCATATATACACACTTTCATATTCATAAGTAATGTTACTAATTAATGCACATACACACTAATATAATGTACATTTGAATGGAAAATAGTTTTCATTTTAATCACACTTATCATATCTATTGTCATGATGGGGGATGAATGTTATTCATTCTCTTTTGATCTTGAATTTCATTATACATTGGAAAAAAATGAGGGAAACTATAAAATAAAATAAAAATTCATGATGGGGGCATGAACATTATCTATTCCCTTTTAATAATGCATTTTTATTTTTACATGGAAAAAACTTGATTGAAACTATACAATTAAATTTATAGCCATATGCATTGGTTGATTCATTTTTCTTGAATGAACCTATATATATGGTTCCCTCTTTATATACATATTTATTTGGGTTATCACATTGAATGATTATCCCCAAATTCATGAGGGTTGGGACATGTTTCTTCCAAACCTAAGAGTCTGCACAATTACTCAAATTTGTGGCACAATAACCCCAACACTCCATGTGCTTCATTAATAAATCACATATTTGTCTAATGATTCAACAAGGAATCATCATATAAATTAATTTTAAAGGGAAACATGGGGCTCCCAAACACATAGATGTACTCTTACATTCACTATGTAAAATTTCAAAAATCTAGTTTTTTTTTTTTCAATCTATGAACATTGACTATACATGATTTAAGGATTTTATATTGAGTGACCTACACAATTGGACCTACATACTAAATACAAAGTGTGTTGTGCATAATAAACTATATATTATATTTTTACTCCATAAATCCCATTAATAGAATAAAATAAGTAATTTTTAGATACTATAATTTGGTATTAAGGACTTTAAAATGACAAGATTGACACCACATATGAGTTGAGTACATAAAAAATGTCCTAATATACCATTCTCTCACACTTAAAATCTATATTATGAGTTTACCCTTATGTTGTGCTAGTATAATAACCTAAATAACTATTTCATACATGTTAAATACCCTACATAGACATCTCTAGACCTTCATTTTAGTTCACATATACATATATCTATTTAATTAGTTTCAATCACTATCACTATTTGTTAATGAGCCAAATTGGTTAGAATGAATCTATTCCAAACAATGACTAATTTTAGAAATCAAACCTCTCCTTAGGGTTAGATCCTTTCCTATCATTTTATTAGCATTATAAATTATCCAATTGGACTCGTATATAAATAAATCAAGGTCTAATTCAAAAGGGACTTAGCACTTATCTAGAACACATCTAAACACTATTGCATATTGAGGAAATCCTATCAAATTTAAATAATTAGCTACATACATAAAGTGAAGGAGCAAAATTGTACAATCACACCAGGTGGGAAAACTAGGTGTGGCTTGATTTACCCCCTCGAAATATTGGATACATAGGAAGTGGTTAATAAAAAAATATGGGTGGTTGAGGTTAGTTCAACCCATTAAAATCTAATATTTTTTTGAGGTTTCTATCCCTCACAAACACACCTAGGGTTTTAAGGTAAAGGAGTTTGATTTATAGATTTGTGTGCATCATCAAGGTTTGGGATCATAAAAATAAATCATATAGAAATAAAAAAAGGTGAATGCATAGCCACATTTTTTCATTTCCACAAATATGAGTACCAAACAACATAGGTGAGTATTGACCTACGATGCTAACCTATATTGATGAAATTGAACCTACATAGATATGAATATAATTCTCATACCAATAAAATCACATATCTATTATTTTATCAAATCTAGAAAATATTGAATTCATTGCTCAAAAGATAAATTATTGTATAAAAAATAATTATATAGATATGAAATAAATGACACAAATTTATTTAGAACTTATTAAATTTAGAAATATGCTAAAGGGTAAAGTACTAAGGAAATAAAACTTAGCTAGAAAACCAAAATGTAGGACTGTGTTTGAGGCTAATAAAATGTGGATATATGTTTACTAATTGTGGATATGAAACAATTTTATTTTAGGATCATTATGTAACAAACCCATTTTTTTTAAAAACAATCCCATCAAAATTTTTAATTAGCTGAAAGAGCTAATTGACTTCCAAGTTCAAGTTGAGATTTAAACTTGATCATAACCAACTCATACAAATGTTTCAAATTATGAATTCCTACAATAAATTATGACATTTCCATTTTTATAACATAATGCAACAAGATAGACATCTTGTATTATATCTTTAAGTGAAGACATAATTCACAAATCATATATTAGATAATTTTACACCATACATGGGTATCACAACTATTTTATTATATCCAATATGATTAAAATCAGAGCATATAATTATATCCAATTGAGATGGGCATAATCAATTATTAATTTCATTGCATCATATTATGCTTAACAATTCATATCAATTAAAAATTAAATCTTGATTAAAATGAGGATTATGAATTCATACTTCCTTTTTTCTCATTTGATAATATCCTATTTCAGGCTTTTTCAATTACCTCCAAGAATAATCCTTCCATGCATATTAAGAAGTGAGGTATGAGAAATAAATAACACTAATGTAAGAGTTTTAAAATTTATCAACTTTGGTAAAAAGGAATCTCATCACAATGAAGATATTTTTATTTTACATATATTTATTATGATGGTTATCGAGTTTTATACTCAAATTCAAATATCTTAAAAATAGTTCATCACTCCATATTTTCCAGCATGCATTAACTTAATAATACTTCTAAATATAAAAATACTCTTAAAATTAAATTCATGCATACTAAATCTCATTGTCCCTAAATGGAGACATTCATAATCTATAATAAATAAGTATTTAATAATCATATTTATGAACTAATTGGTTGAAAAAATTTATACATATTTATTTCATTACACCATCATAAATTTTCATAGGATGTAACAAAAATAAAGTAAGTAATCAAGTTAATTATGAAAAAAAAATGATTTGAACCTAAATAGTCCCCTATTATGAGAGTTTCCAAGTCACAACTAGTTCTATTTGAATCCCAAACTCATTTCTTAAGAAATTCACTAACTTTTAAGAAACATATAAATGATATTTCATCCATCCAACTTCATTTCCCAACATCTATATACTATTATACTAAGGATGTTCATTACCAAAAATAAGATAATAATTCATAACATGATCTTTATTCTTCATAAATGAGTTAGAAAAGTGTAAAAACATAATGATTTATAAATTTAAACATATTTATTTTGTATTTCTTCCATGATCACACCCTAGTATGATGAAAGTACAACATCCATAACTCCAATGATTAATAACTTGTTTCCACTATTGATTCATATTACTGAATAAATGTATTGATAACCAGAACAATTAACATATATTATTTATATCACTCATTTTGTTCTATGACAAATGCAAGTGAATTCATATCATCAAATCACAAGCAAACCAAATATAGTCAAATTTTATTACCTTAACTTCAATGTATCTGAGCACTAACTCATAATAGCTAAGCTATAAATTCAAACTATCAATTGAAAAGCTACAATCATCTATACAATTATTCTACCACATTATTTTTTATAGGTTTAATGAAAGAGTGAGTTAATCAACATACTAAACAATAAGATTCCATTTTCCTATTTCATTAATTTTAACCAATTAAAAATATATATTAATAACCAAAGAATCCATGATAAAATTTGAACTTCACCTCACAGCTATAGCTAATAGTCAAGTAGACTTGAGGCACTATGTTCCAATGTCACAAGTCATTCCTTTTAATGCATATAACATATTCTAAATTAGTAAAAATTATTTTTACAATTATGGACAAAAAATAATAACAAATCCATAATGAACAAGCTTACTAACAATATAATCAATAATATTTTTCCAATAACATATTCTATAGTTATATATAGTGTAGATTGACTTTTCTCCAAAGTTTGAATGAAACTAAAAACTAAGATAGTATATAATATGATAAACCTATGTACATCTCTCAATAAGTTTATTCAAGGTTTCAACAAAGACTGAATTGATAAAATAATATACAATCATACTTAAGTCCTTAAGATGAAATGCAAATCAAACACCATTAAATGATTTATTCAAATCATTCATCTCATAAAATGAACCAAGTTCAAAAACATAATAATAATAATTAAAATATGAATGAATTTATGAAATTCCAATATTATAAATTTCTAATAATTAATCCATATGAAGAGGATAATACCTATACTATTTCATTTTAAATATAAATGTACTATTTTGTTCATACATAGTAAAACATCATAATAAAAATAATCATAAATATATTTGAATATAAATTTTGTAAATAGTCATATGGATGAATGAAAATATTAGTTATTAAGTGTATGAGCTGAGAAAAATACAACTACAACTACGAAGAAACATTTACTTTCAACTAGTCTAGAATAAACTAATAAATAAATATTTCATAACCATCCATGACTACACAATTGAATCTTAACATTTGCTTGACTCTTGTAGTGATCATTGTCATGGAAGTTGCATATATCTTGAATAATACAAATCTACTCTCTAGCTAATAAAATCTTCAACTAAACAACACATAAATTTGACCACTTTCTAAACTAGGAAGAAAAAATCAATGACTTCATTTTATAACTAGAACAAGTGGAACGCCCCTCCAATTAGTCCAATGAGCCCTCCATAGGTGGCCCTCACCACCCCTAACCATCAACTTAATGATTGGATTCAACAATGTAGGGTAATGAAAAACAAGAGTTTCCAAATACAATATGAACACAAACAATAATTAACTAGAAAACACTTCCAAGGATAATTATAAGGTTCTATACCAAGAAGTGTTAGCTCAATAACAACTTAAATTGCCTTTTGAATATAAACACTTAGTGTTTAACAACCAAAAATATTCAAACAATGATAACCCAAATTTTTTCAACATATAAGACTCTATATAACAACTTGATAAAAATAAACCACATTATAAACTTAAATCCCAATTATATGGCCTAAACACAAAAGGAAAAATAGCCATAAAAACATTACAACCTACTCACAATGGTTTTTAGTCATTTAAATAGGTTAAGAATCACTTAAAATATCACTTACTTGTTTCCAAGTCACATATAGTTTCCTTTTACCTTGATTTACACAAACCATAAAATCTCTTTCTTGAGTTGCTTGTTACCCATTTTTCACACTCAAATAAGTTTTCATTTTTTGTGCAAAGAAGTCCAACCAATTCCCCTCAAAGTTCTCTACCACTCCCCTAGAATAGTTTGGTTCAAAGAAAACATAGTGGAGTTGTTAATTATATTTTACATCCCATTCCATACTATTAAGTCCATAACTGATGATTCCCATTTTATTATTTCCACCTTTGTTGAGACATATATCATCCATGTCTACTGTGAAGGTAACATTGACATTGATTTCTTAGATAAATATGTTTTTGTAATTGATAAGATGGCCATGTGGGATGGTACCAAATCCATCCTAGCCTAAATTTTAAATATTATTAATAAGTATGGCATGGACAAGTCATAATTATTATATGAGCCAATCACTTGCATGAACTTTAATTATAGGCATGTGGAGCCTCTTCTCCCTGAAATATTATTATTGACATATCAAACACTACACATATTTCATCTAGGAAATTAATAACCTATTTGAATCTCAAAAAATGTAGGTTAAGTCCAAAATCATCCCTAATCCTATTTAAAAAATGATAAATGGTGTTAAAACTGTAATGGGAGGTGACCGGGACTACTTGGAACCTATTTCATGTGTTGAGGTTTAGGGTAACAAGAAGGTTTGGAATAAACTTTTTAAAGGAAGCTTCATTGAATTTATGTAGAAGATTAAGGGGCATAATGAGGATATCTCAAATTATTTTATTCTTGCATAGAATAAATAGATAGTTAGGATGAGGGGTGTGAAAATTGTAGTTACTAAAGAAATTATTAGACAAGTTATTAAGATGTCCTATGACAGGGTAAAATATTTCAAAGATAAGATCCACAAACTAGAGCTAATGCAAAAGTTTTTTGAATGGATGTCATGTTGAATATAGATAAGAAGGGATTTCCATGGTAGGATCTCCCCCAATGTTGGCCAGAGATATGTCTACAAATAATTAAATATTTAAACCTTGAAGGTAAGTATACATTGATTTCTCCCACCATTTTTTACTTCTTAATCCCTTCTGTGGGTATAAAATTAGTCTATCATTTTACCTTATAAAGTCCTTATAATCCATTACCCTAGCCTATCAAGTTAGTGATAAGAATGAAATCATCCAAAATGGCCTCATTTTCCTATTTGTTTAACATGGTGAAACTATGTGTGGGAAGCCTATCCCCTTGGCTGATGACTCCCTAACTGAAGAAGCCATGGCTGATGATACCCCTTTTAAAGATACCCCAAATGAATACCCTTCTGAGGATGAATCTAATGTGTTAGAGAAAGCAGAAGGGTCCCTTCCCATGCCCTACCCAAATCCTTCTCCCACTTTGTCAGCCCATCAAGTATCCCTTCAAGTGCCACATTGACTTTTCCCCTACATCCATAATCAAAAAACTTAGAACTATTACCATTCCCTAGAAAGAAGAGGTGGCTCTAGGAGTATGGGAATCAAAATAATTAAGAATAAGAGCACCAAATGTACAAGGAAAATGGGATTATTTTTAGATAAATTTAAATGTATTAGGAGGGCCATGGATTCTCTCATAAAATATTGGAATGACCTTAAAGCTAAAACTGTCAAACTTAGCAGGAATTAGACAAGGAAAAAGAAAAGGAAAAGAAAGTCCCTCTACCTGAGAAAGAAAGAAATGTTGGTCTAGGGAATTAATATATTAAAGACACTCATCCTACCTAGAAATCCAAAAGGAAAATTAGAATCCTCTAGATGAACTACAAATAAGATCTCCTAACAAGACCCTCCAAATGAACTGGAGGTAGAATTAACCAAGAATTGTTCCTAATGAATACCAAGGAAACATATCAAGTTATTTCATAGGATAAATATAATTCATAGGAGGTCTAATATTGTATCTTGGTTTATTTATATTTTGATGTTTTGTCTTAGTTTATTTTCTTATTGATATGCATCAGTTTAATTGAAGGACTTCTACTTAGTATCCTATGGGGATTTGTTCTTTGACTATGGGTCTTTACTTGCTTTAAAACTGTGTTTGTTGGATCCTTATAAAACTATATTTATTTTACTTATCTAATAAAAAAATATTTTACCTTATGACCCTCTCTTTTTTAGATGAAATGACATTATATTATCAAACAAGTTCATCATAACCTTCATAATCAGCTTCAAAACTCAAAATAATGGCATACAAACTCCCACGACATAACATCGATCATTAAGGTTCTTCCCAAGCTCACCAATATCATAAAATGTCAACAAAAACAAATAAATATAATATTCTAACTAAATAAAAATCCAATACAAATAAAACCCTAGGTCAACACCTAATCCTTTCTATGCACCATGATGGCTTACACCATCAATTAACCTTTTAGTTAATAAAAATGAAATCAAACTAATGATTCATGGTGTTGACTAAGGTATAGGTAACCTTACAACATAAAAAACTAAATAATCAAAAGAAAGAGCCTTCAAGACCCAATAAGGAAACCAAACTTCAACATAATCTAGATAACTAAAAAATTGTAGATGTAATTTTTTAATTGTATAGTACATCACTCTTGTACGCTTGGAAAAAACATATCATGGATGTACATTTATCTTCTAAACTTTTCCCACTACCAAAAATCTTGCATAAACTATCTCTATTTGCCAAATTGCTTATTTATTTATTTATTTAACCTATGTTATTATGATGAATCAAGCCTTATATCTTTCCCAAAATATTAAAAACTTGTTTATCTTCCATCTCTACAAGTTATATATGTTCACTTATTTTCCAATTACATAAACACTTACCTCTCAGTCAAATGACTTTGTTAATGTAAGTTTCCTATCCCAATGCAAGTGTCTAGTGCCCTAAAGTCATCTAATTTTCAAATGAAATGTATTCATATGGTCTTCATAAGTGATTTAATGTGAGATATTATCCAAAGGTATTAGTATAAATATAATATCAACCCTCATTCATTTAGGACCTAACATCAACCTAAAAACACCTAACAACTCACTAGGAAAATTACTAAAAACATTCTATCAATAGCTCAAGTAATAAAAGCTTCCTTATTTTCTCCCATTTCCATGTCAATCATAAGGATACCATGTATAAAAGTCTATAATACTAAATGAGCATCCCAAAATCCATATTTTCCAAGTTATAAGCTAGTTCACTATTGTATTTGATTATCACACATTACATGATCCATACACATGCCAACATGTAGGGAAGAAATACATAGTATGAGGCCCTCTTTAGAGTATTATCTATGTAGGTAGTGATCAATAATAGAGGGGCCTTTATGGTATCTCAACATTATGAGCCCACTAACACATTTTTCCAACTAGATCAACTAGCCTGCCCTAGTTAATTTATAGACTATTCTATTTTATTACTTTTTCAACTAGATCGACCAAGTCAACCTAATCAATTTATAAACTATTATATTTTCATTCCTTTTCAACTAGATCAATCAACTCAACCTAATCAGTTTATAACCTATTATATTTTCCTATTTTTCCAACTAGATCAACCATCTTGACCTAATATGATTCCATATTTTCCATTATCCTTCTTTCTTAATTAGATCAACTAGCTTGATTTAGTATTTGTTGGATGGCATAGTTCATCTTAAGACTATTGGTATTTTTGTTTATCAAAAACCAACTACATTAACCAAATTGATTATGTACCTATTGGTTGACATAGTTAATTTTTAAACTAGAATCAAACTTATTTGGTTAATCTAGTCTAATTAGTGGCTGAATTTATTTTATTCCTATAAAACATTCCCTAAAAATAATCTACACATTATCTTTATCCTTTCCACCTTACTTAGCTTCACTAAATCACCTATCAAAATTTTCTTTGATAACCTCAACCTATTTATAAGATACATGGGTTGTTATTTCTTACCCACCCTAGCCACCCAAGAGGATAATATCTCATGGTATAATTGTTCCCACCCTTCATCTAAATCCATTGATTAAAACATAGTTCGAATTACCCAAAGTGATGGATCTAACCCATTTCACACTTCTCATGATAATACCATATCTAAAATTCCTTATTATACCATTGGAGAAATAGATACTAACATATCAAATAATCCCACATGGAATCATACTATAAGAAATATTCATATCCCTAACCTTGGGAATGTTCCTTCTTCTAACACTAATAATCAAACTCATCAACCTCCCACCACTACTATAAACTAAAATATATCTATTAATACCACTTAAATTATTCTTCAAATGATTCAACAAATGAATGTTATGGAAACAAACAATAATTACCAAGTGATGAAAATGCAACATCACATATTAAAAATGACTGATCAACCTCCTCTTATCATGCCTCAAAATAACCAAACTTGTATTCCTCCTCTTAGAGATGCCAATGAGAATATCATCCCTCAACCTATTATACATCATAAGATTATTAAATATATTTAAAAAAACATTAGTTCCTTTATTGTATCCATTGATATTGGAAATACATATCCAACCATTAAATATGATGGAACTAAATATCTTGCTACCTTCCTTAAATCATTTGGTAAAATCTTTAATGATTGGGTCCAAACTAATACTTTTACTACCACCAAAATTTTTTAGTCAAAACATTCATATGAGATGTTTTATAATGGTATAATCAACTCCTTTAACATTTTATATCACAATTAGGGGATTTTGTCAATGCATTAGTTAAGGAATTCCAAAAAAATGATCTCCTAGAAAATTGTCTTAGTCATATTATCAATTCTAGGCAATTACCCTTATAATAATCCCACATTTTCATCAAATGGTATAAATCATTATCTCATAAATTATATCACAACGTGACTGAGGATAAACATTTTGAATTGCTTATTACTACTTTAACACCTTCTCTTCAATATATGGTTCAAAAATTTTCTCCACAAAATCTAAATGAAGTATTTGATCAAGCTAAGAGTTAAGACTTCCTTATAAAATAATTTGAGCTAACCCATTGATCAATCAAGGACTATTTCCAAAATTCAACTAATGAAATTACAAGTAATAATCCTCAAATACAAATATGATTAGTCAAAATAGATAATCAAGTTAATTCCTACTCACCATTAATGATAACACAAATGAAGAAATTATTATCTCCATTTAAATCCTTCACCTATAAAAATAGGACCCCCCCCACCCATCATAGTATGATCCTAACACATTCTATTTTTCCATGTTGATATTAGTCATTCTCATAAAACATATCAGATGCATATCAAATTTTTAGTTTAATTCATCTTAGGCAACACATTTGAACATGATGCTATGATCAAATTATGCCATCATTATTATCTAAAATATTCTCAAAAGAAATAGGTTACCAAACCCATATCCTCAAAACCTCAATATTCCTCTTCTAATTCTAATACACAATATTCAAATGATAATGTTTATGTAATTGATGTTGATTAAGTGGTACCGATATTACACCAATTCTTAGTATATGAATGCAACTAAAGTCAATTATAAATTCTAACTTGCTCACAAGGATCTTATCACTAAAACTAAGAAATCCTCTATTAATGAAAAATTACTTAAATATACTACAACTAATGTACCCACATCTTATGAACCAAATATTGAACCACTTAAACAACTATGACCCCAACCTAGTTCTTTAATACCTATGAAAAATGTCATATCTCATAAACATCATGCAGGTTCTTCATCCTATAAATCAATTAGATTTTATTGGAAGAACTTAACTCAATGCCTTGTAAAATTCCCCTCATGGAATTAGTTTTAACTTCCCATTATCATAATAAATTCATTATGTAATAATTATAAAACATTGAAGAACCACAATCTAATGATTAATAACTCCCTTCTAATTATACTCCACTTATAAAAGTTCATACAATTGAAATAATTTCCTCATCCATAAAACCTTGTATGTAATCTCTTGAAGAAGATATGATTAATGATGAGATTATCTTTCAAGTAGATTATCTACCTCTCTTTATCAAACAAGGGATAAAAAATACCTCATTATAAAATCTCCATTAGATGAAGGACCAGGAATCAATGTCACCTCTCTTTGGTTAATTCAACAAATTGGACACACCAAATAAAACATCAAATAAACATGCCTAATATGTAGAGGATTTGATAAAACCAATAAAAACCCACTTAGTTTCATTTTGATCCCACTTACCATCAGATCCAAGATAATTATCATTGAGCTTATGGTTCTTGATCTTCCCTTATCTTAAAATATGCTCTTTGGGTGCCCATGTACACATTGTATGTGTGTAATTACTTATTTAGATAGTCAATGTATCAAATTCATACAAATGGAAAATGTTACAAACTTTAATATGATCCTCATTCATGTAGAATTGAATTAAAAAACCCTAAATCCTAATATTTATATCAACAATCCACCTCTCCATAAATTTGTTGACATGCACTCTAATTTATATGTTAATCTTGAAAATTTAGATTCAGATGAACCAAATGAATTACAAAATACTTGTAATACCACTAGATTTCCCCCTTATATAGTTGAATGGCTTCCCCCTTATTTAATCCCATGTGACCACAATATTCCCCTAATTGATGAAACTAATGATACTCACCCTCCATGTAATGCATATGAATCCTCTTACATAGGATTTCACTTATAATGAATATTGAGCAATAAAATATTTTCAAGATATTTTAACTATCTCCTTGCAAATTTAGCAACATAGGTGTTTCTACCACTAACTCTCCTATAAAAACTTATGTATGCACTATCTATCACATAGATGATGATAATTATATAATGGCCCAAGATAAATCACAATATTTAGATGTATACCATTATCAAAATACATTAGCAAAAATGCATGCCGTCAACTATGATGTCCATGTCATTCATATCTCATATGATAATAAATCAGAACTTGAAGGTTATGTACCCTCTATTATTCCACCATTATGAAACACCACATGGGTAGTCACATGAATCCCTACTATGGCATCTTATTCACCTTATACACATATTAATGTAATATAATACACCTTACCAACCATAAATATTATTTTTCCTTATTATGATTATGCTGATCAATTTAAGCTATTACCATTTGAATTTATCCAATCAAATTTGATTAAGACAACTCTTATTAAATCATCACCTGCAATCACATCTATTGTAAAAAATAGTATAATTAATATAGACCTTGTTGATTTAGCTCAACATGATCTCACCAACATAGAATCTTTATCTACTACTTTACCTGACATTGCCTTAAATGCTAAAGCAATTATGAGATAAATACATTCTGAATATGATAGCAAAGGTAATCAAATAATTTATTTTGAAGTATATGCCAAATATTATAAAAAATTACCCATGATTCCTAATGATAAATCTATACTATAACTCCTCCATGCTAGAGAACCTCAACTTCCATGCCAACATCATAAGCTTGGCAACTTCCATCAAAAGGTTCCTTGTTTAAATAATTTCATTGCTAGTGTGGACCCCAAAACACATCCTATTTATTCCCTCCCTCCTACTCCATATAATTTACAATATGAAAACACTATGATTTATAATGAAAGTACTTAATAATTTTAAAAATATAATTATATATCATATAATTAAGAACAAAATAAGCACATCCACAACAACAATTTGTAAAAGAGAATAATACTTGAATATTATGTTTGAGCCACTTTGATGGGATAACCTCCATAAAAATGCAATAAGAACATAATTCACAATATGAAAATCTAATACTAATCACTACCTCATATATATATATATACACACACACATATATATACACACACACATATATATATATATATATATATGTATGTATGTATATATATATATGTATGTATATATATGTATGTATATATATATATATGTATATAAATATATATATATATATATATATATGTATGTATATATATATATATATATATATATATATATATATATATATATATATATATATATGTATATATGTATATATGTATATATATATACATACATACATACATATATATCTATATATACACTCTACTTATCTATGGTTATTTTATAGGTCGACCATACTAAGAACATTGAGAAATGTAATAAGATAATATGAAGGTATGTAAGCCACAAGTCAGCTACACATATCACTATATTAACTATAGGTTAAGGGTATAACATGCCCTTATCATTCATAACAAAGGTAACTTTGATGGTGCTGCAAAAGGGAACCCAGGGAATGCTGGTTGTGGTGGTGTCTTGAGAAACCATATGGGTATGGTTATTGATGCTATCGCAATCCCCATTGGTACATCTAACTGCCACATTGCCGAAGCTACAGCTGCCCTCCAGACCCTTAAATTAGCTATGGATTCGGGATATCCTAAATTGTGGCTTGAAGGGAACTCTTTGAATGTTATAAATATTCTTAATAATAAGAATACTATGTCTTGGACTATAGAGGATAAGGTAAAGGAGATGAAAACACTTTTGAAAAAATTTGAAGATATTAAAATCACCCACACCTTTCGAGAAGCCAATGGTGTTGCAGATTGGCTTACTAATTGTGCTGTCCGGGAAGGTCAAATAGTGAGGTGGTATGAAACTTTAGAAAGGAACGTGGATTTAAGGGTGCTCATTCTTCACGATGCCACCTATGCGAAAGAAGGTAAGACTAGAGTGTAATAATAATATAATGAGTAGGAGGAGTGGCAGCACAGGGAAAGGATTTCAATTATTAAAGAGTAAGGCCCTCGAGAGGGAGAAGCAGATCCTAAAAAAGCATAAACAAAGTCAACTTCCTAATCAATTTGATAGCAGGAGGTTTTAGGGCAAAGTCCACAGCAATTGGGATTCAAAGAAAACAAGTATGGCACGTGAAAGGAAGGGAGAACCTTGTAAACATGAACCCAAGAGCTGTGAAGAATGGAGAGAGAAACATGGAGTCTAGAGAATTCTGTAGAAAGGAAAAGTTGCGAGCTACATGGAAAGACTCCATGGTTCAAAACCGCATATCACGATGGCCTTTTTAAAAAATTGGTCTGATGAAAGGGTCACCTTGCATGGTATCACAGTAAACTTAATAGAGGATTTTATAGCTGAGGTTACAGGGTTGCCAACGGATGGACTCAAATTTTCCAAGCAGACAAACATCTCAAATGAGGCCTTTTGTAAGTTCCCCAAAATAGATGAGGAAGAGCAGAAGCTAGTCAAAAATGGGGATTTCTATGAGCTAGACCAGATTAAAGGGATATGGAGGGATGTCTTAAGCTGTATAAGGGAGTACTTCATCTTGGATGGAAGAAGCAAATGTGTGCACAAGTTCCATTTTGTCTTCCTCAACCATTTTAGGCATAAGGTTAGTTTGTCTTTTCCCTTTTATCTTCGTTATTCCCTAGTCCAAAGTTTATATGCTCATAGGAAAAAGGAAATGTGCCCTATCCTCCATGAAGGCCTTATTCTACTTATTGAAGGCTACTGCAAGAATAGGGCACTAGTTAAGTACCCCAAATAGGGGAAAAATAAGGTGTCAGGAAATAAAAATAATGAAAGTGTAATCAGGAGAGGCAAAATCAAGTCCCCTAGTCCTAAAAAGCAGAATGTAGAAGAAGAAAGGGGATGGGAGAGAATTGAAGAACCTGAGGAGGAAAAACTAGAGGAAGAAGAAGGAACTGAAAGTTAGGATACTAAATCTAGTGATGATGAAGAATGTTCTAAGGAAATTGAAAAAGATAACGTCAATATAGAGGAGGATTCTACTAACAGAACTGTAGATATGGAGGAAAACCAGAAAGTGTCAGAGGATGAATTTGTCCAGGAAGATCCTGTTGAGGACCCAACTTCTAAGAATGAAAAGGAAAATTCTGATCAGGAAGATATTCAAAATATGGATATGGAAATTCAAATTGGAATCAAAGAGCGGGAACAAAAGAGTCATGAAGATATCTTTGAGGAAGCCAGGAATAGCCCCAATAAAAAGTCTGAGGATTGGAGAGGGAAGAATCAGAATGATGAAACACAGACACCTATGACCTAGGTCAATTGTAAAGCAGAGGCTTCTTCCCAATTTGATTCCTGGATGTGTAGGGAGATCATGGATCTCAAGAGAAAAGTGGAAACTTTGAAAGATTCCCTGAAAGTTGCTTGGAACAAAATAAACAACATGGATAATTAGTTAAGCGAGATCCCAGTCAAGCTCAAAGCCTATGAAAACAACCTCTGAGAACTAATAAAGGACAACATAATGAAAATGGAGGAAGTAACATCCAACATCTGTGTTTTGGCTATCAATATAGGTAAATGAGCCAATGAGGAGACCAAAGCACTAGAGGGTCCCAGCAAAAGGATGAGGCAAAGCTCTAGAAAGAAAGATACACAAAAAGGAGCTTTGCTGGAGGCTACCACTCAGGAAACCATTTTGAAAGGAAAAGAAGCAATGAACTTGATACTGGAACTGGATGAATAATCTGGTCCTTCTTGTTGGTTTTGAAACTGGTACTGATCTTTGTTTTCTTTTTGTTATCTTTTGACTGATGTATTACCAGATCTCTATTTTTCTGGGTTTTGACCGGATGTTTCTCTGGTGGTTTCAGGTCCATTTAAAACCTATTTTTGCTACTTCCTTGTAGTGTTTTTTAGGCTTTGCCTGTGGTCTTAGATGTTCTTTCTTTCGCTCTTTGTTACATGGTTTCGGGGCCCCTTCAAAACCTATTTTTACCTCAATCTAAAACAATGTTTTCCTCAATGAAATATAAAACTAGGGTGTTTTTTTAGTAATGCTTCATCCTCCCATGTTGCATATTCATAATGCAGGTTCTTCCATTTGATCAAATACTCCTTAATCTCTCTAGTCCATAGTTATTCAATGTGCATGTGGAACTATTTAGGATTTATAATGGTTCAAAATTATTCATTCAATTTTGGTAACTTAGTATGATTATAAACTCTTTGTCAAATTACCTTCTTTAGGAAAGATACATGGAAAATTGGATGTATACAAGTGGATGGGGGAATTCTAGTTTCTAGTCCACACTACCAATATTAAGCAAGATTTGATAAGGGCCATAATACTTAGGTGAAAACTTGTTATCATTTCTATGTTTATTTATATACATCTACTTATATGGCTAAAAAATCATAAAGACATAATCACCTATGTAAAAATGCCTCTCACTACGGTGTTGATCTAATTAGTGCTTCATTTTATTTTGTTCCATTACTGAATTCTCTCACAAACTCACTATACCTCTTATTGATCGTGAATGATATCCTTAATAGATAAGAAACATGGGATGCACCATCAAATAAGGAGTGATTTATAGGGGTTTATTCCCATACAATGCCATAAAGGGAGAATTTTGGAAGAAGTGTGAAAATAAGTGTTATACCACCATTTGACAAGTGGTAGCCAATGAACCCATTTGTCTTATTTGTAGAAACAAAATAATGAAGATATCCTTCTAGAAATTTCTTAACTACCTCTATTTATCCATAGATTGAGGATGATAAGATGAGATATGAGCTAACTAGATGCCTAAACATGTAAATAATTTTGTGCAAAAATTACTAGTTAATATGGGATCTTGGTCACTTATAATGATTTTTGGAGTAGCATGCAATTTTTGAACTATATTGAAAGAAGACAAAGCTATTATACTAGAAATAAATTATTTTGGTAAGGAACAAAAATGAGCATACTTGGTGATTATATCTACAAATACCATGATAAAAATTTTACCCTTAGACCATGGTAACCCAGTAATGAAATCAATGGAAACATTCTCCCAATGCTGGTTAGGGATGGATAAAGGCTAAAAAATACCTGGGGTCTTAATGGTTTCACCTTTGTTATATTGACATATCATGCATTCAACCAAATATTTATAGGCATCCCCCTTGATTCCTTCTTGAAAAAAATCTTGATTGATTATGTGATATGTTTTCAAAAATCTTGAGTGACATCCCAATGGAAATGCATGAAGTTCTTAAAGGATTTTATTTTTGAGGAGAGAATTCTTACAAAGGTATAATCTATCTTTATACCATAATGCATTCCCATTCCATTTAAATTTTTTAGCTCCAAAAAAACCCTATTGAATATTTTTAATAAATTCATGGGTAGTAATACCATTTTCCCATTCTGATCTTGCCTCCTCTAGCCAATCTTATTACCAAATAGTCATTGCACATAGTAATGCCTCAACTGATTCATCCCTTTGGGATAGTGCATATGCCACCATATTCTCTTTTACTTTCTTATAGAATATTTAAAAATACTATAATAAAATTTTATTAACCCATTTTTTATTCTTCAAATGATAATTATTATTTCAAAAAATATTTGAGGTGATCATGATCAATATTTACTTGAAAGTGATGACCCATTAGGTAAGGTATCCATTGTTTGACTACATGCAAAATAAAAATCATCTCTTTATCATAGATTGGTTTGATCCTATTTTTTCCCTTTATTTGGGTACTTTAAAAATCTAATGGTTTACCTTCATAAATTAGTATAACTCCCATGCCATATCTTGATGTGTTACACTCTACAACAAAGTTTTTGAAAAATCTTGAGTAGTCAAAATTAGAGTTGTGCACATAGCCATTTTCAATTGTTCAAATACCTCAAAGATAAATAAACAAATAAAATGGAAGGAACATATATTAAACAAAGTAGTGAGTGGGAATACAATGATACCATAATTTTTGACAACCCTGTAATAGTAACCAATTAGTCCCAAAATTCCTCAAGGGTTCTTGAGGGTCTTAGGAACCTGCCACTCCATAATTAATTGGATTTTTTAAATCAAATTTCACTCATTATGTGAAGCTATATGACCTAAGTAATCCATAAATTAAATACTAAAATCACATTTGTATGTTTTGGAATAAATTTTATGTTTTTCTAGAATTGAAAATACATGTTTCACATGCTTCAAATTTCCATCCAAAATTTTGTTGTAGATGAGGATATAATATAACAACACCAATACAAACTTTCTAAAAATGATCTAAAAATAGTATTCATCAAACTCTAAAATGTATATGGTGCATTTGTGAATCCAAAAGACATGACCATAAAGTCATAATGGCCCTCATGAGTTATGAAAGTTGTTTTAAGTATGCCTTCATTGTAAATGATGATACCTAGAATGAAGGTATAACTTGGAAAAATAAATAGCACCATGTAATTCATCTATAAAATAATCAATTATTAGAATAGGAAAATTATCTTTGATGGTGTATTTATTGATTTATCTATAGTTTGGGCACATTCTCTAAATGTCATCCTTTTTATACACCATGACCACATGGGAGGAATAGTCAATTTGACTATGCCAGATGATTCTTGCCTCCAACATCTCTTATACCATATTTTTAATTTCACTCTTATGGGTATAGGGATACCTATAAGGTATAATGTTGGGTGGTGTACTTATTGAAATGATCTTGATGGCATGATCATGCACACAGCTTGGGGGAATTCCATCTGGCATGTCACCAAAAATAACAAAATGGTCATCCAACACCACTTACATATGTGTAGAATCCTTAATTGGTTATAACTCTATGGATAAATGTGTCAATCACCTTTTTTTGATAATATTCATCATCTGATGGGAACTAACCAATTATGGATATTTATCCCATAATCCATGTGGTTTAAAGGTCTTACCTTCTAAATGGAACCTCATAAAAATATCTTGGAAATTCATCTCAATAGTGCCCAAATTGGTGAGCCAATTAACTCCAAAAATAGTGTCAACTCCTCTCATGGGAATATTAAATATTTGTTAATAAAAAAGTAGTATCCCATAGCAAGCTTAAAGCTATGGCATTTTATAGAATAGTTGATGGTACCACCATCTATAATCATGACCTAAAATTATAGAGCTAGGTAAATGAGATATTTCAAATGAGTAACCAGCTTAATGTTGATGAAGTTATGTGTGCTCCTAGAGTAAATTAACATCGTCACATTATTTTTATTTAGGAACCCCACCACTTTAATAATTTGAGGAGTAGTAAGGCTTGAAAGTACATGCCAATAAATATTAGGTTGAGAATCATTAGATTCATCCTTGAGTTCTTCCAAACATGCCCCTAAATCCTCATTATATTTTTCCTCCTCATTAGCACCTTTAATTTAAATAAAATTATTTTCATCACATCGATGTCCTTTGATCCATTTTATATCATAGCCAAAACATAAACCTTTTGCATTCTTATCTTCAATTTGCTAAGTTATCAATTAGGTAATTCTAGTCTATTAACTATTATACATGAGTACACAAATATGAGTCCCAAAAATGTTTGAGTACTCATATATATATATATATATATATATATATATATATATATAACATTTCATGCCTTCATTTTCAATGTTAAAGGCAATCTAAGCTAACATAAAATCCTCTTTGGTATTTTTTTCCTCCTTGGCAAATAGCTCATCTTAACTCTTGAGTTGAATATGATCAGTTCTAACTTGCTTTGTCTTTCATAAAAATGTTTGATTATTCTCATGCATTTTAGGATCTTCATATGTCTTCTTTAATATTGAGGTCCTTCTAACTCTATTAGAGTAGAAACTTGCAATGTGTCTTTATTATGACATATGTAAAAAATAATATTTTTATACTTACCTCTTGATTGATTACTCCTTTTTCCATGGTCCCATGATGAATTATCCTTTATTGTATTGATATGCTTGATTGGTATTTTCATGTTGATACTCTTGACTTATTTTGAATTTTCATTCTCTCTCTCAAACTTTCTCATCTTGTCTATGAGTTTCTCATGCTCAACCTTCAAATAATCTAGCTTTGTCTTCAACTAGTCATACTCAACTTCCTTTGACCTAAACATTGTGTTTACACCTTGTAAATAATTCTTGAGATCTTTGATAGTCTTATTTTGATGCTTAAAATCATAAATGACACTTATGAGCTCAAATTCAAGGTCTACTTACTCTTATCCTTATTCACTATCATAGTAGACTTATTCATCGTATATGTTGTCTTCTTCCTTTTGATCACAAGACATCTTGTGCTTCTTAGGATCACCTTCAAGATATTATACTTATTTCAAAGGAATAGGATAAAATACCAATTATTGGAAACATAATTACTAATATGGTTGTAAATTATTATATTAAAAACTTTATTTCACATGTAATTTAACATTCCTTGAACCATTAGAGCAATACAAATATATAGCAATGCATAAAGAGTCATTCACATGAGAATAACACAAGAAACAAACATATGAGTGGTAAACCATAAAGGATAATAATAAAAACTAATATATTGAAATATAATATATTCCTATAAGTCAATATATAAAATTTATTCAATCCAACTTCACATGGGGCACTAACCCTAACTAGCTAAGTACCAACCCAGCTAGGATTTATCAAGCACCCAAATTTAAGGAGGCACAAACCCCCTAAATGACTTAACAAAAAATCATCCACATAATTTATTTTATCACCATAAAATAATTTTTTTTCTCAACCAACTAATTATGACCACATTTTCACCTCTTCATACTCTTAACCCTTTCATATTGCCTTCTAGGCTTCTTCGCTCAACTAACCCTCTTCTTAACTTGATTAGGTCATTTGACCTTGATTTTCATGCATAATAACCATGTTATATCTTCATTATAGTTTATCTACACCATTATTATTATTGTTATCTACAATACCTCCTTCATCTCTTAAAATTATTATGTCCTTTGCTTCTACTCATTCATTCTCTAACAAGTTAATTAGGCCTATTAGGCCTTGTTCTTCTACTAAGCTCTTTGTAATACACCTCTTGGTCAGCCATAAACACTTGATCACTTATATTTTCCATAAAATAAGCCTTATTTCATGAAAAAAACATGAATTAGATATTACATTGGGTTGACCATAGCTCAAATGGACCAAATCCTTCTTTAGGTCTTAATGAGACCTAATTCAATTAGGCCTTTATTCGTACACATTACCCTTTGATATTATTGGAAAACTTTAAAAAACCAAAAATATAAATAAAAATTAATATGACACTCAATTATACTGATAATAATCTCATCTTAGGTCCATGACATATTTTATCTCCAACCACCACTTGAAGCATGTCATTATCACTATTCACATTAGGCTTGTGAACCTATAAAAATTCTATCTTGATCTAATAAATATTAATCATAATTTAGTTGATAAATAATGGTAATAAAACACATATAAATAAGATATATGACCTTATGGATAACATCATATTCTTTATAATTCATAACTCAATACAAAAGGACTCAAACCCTTCTCTATAAATAGCACACTTAGAATTACCAGAATACCTTCAAGCACAATCATGGTGATAATGAATTTAAAAACATACATATATAAATTAAATTAATTATAATTAATTTATATGATCCTATGACATAATTATACCATTATTATATAGATATATGATATGGTCAAATAGAAATATTGGTCTTGCAGACCAATCTTATAACCTCATTATACATAGACCTCACTAAGCCAAACAAGTCAACTTGTGAGAAATTTTTTTACTATAACCACTAAGTAAATTTTTTTTGAAATTATAATGTATTAAAATTCCTCAAAAACACCTCCATACATTTGGTTCCATCACTATTCCATGTTAACACATCCCTAATCATCTTCTCACTACAGCCTAGTTTTCTCATTGTTTCCACCATTATGCCTATTAGCGACTAACCAACTTGGATGACTAGTTTATCACACATAAGGGATATAAATTTTATATAAAACTTAATTTACATTAAATACAAGTCTCAATATTCATCTTCCATCCATTTAGCAACTTTGACTTGGTCAAATCTGACTTCTACAACAAATATTCAAGAAATAGGCCTTTTCTATAGGGTCCACTCACTCACCTAAAGACTCAATCACACATAGATATGATTGGGAGATTTTAATACAAAATAAAATCAATAAAATATCCATACCAATCCATTATAATCACTTTATAATAACTTTTTTCATATTGGGTCACTATTAGCATTTTTTGAGGGTTTAAACCATCTTCCATTGTTAGTAATCATTCATAAATTTTAGCCCCTAATTATAAAAAATAATGAATATAAATTTGATCTATGAACCTTATCCATATACCATTAATATCTTAGGTTCCCATGCAAATGTTTCACATGCCAATGAGCACTTGAAAAACTTTCTCAGGTAGATAACTCTTCATTTTGTGCACTCAAGAGACCTTAAAACACATTTTCAAGCCTAAAAATTTAAAATTTGACCTAAAACTTGGTAAAAACCCTTATAAAAATATATAAAACCATTTAAAATTCTCAAATCCTTATTCTTATCTTTAAATCTGAATCTCATACCTCATGTGGCCACCATCTCTCTCTTTGCTTGCTTAGACCTTGACCTAGAAACCATATTAGGCCTTAAAACTAACATTTAATCCTATTTCCATGAAATATACACCCAAATAAAATAATAAATAAACATATATCATGAGTATACACACTCATACATCCTTCACATTCCTTGAAAATAGACCATTATACCTTATTATGCCATGTAGGGTCTTGAAGTGGTCTAGGTGTAGACTAGGTATATAAGTCCTACCCCTATAGTCTTACCTTAAGACTCACATGATTAATAAAATTCCTCATATACATTCTAAAATAACCTCATAAAAACTTTCATTCTTGTGTGCATTCATCTTCCAAAGCCATCATGACCCTTCATGCACAATACTAGGCATCCTATGCACATACCTTCTCAAGTCACTTACTAGGTTTAAGAACTTGATAAATTTGAAAATAAGGACCATCCATGTTGACCTTCACATCACTCATGTAGTCATAATATCATATAATAGACATGTATTACACTCTCAAAATCACTACAACACTAAACATTATCCTCTATCATATTTACATTCTTTAATGACCTCGTGAAGTCCTTTCTCAAGAACCTTTTGCATTAATGAAAACATCAATGTTAAAATTCAAATCAATATATCTTTTTTTTCCCTAATTTATAGCTAATTAAAACTATATCAAGACATGAAACTATAGGAATACCCTCTACCATATTGTGAGTGCTCAAACCTTTCAAATATTTATAATTGAGATGTCCAAATCTCTCATGCTAAAGTCTACTCTCAAAATCTACATGAGAAAATAAACACATCCTTAAAGGAGTATTATCATAAAAAACCTCAAAAATATAGAGTCAATAATTATTATCATTAACACTAGATGCAATAAGTGTGTGTGGTTATAACAAAGCTCAAACTTTAATGCCCTATGGTGTGAAAGTCATTATCTTGCCCTGACCAGAATGGCAAATTTAATAAACTAAAAGTAGATTAATGGGATGTCTAGAACATATAATTCATCATTGATGTAGCCACCATCTCATTTTAAGTCACCCTTTCCCTTAATATAAATAAAGGAAGAATTTCTAACTTCAATATTATATTTAGAACTTAAACTAAGAGATACAAATGACTCATTAGAAGAAGTCATTTGGTGTGAAGCACTAGAATCTAGAACCAAACTATCTGAAATAGGTGACTATGATATCCTAACAACATTAAGTGCTTTCCCATGATCATAATATGTAGGAATGGAGATATAAATCTTGTGTTTTCTAATGGCATCTTCTAGGGCTTGTAATCTCTTAAAACACCTAGGCTCTTTATGACTAGTCTCCCCATAATAGGAATAAGATAGGTTAGAGTTATTCTTGGATTTAGAAGATGATTTGGGTTTAGATGTGTTGGTGTTGGGATTATGTACATTTTTATATGGAGGAGGAGTGTTCTTCTTCTTACTCTTTTTTTCCCTTGTTCTTAATATGTGATGCTACTAATGCTTTTTGAGAGGTGGAAGACTCAAGGTGAGACAATTTAGATTCCTCCCTAGTAAGTCTATCAAAAAAAATCTAAATTAGGTATTTTAAATGTGACACCTAAGGCATATATTCTAGAGAAAAAGGTAGAAATAAAGATTTGGAATGGACCACTCAAATTAGATAAAACCAAGTACACACACTCTTCATTATTATCTCATCCATTCCCATTTAACTATGTCAATAAATTCTTAAACTTAGTGAGATAGTATACAATAGAGCAAAGTCATCTAGATTTAGTAAAGTAAGCTTCACGTCAAATTGCATAGATCTCAAATGATTTACTTTCCCAAATAAACCCTCTAGTTTATCCCATATTTTGAATGGAGTATCACATCCATCTAAATGAAACATCAAAATATCACTCACATAAGTCCCTATTAAATCCATAAACTCTTAAAACTTACATTGGTGCAATTTTTTTTCAAACTCTCATGTAAATTGTGGTTGAGTTTCATTCATTAGAGACCATAATATTTTGTGTTTTATTATTGTTTTCATCTTAAGTCACCATGTATGGTAATTGTGTGTAGTCAAAGGTTCACAATGATCAATACCAGAATTATAAGCCATGTCATTTAATTAGTAAAGAGTAGAAATAATTCAAAAGACTTCACAAATCAACATTGAAACAACCCCCAAAAATGATTGTATTAAGGACTCCCTAATTTGCCACTTTTAAAAAGTAGTGAATTTTTAAAAATTAATGACATCAATGGATATATAATTGACAACCATACACTTTAAAAAAAATAGAACTCAAATTTGGGTTAAGGTTCAAAAGTTAGAGGCTTTATGAATTCTTGTAAATGGGTCAAAAACAATAAAAACTACACTAGAAATAGATTTTAGTGACCAAATTAGAAAAGAAATTAGGCATGATCCACCTAATTATGGTGAAACCCTACTCATTTGTATGCCTTGGATCAGTAAATACTACTAGTTTTACCTTCTTTTATGATTATACATAGTGTGTATGCATGGATAGTTAATCTTGTTTAGTGATTTTTTTTGTATTCCTTGACATGTTGTCCTATCCTAACATCTATATGAAATTTTAAATCTTCTTTTGTAGGTCATGTAAAGTTTTCAAGTGAAGTGTGAAGTTTAAGTGAGTTTTTCTATTCATTATTATCATCATATACCTCTTAATTAGTCCTCCTAACCTAAGCACCCATCACAACTTCCACATTGAAATGTTATTGTGAGAGATTCAAATTAGGAGTAGTGTATGTTTAGGTTTGTCTCATGGTCTACATGTACACATGTATCTGGTTGTTAATGATCAATTGATTTAGTGTATCACCCCCTTAGTTAGTTTTCTTTCATGTTATTTATCTCCCTTTTCCTTTGTAAATTAGTAATTGCACCTAATTTATACATCAAGGGGAGTTAGACCTATAGTATATGGGTTTGGTCCACTTAGAGGTCACCCACAACCTAAGACTAACCCCATTATATATCTCAAGTGAGAGGTCTTGAAACACCCTCTCAAGGGTGAAAATTTGATCTATATAAATTATGAAGACCATAGCTTGATTTGTTTGGCCAACACTTAGAATTCTCCATGAGCTCACATCCAATAATATATGCGTAAAAGATGTTTAGATGGTTTTCAATTTAAACTTAGTTCAAAATTGATGCATCGAACATCCACATGGTATTTTTGGTAGATCCAAGGCCATGTTATATTTTCTTTATGATCTTAGGGACCTTTCTTGCCATGTGACATCATAATTCTTACTTGATAGTATACAAATATTTTGCATTACACCTACAACCCTAGGAATATAGCCTTTTAGGATGATTCCACATGGTAACATCCCACTATCCCACTACCTAGAGGCTTTACCCTCAACATAGACTTTAATAAGAATACAAACCATTGAGATGATGCCATATGGAAACATCTTGATAGCTTTCCATCTTGGAAGAAAACTCATTGTATGGTCAACTCTAAGATCATGGGTCACTAGGATGATGCCATGTGGAAACATCCTACTTGCCTTCTAGTCTAGAGGTAAGCTTCTTATATGATCTTCTTTAAGATCATGGGTTTTTAGAATGATTAAACATGGTAACATTCTACTCACCTAATGGA
The DNA here is from genome assembly GCA_037957365.1 of Torreya grandis. Taxonomy (NCBI): domain Eukaryota; kingdom Viridiplantae; phylum Streptophyta; class Pinopsida; order Cupressales; family Taxaceae; genus Torreya; species Torreya grandis. The sequence continues at coordinate 776,736 of JARHVA010001870.1, forward strand.
TCAGAGTTAGGCTTCTTGTATAATCATCTTCAAGGCAAAATACCACTCACCCACTAGCCTAGAGGCTTCACACTTTGTATGGTGTTTTCTAGGATCATGGGTTGTTGAGATGATGCCATGTGGCAACATATAGCTCATCTAATAGCCTAACACCAACCATATGTCATACCACACTAATTTCACTACCAAATTAATAAGATGTTAACATGTGCCTTCTTTTGAACCATCCATGACAATTCACAAAAACAACTAAGTAAAAAATGAAATAAAAGGCCAAATAGATAAATGAGCTAAGGAAAAGGGCCATACAATGACCAATTTAATAGTGATGAAGGAAAATTTTAAACAAATGATTAAGTCACAAAAAATGGCCCAACTAAGGAATAATGCTACACAAAGAACTTAAAAAATGGCTAAGGATAAGACAAAGGCAAAATTAGGTGCAGTCAAAGTCATAAATTGACTAAGGCATAACCAAAGGAAAATTCTAGCTACTACCAACTATAATAACTAGGTAGAGTCTTCATTATTTGGAATAGATTCTAATAATTTAATTCTACATCACATAAATTATATAAAAATAAGGTGCCTAGGAAAGATACTCCTTCGACACTAAACCAATATTATTATTGGTTTATACAAATATGTAGACAGTTTGAGAGACTCAACTTTTCACAAAAGTCTTAAAAGTAAAAAGGGAACTTCTCATAAAAAGGAATATTTTAAAGGCTCAACTAAATAATTTGAATGGTATGGCCCAAGGCATAATTCATTCCAAAAAAGTTGAGAGAACAAGTGATTTAATAACAAGTAAAAACTCAACATCAAAGGGTTGGTCTGTAGGACCTTATAAATCATTAATCCTTAGCAAGTGCAATCACAATCAAACCTAAAAGCTTCATGCCTTGATATAATTATAATAGTAGATCTAATCTTCTATTAAAATTAATCTTCAATTGTGAGATTGTCTCATTATAGGGAAGGTTTATAGTAGGTAGTTTACTCAACTAATAATACCAAAGGGACTTTTCATAAGGCATCCTTTTTACCCAAAACAACATCACAATTAAGATTTAAATAGTATATCTATATTGTTATTCCCAATAACAAACTCAAATATATTTATTTGAGTTATACTCATATCTACACAAGCTCAATTCATTGAATCACAACACTTTTTGATTATAAAGGGAGACACAATTCTTATAAACAAACCACTCAAGACAAATATTTAAGCAAAGAAAACAATGTGTTAATTTAATTAAAATATTCCAAGAGGATAAAAAAAAATTATACATATTAGATCCTTTCTAAGGTATTATAATCTAAGAATTCTTAACAAACACAACTCAGTTTAACACTAAAGTTTTAGTAAATAGAAAAAAATTAATCCATAGTTGGAATATTATCCAAACTCTTTATTTTGTAAAAATATTAAAATCAGGGTGGCTATTAAAGCACAAATGATACCATATAATTGATCTATTTAATTACATAGTAAGAGGCACATTTCAAGTCCTTATTGAATAATGGAGGACCAACCAGTATTCAAAAATGTTCCTCATCCACTCCCAAGCATCTATTGGCCATAAGAAGGAAGGCTCATCACCCAAAAAATTTTCATCATCAAGTTGCTACTCTAGAAACCCCTGAGATTGAGACTCCCAACTCTGAGCATGTTTATATCAAAATGTAAAGGCAAATGTGGATATATAATAATAAGAATTTGATTCAAGGGAATGACCATGACAAAACCTATAGACATATTCTCATTTCCTACCCAAAGAGACTCATAATCCAAACTAAAAGAAAATACGCATTCAAATAATCATTCAAGTGAAGCTAAGTATTCAAAAATATAAACTCACATGCAAGATTTCACATCATAACAAGGCCCACCATTTATTGGAGTATCAAGAGGATAACTTGATCTATTAATTCAATACAATAGTCATGGGAGGTTTAAGCAGTATACTATCATGTCTCATCATGAGAGGGATTAACATTCCACCATGACATTCATAAGAAGGTTAATAATTCTACCACCATGCTCAACACAGGCAATATTGACATTATTCTACCATGAATATGTTTCTCATAGACAACCACTAAACTTTTTCATAACAACATTAACAAACTTCAATAAAAAAAGATGAAACATCTAAGTCAAGTCAAGAGAAACACAACCTCTCCATGGCCCTCAACTAGGCAAATAAATACATGGTGACCAATGCACAACCATGGCATCATAATAATATAGGAAGAATAAACCAAGTGGTCTTATTATCTTTTAATAAAGATAAAAAATAAAGTATTAGAGTAATTTCATTTAAAATAATGAGGAATAATCTCTATAAGGCCCATTAAATGAGCAAGCACTACATGGTAGCCAATGTGCAATGATGGGAAAACAATAAAATGGGTAGAATAAACCAAAATGGTCTTATTCCCTTGAAAGCAGGAATATAAAATAAAGAATATAATCATTTTATTCTAAATAAACAATAGAAAACATAAGTGCTAATAAAGCCACCTATAGACCTTTCAAACTACCTTGGCACTATCCTTCAGTTGTCTAGGCTTAGATCTCCTAACTAGTTATTCCTAACTATTACTTCTCCTTCTCCTATGCTAAGTATAAATTTATTTATAATTTGGAAAAAAAATTTAAAATAAGGGAGTTTAAATCCTACATATATATCTCTGAGAATCAACCAATGACTAGCCACTTTTTAACCCATGCCTCATTAAGGGACTTTCTTTTACATGTTAAATTAAGATTCATGGTATCTTTACATGCTTTTGTAGTTGCTTTTAGGACTTACCTCTTTTCCCACTTGATCTTAGTACTAATGAAATCCATGTAAGATCTACCACTCAACCACTAAACATTATATACATTGGCTATAAGATCTTCAAGTCCAATGACAACAAGTTTTACCAACTAGGCTTAAAGGTTAACTACATAATCAAATACTATGTCTACTAGGTCGTATAGTAGGCAACCAAAGACTTAGCATGTGTTTTTATAAGTTTTAAAATTCATTAGTGATACAACCATGTTTGGCATAGTCTCTTTCCTTCATTGTCCCTTTTTCTAATTCTACACACATCAAATTCCTCTAAACTAATAGCTAAATTTATGGAATTTAATCAAACAAGGCAATTTTAATCAATTAATCATCTAACCATTCACGAAATATCAAAATACATGTGTATGTTTTTATACCATTCAATACATACATAGTTGTAAATTTCACAAGATTAGGATCAATAACTCAAACATGTTTTAAGTCAATGTATCTCATAGACATATTCAAACTTCATAAAGAAACATTTATATTAAGGAAACACAAACATCAAAATTTCATAAGTAATAAATCAAAACATTATTGATAATATTTCTTTCTTATGATTTCCAACAAATGATATTCTTCATAAAATCCTTGCATACCTCAGTTGGACATGATTTAACCACACAATTCAATAATTAAAACTTATAGTCATAATTTCATAGTCATCTTTATCAAATTTAAGCACTATACACAATGAGGCCTTACATCCCCCTACTATTATGTATACTTATAAGTCATTGAAAGAGGTGAGGATACCACCCTCAAAGTTATAACATCTTCCTAAGTTGTTGATTCATCATATTTATCCCATTGGACCTTGACCTGATCTAAGTTTCTACCTCAACGTGTTAGCATGTTATGCACTAAAATCCTAATGGGCTTCAAAATTCATATCTTCATCAATCTTGACCTATTGTCTCAATGACCATCACTTAATGCTTAGTTTGGTGGTCATCTACTACTATATAAATTTTATGACCTTGTCTCACATCACCACCATCTACTTTGATGTTGAATCATTTTGCCTATTGGCAACTAATGGTTCCAAAGTACATTCACATGCATAATGATCGAGTGATCCATATTTAAAACACACACCCTTCCACTGGTTTGTCCCAATGGGGGATCTAGTTAGTCTTGATTCTAAATATGTTATTGACCATGAAGGTCTTCTGATTCTAATTTATGAGTCTTCATAATCCTAGTCTACTAATGATTTTGAGGCCTAGCCCCACTTCATCTCTAGTGGTCATTTTCAAACTAGTTATCATTAAAAATATGGCCATAATGGTTACTCTCCTACTATTTTTATTGAGGGGGCCTAAAGTTGGATTGAGTTACTTTCCAACCTCCCCTAGGGCTAGGATATGCACCTTATAACCTTGATTCATGTTGAGATTGTAATTTTCCCTAAGTCTTTCCACTAAATCCTTGACTACATAGGATTTTTAAACTACTATCACTAGGGTAAAGGGATATAAAATGTACACTACACTAACAAAATCTAAATTCAAGTTTCTAATGAACCTATTTACTTAGATTATTTCATTTGCATAACCCTACACATATTTAATTAAGTCTAGAAAATAACACTCATACTGAACAATAGTGTCACTCCCTTATTGAAGGTAATGAGATTAATCCACCTTATGTTTAACATAATGAGGGGATAGGTAGAATAATTTTAAATACTCCTCAAATAATTCCAAAGTGAGGGAAGTTGGTGTCTAGTGGAGCTTCTACTCCTTTCCTTCCTACCACATCTTTGTTGCATCCCTGAGAAGATGGGTGTCCAAATGGGCCTTCTCATTAGAGTCACAATCATACAAGGAGGTAAAAATCCTCTCATGCTTGTTAACTGATATTTTATGGCAAATCCTTCCTACATACCATCAAAATTAGGAGGGTTTATCTTGATGAAATATTTCACTAAATCTCCAAGCATAGGTCTAAAAGGATGGTCCATGTCTTATCTCTCTTGTTGCTCATTCTGGAAATGAAATCCTTATTTATCAACCTTAGGATGGTGATGGGGAATAATACTAGAACTCTTTATTTTAATTGATCTTTGTTCATCTTAGGAATGTTGTGAAGAGTGCCTTTCTGGTTCTATTGGTGATATTGGTAGTCTCTCCTAGAAAATGACCTACATCAATTGCATAGATAAAATGAGTTTGGGTCTAATTTCATTTAGTACCAATCGAATGGGAGGCTCATAATCAACAAATAAATTATCACCATTACGTTTTATATGTAATCTTCTTTTTTTCATACCAATAGGTAGACATAAGATCACCTATAGAAACTAGAAATCCAAAAGCAATTTAAAATACCTAGAGCTCCCATTGTTTCAACCTAGGCTTTGAGACCAAAATGTCATGCCTATTTTTTTCTTAAAAATAATATACATGACACAATAACAAACCCATAAAACACCTATGAACATTAATATAAAATTGAATCCATTCAAAACATAAAACATTACAAATATAATCCTGCTACTACCAATAAACCTAATTAAAGTGTGTCATAAATATGAAGGCCATAGTCCTAATTTGTTAAGCAAACACTCAAAATTCTCCATGAGCTCATACCTAACTATAGCTATGCATAAGATGTTTATATGGACATAAATTTAAACATATTTTAAATATAATATGATTGAAATCCACATGGTAGCTTTGGTAGCTCCAACCCCATGTTGGCTTTTATTCATGCTCCTAGGGGCCTTTCTTACCACATGGTATCCTACCACTTACTTTCTAGTATGATAAGATTTTGTGTTACACCTATAGCCCTAATATTGTATACCATCACGATGATTCCATGTGAAAATATCCCTCTATCCTAGAGGCTTTTCCCTCATCATGAACTTCGATGGGATTACAGTCTATCAGGATGATTCCATATGGAACATATTATTAGCCTATCATCTTAGAGGTAAGATCCTTATATGGTTATCTTTAGGATTATGGGTTACCTGGATGATGCCACATGGAAACATCAAGATTGTTCATTGTCTTAGAGGTAGGTTTATTGTATGGTTAGCTCTAGGATCATGGGTCACTATGATGATGCTATGTGGAAACATCTCACTCACCCATAAGACCAAATTTAGTATTCCTTTATGATCATCTCCATGATCATGGGTCATCAGGATGATGCCACATGACAACATCCTACTCACCTACTAGCCTAGAGGCTTCACACTCTATACGGTCCTCTAGAAGATCATGGGTCACTGAGATGATGCCACATGACAACATTACACTCACCTACTAACCCAACACTAACTATATATCATACTATGATAACATCACTCTTGGGTTAATGGAATGGTAACACATGGATTCCTATGAACCATCCATCAAAATCCATGAAATTTACTAAGTCAAAAATTAAACAAAAGGCCAAAGGGATAAATTGGCTAAGTCCATAAAATTACTAGTTTAAAAGTGATGAAGACAAAGTTCAAGAAAATGATTGAGTCTCCAAAAAGGGCCTAACTAAGTTAGAATGTTTCAAAAATAACTTGATGAATGGATAAGGCCAAGATAAAGGCAAAACTATGTGCAATAGAAGTCATAAAGTGACTAAGGCACATCTAAAGGAAAACTTAGAGATGACTCGATGTATGAGAACTCAGCTACAATAAATAAAAATGCCTGCATTAGCTACTATCGAATATAAAATCTAGGAAGAGTCTTCATTCCTTATAATATATTCTACTAAGTTACGTTTTCATCACATAAACGATAGAATAAGAAGGTACCTAGGAAAAATAATCCTTTTACACTAAACCAATATTCTCATTGGTTTAGCCAAATATGTAGATAATCTGAGAGACTAAAAATTTCACATAAATATTTAAAGTAAAAATGGAAATACACATAATAAATATCATTTCAAAGGCTCAATTGAATTATTCAATTGGTAGGGCCGAAGACATAGTTTATTCTATTAATATGAGATAACAACAACACATTTACTAACAAGTAAAAACTCAACATCGAAGGGTTGGTCTATAAGACTTTCTTAAATCATTAATATTTAGTAAGGGAAACCTCAATCCAATCTAAAGGATTCATATTTTGATATAGCTATAATAGTAGAGATAAGATATTGAGGTTTGTTCCTAATGTTGGTATTAAGGCATTAATGTTGTCATTGATGTTAAAGTTAAGTTGAATGTCTTTCATGTCAATAGTCAAAATTCATATCATGTTTGGTGAAGTATTGTGTTACAAAGAAGCTTAGTCTCTCTATTGAGATAAAATTTGAAAAAAACTTGGTATTATTTTGAGGTTTTATGACATGTCAAAGATCAAGTACAAGGTATAAGGGAAGTATCTTTTTTGACCTCTATGTTCTTAGGAGCATACAAGGTAATCAGATGAGTTAACAAGTCCTTGTATTCTATACGAGGTCTTGGTACAAGGTTATGATGAGAAAAATATCATTAATCTATTGATAATATATTTATATTAAGATAATCCAAGGTTATGATGAGAAAAATGTCATATTAAGATAATTATGATATCATTAAGAGCTAGCTTGTTTATGACCAAACTCTGAGTACTAGGTATCTTAAGTATCTTAGCCTAGCTATGTGAAGAATATGTGTGCATGTAGCATGGTAAAAGCTTTGTGTTTTTAGTTATTACATGCATAAGTAAGTGATATAATTTATTTAAACATGGTTAAGAGGCAAATAATCCTTCAAATCAGTTCAAAGGTCAAGTTTGAGCCTTAGCTCCTACATAAAGAGACCAAGTGAGAAGATACAATATTGCTGCCTTAGCGAGACAAGATATACTATTTTTAGAAACATCATATTAGATCAGTTATTTCAAAAATTAGTGGTTATATTTATTTCTTATTTTATACCTAATTTATTATACTCAACCCTTTAATAACTTAGGATTTACATGTATTGTCCTAAACAGTTGAAACACTTGGATATTACTGAGTATGATATGTTGTAGATATACATTATTTCAATTGAATACATTATGGTGAACCTGACATGAATCTAACCCTTTTAATTTTTAAAATTTAATTTACAATCAATTAGATTGATCCTATCAATCCAATTTTATCATCTATGCATAGGTTTTTCAACTTCATCGAGCCTGTTGACCTAGTTTGGCTCTTTATGTGCAAGTTCTTCAAATTTGTCAAGCCTATCAACCCAGTTCTACTTTTTGTACATAGGTATTTAAACTTCATCAAGCCTATTGACCAAGTTCTATTTTTTATGTACAAGGTTTATAATTTCATTGAGCCTATCAACCCAGTTTTATCTTCTACATGTAGGGTTTTTTGTCTTGGCTATTTAGATCATACTAATCAATCCAATCATTTTTTTAGCCTTTTATGACTAACTAAATTGACCTACTCAATTCTATTCATTTATGAATTTCATTTTTATTTAAATATATTGATATAATTGATCTAGAATTATTTTTATATTTTTTATCAATGTTATTGAAACTAGGTTGACTGACTAGATTTTGTTCAATAATATTATTTTTTGCCTTTGTAAGATCAAACATTTAAATAGATGACCTAGTTAAATTAGAAATTATAATCCTCAAAAATATACTACATTGACTTGGTCAATTTTATCTTATCTATTAGGTTCACTCTAACCAGTTTGGTATTTTCACTCTATCAATTTCTAAGAAAATTTTATTTTATTGCATTTTAGTTTAAATTTAAATTTATTAATGTTGTTACCAATTTTTTAGCTCTATAAAATTTTACCTATACATTCAACAAGATTGACTAGCTTGATTTAGTTATGTGCCTATTTCCTACTAGGAAAGCTAAGTCATCCTACTTGACCTTATTTGTTTTGGCTTATTTTTATAATAAACTGAGTCAACTAGATCAACTTCATTCTATCTTATTTATCTAATTTGATCAACCTACTCAATCTTATTCCATGTGTTTCTCATATTATCTCAAGCAAAATAAATTAAACTACATTTGATAGTAATTAAAATCACTTTACTTTTTAGTTGGTTGATTCTTTACTTTTTAAAAAAATTACAACTTAGCCTTTGAAATATTCATTTTTTCCTTTATTTTTCACTTTTTTTAGCTTTCCATAGAAACTATATACTGGTAGTTTTAAAACTACTTAACTACTATCATGAAGGGCTATGTGATACTTTGTCTATGATCCATGTCTATAATTTATAAATGTCATGGAATGAGGGGATTTCCCCAATATTCATAGCCATAGTAAAAACCTAATCATAGTCTTTAGTTTTTATGTACCTCATAGTATTTTATAAATGCCTAGTATTTCCCTTTGTATTGAACCTTAGGAACCCAACCATCTATTTTATTATGTTGTGTATTGGTTAGCAGTTAGGATTGATACATTATTTCTATCTTACCCTTGAAATTAGGTTCAGTGGGCTTTGGAAGTAGAACTTCCTCCATAGTTAGTACTATAAAATATTGGATCGACACTATCCAATGAACAAAAAAGTATCTTTAGAAGCCTAAACTATAAATCATAACCTTTAGTACAACTTTTTTATCTTATTTCTAAATAATTACTTAGCATCTAAATCACATTCTTATTTATTATTTTTTCTATTCTTTTTTTTTATTATAGATTATAATAACTAGCACTGATATAAGTTTTGTATTATGTATTTCAATAAGATCAACCATCTTTACCTATTTGTTGTGTGATTAAACCTTATTTTCTATATTTAGAACTAAATCATCCAAAATTAGACTATTAAATGTTTTTATCAGACTATAAAAATCAGTCAACTAGCTTAACTTAGTTTGTTTATAAATTATTCTATCATCCTATTTTTCTAACTAGCTCAACCATTTTGACCTAGTCAATTTATAGACAATTTTGTTTTCCTACTTTCCCAACTAGCTCGACTAGATTGGCCTAGTCTATTTCCAACTTTTTCTGTCATCCTATTTTTCTAGCTAGATAAACTAGCTTGACCTGGTCTATTTCCAATTTTTTTTGTCATCCTATTTTTCCAACTAGATCAACTAACTCGACCTAGTATACTTTTAGATTTTTCTATCATCTTATCTATCTAACCAGATCGATTATCTTAGTCTCATTCATTTTTAGCTTTTAGATTCTCATTCCCCTAATAAATGTTTGAATCAGCTTTTCATCATGTAACATTTGTTTGATGAAGCTACACAGCAAAATCAAACTAACATGATGAGCCTTACTAATCCTCATAAATATCCTAAAACATCTTTACCATATCATGTGGTAAATGATTTGGATCTTAGCAATAATCATTTTATTACTAGAACTACAAACTATGGGACTCTTCCCTATTCCACTGCACTTAATCCTTTATTCTTAAAAATAGTAGAGGATGAATTTGAACTTTAATATACAACTAAAATTACCCTCTTAATAACTTAAAACCCTTAACATCAGGTTAATAATTGCATAGTCATTTACAATCTCATGATGGGACATCATATTGAAAGACCCCATTCACCTTCACCTACTTTTTCTACAAGATTTATGTAAATTCATCTTATGAATTCTATCACAACCTTTTCCTCTCTCATGCCTCCCTATAATAGCATGACATCATCTTCTATGCCTTCACCATCATCCATGCCAACCATTTATATAAATATGGTAGGTATGACTTTTAGTGATTCTACTCAAAATACCCATATTAATGCTCAATTATATATAACTACTACTGCATATAAAACTAATTGTGCCTCCAAAACTATTACTACCTCACATAATTCTAATGCATCCCATGTTGTTTCCACTATTCAAAATACTATTAACACTAATCAATTGTTGTAAAATTTAAATAAAATGTCTATTTTTCAAACTAATAGTTCTAACTAAATGATGTAAATGCAAAACCAATTAATACACTTCCAAAACCAACCTCAACCTACTTAATGGGGAATGTATAATCCTAATGCCCCCACCCCTTAGAGATGCACATGATAACCTTATATCACAACCTCCACTTATTAACAAGGTTATCAAACACTTAAAAAATGAACCTCTAGTCCCTAAAATTTCAAACATTGACATAGATGGAAAAGTTCCCACTATCACTTATAATGGATTCATTGATCTAGACTTGTAATTAAAGACTTTTGAAAATTTATACAGAGATTGGGTTAAACTTAACACCTTTATTTCCACCAAGATACTAGCTAAAAACTTTGTAAGTGATAGTTTAGATTGGTATAATCAACTTAAAATTCATTAAATGTATAAATTAGAATACTTTGTCAATGCATTAGTTCAATAATTCCAAACTAATGATCTTCCTAAAACTAACTTATCTCATTTTATCAATTGTAAATAATTAAAATCTGAAACAACACAAGTTTTCATCAAAGATGGGAAGCCTTGTCTAATAAAGTTAATGTTTTGGTCCTGGTAGGCAGATTCACTAACAGTCCAAGCTTTTGGTGTAGTGGTTCATTACATTTGGTATCAGAGCACCCACCCATGTTTGAGTCACATAGTGGATGGGGTATGCTAGCATTGCAGTGTTCATCTAGGGCTTGTACATGTAGTGGATCTCATGTGCATGCACAAAGCTGGCCCAAAGTTTGGGCCTTTGAAAGCATGGTGGGATGTTATGGTATTGGTAGGTGGATTCACTAACAGTCTAGGATTTTGGTGTAGCAATTTTTTATAGTTAAGCATAACATGTTTGATGATAATTTATTTAATTTATTCACTAATCCTCTTCACTCCAAATTATAATATCATGTGAGGATTCTTTCTCCAAAATCTTTAGAAGAATCCCTTAATCAAGCTAAATGTCAAAATTTTCTTATACGATAATTGAGCCTTAACACCCTCCAACGGGGACTCAAATGCTCATGAAAGATAAAAATTGACATGAAAATAATTATGTTTTTATAAACACATATGATTTCATACACACCATTTAATCCATTTTTCCAAGTAATCCCATGGATCCTAATCCTTCGTTGTCACTTTCTAAAAATTCTCATCCTAGTTTCACTTTTTCTCAAGTATATAATGTAGATGTCCATAAACCACTTTCCTTAGCATAGATTCAAAAGCATCTTATAAATATTCACCATGAGATCTTGATCATACTCACCCTACTAAACTTTATCCCCATAAATTTTGTTGGTTTCATACAAGTTGGGGCCATACTCATGAAACTTGTCACCAACTAATAATATTTTCTATGGATTATCTCTTTGGACCTAACTTTGATCATGAATCGCACATACATCCATGGAAAATATCTTATGAATTAGTTATAAGGCCCATAAAACAAAAACTAAACATGAATCCTTAAATCAATAAAATGCTAATTTATCTATTTATAAAGATCCCCTTCCTAATCATCAAGCTAACACTAGGCAATAGTTCTATGGATCCTAACATAAATGATGAGAATGTTCTTAATATGAATAACATATAAGAATAGTTTCCTATATCGATCATTATCTAGATTCTACCTATAAAATTTTACCAAAATTAGGCATTGTTCATAGCTCTAACCCATGTCATCTCATGGAATTGGGGCATGTAAAAATAACTTCACCAAATTCAAAAAACTCACAAGTGTCAAATATAATGATATAATTAGACAATACTTCATATACTATCAATACAAGTTCTACTCCTTTTTCAACTAAAACACCTCACTCAAAAGTCCAATAACCTTATATCATTGGTACTTCTTCCTCTCAAACATAATAAATAACAAATGATACAACCATTTAATTTAAAAAAACACAAAAATATACACTTTGTCAGCCCAAATTAACCAAATATAAAACAAATTCACCTTACCAACATCAATTTCAATGCACTCTACTACACCCTCAATATTTACTACAATACTATGCACCCTTATCTAATAAAATTCTAATAAGATATGATGAATGGGATCCTATAGCTAAAATTACACATCTCCCATATAAAATCCCTTTCTTATAACTCATGATAACTTCTTCTCATCATCATAATCATCTAATACAACTCTTTTTTTAAATGAACATCCTTTGTCCCCCACATGTGGGGTAAGAAGCTACTTTATCAAGGTCTCAATATATCATCTATTAACAATGTGCATAAATGACTATCTACATTGATGAAATGTTATACACCTCTCTTTCACTCAAATTTCCTATCCCTTTAATGAATCTTGATGAGATATTTCTTCATGTGGATGATCCTCCATTATTCGTTAGCATCCAAATAAGAGATATCCAAGTTAAATGTGCATTAATTAATGATGGTTCATGCCCTTTCATATCTTCCCTTGATTTTATTAAAACACTCAGATATTTTGAATGTAATCTCAAACATACTCAAAGTACATGTCAAGGATATGATAGAAAATAAATACCTCCTTTAGGTTGTTTTTGGTTCCCTATCATGGTGCATATCAAAGTCATGATATTGAACTTATTACTTTTTATAACATTTTACTTAGTTAACCTTCAACACACCACATGAGATCAATAACCTAATCAACATGTCAATGTGTTAAGTTCCTTATAGTAGTGTTATATATAATATTTAAGAAGATATCAATCCTTATAATTTCAAATAATTCTAAGAAAGAAGTGTTTTTAAAATGCCTACCCTCAAACCTTTACCTAGAATCCCATTTCACAAATCATAATGATTTAATTATCTCATCAATTCTACTAGAGATTACAATAGTCATCTTGAATTAATAGGAAACATACCACCTAATATTTTAGATTTAGATAATGATGAACCATATGAGATAAACTTCAAAATAAAAACTTTCAATATCTTTTCTAATAGAATTTATCTATTATATCCTTCCCTCTAACCTTGGTCTCATCAAAACCCATTAGACATAATTATGATCACTAACAAAAATTAAACGCTCCATTCATCATGCCTTTTCAACCAATAAAATCATTGATACACATACTATTTACCTTCACACTCTTAATTTTGATGATGGATATTCTTTAGATCATCCCTTTTTATCTAAATTTACTCAATATAAAAATGTAGATATACTTATATACCATTCTTCTTTATAGTATTCTCTTAGGTATATTCATGTAGCTTCTTATCCTTATATAGTTCTTGATATTAATTTTTATTCTGATGTTCATAAGTCCAAGATGGAGCACACACACACTAATCCTCTATTTAATGATGATCCTATTCAGTATGATTCTTGACCATGCGATGACAGGGCCTTATATGGTCACTAGATACCACAACCCTTCTAGGTTACTTCCTTCCAATGTTTTGGCTATACTATGTTAACCTACTATGAGATCATATCATGATGCAATCTAGGCTAGACATGATGATATTTTGAGTTCCTCTCCTATTGGTGATGGATTACTACCTTTTTCTAATCTTGATCCTCTATTGGCATGATGGGTAAATGATCCATATTGTGAGATCTATAGATTTTTTAGTCATTCAGCCAAGGAATATCATGCACATTAGCAATAGCAAGCCTCAGGCTCAACTTATACTCCAAATAGCCAAACTTCACATTCTCTCCTAGATGAACTTGTTTCTTTCATGTTACACATAATCATTCTTCTACTCATTATTGATAGATTCAGTATTATATTGATACACTTTGTCGAGAGAAAGCACAATCTCAAAATAAGAGCCTACCACCTCTTAAAATACATCTATAATACATCCCTAAATATGTGGAATTTTATTTTATTTGGTATCAATGTAATACACACCATAAAGATATATGTTGAGTGTTATAGTAGTAATTTCATGATTTTATATGGCCTACACCTTCACTAGTTTAACCACATTCTCTAAGATGTTCACAAACACAAGCTCAGGCTTCTATTATAGCCCTCATTTACTCACAAATTTGAGGATGTTCATAATAGTTCAACACCAATTCCTTGCATTGAGTATCCCTCATAGGAGATGGATCGCATCATTCTTATTCTAACATACCTACCTTCTCTATTGATATGATATGTCATGAATTGTTTCCATGCCTTTCTAAGAAGATTAATGAAACTCTGATTAATGTTAGAATTTATTGACATAAAGATGTATTGGATATTATAGATGATGTTTTATACAAAATTTATTAGTATTTGTGAACACATCATGATTTTTTTATCACATTATTTATTACATTATCACATGATTTGGACTTGATTTATGAGCATATATTGATCTTATCATTTAAAAATATCTTATGGATTAATTTAATTTTCATGGACTAATTTATTTTTTATGGCTTAATTTCATGTTTCATGGATTAATCATTTATTTATCCCCTATTTTCTTTACGATGATTTCTCTTTTATGATTTTTATGTAATTTTATTCAAATAAAAGTATTTATTATTGTGACATTGTTCTAAATCCACCACCCACCTCAAAGTGTTGGTTAGTCACTCACATGCCCCTAAAAACATGGTGACTAAGCCAACACTCAATGGGATATGACACATTTTCATGATCCCTTTGAATCCCAATGATGTAAAACACACATAATCATCAATTATCAATCTCTTTAATATGTTTGGTAATAAGATTACATCTACTAAATGTTAGAGTCTATGTCACCTCTAAAAAATATCAAAGAATAAAGCATATATTAGTCATCCACATCAGATAATAATCAAATTACATTATAAAATTTTAACAATACATGCAAATTAACTACTTGATCAACCTATTTTAGTAATTTCTCTACATTTTACACTACATTGGACACATAAGTAACTTATCAACCAATAAAAATTTTATAATAAATCAACCATGTATCTAACTACATCAGCCATATTTAACTTTATACTAAGTCATCCAAGTATCTAACTACATCAACCACTATTAAAATAAAGTTGGAATGGACACTTTTTATGAAGTCATCCACATAGCATAACTATTCTAGACATTCAATACATAGCCAATTAATCCTACTACATTGACCACTTTTATGAGGTTATCCACTCCTTAAAACTACATCAACCACCTACATATAATACCACATCAACTAGGATGTACACAATCATCCCCCTAAACATTGTTTAGCTAAATCAAATTATTTATGCATAATTGGATAGTTATTGACAAACTACATCAGCTCATTGCCACATAATCAAACACATTCATTAATATATTCATTTCTAATGACATTGGCCTAGTCGATCCCATTCTATTACTATAGTGATTTTTCACCCATTTATCATTAGTGTATTAGGCATTAATGAACCTTTTTTCCCCTTACCCATTGACTATCATAATTCCCACTCTACCCTAAAAATTTATAGGGAAAATTCCACTAACAAATTTTCTTGAGCACCTATTTTTTCAAATCTAATTCATTTTCCAATTAAAATTTACAAAAAAACAAAACATAGTACATTCCATACTTGGATCGTGCTAGCATCCATTGTTATACACTATCCACATCATGTTCCTCATCTTCATTCCATAGTCTCTCTTGTCACTATTTTTGGTCACATAGATCTTTGGTTTCTCAAAATAGTAAATTTAAAAATGAATAGTTAAAAATCATATTTATATTTCAAATTTATAAATTCTTTAACTACCAATTATTTATTGAAAAATTTAATGTTTTGATCATAAATTTGTTTATAATTTTTTTTTAAAAACTTTAAAAAGTTATATAATCCTAAAAAAGTAGAGAATTTTTCTATATTTAACCAATATTTTTGCAAAAAAAATCAAAATTTATCTTATTTTTCAATATTACCTAATGTTCTGCACATTGGACACCTCTACTTTCTTCTCATGTAACTTCTATTCTATATGGTAAGTGAAGGTATGCATTTTAAAATTATTTACTTTAATTTATTTTTTTATATTTACTATAGTTTATTAGCTTAGCATTATCTGTGGTTGTGTTTTATATCAAAGTACCATCCCATGTTAATATTATGTGACACATGTTGAGCTTTGAGTAGGGCATATGTATACAAATAATATTTTTAAATTTATAATTTTTTGATGCTCTCTCTTGTAGGAACCTATTGAGTCTCAACCTCTTTGAGTACACACCTTAAAAGGTGCACCAAGAAAGGGGTTGGTAGACCTTCAGTGCTTTATAGGATTATCGGTCCCTATACCATTACCTAAAATCATCACAATCCACCCTTATCTAAATCCTTAAGTAATAAAAACCAACTTATACACTCCCCTAAGCTATTTATAAAATATGACCTACCTAAAGAAATACCTCTTCTATTATTTTTTCCTATTATGTTAACCTATTTGACCTTTTTGGGAACCTAGTGCACATTATGGAACTCCATCAACCCAAGCTGACCTAGTTTGAGGCCTAATGGCTCTATCTCCCACCAAACATGATTGACTTAGCTGACCTTATTGGATAAATTCCTTGGAGGGTTTAATTTCAATACTTATATATAAATACCCCTTAAGTTCATTTCTAAAAGGAAGATAATTTAATTACACATCATTATAGCTAAAAAATATGCTTATACTATCATTTAGATGTTTAAGGTTTTACCTTGGAGTAGTATCATTCATCTTATGGAGGTCTTGGATGCATAGGAGAAGTCTTTTAGCCTAGTCTAATTTATCTTTATGATCCTTACAAATAAAAAAAACCTATTGCAAAGAACCATTGGTCAAGGGAGATATTGAGGTATGACAAGTTCACTTTAACAAGGTAAGTATACTCCTAGCTCTTTATTTTAATAAATTAATTGTTGCATAGTTAATGCATTAAATTTTATCTCTCATTGCCTAGACTAATTATATACTTTCTTGAATGGAATTATCTTTGCTTTTTTATTATCTTCCCCATATATTCCACAAGCTTTGGTGAGGACTATATTATCTTGTATGTTTATTTACTAGATTAGGTTGCATGTTCATTTAGTATATTAGATAATTTCCATTTATCACATTATGGGACCAAGCTAGGGTTATTACCTATTGACATTTGATTATAGGCCTTGGAAACCTCTCCTTTATTATTGTGTATTAAGATATGCCTTAATTAGGTTTAGCATATCCATAATTGGTCATGACCCTAATATAATAAAGTATTGCTAAGAAAATTGTTACTTGATTACCTTCTTTGAACTTGGATATTACTTTGGATACATATACTTTAAGTAGTACATTCTAAAGTGCATGGGTGTGTTAAATACATTCATGCCAACTAGGTACTTATATATTCTATAATTCCATATGATCATTCTCTTGAGAAATATAAATTTTTACCCATGAAATTAAAAATAAAACCTCCTAAAGATAATATTTTTTAAAAGGGTAAGCAATAGGAAATCCCCTTTACTGGGTGACCAGTACTTGAGAAAAAATTGCATAAGAGATCCATAGTGGGTTCCATGGAATCCTCATCTACTACACACCATATTTAGATATCTAGAGAACCTATACATGTTCTTATTACTTTTGTTCCAAATAAACCATATATCATTTATCAATGGGTTTCATGAAATCTTACTCTTATTATTTCTAGTTCACAACCACATGGTCATATTTTACATATGTAAAGCATCATAGATACTACAGTAATAGACATCACACCTATGCATGTTTTTTAGTAGTGTCACCAGTTTATTAGACCATGTTTCAAAGTGGGGAGATATATATTAACATCCTTTTTATGTGATCATAGGATAGTATTTTCCTTTCACATATTTCAAAAATACCAAAAAAATAAAATAAAAAATAAAAAAATCTAAAAATATGTTCAGCATTTACATATCCTATTAAGATCCTTGGAATATATATTGTTGGTTCCATATTGGTAGATGGAATATCAATATTTACTATATACACATGTTTCACACATATTTTGAGTTGATCTAGGCATACACAGATACATGATTTATGTATTTTTAGATGTTTGGCTTTCCCCACTCACATCACTAGAATGTTGGGGGCATCCACCCCTTTTATCATGATACATCTAGCTTATATCATTATATTTTCATTTTAAATTAACATTTTTCAGATAATATATGGACTTATATATACATTTATCCATGATTATATATTTTCTAGTGTACTTGATATGCTATGAAATTAACATTTTTTTATAACATATATCTAGGGACTAGTATGATATGTTTATGTTAAATACTTATTCTTTCATTTATTCCCTTATTCAAGTGTCTTACCTTATTTTTATCTTGATTTTTTGAGAATTTTAATATGATCCATTGTTTTTATCCCCCATGCCTTTGTTTACCTCTTTGACATTTGAATATGTCA
The DNA here is from genome assembly GCA_037957365.1 of Torreya grandis. Taxonomy (NCBI): domain Eukaryota; kingdom Viridiplantae; phylum Streptophyta; class Pinopsida; order Cupressales; family Taxaceae; genus Torreya; species Torreya grandis. Next base: position 795,854 of record JARHVA010001870.1, read on the forward strand.
TTGTTTGGTGTATGTTGACATTTGAATATGTCATTTCTTGGTTTGTAGACATTTGACTAAGTCATGTCCCTTAAATTACATGTAATATGAAAATGCCCATTATTTTTAGTCTCCTTGGACCTTTATCTTTTTATTTTATTTTGAGTTCTCTTGTGTGGGTGTTTGATTTCTTGTTGATCTTGTATTATTATTATCTAGATGTTGCCATGATCTACATCATACATATTAGGACTTAGTATGATCACATTCTATGATTCAATGATATATCTACCTAGACATGTTACATCTATATAATACATTGTACATTCACATTTTCCATGGTTATATTATCCTTTTGAGGTAAGTTAACTACTAGTTTCTAATTCCCTCACCTCAAAATGGGGGTAATCTTAGTTGGGACATGCCATGAAGGCATGACTTCCACTCTAACTCATAAATTTAGATTCAGTGGGGGCATGCTTTAGAAACATGTTTTCCACACTTATTCAGTATGTAGTATACCAAAATTATAGTGGGGGTATGTTATGGAAACATGTTCTTCACACTTAATTTTAAATTGGAAAAATTACATAATTATATCATTAAAATACATATTTTTTGGAGAATTATATACACTGGTATCATTTTTATAAATAGACCTAGCATGAGACATATCTATGGTGCATATGTTATGCAATGTGTAACTAATATTACAAAATCAAATCATTTTTAGATTCCAAACATTTTTAGGGACTATCACCACCTACCAAGTTAGAATTTTATGGATTATATTGAGCTAATATACTACTTTAGTTGGTTCAATTTTTGGTATGGTTTAGGTTAATAAATCACTAAATCTTTCCAATTTTATAGGCTAGACTTGATTACATTATCTAGACTCACCATTCTTATAATTTGAATTAACATGGTTCACTCACACTCACCAAATTATAAGTATGATTATGTTTCACAATTGAGCTAATCTCAACTATTGGGTGGAAACTTAAGAGCTATATTTTCCAAGTTATAAGCTAGTTCATTATTGTACTTTCTTATCATGCATTACACAATTCACACACAAGCCAACACATAGGGGTGAACTACATAATTTTGAGGCCCTCTTCATAGTATTATATATTTATGTAGTGTTAATTTATATAGGGGTATTTGGTGAAGCTCAATATTATGTGCCCAAAAACCCATTTTTCCCATAGCCAATATGAAGATGAAGAAATAGGTTTTTTATTTGATAAGGAGTGATAGTCTATGACCCAAATCTGAATGCATCAGAGAGAATGTGACATAGAACCCAAAAGTATATAGGTGGTCACATCAAATTTCATTAGGTATTACATAATGGACACATGTGTCATGGTCAAACATTAATATAGACATAACCATCCTAGGTCGATGCAACTATATACAGATACAAAGACACAATTTATAGAATCAAGTGACTATTACAAAATTCAATCCAACCCACTTTCTACATGTTCCAAATACACATTTTTATTAACATTATAACCATCTAAGTATCTTATTTTTATTATTAATGTAATATCTAACATAGTTGTACTTTCTATCTTTAGCATCTCACTATAATAAATTTAATATATGGTTATTTGAGTTTTGTAAATAATTGGCCTACTATATGTATAATTTACCATCCTTGTGCCCTAGGCTATCTCTACCCCTTTAACCCTAGAATCTATTAATATAGATTTTAGGGTTAATAAACTTCTTTTATATTGAAGAATATGAACTTATTTACTATCAATGCCAACTGAGTGAAGGTAGAATCTTATTTGGCATCATTAACCTACAAGAAAAATTGTTAGTAAGTAATTAAAAATTAAATTTACATTTACTACCTACAAAATAAAAAATGATAAAATTGATTACATCTAAATTTTACAAGTCAACACACCTTTTAATTTCAATGCAATAGACCATGAGGATCTAATATAATAATGATATTAGAAAGAATAACTTCATGGTTTGACTCATGAACTTTACATAGATTCTTGTTGCCTCCTATGATATTTGATCAATTGAATATTTATTGAAAGAACCAAATTTGAATAGTGAAATATCTTCCTATGTATTTCAAATTCTTCAAATAACCATATATCTAATTTTTTTAAAGGATATCATTGAAACCAAGTTCCATTGACTACCAAAAAACTAGTGGGATAGTCAATGTTTTATCCATATATGACTAGGGAAGTCAATTTTTTTATTTCCTCTACACACTGACATAAGTAGTAATATTTTACCTCTTTGTTTTCCTTGTCTAAAATAACTAAAAAAACATGCCCTGTATCACACCAAAAAAATTAATGACACTATCAATATAGATAATGAGAATAAATAGTACATAATGATTAATATTCTACTTGGTTGTATTAGATTAGATACATGGTCAAAGTATGTTATGATGTCATATTTGTAAGTTATAATATTGGTGGACCTGATATGTGTTGATTATAATTAAATGTCTACAACTCAAATTATACACCCACTTTTGTGACTCACATTAATTCTAAATAGAGTCCATGCATGCAAAACATAAACATGTCAAATGTCTCGTGTGAATAGTCTAGGAAACTACATTTGAGCTAATAAAAGAGTGGAGATCACTTTATCATATTAAAATCATAAATTCCATGTAATTTTCTAAATTTTATTCCTCCATCAACTAAAAATGTCTACAAATAATATAATTTTCTTGAGAACCATGTCACATGTTCTCATTACACCATTCAACATTGGTTTTTGCATCAGTCAAAACAACACCATATTCAAATTTTAACTCCTCTATTTTAATGTCTCTTTTAACACATTATATAACACCATAATGCTTCCATTTTCCATGGAAAGCCTTAATGAAACTCCAAATATTTTCTACTTCAGTGGTAGCATGCACCCTACTCAACTAGTAAAACATCTTTGCATTCTTTAATTATGATGTGTAATTATCTAACCAAATGTAATGTTGATTGAAATTAATGTACTCTTATTTATTTCTCCATGAAAATCTAAAAACAACCTTTCACAGACTCTATAAAATTTTATTGGTCATCACTAACATATAAATGATACTCCCTTAACATTTTATTATCTTACTTTGTACTATCAAGTGCATGAATGAATACTATATACATGAATATGGAAAATTATATTGAATTATAATATAGAAAAGTCAACTACTAAAATAATATAACCAAGTGGGAAAGTGTCCTTGCTTAGATTAAAATGTTCATCCAACCATCTAGGCCTGTGTGTGTGACTTGCATACTCATAAACAATTTCCTCCTTGAATATGACCATCAATTATAAAATGGTATCTATTTTATAAAAAGATCACACCTCTTAGATTCATTTCCATAATTTACTTGATAAATCAAAAATTTGTATTTACTCAAACCAACTAATTCATGTCTAATTGGACTTGTACTCTCCTTATGGATACAATTTTTTTATTTTGGTAATGCACCATAAATGTTATAATTTCCATCTCAACATTCTTTGTTATAAAATAATTGTCCATATTTCATCAATCTTAGAATGAAATGAGAGTATAATAAAATGAGGGTAGAAGGAAATGAGATTAGAAACAATGCTCTAAATGTTGGGAAGCTTGAATTTAGAATCTAGGTGGGAACATTTTATGTAGCATTAGAGTGATAATGGCCCATAAAATCTTGTCCATATAGAGTCAATGAAGAGCTTACTGTCACCTTAATAAATAACATGACTTCTAAAATCACCACGTTCACCTATGGATAACCTTTAGAAATAACTTGATAGGAAATCATGGGTAGAAAGACTAATTGGTAAAAGGTAATAGATATAGGAAAGTTCCACATCAACATTAAAATATACATTAATTTACAATAAGGTATACCTCAAAATACCTAACTATCTACTTGATAGAGCTAATAAGAAGTTATACCTATCCCTAGTAGTAAATTTTCAAGGAACTAGGCCAAACATTGACTTATTCAAGGAATGGGAAAACTAAAAATGGAATCTCAAAGGGAATATGGAGATTATATCTATGTCAAAGGAATTCTTCCTTATAAATTTATCCATTTCATAAGACTACACCAATTTTTTAATTGAGGATCTGTGGTTTCTCAAGAAGTTGAATCTCTACCTAATAAAGTAGAGACTAGAAATAAATTTGAACAAAGATGTTTTCTTTGAAAATATGATGGGGGTTAACTTAACATCCTCATAATGGAAATTTGTGAGGAAGAAATAATTTTAAAGTGTGGCTAAATATATAAGATAAGCAATTTTTTTGGATCCCATCATTAGCTCAATATGAAGGGTTTTAATGACCAAATTATCTATATATATCTCCTCATACAAGCCTCTCCCAATAACTATTGATTTACAATCAATGTATGACACTTAGTCCCAAGAAATAATATATGAGATAGAAACATACATCCACCCTATTTTTCACAAGTTTGGTCATAAGGAAACTATCTACCTAGATAGGAAAATAAAGAGAACCAAAGATAAAGATAAATCCATAGTCGAGACAGTCAAAGAATCAGTCAGGGCTGAATCCATCTCTAAATAAGACATCAAAAAGCTTGAAGTAAGAAAGGATCCTAAAAAAACTATAATATAGGACTTCATGGTTTCCTCACCTAATGTACCAAAAATTAATCCTTATGCCCCCTTTGGAAACAAAAAAGGTTTAGAGAGGGGTCCTATCTCATTAGTAATATCACCTCTATAAATTCTATTTTCCCAAATAAAGATCAAAAACATTGAATAACTTGTTGGTGAAGAACCAAGTAAAGCATCCCTCATACCAAAAGTCAAGAACACATATTTAGCCTCACCAATAAATTCTAAACTAACAAAAAATAGAGTAAAAATGATATTGCTAAATAAACTAAGCATTATGATAGACCTCCAAGATAGACCAAAAAAAACAAAAAACTTTAAAATAGGTAGCCAAAGTAATGTAGAGAACCCTAAAAGAAGGAAAATTTAACACCAAGAAACCACTAGGGAAGAACCCAAGTCAGGCTATCTAATGGCTATTATTTGTTTAAAAGTTCTCTTTGATGATTATTTAGGGATTTTTTGTTAAACTTTTGTGGAATTTTGAGGATATTATTAGTTTGAACTATTCTAATTACCATGTTTTTGGTTTGCATCCTCTATTTATTTTATGACTAGTTAGCTAATTTTTATTTATGGTATTCAAGTTTAGGGAGCTTGATAAAACCCTTTACTCTTCCTCTTTATTCCTCCAATTATGGTTATTTTGTATCAATCTATGTTTTCTATTTCACTTCATGTTTTTATCTTCTATCTTTTTCTTCTCTTAGATTAGGGGACCTTAGCTCAAAACCCTTGTATTCAGTTTAAAGCTACAATTTTAAAAGCATTTTTACTAGTATCTAAGAAAAATAATAGAGCTATCCATTTGGTATTTCATAAAAAATGGTTAGATTAAATTCCCTGGTTGATTTTGATGGAACTTCTATGCCACACTCCTAAAAAATGTTGTTAGTACCCAAATTACAACATATATGGTGAATAACATCATAATGCATTGAAAATTCAACATATTGCCTATAATAAAAAGTGGTGCATGTGTGACATATTTTTTATTAAATGGTTTGGCCATCTCAGAATATATTTGACTAATATGAATTTTTGGATATGTTTCCAAAAACTTAGAGTACAATTATGTTTTGGTCGTATCCAATAAATGTTTTGGATCTAGTTCACGGTTACGAGAACTAACCCTTTTTCACTAAATATCTTATATTAGGTGAAACTCTTGTATTGTCTTTCTAAAATTGTGTAAGTAAATCTTTGAGAGCATCGGCTATATCCTAATCCATTCCTAAAATTATACTACAGGATTCACACATATCAATGATATTAGCATCATTAAGCCTTTGGGGTATTCCAATTGATTTCATTAATGTTTTTTCTATTTATTTCTAGTGATTGGCTAGTTTTGAAATCAATCATTTTTCCTTGTTTGAGCACTTAATGCACAAGTTGTAGTTATATGTTGAGTAGCATTACAATCTTTGTTGCATGATTTTAAGCCTATAATATGATATGCATCATGTATATTTTCAACAACTTCATTGTTTTCATCATCCATGTTAGATGTTCTTAGTCTTAGAGTGTATATTTTAGGTCTCATCTTAATCAATTTCATTAATGAAACAAACAATTGACATTTTTTACTTTCAAAATCTAATTTATCAAAGAAATTATCCCAATTTTTTTAGCTAGTCTTATTGAATGGTGGTTAGACATTATGTTATGAACTTGTTTCAAAATGTTCTCATAAAATTTAATTACATACTTTCCTTTTATAAACATAATCCTTGGAGGTGTTGTTAATGGTGGAATTTATTGAGAGGATGTTGGTAAATTATTATGCTCACTATTAGTTTCTTCATTATTAGTTTCATTATTTAGTTATGGGATGGTATTTTCTTCATTGTTACTTTAATCATTATGTGTTTCAATGAAATTGTCTTCATTGATAGGGGTAAATCATCATGCATAGATTCATCATTAACAAAATAAAAAACTTTATACTTGGAATGTGGACTTGCAACATAATTTAGACTTCTAGGTAAATATCCATCATCATAATTTAATTCATTATTATCTATGACATTTGGCTCATTAGGGATAGTGTTTTTACCTTATCTCAAGAAAAATATTTGCATTTGTACCTTTTATTTTTCTTTTAACTCTTCTAATTGATATGGTGTTATAAGCTTTAACTTCTTCCTCTTATTTGAATGAGCTCTATCACCCATGACTAGACTATGAATAATTTTATTCTTTTTAATGGTGTGGACCTAAAAAATAATTTATTTCCTTTTGATGGTGGGGGACCCAAATAATAATTTGATTCATCTTGTCTACATTGTTAAAAATGTATAATGATGTAGAGAATGGTTGTGGGGTCATAATTATTGAAATACCCTAAAACTAAATGTTGGACAAAGACTTGTTGTCTATTGAGACAATATCTTGTACTTTTTATAACACACACACACACACACACACACACACACACACACACACACACACACACACACACACACACACACACACACACACACACACACACACACACACACACACACACACACACATATATATTGTGTGTGTGTGTTTATTATGTCAAGTAATCTATTTTACTCAACATACCCCCATTCTTTTCTTTGAATAGGGACCCACTATATTCTAAAAGGTCAAGGCCTTTTTTTGAAAATATTATTTCATAAGATCTTTATATGTTACACCTAACTTTTCTATTCAATAAATGAAAATAGACATGCTTTGCTTATTTGAACTAACCTATTAATACTCCTTGAAATTTTTGCATATACATAGGTTTTTTAAACATGCAAAATTTGTGAACCCTTGGGCTTTGAAAAAAATGGTCTTTGGAACTTTTGTTTAAAATTTAATCTTTAACAATCTTTAATCTTTCACACCTATATAAACCTTTGTGAAAAATGTTCTTTGTAACTTTTATTCATAGGTTTTATTTTCAAGTTTTGTTCAAAATTTTTGTTCACAGGTTGGGTCCTCATAACTTTAGCTGACATGTATGTAATTATTTAGTATTTATGTTCATTTTAAGTTTAATCTCTAGAATTTTATCTTCAACATTTATGTTTGTTGTAAGTTTACTCTTCAGAATTTGGTCTTTTTAAATTATGTTCATAAAGGTTTGCTCTTCAAATTTTTGGTCTTTAGAACTTTACATTTTAATAAAAGTCTTTTCCACTTACATATTCAGTGAAAATGGTTGGAATATGGTCTTTGACATTCAGTATTTGGAATTTAATCTTCATAATTTGGTCTTCATCAAAACTAACTAAGGAAATATTTTAGAATAAATTCTTCAAAACTTTTGGTTTGAAAGTTCTCAACTAGCATTTGGTGTTCAAAAAAAGTGTTTAGTGAAAGTATTCATAAATTTTGATTCAGAACTTAGCCTTTACAAAGGAAACCCCATAGCATTTTTAAAAGGATGCCTACCATAGGTATTTAAAACTTTTGTTCTAAAGACATTTTCAGTTCGTAAGAATTCAAGATGACTCAATTTTAACATAACATCTAACTCCTGACTACCAAAATCTTCCATGGCATGGCTAAATTTAATTAAAAATAGAAACATAATGACACTTATCAAAATAAAATGATGTGGCATTCTTCCAAATGTATACAATGAATACATGACATACTTGTTAAAATGAAGTGGTAAAGTTTGAATAAGACAAATGAAGTAAGTTTAGAAATGTTGGACATTAATGGCACATGAACTATAATTAAATGCCAAAATATATATCAACAAACTAAAAAAAACATCATTATCATTAATAATAAATAAATCTGAGCTACTTTACATATTTGAGAACAATCCCTATCTACTTACATTCAAATTATGAACTAGATACAAAAAATCAAGCCACTAAATCAAAGAACTAAAACTCTATCAGCTTAGTGAATTAATTATGGCTTCTTCATCTAAGAAATTTAGAGGATCCCTAACACCATCCAATTTTTTTATCAAGGACTCAACTAAATATAAAGATACTTTTTTTTATTTAGAAATATTAAATGATGAGTATCTCAATTACTCATCATTATGGGATGTAATTCACCAGGTGGATGCACATACTTGTAAGAAGAAATTGACACTAGCATAAAGGTGATTTGTAATGGATTTACTACCTATAAAGTGATAAGGATCACATTTCATAGTAGTCAATCTTGAATGTATGTCATGCATAAACCTAATTCAAGACATGTTCTTTGTAATAAAATTTATTTGGGGCACTTTCTTACATCGCGTGGAGCATAAAACCATCATTTCCTACATATGAGGAGATGAATTTTGAAGGTAATTATCCCTATTGATTGTAGATGTAAAATTTGGTTTACACAGAGTGGTAACATAGAAGAAGAATAATTTCATTAAAAAAAACATTGAGTAAATGTATTATTCTTGGAGAGGCCATTGTGCTTAAGGAGAAACAAGTTATGTTGATAACCAATGGGAGTCCACATTGGGATGGCCTTCCTAAACTAGTTATATGGCTAACCTAGCATTGAACTCATTTAATTCAAATGGATTCCACTATTGGATTTACCAATGACCTCAGAGCTAACATTTGCTCTAGGAGAGGTAATAAATTCTAATATACAAGATCAAGTTTTGTCCAAAGAGAAGAGGCATGTAGGGGGCATTTTTATATGATGTCATACCTTCTATATTCTATAATGGGCATAATTTATATGCACAATGGGTCACTTTGGATCCCATCTCCATATTTCATCAAGAACCACATATGTTACTCTTAATCCTTAATGTATGTATATGCCTACACAATAAGCATGGTTTTAATTATAGAGGATGTATACCCTCAATTTTGGAGGGCTACTCATTAGCCACCCTACCACATATAGATTGAGACCCTCCTAGTTGAATTCAAAATCATAATTAATGCCTTGGTATTCTATACCAACATGAGCCTTATGACCATGACTTCATTTTTATTAATGCCAAGAGTGATGCCTAGGTCCTAGAGAGGGCACATGTGGCTAGATTGGGTGAGGAAATTTTAAAAATCATCCATGGAAAACCCTTAATTTTGATTATGGATGAAAATTTAAAGCTTATACCCTTAGATGGATGGGTTATCATAGATTTTTGGATTAATAGGCCCTCCCAATCATCAATGGAATAGGAGGGACCCTCCCAAACATTACCCATGGAAATGAAGACTAGAAAATAAGAACATGACATAATTGAAGCTCAAAACATTACAACTTCCCTTAAGAGATTTGAAGATGAGCCAATTTGCATTAACTCTTTAGACTTAGAAGGTCATGATTATCCCAATACTACTTAAACTCAAGTGACTACAAGTGTGGAAGCCTCAACTTCCCCAAATCAAGTGGCTTCCCACACTAAGGTGGTTTTCCCCACAATAGAAAAGTTAAATATTTTATATAAGAGAAAACTAAGAGCCTGGGGGAGTTGTAAGTCTAACTATTGAAGAATTATAAAAAAAGGACCCTTAAGTAAGAAAAACAATATATGAGAGGTGAGTCCACTAATGAAGATGAGGATTTTAGAGAGACAAAGTCTTAAGCCTCCAAGAAACTAAAGGAAAGGAACCACTTGAATCAGATTAACCAGGTGAGGTTTTAATCCTAATTATATTAATTATTCCTTCTACTTATAATATTCTAGTTGTGTAATATGTGTCTCTTATGTCTATCTATTCTTTTCATCTTATTTCTCTCAATCCTCATGTTTTCTATTCCTTGGTTGTGCCCAAAGTATAAGTTTTCCTCTAAGTAAGGCTCATGTATTTCATGATAGATAAGAAAATATTCGCCCTTGTCAAAGTGGTAAAGAAAGTTTGACACTACATCTTAAGGAATAAAACCATGGCATGGTGTCAAACCCTATGTCAAACTCACTTTGAGGAAAAATTAACTAGGAGAATGTAGATGAAAAATGATGGCAAAATCATAGGATTTTGACATATAAATCAAGCTTGCCAAGATTGTTATAGGTTAGGGCATCATTTAGCTCATAACTAAGCCTAAACCATGCATCACCATTGAGGAGGTTTGTGAAACCCAAGTATCTAGAGGATATTAGTAGTTGATATTATTCAATATTTACTCACATTTAATTGTTCCCCCAAACTCACTAGAGAACAAATGAGTGATTTGATGCTTAAAAATACTCGTTATATGATCATAAAGGGGATTCTCTATAGAATAAATTATGAAAGAATCTAACTGAGATGTGTATCATGATAATAATATCAATAAATTATATAAAAATTACACCAAAAGATATAAAGTGGTCATCCCTTCAAAAACACCACTACCCACAAAAGGATTGTTATTGGCTAATATTATTTAAGGATGCACATGTTCATGTCATAGCATGCCATAAATTCCAAGTCTTATAAAAAATAAAGGTACATTCAAAAATTTCATTGAAATTATCATTTAAGGAAGACCATTTTATAAATGAGGCTTAGAATTCATTGGTGTCATTAACCCCAATTCTTCAATTGGTCATTAATTTGTACTCACTGTCATAGATTACTACACTCAATGGATTGAGGTAGTAGCTACAAGGCATTCTAGAACACAAAAATGTAATTAAATTTTTGGAGGAAAACTTCATAACTTGAAATTTTAACCCCATTTATTTAGTTTATGAAAATGGGCCATCATTATAATTAGTTGAATTCATTAAATGTGCCCATGATAATTAGATCACCATCAAGTCATCTTCCAACCATTGCCCACAAGGAAATGGATTAGTTGAATTAACAAACCAAAACCTCATTGATTCCATTAAAAATTTAGTAGTTGATAAACCTAGAGAGTGACATAATCTACTAAAATATGAATTATGGACTAATCAAACAAGCTACAAGTAAGCCCTCAAAGCTTTACCTTACTTATTGGTATATGGATGACATCCAATTTTTCCAATCATGCTTAAATTTCCAACATATCAGTTTATGTAAGAATACCGAGAGAGCCCTCTCTTTGAACCTTGTGGATGAGATGATAGAGTAACTAATCAAAATCACAAACAGAAACTTGGTACCATTTGATGAGTAACTAGGAATGGGGGAGGGGATACGAGAAGAATGAAGTAATGGAGGAGGAAGTAATTGCTGGTGGTAATGACTTGTCAGGATCCATTGGTTTATATATCATCCATGTTCTAAGTGTATCGAGATACATTATTTTTGCTAAGCGTATATAATGAAATTGGGTGGAAGGGTCCACCCCACGACGAAGGGTGCTAACTACCCCGAGACCAAGGGGGTGCTAACCAACTACCGATGGAATCAATTAAAAAAATGGAGTCTCCATTATTATACATAATAGAGATGGAAGATTCAAGGACTAAAGCCTTACATAATTTTAATTAACATTAGGACCTAGTAAAAAGGTGTCTTAATAGAAGAGAAAAGTTTAAATTATTCAAAATATCTGACCTAGTGCTTCTATGGGATAAAGCCCATGAAAATAAATGACATGACAATTTTAACCCACTATGGATTGGACCTTATCAGATTTCAGAGATATTAAAGAACAATGTTTTCCATTTGAGATACCTCTAAGGTAATGATTTAACATATCTAGTTAACAGGTAATTTTTTAAACACTAATTCATGGTTGTACCATCTGGAGATGTCCCTAAGTAAAAACAAGTGTTGTGGTAAATGTAGGAGTAGAATAATTTTATTGATTTCATAATTAGTTTCCCTAATTTTTAGTTTAACATTCCTATTTTTAGTATTTTTATTTCTTTAATTTAGTTCATTATTTTCTAGATTGGACATCTTTTGATTCATGGCAATCTGATTTACTTCCCTTAGTATACTCAAATAAGTACCCAATCCATTGGACTTCCTATACATATTAAAAATCTAAAAGTTTAATATATGGTAAGGGTTCTAAGAGAAAGAACTAGTGTGGGAAGGAAATAAAAAAACACACAACTTTCTTTGCTTGGAGGTCTTACACACTTTTTTTAAAAAAATTAAAATTTAGGTATGTGATATAAAATTAATCATGGTCAACCATTGAATACTTCTATCAGGTATAAGAAATTTTCTCTCATTATTACATATAAATAAATATTTTTTTCTCATTTTTACTAGATCAAATACACTTCTCATGTTTGTACTCATTTTATCTAATAACCATTCATGAAGATGTAGTTGATAGGGACAATCTAGTAAAATTATTCCCTCATATATACCATTTCATTTTGGTTTCTATTCTCCCTCTTCCAATCATATTCTAGACACATTAAAGTATTAAAGTAAGGACTAATACATCCTAAAAAGAGTGATAAATCAAACCTAAAGAAAATATAGAGGTGATAAAAGGCTCACATGATGAAATAAGATCAATGTATCATACATCATGCAATAATATACGAGAAAAAAATAATTGGAACCAAAGGTATCTCTGTCAGAGCTATGGATGCCTGGCTAGAATCAGAGCAATGTTATAAATTCCCTAATTTTAAATGTGTTTCTCAAAAAAACTATAATTAAACCTATATTTACCCCAAGTCTTTGATAAAAAAACTCACAACAAGGGTAAAATAAAATCACTTACTCACATACAAATCTAGGTTATGAGCAAGGCAAGTATGTTGTATGTTATTTCTAGGAGTCTCTTTTATGACTCTGATTCAATTATTCTCTTGTGAAATGGTTTATGTTTAATTTGGAATTGATAACTAAAGGTTTTACCTTCTGAAATACTTATAATTATTCCCCTTGTAAGTTTCCATTTGTTATACTCAACATACCCCCATTATTTTTTTTGAAAGGTCTAGGTCTACTTTGTAAAATATTCTTTCATAAGTGTTTTATATGTTTCACCTATCTTTTTTATTTGATAAATGTAAATGGACATGTTTTACTTATTCAGACTAACCTTTTAATACTCTTTTTAAGTTTTGTATATACATAGCTTTTCAAAACATGCATAATTTGTGAACTCTCAGGCTTTACAAAAATTGGTCATGGAACTTTTGTTTGTAAGTCTATATTCGATAATATTTTATCCTTCAAACCTATATAAACCTTTACAAAAAAAAGTCTTCAAAATTTTTGTTCACATATTTTTTTCATAAGTTTTGTTTGGTTATATTTTTAGGTTGGGTCCTCATAACTTTATCTTCAATGTATGTAAGTCTTGGCATTAATGTTTATTACAAGTTTACTCTTTGAAATTTGTTCTTAAACATTCATGTTTGTTGAAAGTTTAATATTTATAATTTGTTCTTCAATAATTATATTCATCTCAAGTTTGTTCTTTGGGATTCTAGTCTTTATAACTTTTGCATTTTGAAAAAAGCCTTCAACATTTAAATATTCAATGAAAATGGTTAGCATTTGGTCTTTGGCATTCAACATTTAGAATTTAATATTAATAATTTGGTCTTTGGTGAAATTTTTCATTGAAAATGTTTGTAAAAAGTAATCATAGAAAAATTTTAGAATAAAGTCTTCAGAACTTTTGGTTTAGAAGGTTTCAACTAACATTTGGTCTTCAAAAAAAGTTTTAAGCAAAAGTGTTCAAAACTTATCCTTATAAAAATTCAACACTCATAGCATTCATAATATCACACCCACCATAAGCATTTGAAACTTTTATATGTAATATGTGTTCACTTTTCAATAATTCAAGCTAACTCAGTTTTAACATAACATCTAACTCCTCACTACCAAAATCCTCCATGACATGGATAAATTTTAAGCCAAAAGAGTACATAATGACACTTGAAAAATTTTAATGATGTGTAATTATTTTTAATTTCTACAATGACTATGTGGAATACCCACCAAAATGAAGTGGACAAGTTTGAATTAAACAAGTGAAGCAAGTTTAGAGACATTAGACATTAATGGTGCATGAACTAGAATTGAATGCCAAAATATATAACAATGAAATAAAAACAAACATAATGGTAATTTATCATAAATGAATCCAAGATACCTTTCATCCTTGATAAAATTCCCTATCTTCCTACATTTGATTTATGAAGTGCATATAAAATAACTGAGCCACTAAATCAAAGAACTAAAACTTTGTCAACTTAGTGAATTAACTATGGCCTCTTCATCTAAGACATTCAAATTATCCCTTTCACCATCCAAATTTTAAATCAAGGACTCAAATAAATACAAAGACACCATTTTTGATTCAATAGTATTCAATTATGAGTATCCCAACTACTTGGCCTTATGGGATGTAATCCACTAGGTGGATGCACATACTTGTGAAGATAACTTGAAAATGACACATAAGAAATTGGCTATAGATTTAATCCCTCTCAAGTGACAAGGATTTAATTTAATATCATCCAATCCCAAAGTTATGCCATGCATATACCTATTGATAAACCTATTTGTTTTTCACTCCAATCTTCTCCTTCTCATAAAATGCCCATGAGGTTGGGCATTCCTTAGAAAGGGGGAGGTGGGTACAACTACAAACTTTCATCCTCCATTTTAGGAATGATCTAGGATCATCCTAGGTCATAACTATGGGTATTAGACTTCACAAAGGGAGTCTATGTGAATAGTCTCCAAGAGATGGACTATCATGACTGAAAGTTCAATCCAATGTCCTACTCACAAGTCAAATATTTTTAAAAAAAATTGAGTGTTGGGATTATTATTTCTAAACACAAGGGTAAATGTTATTTCAAATCCATGAAGAAAACACAAAATAGAGGGAAGAGTATGGTAGAGAAGGGAATCCTCCATGTCTAAAATAAAATCAATGCACTAGTCATTAAACCAAGTGACTCTACCATAATTATATAACTGTATACTAAGTTTCACTAGAGCTATACCTCTAAGAACATACAATGGTAAGAGTCTGAGGAATTAGGAGTATGAATTTAATGTTATATCTCATTAATAATGAGTATTATGGGTTTATTTTCCAAAACATATAAACACCATATGAGAATTTTTATATTAACACACAAATTATCAACACTACTAAAGGAGAAATGAAAGAACTCAACATAGATTATAATATATAAGCACATCATGAACATGACATACATAAAGAAGTTAAGTGTGAATCCAATTAACCTAATATTGATGATCATTCAAACATGGATATGAAAGAAAATTAAAACATAAAAGACACCCTCTTGTATAAAATAAAGATTTTATTCATTAAAAGAGTAAAATAATGTTATAATAATCGATCTGGGTTGATTCTATAGTCTAGAGTGATGAAGGAAATGTAGGTGAAATCCTAGTATTAATCTAATAACACTTTCAAGCAATTTAAGTTTACCCTATAATATAATAAAACTCTTCCTTATATAGATAAATATTAGGGCTCACCTATAAAAAGCATGAGGATCCCATCCTGGGCCATGATGAACACTCATTATAGTTATAACCATATTTTAGAATTTGAAAAAAATAATTCTTACAAACCTATAATAGATCTATGAGAGACCATTAGTTAACACAAGGAGGTAATTGAGGGGGAATGGCTCCTAATTAATTTAATTGAGTACTCCCAACTTCTAATGAAGTTACCACTAGGTAAAATTCCTTATTAGCTTGGCCAAGTTCATTAGGAGCTCCCTAAAGATTACATCAACATGAACTACTAGTCTTTGGGAGATTTAGAAGGGTGATTCCATTGATCCTTAGACTCTGAACACATAGTTGATGCTCATTATGGATTGATTTGACAAATCAAGCACTACTTAGGCTCCTTCCTAGTCTTCCTTGGACATTCTCTCCCTTATAACTTGGTTGAACTAACCTAGGTGGAATATAAATTCCCCTTGGTCAAGCAAGGTTCCATTTGGATGGAAAGTCAATAATTCAAATATTTACCTCTTTGAATTAGGTCAATATCTTCTTCTTACCATCTTCCAAGGGTCCTATTATAGTGTAGTCTAAGGCCAGCCACTCCTCCATTTTATCTCTCATATTTTTGACATATGTAGGGTATAACCTCAAGTCTAAGGTTGGAATAAGTTTAAGATCTAGGACCATTCCCTTATTAACCACCACCTATAGATTCCATCACTTCCCATAGATATCTATGATCCTCTCCATATAATTTTGAGTCTATTGGACAAGCATGTCGATCTCAACCAAAGTCTCCACTACTTTTCCATGTATTGAGAAAATTAGTAGGAAGTCATCCTTGACCTACCTAATTAGTCTGAATGGAAAAATGTTATTCACTTGGGATTATATAATGTGAACTTGGTTCTACATGTCCTTGAAGAGCTTCTCAAACATATCATGGATAGATCAAAGGATGGACAATAGATCCTCAACCATTCTCTCCTCCTTGATGGAATTCCTCACTTTGGTGAGGGAGAGGAGATCCTGATGGGTTTGCCTTATCACCAAGTTCCCCTTCTAGTGAGGGAGAATAGATCCTAATGGGTCTAACATATGATTGGGTTCCCCTCTTAGATAAACCTCTACATGAACATTCTCTTAATTCTCTAAGAGGCTTGGTAAAAGCTCCACTACATGGATGGGTCACATTGGATAGCCATATAGGGTGTTTATGACCTTGAGACCATCCCTCAAGCTATAGGGGATGTAGAAAATGTGGCTGAAATGGTGGTGAAGAGTATAGGATGAGGTGAAGAGGATATGGAGGAAGTATACGGAGTGAAATAAAAAAGGAGTGGAGGTGGAGGGGGCATGGGAGAAAAAAGAAGGAGAAAAAAGGGAGGCCTAAGGGAATAGTTTCACCCACCACAATTCCTAATTCAAGTTCACCTAAGGTAAATTACCCCTAAGAACGGGTCATGGAACAATAAGGAAGAGATGGATCATTTGAAGGTGAGTCCCATAGAGCTTTTGGTAATGTAAAGAGGGGGACAAAGATATAGATGCTAATATGATGATACAAGGGCTATAGGATCTCTTGAGGCCTAAATAAGAGTAAGAATTGGAGTAGACAACCTTTAAGTTCATGTTAGAGTGTGGGTCACCTTCTATTTCTTCTTTAACCTCTTTCTTTTGTCAAATCTAGATGCTACAGTGAATGGTCCAACCAGCATCATAAGGACTGCAAAGTATGATGGTGAAAAATTAGAGCTACTAAAAGGAACACTAGACTAGCTAAATTAGGCACTGGGAGGGTTTTTATTACAAGTGGTATGCTCTTGAAGGTTGTAGCCATGCCTTCTACTAAAGCATAAACAAATGAGGCATATGGATGACTTTAAGATGTGAGATGGGAAGAGTGAAAGGAAACAAGGAATAAAGGACACTCAAATTGACCAAAGCCAAAGGTAATTGGGTGAAAAATAGAGGGGGAAAATGGAAAATAGAGGAGCCACCACTTAGGAAACCTGTGGGGAAAGATATTACTAGTAAGCACCAAAATTAGGAGTTGAAAAAAAATAGGAGTGAGGGGTGGAAGGGAAATAAGAGGAGATGGAGGAGTGAGTTGGGTAATTTGGATGGGTTCCTATTGGGTTCCTTATAGGCTCACTATTTTGATACTAACCACATCAAATCTTAGGGGCTAGGTACCTTAGGGATAAGATGTAAGTGGCTAAGTAGGTTGTGTTTGGGTTACCCAGTGTCGCATAGTCTTGGGTTGGTTCTAATACAACCTAGTTACTAGAAATACTAAAGGAGGTAGAGGAAGATTTTAGGCATGAGGATCAACTAGAGGAGGTGGGGATAGATCTAGAGCATGAGTATTAGGAGCTACTAGTGGAATTAGAGCTATATCTAGAGCTTGGGGGGTAAAATGTGGTAGAATTCCCTATAAGATCCTCTAGGATATGGTTGAAGTTGTTAGAGTTAGGTCCTCCATGAACTGAGTATAAGTAGGAGGAGGTTTGGATGGGCCTACTTAAGCCTTATTTCCATTCTTATTCTTCTTGGCGTCTATTGAGGATATCATGTCCTATTCATTAGCAGCATTCAAATAGAGCTCATCATCATCTTTGACTTGAAGGCCATAATTGATGTTATGGTGGGTTGAGTATTACACCAAATGGGCTTATATTACCCATTTAGGGTCTCATTTCTAGACCTCTTACTTTTTAAATGTAGAGGGTTCTCTCTCATCTACTATCATCTATATTAAGGGGAAGATCTTGTAGATATGGTGTTGTATGGTGATCAAGAGATGTGGGCATGCCTTTAACTGACATTATATGTATAACCTAAAGATTTTTTCAACTAGTTGATAGGTGATTTCTTGTTCTACTTGGTGGTCAAGGACATAATATGGTAGGTAAAGGGGGTCCTTGAGGAAACCCATGATCTAGATCAGAATGTCATCCTTGTATAGCTTGTAATCCCTTATGGTTGTGATAAAATCCCATATTGCCCTTGAGAGTTGGGGTATTAGAGCTTCATTCAAGGCCTGGTAAAACACTGGGTATAAGTGTTCATATGTGTCTTATATTTTATGGTGTAAATGGTGGATATAGATCTTATAAAAGACTATATGGATTGCTAATATACTAGGAACCCACACAAAAAAGGCTAAAGGCTTGAAAGAAAGTGTCCCACATACTATGTCTAGCAGGTAGATCATCATTTAGAAGTTTACCCCTTATTAGGCATCTACTATAACATTAAATAACTTGAATTTGATCAATCCCCCCATATCTATGATGTTTGATCATGTCTAAGATAGGCACCCACATCTCCTTGATGTGTTGGTAGTCTTAGCCCCTAAATAGCTAGTTTAGAAGGATCATGCCTACCTAAACCTCCTCCTAAAAGGTAATAATGGGGTAGGTATTGATATTCTCCTTTTTAACCCATTTAGATTTGATGTTATTAACTTAATCATGGAGTACATCATAGATTTATTAGGTGCTCATTTATACTGACATTACCATTGCATCATACGAGAAAGTGAAGTCTAAGGAGTAGTATTCCTTGAATGAATTCTCAAATATATTGACAATATAGTGATGATATTTGGGAGAGCATACCTAGTCATTGACACTATTTTATATATAAAAGGATTTGTGAAGGATTTCACTTTATAGGTCAATGAAGATAAATTCCTCTAGTTTGGTAGTAGCTCTATGGAGTCCACACTTCTTATAAGACCTAAGGGTATCATCATACTTAGCCTACTAGTCATCATATTTGGTAGAGTCTTTAGATACCTTATTAATCACTTTAAATATATCATTATAGTGCTTGTACTTAGCTAAACCAATATGGAAGGTAGTGTCCTAATATTTGGGTTCAGCCTTTGGGATCAAAGATGATGCAACCATTGGAGTAGGATGGGGGTAACTAGAAATATTAGAGTATATAAGGCATGATTTATAGGGTCTCTATGGAATTTTGAAAGTTAGGAGTTATATATTTATTTTAAGGCAACAATGGTAACTATTAGCAAACTTCTCTTCAGCCTTTATAAGTTCATACATACATCCTCTTATATTAACGACATTTAGAAGCTCACTTGCTACAAATTTCAATTTGAGTTTATGGTTGGATTTTATTTTTATTTCTAGATCCATAATTGAATTTGGAACCCATGATTGACTATCACTAGTCAAATATGGCAATGGTGATAGGATGTCTTAAAACTATCTGATTGGGTCCAACTCCCCATTCTATTAAGGCCCAATAGGTGTTAGGAAAGTGATCACATCTATTAGAGGCTCCTCAATTAAATCCTACTTTATGACATGTTTCATCTACTCATTTTTATTCCCATTAATGGTTGGTATCTTATCATGGCTCCATAATCCATGTTGTTCCCCTAGGCTGCGTGATGTGTCACCTAGGGACACATGACATACCTTGATTGGATATTTGATTATAACCATACTTCAATTAGATATTTTTAGAGCCTTAGGTGGATACTAGTTCATCTATAGACTAGGTTACATATCACCTTCCCATTTAGTTGGGCTCTTTTAAGCTCTAACATTTTTAATAGGTTTGGGTGACTAACTGATCTAACACCTAGTGATGTGGTGCCTTCCAATTTGGGTAGGATCTCCCAAGATCTAACATCTCTAATATGTTTGAATTACTAAATACTCTAACTCTTGGTGACATGGTACATTCCCATTCATTTGGGCTCTCTCAAGATTTAGTATCTCTGACAAGGATCGGGGATTGGCCACTCTGACACTAGATGACATGGTGCCTTCCCACTTGGCTAGACTCTCTCAGGATCTAACATCTATAATAAGTCTAGGGGATTAGACATTATGAATTATGGAGATTTGGTGCCTTATCATTTTAATTATCTTTCTTAAGCTCCAACATCTATGATAGGTCTAGGGGACTGGATAATTTGACTCATGGCAATGTGTAACCTTCCCATTTGGTTGGGCTCTCCCAGGCTCTAACATCTTTGATAGGTCTGAGGGACTAAACACTCTAAAACCTAGTGACATGGTACCTTACCATCCATAAAAAATATATGGTCTTTAAAATATTTGATAGGTATAGGGGACAAGTCTCTCTAACACCTGGTGATGTGGTGTCTTCCCATTCAATTGGACTATCTTAGATTCTAACATACATGATAGCTTTGGGAGACTAGTCATTATGAATCATGGTGATGTGTCACCTTCCCATTTGGGTGAGATCTCTTAAGATATAACATCTATGATAGTTTTGGGTGATTGGCTACTTTAACACTTAGAAACATGGTGCCTCATTATTCATCTAGGCTCTCCCAAGCTTTGAATTCTCTGACAAGTTTAAGGGATTGGCCATTCTAACTCATGGTGATATGGTACCTTCCCATTTAGCTAGGCTCTCTTGAGATCTGACATCTCTGATAAGTCTATTGGATTAGCCACTCTAACACCTATAAACATGGTTCCTTCCGATCCATCTAGGTTCTCTTAGGCTCTCACATCTATGATAGGTATAGGGGATTAGACACTCTAACTCTTAGTGACATGTCACCTTCCCATTTGATTAGGCTCTAATATCTTTGATAGGTCTAGGGGATAAGTTCCTCTGAAATTTATAAATTTTTAACCTTCCCATTTAGTTGGGATCTCTCAGGCTTTGACATCTCTAAAAAGTGTAGGGGATTAGTTGCTCTAACACCTAGCGACATGGTGCCTTCCTATTTGGTTGGGCTATGTCAAATTCAAAAAATAACTAAGAAAAATAAAAGGAATGTGATACATTAAAACTTAAATTTTAGATATATAAATCTTTATTTTACACAAAGGGTAATGAGTTTATTGTTATGGGAAAGGAATTAGACTCTAGGAGATTCAATCAAAAATCAACCTACAATGTTAGCACTATGATTTATGAAAAGAACAAACACTCCTTAGAACTAAAGAGAAATAAAAGAGGTATGTCACTACTTTGGAAAATCAAGGTGATGCATATTTATAATATTTGAGTAGCTATCACTAACAGAATAAAATAAAGGAACCTAAATCTCTAGTTCATCATAATTTTAGAGCGACCCTCCATTTATAAGAAAAGGGGTTATTTTGGACACAACAAATGGTTACTTCTATAGGGAAAGTGATAAGAAGCACTTAGAACTTGATCAGTTCATTCTTCCTTCCATGTTCAGCATAGAGATTATATATAGGATTTTTATTTACCACAAAAAATATGAGGCACTAAAATATCATAATAGAAAATTCCATACCAATATTCCACCTTGTAGATGTCCACAATCATGTGTGAGAAGTGAATTTCATTTTCAATTTATTCCTAGATATTGTTTAAGTAACCAAGCTTAGACTGGTTATAAAAATTCCTCTGGGGCATTATTGGATTAATGGTTTGGGGGGTAATGGCTGAGGCATTTCTCTACTACTAGATGGGTGTCTATATCCCTATCAGAGATGCTTTTGGTCTTATTCATTTCCTTGTTCCATTACCAGCTAGGCCATAAATATTGTGGTGGAGATTTTCCTATATATCCCTTTTGATGTAGACTTAAAATTTAGATTCTACATGATTTCTTTATTCTTTTCCAAGATTCTCATGAAAATATCATCATTTATTAGTATTATCCATTGAGGTTTTTAGACCAAGCTAAAGGTGAATGGCTAATGAGGAAGTTTTGAATATCTAGCTAGTCTTTGATCAAGTTGAATAATATGATATCTTCTTGAGTCAATATTTTAATTAAATCTTGGTGTCTCTATTGGGGTGTAGGTTGATCTAAAATCTACCTATTTCTCTTAGAATCATTGGACTCTCAGATCTAAGATGTGAAAAATTTCCATTACTATCTTGAAATCTCTTAGATCAAAGGTTTTAACCTTGGCCTTCTTGCTTTTCAACCATCCTTATAAGTTTTAACCACCACATAAATTAGTTACTTATAAGGCCCATGCATTAGAGAAACATTATAAAATAAAAATGGGCTAGAGGGGTAATACACAAAATATAAGAAAAATACATAACCAAAAAAACATGTGATGAAATAAAACACACAACTAAAGTAAAGTAAATCTATCTAATATATACATTACCACCTTTTATTGGTCTACTTAGAAACTACATTGGAGGGGACAATTTATAAATAGTAATTCAACAATTATTTATTCATTAGAAATGGAATCTCTTTGCCCTCAATATCCTTAAGACAAAAGGCATTCTATCCCAATCTTTTGGATATCTGATATGGGTTAATCCACAGGGGGTTGAATTTTGAATGTTGGCTTTTCTTTTCATGGGCCTTGTCCCATATTAGGACCAGGTTAGAGATTTTGAAGGTCTTGATCTTTTCCCTCTTGTCAAACCACCTCTTGATTGTGTCTCGATGTTTTCTAAATCTCAATAGAGATTCATCATAGGATTCCTCTGATTGAATTAGGTTTAGGAGTATATAATTCACCTTGTCATCTAGTTTCATGAACTATTACATAAAATTATATGTTAGTAACTTGAGGGTGACTGGTAGGATTGGACCCAATTCTTAGATTAGAATGAAAGGAGAGATTTTGAGGGCTTGTTTATACCTAATGCAGTTTTCCCATAATGAAAACTTTGGTAATGAGGGACATTCCCAAGGCTTCTCTCTAGTTGATTTTTTGATGACACTGATCAAATTTTTTTAGTGGATTGTTCCAATCCATTCCCTTGTAGGTTTTGATTTTATGAGAACTTTATCATAATCCCATTATCATAGGCCCATTATATGAATTTTTTGGATTGAAAATTAGGGCCATTATAACATACTAAATAAATGGGCAACCCAAAATGGATGATTATGGTGTTCTCTAGGAACTTGATGACTTCAATATTAATGCTCCTTTTGGTTTTAACTACCTTAGACCATCTTTTGTATTAGTCTATGCCCATCAAGATGAATTATTATTGGTTGATTAATTAGGGTTAATTACCCCTAAAAAAATCAATCCCCATTGTACAAATGATGTAGACTCTACAATGGGTTGTAGTGGCATTTATGCATGCATTTCTCTTTAAACAAAGGTTTGGCATTGGTGGCATAATAGAACATGAGTGTGAACATATTTGAATAGTGTGGACTAATAGTAACCTACCTAGAGAACCTTGTGAGATGTGACATTTACCACAAAATGGCTAGCTCCTAGGTTTTCATAGAAACTTATCATTATATCTTTGGCCTCTTCTTGTGATACACACTAGAGGTAAATTCCTTTATGGTTTTTTTAAGATAACCCCATTATTTAGAATATAATTCATATCCTTCATCCATATGGCTCTTCTTTATGTGTGGTTGAGTCCCAAAGGTCATTTCCATAGAGTAGAAAGTACATGACTAGGGTGTAGTAATATAATTATAGTACCCTCTTTTGGTTGACTCGGTATACCATGATTCTTGGGTTTATCTCCATGATCATCTAAGTAAATCCTTTTCCTCTAACTAATTTATCCTACCTAATTTCCAAGTCATATTATTTTAATTTCATCATCCATCGACCTCTCCTTTCACCTAGATTATTTTTCCCTAGAATTTGATTTATACATAGGTTTGGGACAATGGCATGTACTCTATTTTGAAGAATTTAATGCCTATATTTATTTACTACCTTGACTAGGTCATAAGTGTGTTTTTCTAGGGTAGAATAACTAATATCAACATCCTTAATATTAGTGCTCATAAAATACAAGGGGTGTTCTTCTCCTTCTAACATTTGGGTGAGGCAAGTGGTAATGGTGTGCTTTGATGTGAAAGGGTAGACATAGAAGTATTGCATATAGTTTAGGTTGATGAGGAGTAGGGCTTGAATGATTTCATATTTGATATCTTGGAAAAGTTTCTTTGATTTTGTGTGCCACTCTACTTTAACATCCTATGTTAACATTATATTCAAGGGATTCACTATTTTAGTAAATCCAAAAATAAACTTATGCATGAAATTGAGTTTCACAAATAAATATTTTACTTCTTTCTAGTGTACAAGAATTACATATAGGGGAGGTTAGTCTTGTGTTAATCCAATAAAACAAATCAAAATAACACACTAAAATCCTAACACCTCTAGCCTATACATTAGGGAGAGCATATGTAATAAACATATAAATAAAATCACAACTATAACACAAACAAAACCATTCTCTTACCTTCATTGGAGCTCTAAATGGATTTTTAAAGTTGTTTGCTCAGTTTGTACATGAATAAGTATTTGATAATGAATCTTTATTTTCTCCTTCTCTCCTTGGTACCTTGGATTGGTTACTTGGCTTATGATTTTGGCATGGTAGCATTAATTTCAAAGCTTGTCTCTCTTCAAATTTTCATTATAAATTTGGCTTATGAGAGATTTGAAGACATTTAGGCATAATAACTTTACACCAAAATAACTTATTAATCAATAGGAAAGGCCTTGTATTTATAGCCTCAAAATTTAACTCTCATCTAAGGTGATTTAAGGTTGAGTTTAAACATGGAATGAGTTCAAACTAACCCTAGTTGAGTTGAGGCTAACTCTAGTTGAGTTGAAATTTGTCATTAAATTATGATTTTTAATTACTAGGCATGGATCTCAAATTAGATATTTTGAGATATTCTAGAAGAGTTTAACAACTCATAAAGGCTTAATTTGTAATGTTTAGTAGAAATCAATCTAAATTCTAGTTGGAAGCTAGTTATGGATGGAATTGGGTGTCTACAGTTTGCCATTATTTGGGAAGGCATTGCAAGCTATAAGCATAGTAACATCTTCTCAAATGATGAAAAGGTCCTGTATGCCTAATATTCCAATAGGTGATGGATGAGCTCTAGATTCCCCCTTGAGGGAGCGATCAACAAAGAAGGTTAGCAATCAATCCCTCAAAATAAGGAAAATGATGGGACTAAAAGGTTAAAGGGGGTGGAAAAGACTGATTTGGCTATAGGTGATTATAATTAATGGTATAGTGAGTTATCCTAGTGGGGTAGATAAAAAAGATGATTTGCCTAAAGGAGGTTATAATCATCAACATAGCAAGGTAAAAAGATAACAATTTACCCACTTGTGATTATAATCTTTAACCAAAGGATAAGGGTAATAAGAGAATGATTTTCCCAAAGGTGGTTATAATCATTAAAATGAAAACAATAATTTGCCCACATATAGTTATAATCATTGGCAAGATAAAAACATGCCCTAGTTGGGTAGATAAAGATAATGACTTTCCCAAAAGTGGTTATAATCATTAGCATAATGAAATATTGAAACATAATGATTTATCGAAATGTAGTTATAAGCATTGGTATTATGGGAAAGATAATATAAAAAATTGGAATAGGGGGATTACAAACTAAATTCATACTTATAGAGTAAGATTAATCCAGTACAAAGGAAAAAGATGAATTTGGGAAACTTGCTAGTATGGAGATGCACATCCTAACTAGCAAGGATTAAAATTGTTTTTTGAATTAATTACTCTATATGTGGGAAATGATTTGGGTAGATCAAAAAAAATAGGTGACCAATGAGAAGTATCGTGGCATCATTGCTTGTAAGATTTCCTGAGCTGATATTTTTTATAGCATGTAATGATATGTATCATGATATAACACACCATCATAATCTACCTGTAATATACATAAGGATTGATATGTGATGTAATAAACACTTGAAAATAATGCACTAATGATAAAAAAAAACATGATGATAATGTTAACATATGAATATGGATGGACTTAAGTATAATTAGAAAGGAATCACCTAATGAAAACATATACTAAGTCAAGGCACACAAAGATATCAAAAAAACAAATAGGAAAATAAAATACGAAGAAATGAAAAGTTAACAAAATAATGAAAACAAACACATTAATGGTTAATCACAATATTAGTGAAAATAGCATAACATAAATAATAATATAGACATTACCCCTAGGCTATAGGATATAATTAAACAAATAAATAATATGAGGGGAATAGAAGAAAAGGAATGGGTAGCTGAGCTGACTCTAAATGCACTAAGTAAGTGGATGTTGCCTACATAGTTCTATATATGCAAGTTCTAACATAAACTTCATTCCAAATATAGTTATCCTAGGATATGGGATAAAATAAAATGATGATAATAAAATATGATTGATGTCGAGTAAAATGGGAATGAACTCACAAAATGGTGAGTGTGACAAATGGTTGCTCGTAAAATGGAAAGAGCATAAAAGTAAAGGCCAATAAAGATGGGGAAACTAAATGACAAGGGGTTTTTTGTGAAATGGCTAGGGGTCCCAAAATCCTTGAGGCAAAGAAGTGGTAAAATTAGTTATTTTCAGAATTTTATAGTATATTTACAAATGTTTTTAGAATTTTATATGCATTTCAACTTGATCAAGAATTATGAGATACGAAATAGTCTAAATCACAAAATCGTAAGAATGTTTAAACTTTGAAATTGCTCACAAAATGGTGAGAGTGTGGTAAAAGGGTGACTATTTTAACCTCAACATGAATCAAGAATTGCCTATATAGTCCCTTTAGGACCTTAAGTCACTATAGTTTTCCTTACAATAGAGGAATTTGACTAGTTAACATCAAGTTCTCAAATTAGGCTAATGGCACAGTACGACATATGAATAGAAAGATGGGAATTCAAGCATGATAATTTTTTTTTTAATAATTATTAAACAATGACTTAGGTCAATGATACTAATTTTACCAAATGTGATTATAATTAGTAGCATAAAGTGGAACACTCATTTACCTAGAGTCAATTATAATCAAGAACACTTACAATGAAATGAAATAAGGAATGAAGGATGTAACTACCAAATCATTATCATACTAGTCCAAAATAAAACCTCTATCTAGAATACTAAATCAACTACTAAAACTTTATTTGAATACTCTCATTAAAGGTGCTTGAAGAACTAGTGGAATGGAGCCAAGGTCAAAAGGGTAGGGTAAAGAGGGTAAAAATAACTTTGGTCAATAAGAAAGGTATGATAGAGAAGTATAGGGTATGGTAGAGTATTATAGGGTATGGTACAAGGAAGGTGATGTTATGATAATTTGATATAATGATAATAGGGTTGCCCCCAAGTGACAAGGTAAGGTAAATGGTAGGGTATGAAACAATGTCGAGATAAGTGGAAAATGAAAATGATAAGGTAAATGAAAAAGCAAAGATATGGTTCTATTGTTCTTGTTGATGTGGAGATACACATCCTAATAAACATATGATATAACTCAAATAATTAATCATGGATATTGTTATCCCACACCTCTTCTGAATAGTTTCTCTATCAATAACCTACTGTAGATTTGGATTTCAATAATGTTATTGTGAACTTTGTTGGTTGTTTATTCTATTTCCTTCAAATTTTGAGATAATATGTCTTCATATATTTTATAAAGGAAAGTGTGCCCAAGGATGGTAAAAATAGATAAATATTGTTTGATAGGTCTAATTTGGCAAAGGAGAGATGGAATGTAATGGAATGTATAATGGTTGGGAAATAAATGAAGAGTGGGATTTTTAGGCACATACAATGTTTTTGATTTCATATCCAACATAATAATGTCTATGGTGGGGCCAAAGACTTATGAATATGATCTCAATAGGACCACCAATTTTTCCTATTATTTAGGGTTGAGAGTAGCTACCATCTAATTATGTTATATATTGGAAGCTTTATTGATGTTTTCTTTAATAATGTCTTCATCAATTAGTGAAGAATTTTTGTGCTCAGCTATTACAACCTCGAAGAATTTTTCACCAATAAAGTTGTCTTGACTATCCCATAGTGCCTCTAGAAAGGTTTCACTAAGGATTATTGACTATTGACTTTGATTTTCTTGTAGTACCTCAAATAATGTTTCACTAGAATATGTTGAGTTTAGACTTTGATTTCACCCTAGTGCCTCTAAAAATTTTTCACTGGGAGATTTTTATTCTTCTACATGAATGTGTTTTTGGTCCCCCTAATATTTAAAAATGAGAAGTCTCTTTGGATTTAGTTTAACAAGGTATGATTCTATCAGTCCCAATCAAAATTTATGGGAGTTGGAAGGTCAATATAATGGCTAGGTTGGTTGGTGTTAATGGCATGTGGAATGGTAATGGAATGGAAAGAGGTAGCACAGTCTTCATATAAGATACTAGGATCACTTATGTTAATGCTAAATTATCATCATAAAAAACCATGAAAGGATCATAAATGTATTCAAATTGATCTGTAAGACATGCATAACCAATATTGTAATAACCACCAATGTATGTAATTTTTAAGATGAGTCTGACTCAAGGGACTCTAAATCCAATGTTGAGACTAAAATTGAGTCCAATTTTTATGCTAAATCTAATGTTGGTTTAACAATATAACCTAACTTCAATGTTGATTATTCATCTAGTGTGGATGTTGATATAATTATGTCTTGTTTAATGTTTGGTATTGGATAGATAATGGCCTGTGAAGGCATACTAGGATCCACAAAGATTGGTTTGTCAAAGTGAGACTCTTTAATGAGGTTTAAAAGGTCAAGATACAATTATATAGAGAATATATTATTAAAGGGAGGATATTTAAAAATAGTATAATGGTTGAGATAATGATTTACCCAAAGGTGATTATAATCATTAAGAAATGACTCAACAAAGACTAGATTTTTAGAGTGAGATTCCTTGACAATAGGGATATTATAAACAGGTGATTCATCATAGATTAACTCATCATAAATAGGTGTTTCAACAAAAAAACTATGGTTTGGTTGGTTTTGTTAGGCTTGGTTTATAATTAGTTATAAAATATCAATTTTAAACACATCTTAGTCTTTGAATGATTGGATCTATTGGAGAGGTTCTGATTGGCTTTGTTTTGGATCAAATATTGGCATCAATTTTCTAAAGTGGGGAAAGGTAGGTAATGAAGGAAGAATGATCGGTGGTTATATAATGATCTCTTTATAAATAAGTACATCTACGATGGGCTCAACAAAGGTTGGTTATTGGTCTAGGATGGTAAATGTAACCCATCTAGTTGTAATTGTACAATGTTGTTGGGATAATGACTTACCATATTTGGAAGGGATTGGAATGGAAATGGTAGGGAATTTAAAATCATGGTTTCTAACATAAGTTATAGGATGAGGTCCTAGAATAGTAATGATAGGGTGTTGAAAATCTTGGTTGCTATTATGAGCCAAAGGATGAGGTATTGGAGTAATAATGATCGGGTATTGAAAATCTTGGTTACTATCACAATCCAAATGATAAGGTCTTATAATTATAATGGTAGGGTGTTGTAAATCTTGGTTAATATCACTATCCAAAGGATGAGGCCCTGAAATCATAATGGTAGGGTATTGTGAATCTTGGTTGCTATCATAAGCCAAAGGATGAGGTCTTGAAATGGTAATGGTAGGTCATTATGAAGCTAGGTTGCTCATATAATCCAAAAGAGGGTTAATGGTATAGGTAGGGGATTAGTTACCATTAGCATTAAAAGGGATAACTTGGTACATTAATCAACCCAAAGAAGGTGTCACCAAGTATTATTCTTGAATATCTTGGCTTTGTTCTTTATATTGAGTATTTTAAGGAGGATAAGGATTCATCTCACAAACTACACCATCACCATAAGGGTCTTGAACAAAGTCATTGTGAAACCATGTTATTATAACATAGATTGTACATAGCTCCATTATGATTATAACAAGACATATCCAACTTGATGATGAACATTTCATGAAGATTAATGTAGAGTTATATAAACACTTAAAAATAAGGTCCAAATGACAAATGGTTCAAACTTGGTCTAAGTTGGTCTAAGGAATGGAGATGTATCTACAAAAATGTTAATGCTAATACTTGGTCTCAAATAGTCTAGCATCAAATGTCTAACATCAAATGTCTTGTATAAAAAGGTTAATTGGATGAATAAAAATTGCAATGCAAAACTTAAGTAAAAAGTGTTTCAAAAAAATATAATCTAGGTCTTAAAAAAAAAAGGTTGCTAGGTCTTTTGGAAAACAAGGAACAAAAGCTAGGCTCAAAATAGTAATTGCTAGGTCTTTTGGAAAACAAGGCACAAAAGCTAGGCTCAAAATAGTAATTGCTATGAATAAAAACTGCAATTCAAAACTTAAGTAAAAATTGTTTCAAACAAATCTAATATAAGTATAAAAAACAAAGGTTGTTAGGTCTTTTAGAAAACAAGGCACAAAAGCTAGGCTCAAAATAGTAATTACTAGGTCTTTTGGGAACAAGACACAAAAGCTAGAATTTTAAACAAAATGAGGTCTAATAGGAAATATATTTTATCTTACATATTTGAAACACTTTGAAACAAACTAGGCATTTAGATTTAAACACCATCTTGATCATTTTTCAAAAGACATGAAAATTTAGGAATATGGAAAATATACCACTACCCTAAATCTAGGCATAAAAAAAGTCTTTAAATTGAGCAAGGAATTAACCTAAGTTACACAACCCAAAAGTAAAAGATCAATGTCCAAGCCAAAATTACATAAGGCATAGGCAAAACACAATCAATGTTTTGATCTGAATTTGTCAAGGATAACTTCAAACTTAATTTAGAAGACTAGGATTCTTAAAATAAATAACAAGATAGACTAGAATGAACAACATGATGGTACTAGGCATAGATCCAAAAGGCACATGTGATTTTCAAAATTTTAATTTAGACACAAGGTAACAA
Organism: Torreya grandis; assembly: GCA_037957365.1. Classification (NCBI taxonomy): domain Eukaryota; kingdom Viridiplantae; phylum Streptophyta; class Pinopsida; order Cupressales; family Taxaceae; genus Torreya; species Torreya grandis. Next base: position 827,522 of record JARHVA010001870.1, read on the forward strand.
GTCTTTGAAAAAATTTGAGTAGTGTAAAAATGATATCATGCTCTAAAGATATGATAAATGTTTTGTTTTAAATATTATAATGCATAAGACATGGAATAAAATGGACAGCGTAAAAACACCCCTTTCAAATAAGTCACTCACACACACACACACACACACACACACACACACACACACACACACACACACACAAAAAGTTGGATAAATGATTAAGTAAAATGTGTGATGTTAAATGGATAACATAATACCTCTTCAAAAAAAGGAGTGATATGTAAACAAGACTCATTTTGGACATGGTATGATAAACAAATAGTTTTGACTCAAGACTATGTAAGTAAAAAGGACAAATGATAAAAACACCTAAGTGTAACATCCTAAATCCTAAAACTAACAAGGTGGCATCATACTATCAAATTCCATCTATATAATTGCTCTTGAGAGTATTTTAAGTTGTTAATCCAAAAATTAAAAGCACATGAAAAGTAGTTTTTTTAGGCCCCCTCTTCTCTCAATAGTTTGTATGGTGACATAGAACTTCGAGCTACTCACCCTACATCAACAATGTGTTCATGAAATTGGGGTTATCTAAACTATAAATTTTTGTTCATTTATAAATGGCACCATATGTGTGGAAAACACTAAGGCACAATCATGTCATTTAGATCAATGTAAACTATATTATTATGAAAATGTCTTATCCTTTTCATAAAAACCACATCCATCAATTTATTAGTGTAGTACAATGTCTAATTTGCCCTTATATTTCAAGGTTGAGTACCACTAATGGAGCTTATTCTAACCTCTCAAAATAAGCATCCCAATAGGTCACCCTCAATTTATATACCCCACCATGGAATGGGGTTAAAATGATGCTATGAGATAAATTATTGAGTCAATGCTTCCCCAAATAACTCATGGGGAAGTAATGAATTCCCACCCATAAGCCAAAATGCATGAAAACAAATAAAGTGGAAGGACTTTAGGGTCATTTTTGGGTCACCCAAATCATACAGATTTGGAGAGGGCCTTAACAACTTTCTTTCCACACTTTTAGACCAAATCAAAAAATTCAAGGAGTGAGCATTTTTGATCACCTAGGTTCCCTAAAAGAGACGGGGGGAGAGCATACACACAACACTCATTTTTCTTAAAAAAACACATTCAAAAAATATGTAATGAAATTACTTCAACAATAAAGTAGAATAGCAGAAATAGATCTAAATATGACTAAAATATATCAAAATATATGATAATAGACAAGCCACTTCGAGGGGGCAACCTCCACAAGCTTCAATAAGAGCAAAATTCACAATATGATGATAAATAGTTACCCACTACCTCCTATATATAGTCTATCTAGGCCATGGTTACTCCATAGGCTGACCTAATAACCAAATGAATGCATAAATAAATGTGAAATATAATAAAAGAGGGATAAGTAAGCCATAATTTAGCTATTCCTATCTTAATACATGTGATAGGTTAGGGGCATAGCATGCCCTTCCCCTTCAGACCAATGTTGTCCTCAATGTTGAATAACTCTAGATGTTGTTGTAGAAAATCTTCACCTTCCCAAGTTGCATCTTCACTACTCAAGTTCTTCCACTTGATCATATATTCCCTAATCTCTCTGGTTCTCAACTTCTTAGTATGTGTTTGAAGGATCTTTTTTGGTTCTAAAATGACACATCCCTCTTCATCTAGTTCTAGGAGCTCTGTTTGGGCTGAAACTTTCTATCCAATGACCTTCTTTAAACATGAAACATGAAAACTGGGTGTATGCGAGATGAATGAGGTAACTCAAGCTTGTAAGCCACACTTCAAATTTTTGTCAAAAACTCAAAAAAATTATCACTATTGTGTTGATCTACTTGTTTCTTCATCTTATTTTATGTCAAGGCCAAATTCTCTCTCAAACTAGCCAAATCCTCTTATTGATGTTGAATGTGCTCTTCCACATCAAGAATCATCTGTAGATCAAGATGTGTAGATGCCTATGTGGGTTGAGCTTCTATAAAACATAATCATGCAATAATTCCCTCTGACCCCTTTTTTAGCATCTTGGTCATCTAATGTGAACTAATCAATTATGGATATTTTGCTTGTAATCCACATAGTTCAATTTTCCTACCTTCAGAATGAAAGTGCATGAATAGTTCTTAGAAGTTCATCTCAATGGTACCCAAGGTTGTGAGCCATTAGACTCCCAAAAAAATGTCTGTGTTACCCATGGGAATAGAAAATAGAGGATAATATAGATTGTACTCACCCATAGAAAGCTTAATATTATGGCATTTACCTGAACAATTAATTATGCCACCATCTACAATCATGACCTATAATTCTAGTGTTGGGTAGATGAAATAGTTTAATTGAGTGGCCAAATTATGGTTGATGAAGTTATGTGTGCTCCCCAAATCAATCAACACTATCACCTTCTATTTCTTGAGGAAACCCACCACCTTAAGAGTTTGTGGAGTGTTAATACCTACAAGTACATGACAAGAGATTATAGGCTGGGAATCTTAAGGTACCTCCTCTATCTCTTCATCATCATTGGAGGCATCATCTTCTTCTTCATCTTCATTGGATCCCTCAATGTATAATAGCTTATTCTCAACACATCTATGTCCTTTGTTCCACTTGCTATCATAACCAAAACATAATCCTTTTGCACACTTCTCTTCAATTTGTTGAGGGGTCAATCTGGTAGGTGGAGGAAATGTTGGTTTTTATATGCTACGATCTTTGAAGTGAGTGAATGGATTATTCTCATTGGCTATGAATTTTTCCTCAGCTCTGCATGCCATGATAATAGAATTAGAAATCTTAAGTGGATTAAACATGTGTACCTCATGTTGAATGTGGTCCTTGAGTCCACCCAAAAATAAGTCATTCAAGTTCTCCTCAGAAATTGTCTCCACACATAAGGATAGGTTCTAAAAATGATGAATATAATCCTTGACTGACCCAGTCTATCACAATTTTTCTAGTTAGCTGAAGTAATTCTCTGTCACATTATTTCTATAGTGTAATTGTAGCTCTTCTATAAAAACTAATCAGGTGACACTGAGAGTCATCTTTTTCTTTTGAGCACACAACCATTGATACCAAATGAATTGATTAGGTTTAAGATACAAGGATGACATGGTAACCTTATGTCCACCTGGGATCTGATTCAAATAAAAAAAATAGATTTTGGTTGATCCAATTGAGTGGATCTTTTCCATCAAATTTGTGCATATCCACCTTTGGTAACAGGTTCCTCTGTAGCCATGTAGTTGGATTTGAAGTAGACTAGTTGGGTGAACCACCCTGGTGGGGTTGTGAAATAGTGATAGGTGGATGATTTGATTGATTATTTTTCAAATTCGTTATGATATCTACCAAACTATCTTATATGGATTTCATATTATATTGTGTGCCTTGCACCTCACTTTGAATGCCTTGCACACAATATTCAAGTTGGCTCACTTTGTGATCTATGTCAGAGAACCCTAGTTTAAAGGATCTAGTAAATACCCCTTATGACTCCATATCTTCCTTTTTATGAGTTTTACCTAGATTTTCAACACCCTTTCCTTGGCCCCGAGTTTGTGGACCTGCCATAAAAGTGATTTACGATGTTGACCCTGATTAGCACTTTTAACCCAACATTTACCAAGTGATTTTAGACTTATGTCAGACTCAAATCAAAACATACAAATAAAATACCCTATCCAAATTTTTCTAAGCTTTCCAAAAATGTAAATAAATCATAAAAATTCTTTGAATTGTGCACTATAGAGCAATTTTATTAAAAACCTTAAAATGGCGATAAATTTTGTAAAATATATCCAAATGATCTAAAATTTTAATGCAATATTAATTTAATGGTTTATCACCTCTATTAAAAAAAAATTATAGAAATTATCAATTATTTTTTAGATATAGCCAAATTAAAAAAATAAGGGTTTCACCCACAAGATTTCCCAAATCATAGCTCTGATACCACTTGTAATGAAATTACTTCAAAAATAAAGTAGAATATCAGAAATAGATCCAAATATAACTAAAATATATCAAAATATAAGATAATATACAAGCCACTTCAAGGGGGCAACCTCCACAAGCTTCAATAAGAGCAGAATTCATAATATGATGATAAATAGTTACCCACTACCTCCTATATATAGTCTATCTAGGCCATGGTTACTCCATAGGCTGACCTACTAGCCAAATGAATGCATAGAGAAATGTGAAATAGCATCAAAGAGGGATAATTAAGCCACAAGTTGTCTATTCTTATCCTAATACATGCGATAGGTTAGGGGCGTAGAAAAACAAGCATAAAAATGAAAAAATCTTATGAGTATGTAACTAAAGTGAGAGTTAATTTTTATAGAACAAAAATTAAATATGTTGTGAAGTTTATCCCCTTGGATTTGTTGTTGATAATTTCAAAAACCTCAAAAAAAACTAAGAGATGAAAATAAATAAGTATATTTTAAGCACCAAATACAATGTGTGTAAGATTTAACCATGATTAAACTTTGCTCTTTCCACCTCAAGACCTTCAAATTTTTATAGGGTTTTACTACATAGAAGCCCAAAATCAAGTGAGGAAATAACATTTTTAGCTCTCAAGTTTTTGATTTCTTGTCTTAGAGACCAATCATTACCGATCTAAAGGGATCGATGTCAATTACAAAATTGACATCGATTAAGGTATATCATCAATGTTTCTTATAAAACACATAAACATAAAGTATATTTTGATGAAAAAATGATTAATAAATGAATTTAAAACCCAAACATGTCATGGATTCTATAATAAATGGGTTATACAAACAACATGCAAATCATCAAATGTAAAATGAAGGCAAGAAAAATTTGAAGAAAACCATTATTAGCCATGTTACCTACCTTGTTCTATTTTTTACATAGAGATTATGGTCAATTCCTATAATTGACAATAATCTAAAAAATCAACATCGATCCCTATAACCTATGACTTACTTGAAAAAAAGATGTAAAAAATAAAGGTAAAACTGGAAAATTGAAGGTTTATATATATATATTAGAAAAACTAAAACTAGCATATCAATCTTCTTGGACATACGATATACCTGATCCTACTAAGCATGCCATCATGGTGTACAGGTATTACATAGAGGGGAGGTTAGTGTTATGTTAGTCCAATAAAATAAGTAAAAATAAAATATTAAATTCTTAACACATCTAGCCTAGACATTAGGGAGAGCATAGGTAAAAAACATATAAATGAAAACACAATTGGAACACAAAATAAACCATTATTTTACCTTCCTTGGAGCTCCAAATGGCTTGTTAAAGTGTTTTGATTAGTTTGTGCATCAATAAGAATTTGACAATGAAGCTTTTCTCTCTTCAAATTAGCATTATGACATTGGATTATGAGATATTTGAAGACATTTAGTCATAATAACTTTACACTAAAAGAGCTTATTGATCAATAGGTAAGTCATTATATTTATAGCCTCAAAAGTTAACTCTCACCCAAGGTGAGTTAAGATTGAGTTTAAACAAGGAATTAGTTCAAACTAACCCTATGTGAGTTATGGATATCTCTAATTGAGTTAAAATTTGTCATGTAATTATGATTTTAAATTAATAGGCATGGTTATCAAATTAGATATTTTGAGATATTTTGGAAGATCTTGACAACTCATAAAGGCAATGATGGAAAGGCTTGATATTTTAATTTTTAAAATTTCCATTTTTAGATATTCACTAATTGTAAATGGATAATTCAGCTAAGAATTTAATATTATTTACTTTGTTAATTAATTTTGATTAACATTTTATCTCCTTTAATATTTTATCAAGTGTTCAAATTAATGGGTTCATAAGCCAAATTGCTAGTTATGTCATAAGGTGATTAGGGATGAATCCATGAGAAGTTATTGTTGCATACAGGCTAGTATCTCAAATAGGGATACCTTAATAGGATTTTGAGCATTGATGAATGATGTATGGAAAAAATTTGAACATTGAGTGATTCAAAGGACTAATTTGCAATGTTTGATAAAAATCAATTTAAAGTCCAATCAAAAGCCAGTTGTGGCTAAAATTGGGTTTCTACACCTTTTGTCTATTAGGTAAAGGTAGTTTATAAATTACATCTACCCTTTTAGGGTTGATAGCAATACCTTATTTTATGATAATGTGATCGATAAGGTTAACTTCAATGACACAAAACATGCTCTTATTTGGGTTTAACGAAATGTCATACCTTTTACATCTTTTAAATACCCTTTCTAAGTGGTACACATGATCTAACCTATATTTTCAAAACATAGTTAGGTCATCTGTATATATTATTATGTATTTACCTATCAAGTCCTCAAAATTAAAGGCCATTTACATTTGGAAAGTGGCACCAATGTTGATTAACCTAAAAGGCATCCATCTATAAGTGAATGTGCCCCACTTGGTGGTGAAGGTAGTCTTATCTCTATCTATAGGGTTGACCAAGACTTGGTTGTAGTCTAAGAAGCCATCCAATAAGGACATCATCTAAGAATCACTCATCATTTGGATCACCTCATCTAGAGATGGAAATGGGTAATTATCTTTATTCGAGGCCCATTTCAAGTTTTAGAAGTCCATGCATAGGCAAATTTATCCATTCTTATTTCACACCAAGACCAAGTTATCCACCCAAGTAGAGTGGCAAACTAGGAAAATTATCCATGTAGAGAGTAACTTATGGACTTCCTTATGAATCAAGGGCTTCAATATTAGGTTTACTAACCTATACCTCTACCTAAAGGGTTTCTAGATAGGTCTTAAGGGGATGATATGAGTAATTACTCTTAGGTCAAAGACCTTAAGGTATATATAGGACTACGAAATCACGTCCTTATATCTCAACAATAACCTCTATAATTTATCTAATTCATGGTCTATCTAATCCAAACCCATATTAACCATATAGGGATTCTTCACAGTGCTGAGATTAATGAGTCAACACTTTTAAACTTTGAACTTGGGTTTTTTAGCCTAGAAGGTTAGGTCTAACACATCAAATGCTCTTTCTATTGAAATTATCCCCTTTAAGATCTAGTTTCCATGAATATTCAAGATCCCATCCTTATCCAACTCATTCATAAGGTTGTCTCTCTTTTTCATCTATGATTTAGGCCTTGAATATCCCCTCATTTCCAAGGAACTAGAATATTTGTTGGTCATCTTGAAAGACCTAAAATTTAGTCACATTATTTAGGATATAAGGGTAAGGGATGAGTCTCACAAAGAAATCTTGTAACTCAGTGTCATCCAAAGGGGTTAGGTTTATTATCACCTATGCTAGTGAGTATACTACCTAATTTTCCTCCTAGGGAATAAGGATAATATTGAATGTATTGAACATTATGATTAGATCCAAATCTCTATGTTTATACCTTCTAAGGTATGATAGTTTGCATTGAAACTTAGTCTTGATTTGGTTGACTACTAGTTTAGAGTCATTGAATACTCTTAGTTTTTTTTCCTTTTGTCTTAATGAAAATTATAATCCCAAGATTAAAGCTTCATAGTCTACCAGATTATTCATACAATGAAGCTATAACCTATATGATGATAGATGTTTCCTCCCTAAGGGATATATAATCAAAACACTAGCTCCACTACCTTGTTTGGAGTGAACTCCATATAAATAGATAGACCATAATTCAAGTAGACTCAATGTATGATTGGTTTGGTTTTTTAGAGTCTTAGTGCTTAGCGTGTAGATGCCTAGGTCTAAGGAAACTAGGTTTATATTTTCATTAATGGCATTGTATTTGGTGATCATATATTTCATGCATGGTTTTATATCTACTCTTATTTGGTTTTATACTGCTCTTCATGGCAACCACATATGGTATAAATATGTGTCCATATACCCATTCAAGTCTATAGACCAATCTTTGCTAAGGAACATATCATAAGATTTTGGTATATCCACCACTTGAATGTATATAAAGTGTTGAATCGTAGGCTCAAATTCTAACTATATGTGGACTTTTAAAATATTTCCTATCACTTTCACCCTTGACTTAGCTAACTAGACTATTATTTTTTCTAATTTTATGGGGGCTAGATTGAGTTTCTCACATATGCCTACTGGCATCACATTGGTCAAGGCTCCTAAATCTACTTAGAAGTTATGCATATTATTTTTGAATAACTAGATGGTTAAAATGAATGGGGGGAACTCCATTTTTTTCTTGTGACTGAGCACATTGGTGTGTGATACTCTTGATTTTGGCTGGGCCTATGAGGTTGAATTTTTATTCAAAGATTTTAATAGGAGATCCCATTATTTTATGATTTGATCAAGCTCATTAAGGGTAATGTTAGTATTTATATTTTTAATATCCTCAACTATGTTGTAACCTCCTTTGCGTTGGACTAGTGGGGTTTTCATATGTGTCTTGAGGTCTTAGAGTTGGGGGATCATTCCTAACATTTTGGTCTTGTGGGGTTGTACCATTATTAGGGGGTGTTGATGTAGTAAGGGGTTATTATTGTTACCTAGTCTAATGGGTGTAATTACTCCTTTGGAACTATTGAAATGATTTCACCTCACAATACCATCCTCTGGATCATTTTCTTCTTGGCTAGGGAAATCCATGGTATTTAACACCATGACAGTATAGGGGATTTACCCAAGTTAGAGGATTCTAGATGGTTGGGGACCACCTCATATTCTTCCATTTCCTTTTGAAAGATCTCAAAAGCATAACCAAAATCCATGAAATATAGTTCCCCATGCACTATCATGTTATGTACTCAACACAAATTAGGTGATTCTATCTCGAATGATCTCAAGGAACCTATTGGGTGAAGGTTCTGGGGGATTGTGAGGATGGTTATAGCTCTTGTTTGGTCTTTGATATGTGAATTTTTTATTATATATTTATGCATTAGAGTTACTCATCTATCTTTATAACCCTAGGAAGTCATTTTTGAGTTTCTATACCATCCTTTGAATGACATCTAGCTCAATTTTCATGGAATCTTGAGGCATGGTTTGCATGTTGTTAGCCATGGCTAACATCACTTGATGTTGAATCTAGGTAAACAAATCTTAGCTCCCTAGGTTTAGGAAACCCAATTGTTTGTTTAAATTGGAATGACCTAGTGATATTTGATGCATTATAAGGATTCACTAAGGTATAAGTACATTTTGACTAACATTGGGCAAGAATTTTAATGCAGGCATCTATGATAGCATACGAGGAGTGGGAATTAATGTGTGACCTTGGGGGTTTAGTTACCTATCCACTTTGATAGCCCTTATATAATCTGATGATATTTCAATTATATTTGCATCCCTTCTTAGTAACACGGTCATCTAAGGGTTTAGCACATTCTTATACATTTTTAGTTCTAGTTTAGGGTTGGGTTGATAAAGCATGGTTACCTGGCTATATATATTTTTAAACATAGAATTAAAGTTCTTAATGGGATCATTGGGTTCCTTATGGATACAAGTAAATCAATGGTATAGGATAATAGGGTCTATCACTTTTCCAAATTGAATGAGGAAAGTAGAACTGAAATGGTCACAACTATAGACACCCAAAATTGGCCGCAACTAGCTTCTGAATGGACTTTAAACTGATAGCTACCAATCATTATAAATTAAGCCTAAGAATCACTAAACATGAAAATTTTATCCATGCATCATTCATCAATGCTCAAAATCATGTTAAGGTATCTCTATTTGGGGTACCATCCCATATGCAATAGCAATCTCTCATGGATTCATCCCCAATCACCTTACAAACTAAAAATTGGTAATTTGGCCTATGGACTCATTAAATGGGGCACTTGATCCAATATTAAAAGAGATAAAATGATAATCAAAATGAATCATATAATTAAACAAAATTAAATTATTAGCTAATTTTCCTTTTTCAATTAATGAATATCTAAAAATGGAAATTCTAAAAATTAAAATATCAAGCCTTCTCATCATTGCCTTTATGAGTTATTAAGCTCTTCCAAAATATCTAATTTGAGAGCCATACCTAGTAATTAAAAATAATAATTACATGATAGTTTTAACTCAATTAGAGTTAGCCTCAACTCACCTAGGGTTAGCTAAAACTCATTCCATGTTTAAACTCAACCTTAACTCACCTTGGGTGAGAGTTAAATTTTGAGGCTATAAATAAAAGGCCATCTTATTGATTTCTAAGCTTTGATAGTGTAGTGTTATTAATCAATATTTACTCAATAAATCTCTCATAACCCAAAGTTATTATGCTAATTTGGAGAGATACAAGATTTACAAGTAGTGTTACCATGCCAAATTAATAAGCTAAGCCAAGCAGCCAAGCCAAGGTACCGAGGAGAGAAGGAGCAAAGAAAGCTTCATTGTCAAAGACTTATTGATGCACAAATTGAGCAAGCCACTTAAACAAGCCATTTGGAGCTTCAAGGAAGGTAAAATAATTATTTCTTTTATGTTCTAGTTATGCTTTCATTTATATGTTTGTTACCTATGATCTCCTTAGTGTCTAAGCCAGAGGTGTTAGGGTTTTAGTGTGTTATTTTGATTTATTTTATTAGACCAACATAATACTAACCTCCCCTCTATGGATTTATTGTTCACATCATGGCATGCTTGGTGGGACCATGCACCCCACAAGCATGAATGGAGTGTCTTGAGTACTTTTTGAGCCAATAATACTTCATTATAGAACTTAATTTTGTGATTTATTGCTAAATTTCCCATGTTTTTTATTTTGACTGCATATTCATAAATTTGTGACTGTGTAACTATGAATTTAGCATAAAAAACTATTAAATCACCAACCTAATTTGTGAATTCATCTCAAAAAATAGTAAAATTGCTTTAGTTTATCCTTAGACCTACATAACTATGAATTTAACACAAAAAATGTAAAAATCATTGATCAAAACACAAAATTGTCTTATAGGTAAAATCCTTTTTTTAATTTTAGCCAACTACAAAATTGCTACAGATAAGAAAAAAAATTATTTGTAGTAGAGAAATCATTGTTTTTTTTTGTGAAATCATTTTTGCTAGTAGTGAAATATTTTTAAAACAATGAAATCATTCATGTGTGATTTTATTTGTTACAAGTTTCTCAATAATAGTGAAATTGTCAAACAAAATAGTGAAATCATCAAACAGAGTAGATAAATCATCAAATAGAGTAGCAAAATCATCAAGAAAAGCTATGAAATTATTCAGAACCCATGAAATCAATCACTGTGAGTTTTAAGCATTCTATGTTGACTATGTTTTTATGATAGAATAATTTTGTAATTCATAATTTATTGCATAACTATGAAATCATTCTAGAGAGGTGAATTTATATTTTGTTGAGATAATTTACAAGGGAATCACTTTATTCAAGCAACAAGTAAACCCACTAACATCTTTTGCAGGACCTAAATGCCAAGAAAAGATAATTTTAAACAATCTAAGTTGCAAAATCATATTTAAATTTGGTGTTTTAAAATATTTCTTACTTCATTTTTTTTATTGTTTTCAACACAATGCCAAGGGTCTAAAACTTCATAACATATTTCATTTTGGTGCTATAAAAATTAACTCTCACTTTAGTTAAATACTTCTAAGAGTTTTTATTTTCATGCTTATTTATTGAATGTTTATTTATCAAGATGAATGCCATGTGTAGGCTCTCCCCACATCCCTTTTAGGGAAATTGTGTGATAAAAAATTCTCAATTTTTATATTTGTCTCTTTAGTCCAAAATCATGGAAGGAAAGTCACTAAGGCCCTCCCCAAAATCTGTATGATTTGGGTGACCCCAAAATGACCCTAAAGTCCTTCCCCTTTCTTTATTTCATGAATTTTTGGCTTATGTGTAAGAGTTCATTGCCTCCTCATAATTTATTTAAGGAAGCATTGACCTAAGAATTCATCTCTCGACATAGTTTCAACACCACTCTATGGTGGGCTATATAAATTTAGGGTGACATAATCGAATGCTTGTTTAAGTGGTTAAATAAGCTTTATTAGTGGTACTCAACCTCAGAATGTAAGAGCAACTCAGACATCACACTACATTGAGTAATTAATAAATGTAGTGTTTTTGAAAAGGATAAGACCTTTTAATAACAAGTTGGTTGGCATGGATCGAAATGACATGATTGTTCCCTAGTGTTAACCACACAAATGGGACCATTTAGAAATGAGCAAAAATTGATAGTTTAGACAACCCCACTTGTCATAGTCATATTGTTGATGTATGGAGCATAGCCTAAAGTTCTATGTCATTATAATAACTCTTGAAAGAATAGGGGGCATAAAAAAATTAATTTTCATGTGATTTTACTTTTTGGATTAACAACTTAAAATCCTCTCAAGATCAAATATATAGATAAGATTTGATAGTATGATGCAACCTTGTCAGTTTTAGGATCTAGGATATTGCACTTAGGTGTTTTTGTCATTTTATCCTCTTTACTTACATTGCCTTGTGTCAAAACTATTTTTTTTAATACCATGTCAAAAATGAGTATTATTTACACATCACTTTATTTAAAGAGGTGTTATTCTATCCATTTGACAACACACCGTTTCCTTAGTCTTTTGTCAAAAACTTGTGTGTGAATCACTTTTTTGAAATGGGTGTCATTGTGATACCTAATTCATTTCAAATTTTGTTCTTTAGAGTCTTGAAACAAACCATTTTTCATATCTTTAAAGCATGATAGTGTCATTATGTTACTTGAATTATTTTAAAGACTTGTTGCCTTATGTCTAGATTTCAAAACTAAAGCCATGTATGCCTTTTGGATCTATGTCTAATACCATCATGCTTATTCTTGTTTAGTTTTTTAATCTATTTTGAAAAGAATAGTATTCTAAAATCAAGTTTGAAATTAGCCTTGATAAGTTTAGATTCAAACATTGATTTTTTTATACTTATGCCTTGAATAATTTTGGCTTAGGGGTTCACCCTTCACTTTTGGGTTGTGTAACTTAGGTTAGTTCTTTGTTCAATTTAAAGACTATTTTTGTGCTTAAATTTAGGAAAGTTTTTTATCTTCCATATACCTACAATTCAATGTCTTTTGTTAAATGATCAAGTGTATATTTACATATGAATGCCTAGTTTGTGTCAAAGTGTTTCAAAAAAATTAGATTAAATCTCTTTCCCTTTCAACCTAGTTTGTTTAAAAGTCTATATTTTGTGCCTTGTACCCAAAATACCTAATAGTTCCTATTTTTAGCCTAGCTTTTGTGCCTTGTTTTCATAAATACCTAGCAACCTTTATTTCTTTAGACCCAGATAAGACTTGTTTGAAAAACTTTTTACCTAAGTTTGGAATTTTGATTTTTATTCACCCACTGGATATTTTTGTGTAAGACATTTGACATTAGACTATCTTATAACAAGTTTATCACTAACCTTTTTAGATCTACGACTCTAGTATTTAGACCATGTTAGACTAAGTTTAGACCATTTGTCTTTTTAAACCTTGTTTTATATAATTTGTACAATTCTAGGCCTATCTTCATAGAACATTTATGATTGAGTTGGATATGTCTAATTACACTCATAGTGGATCTATGTATAATCTAGGTTATGACAACATGGTTGTATAATATGACTTTGTTTAAGACCCCTACAGTGATGATTTTGTTTATAAGATGGATCCTTATCCTCGTTACACTAGTCAATATGGTGAAAAAATCCAAGATCTCTTAGCCCACTATTTAATGTGCCTCCTTATTCAGATCAAAACAAAAAACAAACCACATAATACCTTGCTAGCATACCATCAGTTATAGACCAAGTTTAAAAACAATTGTATTATGTTACTATGCCATTAATATATGATCCTTATTTGTTTGATCATCACTTGCTTGAAAACAAGGACAAAGTCTTAGTCAAAGCTATAGAGGTAGGGTCCAAGTTTATAGTAGACTTCCCCCATGAAAATTTACCAAGTCTAGTTAGAGTGACTCTCAACATGCCTTATACCAAAACCATTGAATAAACCTCTACTAACCATTCTCAAGCACTCATTCCAATGTCATATCAAGACCCAAATATGCTTTTTAAAGGAAAGGGCATCATGGAAGTCTACTTTATACAAATGTAACAAGCATATTAAACTTATTTGAATCCAACATGTAATTTTAATACCATGGGCATGTCAAATGCTCCTCTTATAGAGTTAGCTCCTTCAATAAGAATATTAATTGAGTTAATAGATCAAGATAATTTGATTATAGACCTATTTGGGAAAATAACTTGAGTTAGAGACATGTACAATGTCCCACCTATCAAAGAAGTGACTATTGGTTTTACAAAGAGAAATGTGCCAAAAACGGTGGATAACACATGTCTTCCAATCTAGGCCAAATTGGTTTAACTATGCCAACCAAAAATCCATAATAAATGACTTTAGTTAATAACATACGGGGTTCATAATTGTAGGAGATAAGAACTCCTATGTCCCAACCATAGTAATTTACCTCTAATCCTCAACCAGTTGCTTCATCAAGTACACAACCATAGGGATTAAGTAATCAAGAACTAAATAGTGCTTTGCCTCAACAAAAAGTGATAAATGATAATCCACCTCAATAACTAATGAATAACATTCCACAAAAATAAGCATAATTTAATCTACCATCATATCAGAGGCCAAACACTATGCCACCTCATCAGGGGGAAACAAATATTCTACCTCATTAGGTAGTGAAAAATGTGCATCTCCAGTCGTAGACAAACATACCTTAAAAATTAAAAAAATTATCTAATAAATAATGTATGTCTATTAGTCAATGATAAATTTTAAACATCCAACAAATGTATACTTCACCATAGGTGTTCATGCAATAAATAGGTACCACTATTCCACAAGTTTTTATCAAGAAACAATTTACCTTTTGCTCAACTCATGCCATAAATACAATGATAGGGCCTTGGTCCACAATAATTGCCTTTTGCTCAACTAAGTTTGACTAGTTAGTAGTAAATCCCTACTCAACCTTAATAGGCACAATACCTTCCCCAAAACCATATCCTTCTAATGTAGCCATAATTCCCTCAAAATTAAACCTATACAATGAATCCAAACTAGAATATCACAAAATAATGCATGTAATTTAAAAAAATGCATCCCAATCTATAGATGCATATTCCTAGTCAATTCTTTGATCAAAATAACACTTCACAACAAACCATACCTCAATTATACCTTGGTCAAAGTAATTCACTTTTGACCACCTAGCCTCCACCTCAACCAAATGTTCCATCTAGTTTCTTGGCATAATAATTACAACAAATGAAGGATATAATTACCACCATTCAAGTACGAAAGCAAACCAATAAGTTTAAGTTAGATTTCACATGTTCATACCCATTCAACATGGAGTATCTATAGATAACATTTCCTCCACAGTACAAACCACTCAAATTTGATAAATACAAGGGCAAAGGAGACCCTAAGCCCCATTTAACATAATTCTTTTTTGCTTACCAAACAATGCCTTATAATGAAATTTATTTCCTCTTATTTTTTCCTTGGAGTCTATCAAGAAAATATTTGGAGTGTTTCCTAAAATTACCAAAGAATTTTGTATCCAATTTTAATGACTTTTCATAAAAAATTTGCAACATTTATCTTACAATCTTGAACATGAGATCTCATTGGTAGATTTGACTGACAATCATAAATTTTGTGAAAGATTTGAAATTTATTTACAGAAATGAAGAGTGATTTCTATTCACTTCACCCATAGCTTACCAAAAAAATAATCAGTCATTGTGTTTAATAAAAATTTGTATAGTGAGATATCCTATCATTTAGAGCTTTAGTGTGCACATACCTTAAAATAGATCATCAAAAAAGGTTTGTTACTAGAAAAGGACCTTATTAATAAATGGATTATTAAACTAACCTCATCAAACCAAATTTAGAACAAAACTAAGGAATAGGCCAAAATCAAAAACAAAACCAAGTCCAAGTGCAAGCATCTCTACTAGCCTAGGCTAGCAATTATGAAAAATCCAAGAAATTCAATTAAAATAAGAATGTTATTGGAATTATATTCACTAATTCACTTCATGTCCAAATGGTACAAACACCATCTTCTTAGCCAATGCCACAAATGTAACTTAATCCTCATCAATAACTTATTCTACAAGTGCAACCTTCATAGCAACCTAGATTAGCTCAACAAATGTAGAAACCATTACTTTGTAAACCCTTCCTTTGAGAAGAAATGCTCCTACTTGTTGAGTATTTAGTGATCTTGGAGAGCCCAATCAAGCCATTTTTCACAAGATAGCCTATACTAACATGATTAGTTCGACAATTTTAATGCATTATCCTGACGGTATTTCATATCTGAACTAGTATAAAGTGAATGTGTTTTATGAATACCATCATGTTAATGTACATAATATACATCATTATGTGCATATAAATCACCTCATTGAAAATATGTTTGACAATGGGGAGATTATATTGGATAATAGAGCTTCTACATCTAATTAGAACCTAGGCATATACCAAAACCATTTTCCACACCATAACAATCAACAACATCAACAACAAAGGCTGGAAAAACAACAAAAATAGTATCAACAACCAGGAAAATAATAACAGTATCAATAGCAACAAAACTAATTTCAACCAAATACGAGGAAAAAAGGCTCGAATGACCCCACCAACTAATAGACTTACCATGTAATTACACATGACTACAAAGTTATAGGTCATATTGTGGGAGGTCACATTTTAACCACCAGTATCAATCCTAAACCAAATGCTAATAGAATATGACCATTAATAAATAATTCCAATCAACCCATCTATTGCAATAATCCTTCCTTGACTTGAGACTACAAACAAGCACAACAACCACCAAGGATTACTATTTTGGGACCTTATACTGATAACTCATCATTACTCCATGACCACACCAAGTGCACTAGTAATTGAGACCTATCCTATCTGGCCTCCTTCCATCATCATTTTATAGCAACAACAATCCTACATCTAATCTTGATTATGCAATCATAACTCAGTGTTCGAATATTACCATTTTGAGCCCAAAACCTTCTACCAATGAACCCATCCAACCCACTATCTTGGATAAGAACAAGCCATATAACACTATTAAGTAAAATAAATTTGATATTATGGAACAACTTTAGAAGATGCCCTCATAGATCTCTATTTTGAATCTATTACGTATGTGTACTATCCATAAAAACATCGTAATAGAATTCCTAGGCCAATCCCAAGTTCCCAATGATATAACCCCAAAAAAATTCCAAGATTTGGTTGGACATCTAACCCCAATCCAAAAATTGACCTTCGACCAAAGTGATATGTCATCCCTCAGCCCTCTCCATAATCACCACCTATATATTAAAGTTGTCATCATGTGACAGAAATTCAAATGTGTCCTCATAGATAATGGGTTAGGCCTAAATATTGTCTCTAAAGTTCATCAAATGTCTTAGATATATGATAGCTAATATATATCCAAAGATATCAAGGCCTATAATAATGAAGAATGGGAATCATAATACACCATAAGCTTGTTAGTTATCATTGGGCACTTAACCCACGAGACACTTTGTCATGTGTTAGACCTAGATATATCTTACAATTTACTCTTGGGTGGGCCTTGGATACAATAAATTCATGAAATCCCTTTGACATTACACTAGTGTCTCAATTTCTCTCACTTAAGCATAAAGGTCACTATCAGTGGAGATTTACAGCCCTATGAACATTGAAAACATTTGGAGGTGGAGTATGAAAGTTGAAACTACCACTTTGGCCTAAATTTAGTTCCAAAAAAGGATAAAGACAAATAAATACTTATTGAGTTACCAAAGGCTGATTGCATAGACCCAAATAACCTTGATTCATCTTCACATATACCACCGCTTGAAATGTATAATCAATTTACCATCTTAAATAATGACCCAGAAGAATATTTTCCCCATGACACATTTCACATTACTAATATTCCATAGAACTCCAAGTCCTATGGAAGACCTAAATCCAAACCACTTTTCTTGGAATGACAATGAAAAGGAAAGGGCAAACTTCATAGTCTATCTCCTTTCAATTTCACAATGGCCACTAACCAAGAAAAGGACCCACTTACCAAAGATGAAACCTAGTTTTACAATGATAAATTGGTTGGTTTTTATAAAAATGCTAAATATCCCATTCTTAATAGGATCATAGAGAACCAATATTATGAAATAGGAGGCTTCACTAAATCATGAAGGAACTCTTGAGACAATTTCTATAACTAAGTAAAAAATAACCTATGTATTAGATTTGAACCACTTGGGGGTGACCCCTTGTACCTTATTCATGTTTCAACAATAACATCTAGTGATGATAATGCTAATAGTGAAGCAAATTCTGATCATAACATTTATGAATACCTTACCAATACCAACTTGTTTGAACAACATGCCATTTTTACTATTACCCCAATTATATAACATAATATGCTTCCTCTTTATCACCCTCAACTTATAGCATAAGACCAATAAGAATCCATAGTGCCCATAAATGAGTTTGAGAGTGATGAGGCCTTTTGTGATTTTATAGGCCTAAGAGATAATGTTTCATTGGAAGACCATAAATAAGATTTATATATCAAACTAGATATTATATGCTATTTTGGAGAGGGGGTAAACACCTTTATCCAAAAATAAAATAATAAAACATTAAAGTCCCAAAGTGAAAACCTATTTGAGGTGCTTTTGGACCATGGTAAAAGTAAAGAGAAAGGCTAGTATTTTGGTGAAAACTTGTTTTAGGTGCCATTAGATGGGGGTGTTCGCCTTTCCTCTAAGTAACTACAAGATACCACAAATGATGAACCTACTTTTGAGTCTGAGTTTAGTTGTGTAGAACAACCTACCTTTGATCAAATTGCATAATAATTTCTAGTAGTGTTTATAACATGGCCATCCCTACCATTAGGAGATTTAAATTCATCTTGTTTAGGTGATATAAAATAACCAATCCAAATAGAGGACATTGTAGTTTATAAGCCAATTCAAATCATTATAAACCATTTTGGAAGATTGATCGACTCTCCTAGTAGAAAACACTATAGAAGTTAATATCATGACTCTATATGACATGAAATGGATCAAATTAGGCACTTCCATACTAAGGAGGAAAGTGAAATTTTTACATACCTTTTGAGGGAATTTTTTGACATCTTCACTTGGGCCTATTTAGACATGCCATGTTTGGACCCCACCTTGGTTGTGCACCACATTTTTGTATATCTTGATGCTAAACATATGAAACAAAAATTGCATAAGATGCATCCTCATATTGATGTGTTAGTATATAAACAGTTGGAAGAACTATTAAATGAGAGATTCATCTGACTAATTGACTACTCAATTTAGATCTCAAATGTTGTACCAGTCAGTAAGAAGATAGAAGGAATCAGAATATACAATTATTTTAGAGATATAAATAAGGCTTAGACCAATAATTATGTACCAAACATTGACATGATAGTTGAATCCATAGCAAGGTATGAAATGCTTTCACTTATAGATGGATTTTTAGGATATAAATAGATCTAGATTACACTAGAAGACTAACATAAAATAATGTTCACCACTCCTTGGGGAATATTTTATTATTAGGTCATGCCATTTGGTATCAATAATGTTATGTCCATGTACCAAATATCCATAACCATCATATTTTATGATAAGATTCATGATGTTTTTAAATACTATCTCAACAACATATTGGTAAAATCAAAGACCCAAGTTGATTATCCAGCTGCACTATAAAGAATATTTGAGAGGCTTCATGAATACAAGGTCAAACTCAATACCAAAAAGTGAATCTTTGGTGTTACTTAAATAATATTTTTAGGCTTCATCATCTCTCATATATTCATTTAATTTGATCCTACCAAAGTTCAATCCATTACCAAGATGTCACCACCTTTGAATTTGAAGTGGTTCCATAGTTTATAGGGCAAGATTCAATCTATTAGGAGATTCATCTCATAATTGGGTGACAAATTCCATTAATTTACACATTTGATAAATAGGGTGTCACATTTCATTAGGATAAATAATTCAAAAAAAAAATCAATACCTAAAGGAATATCTTACCAATCAACCTATTTTATTACCGCCCATGCCAAGAAAGTTGATCCTACTATACTTGTCTACCATAGATAAATCCCTAGGGGCATTTCTAGCTCAGAATGACAATAATGGGAAATAAGATGTCATTTATTATCTAAGTCATACACTAGTTAGATAATTACATAATTATATTCCCATTGAAAAATCTTATTTAGATATAGTCTTTGCATCCTAGAAGTTGTGACACTACATGCTAAACAAGACCATAGTTATTTCCAAAGTAGATCCACTCAAGTATCTACTATATAAAATAGATTTAAAAGGCCATATAGATAAATGGATCATATTTCTGAGTGATTTTAAGATAGAATACATCAACCAAAAATCTATCAAAGGATAAGTACTTGCAGATCAGCTTGATGAAGATTTGCTTGTAGATACTAGACCACTAACTTTTCAGTTCCTAGATGAGTCCATTATGACAATCATTGAAATACCTCCTAAGGATCAGCACTAAAATTTTTATTTTTATGTCTCATTCACATCACATGGATTAGGGGAAGACTTATTATTTATTACACCATGGGGAGATCTTATCCCTGAATCATTCTATATTATCTTTTCTTGCACTAATAATATGGCTAAATATGAATCACTCATCATAGGGCTTAATCAAGAAATATAATGGAATATCCAACACATTAAGGTTTATTTTGATTCTCAGGTAATCATAAATCAAGTTACATACCAATTTCAAGCCAAAGATGATAATATGGTGCCATACAAGGTCATGATCGACACTCTCAAATAACATATTGCCAACATAAAGTTTAAACACATACCTAGGGCTAGTAACAGGATAGCAGATACCATAACCACCATTGGCTCCTTGATATTCCACAACAACAAAGAAAAATCACATAAGTTCCTCATTGAAAATATTTTAGAACTTTTTCATGAACCTTTAAACATTTTAATGATATCTTATATTATTGGTCCCAACTCTATATGGTATTTAGACCTTTTTACCTACCTACATGGCCATATCATGCCACCAGACCTATCATGGATATAACAAAATGCCTTTACCCATCAAGCATCATGTTATACCTTACTTAGATCATCCCTTTACCACTACATCTTTGATGGAACTCTACTTCATTTTAAATTCAATAGAAGCAACATTAGCATTATGAGAAGTTCATGAAGAAGTATGTGGAGCCCACACTAGTGAGGTTGTCCTAGATAAAAATCTCATATGTACTAGGTATTATTGGCCAACTATAGATGTAGATTTAGTTGATTATGTCAAAAGTTATGACAAATTCTAAAGGCGTGCTAATATAATTCATGCCCTAGCCAAAACACTAAAACTAATGCTTACACCATGGAAATTTGAAATATGGGGACTTGATCTCATTGAGAAGATTAACCCTACCTCATATTATGTTCATAAACACATCCTTATTGCTAATGAATATTTCACTAAGTGGGTTGAAGCTATACCCCTCACATGACTATAAAATAGATTTCCAAGTTCATCTTCTATCACCTCATTTGTCACTATGGTATCCCATATGACATTATATCTAATAATGGTAGATCATTTAAAAACAAGGATGTAAAAACACTTTGTGTTGAGTAAATATTACCCAACATTTGTATACTACATATTACCCATAAGGTAATGGCCAAGTAGAGGCATCCAATAAAACCATTGTCAACATCCTTAAGAATATTGTTAATGATGTTGGCCATGATTTTCACCTTTAAATATTCCATTCTCTCTAGGCATACTATACTAATTACCATACTCAAACTAGAACTACTCCATATTCCCTAATTTACGTCACAGAGTCCATCATTATTATTAAGGTTGATTTACCTTCTCTATGTATCTCATTCAGACATGTCCTAGATGATGAATATTATCAAGTATCTCACCTACAAGAGCTATAGTTACTTGAAGAAAAACATATGGTTATTGTCAATAGCCTTCACACATACAAGAAATAAATATGTGGCTAATATAACTGATGGGTCAAACATAAAGAGTTTAATCTTGGGGATCATATTCTAAAAAACCAAAATAACACCAAAATTAAGAAGAAGAAGAAGAAGAGGCCAAAGTTCAAACCTAATTGGATAGGCCCATACGTCATTATTGCAAACTATGGCTTTGAAGGATATAGGCTCATTACACCAGACATAGATGAACATGATGAGCTGATGAACATCATACACCTCAAGCATTACTTCACTTGAGAGACTTGAAGTATTTTCTATGAGTTTTATTTATGTTGTACCATATTATGATCTTTTTTGTACCATACCCTATACCATTATACCATATCTTTCTTATTGAACACAATTATTTTTAACCTCCCTCCCAAAAATCTTTGACCTTGGTTCCATTCAGTTGGTTCTTTGGGCACCTTCAGTGAGGGGATTCAAATGAAAGTTTCAATAATTGATTCAATATTCTAGATAGTGGTATTATCTTGGACTAATATGATATTGATTTGATATTTTTATCCTTCATTTTTTGTTTTGTTTCATTCCAAGTATTCCTAATTATAGCCACCTATGGTAAAATGAGTGTTCCACTTTGTGTTACTAATTATAACTTTCTATGGGAAAATTAGTATCATTAACCTACATTGATGTTTCCTACTTATAACAACCTATCAAAAAATTAGGAAAACCTTCATCATGCTTTGAAGTCCCACCTTGCCATTCCTATGCCATACTATGTCATTTGCTTAATTTGAGAACTTTTTGCTACGTAGTCAAATTCCTTTGTTGTAAGGTATACCTATAGTGACTTGAGGTTCTAATAGGACTATGAAAGTAATTCTCAATTCACATTGAGGTCATCTTAGTCACCCTTTTTCCATACTCTCACCATTTTATGAGAAATTTCAAGTTTCACCACTCTCACCATTTTACGAGTTGAACCATTTAGTATCTCATAATTCTCTATCAAGTTGTGATGCTTCAAAATTTATTAAAACATTTTTGAATTATTTTAGGCTCTTGACATTTTGTGAGTATTCTTAGTTTTGTATGCACTCACCTTTTTATGAGCTCATTCCCATTTTCATCTATAATTCAATTTCATTTTCTTATCAATCATGTTATTATATCCCATATCCTAGGAAAACTACAGTTGGCCTAAATTTTATGTTGGAACTTGTATACCTAAAACTATGTAGATAGTGTTCACTTGCCTAGTGCATCGAGAGTCAACTTGGCTAGCCCTTCCTTTTTTTATATTCCCCCATTTATTTATTTATTTTATTATTTATTATAACCTAGAGACAATTTTTGTCATCTTGTTTGTTCTTTGTTTGTGCTAACATTATGATTAACCTTTATTTGTGTTTGTTTCATATTGTTTTGATTGTTTTTTCTTTTAGTTTATTGGTGATTTTTGTCTTCTTATTTGTTTTTTTGTTTGCTTGTTAGTTTTATTTTAATATTATCCCTTGACTTAGTCTATTTGCATTCATTGGGTGATTCTTTATGCATTATATTTAAGTCCATCCATATTCATACATCGACATTATCATCTTAGTTTTTATCATTAGTGAATTGTTTTCAATTATTTATTACATTGTGTGTCGATCCTTATGCATATTTCATCTAAGTTCTCATGATATTTTATATCATGATTCATACCATCATGTGCTATAAAAAAATAATCTTAAGAAATCTTACAATTAATGACATCATGATACTTCTCCTTAATTACCTAAAAAATTCCCAATCTATTCAAATCATTTCCCAAAGATAGAGTAATTAAATATGAAAAAAAAGTATTCCTTGCTAGTTAGGACGTGCATCTCTATACTAGCTGGTTGCCCAAGTTCATCTTTCTCCTCTATACTGGATTCCCCTTACTCTATGAGTATGGATTCAATTATAAGCCCCCTTTTCCACTTTTTCATATTATCCCACCCATAGTGCCATTATTACAACTACCTTTGGGAAAATCAATGTGTTTGATAGAGGTAAAATCACTGATAGAGGGGTGAATCAGTGAGCCCAGATAATCCAAATTCAATTTCAATCATTTCAAACTCTTAATTGAATACTGTAAGCATTCATGAAGCATACACATCATTTATCATAATGAACAAGAGAGACAATGCAAGATCAAGCACATAACATAAGACATATGTGATAAATTAATATTCTATAATATAAATAACTAATTTATTCAAAATAAAACTTATCAAGGAACTACAATCCCTTATTTAGTGAGACTACAATCTCATAAGGTGATACAACACCTATCTAACTGAGCAACCATAACAACTAGACCTTTAGTAAGTTACACCTTGTAAGGAGGATACAAATCTCTATATGTTAAGAAAACACAAAAAAGTATAATAATAGAACATCTCCTAAACATTGATTTCATACCAATCTGATGGAGATATAAAGTATATCATCTCTCTTCAATTTTGCACACTCAATACATCTAAAGCAACTTTTTGGATCACTCTAAGCCTCTTCACTCATCCTAAACCTAAAAGATCACCATTATAACATAAAAATCATGACCCAAAGGTCATACACATATTCCTCACTCTACTTTACTCATGAACTCATCAAATCAACAACCTCCCTCTTCTTCTCTCTATAACTTTCACATGTACACTCCTCTTCAAAGTCTAGAAACCATCATCTTTGGTTTCACTATTTATAGAGAATTCATGATCATAACCATCTTGGTTATCCAATAAGCATTCCTTAACCCTTAATTAATCTATAACATTGAGACATAACTCATTACCATCCACATAAGTCATTAATATCACCCATGGTTCACCCTTAAGTAGCTACACCTTTCAATTAGGCCCTTATAGCTCTTATAGGTCTCATGGAGACCTATTCACCCATTTATAAATTAATTAATAAAAAAATAGCATAAGTCCACCCTAAAATAAATTATTCCACTCCTTATGTCCCCTTTAACATCCTCAAATTATTACAGCCATCGTTGCTCACCTCTGTGTATGCTCAATCAACTCAAACAATGACCTTATACATAGAAACACCATGAAAAAACATAGTTAATTTATTAAGCATTATTCATAATCAAGATAGATTTATAAAATCGCCAAAATCCATACAAATTATTCTCATGGAGTTTAAAAAACTCTCTAATAGCAAATTCATCATGAAACATCATCAACACAAGCTCAATTAACTTTCTTGGGTCACTTGCAGTCCATGGTCAAACACATAGTCAACTTTTGAGCATAATATCTTTGACTGTACATAATTTCAAATATTTAAATATATATTTACAAATTTTAATTTTATTAATATACAATTTTTATTTTTATAATACCATCAAATTCATCTTGGATCAAAAGTTATATCCAAAATATAGAGCACTAGTTTTTCCCTTTGTTAAATTCAAATATTTGAATTCAAACAGTCACAATTAAAACTCAGACACTATGATATCATCTCATGCCTTCATTACTTAGATTAATCATGCACCATTTATCTCTATTATCATTATTTCTACCTTTACCTATCATTTCTCATCATTGGATCTTCATCTTGATTATTTGACTTAATGTTCTCTGTCAATCTCATGTACATAGCACGGTCTTTATCTATGTTAAACATTAGACACCTTGAAATAATCTCACTCAATAATATATATATATATATATATATATATATATATATATATATATATATATATATTTATGTATAAAAATATTCTTGCCATTATATCTTATAATAATCCCAATATTTTCCTCTACTCCATGTTAAACTTTGAACACTTTTCCTCATCTCACTGCTTCATAACATCTTGGAACAAACACAATCCATTGATCCTTTTATAAGGAGATCGATCTTTAACTTTGTTAACCAGCAAACACTTTGACCCATTTGAATTAATATTCACTATATATCTTCACTATATGATCAGCCATGAGCCATTAGATCTCCATCTGCTCTTGATCTTTAACATCATGAAAAATAGACTATGGGGACTAATTACAATTTGCTTAAAAGGCCAACTTTGGACCTCAATAACTTTTGTTGTGCTTAGATGCATGATCTAAAATTTGGAAAATATGATATAATATTAAATAATAATCCAACCATGTATTAATAATCTCTTGAAACCTTTGAATGTGTGAGATATAACACAATTAATCTACTCACTTAGATTTTTCTGCCACAAAGCCAACTATGTCAAGAACTATCTAGAAGACCAACTTTGAACATGCATATCTTTTGATGTGCTTCATCGCATGACATGAAATTTATATAGTATCAAATAGGAACAAAAATTTAAAAAAAAAATATGATCACTTTATCCTAATACCTTCACACATGAAAAATATAACACCATCAAAATGCCTACTCAACTTTTCTTGCCACATTGCAAATTTGGCTAAGTATGGGAAAGC
This sequence comes from Torreya grandis, assembly GCA_037957365.1. Lineage (NCBI taxonomy): Eukaryota > Viridiplantae > Streptophyta > Pinopsida > Cupressales > Taxaceae > Torreya > Torreya grandis. The sequence continues at coordinate 854,106 of JARHVA010001870.1, forward strand.
ACTGTTAAACTGCTTGGGAGCCCAACTTTGCACTTGAATATATTTTTTTATGCTTCACCAAATGACTTAAAATTTATTTCATATAAAATATTAATAATACAAAATAAACCCATGCTACCATTTCTTCCCGACTCATTCATATGTGGTAATTATGATGTCATCAAACTGTCTGCTTATATTTTATACCATTAAACACAAAATGTCTAAATGAAAACTATGGACTACTAGATGGATTCCATTTATGTAAAAAATAACACAATGCACCCTTTAATTCTAATATTAACCCTTTTACATACTCAAATCACCATACTCATCCTTAATCATCTCTAACCATGCCAAAATTAAAGATCAACCAAGCCACCCTCAAGCATACTAGGACAAGCACTTTGTACACTTTATCATTGACACATAGACTATCAAGACACTTCAAAAACTCACAGAGACACCTCCATGACATACTATGACATAATAAACAACTCTCAACAATATCCCCCTTTGTCATTGATATCAACACCCATCATAAAATAATATACATCTCGCCTTCCTTCTTTTTCTTTAAACACTCTCATAATAGAAATCTTCTCCCCCTTTGACACAATTACAAAGTGGGCACCAACTGATGTTGAGGACCTAAAAATAAAATAAATAGGAGAGGAACACATTATAAATATTATACAAACTCCATGTTACCTTGAGCTTTCTTTTTCTTTCCTTAAAAACTTCCTCTTGCTCCATGCCAACACTCTCTTCGATCAAGCATTACAACCAATGAAGAAAGAACACATAAAAATACTAAAATCTGATGGAATCACCAAGAAATATCTAAGAGTGATACCCCCCAATATTTATGAGAAATTTTTCCTCTTGAACATCTTTAGATCTCCATACACTATGAAGAACCACCACACATGATCACTAGCCTTCTCTCTCTAGACACTTTCATGACTACCAACTCAGCATCTATACTGAAGCTTCTTTATAAAACTCTAGAGAAAGATCATGAAATTATTACTCCCATTAACCAAAGACATTTTATTGAAATAAATGACACACAAGCATTGTCTTAGATACTCAAATATATCTTTTGATAATGGTTTGGTCATAATATCTTCAAGTTACTCTTTTGTAGGCACATGCTCCAGCTTAAAACTTTGATTAATCACTTATTTTCTTAAAAAATAGTTTCTAATAGGAATGTGCTTAGTTTTTGAGTACATAAAATTATTCTTTGAGATACTAATTACACTAGTATTTCCATAATAAATAGGGCAAGGTTTATTTTGTATCACTTTATAATTCTCTAAAGTTTGTTTAATCCACATGGCTTGAGTACACCAAGAATAAAATACTTTATACTCAACTTTTTAAGTTGATAGAGACACTAAGGCTTTATTATTGATTATCCAAGACACCAAGCAATCCCCCATGAAGAAAATCCCACCACTGGTACTCCTCCTATCACCCACACATCCTTCCCAATTTGCATCAGTATATGATTTTAAAGAGAATTATTTATGCATGGGATACCATAAAAAATACTCTATGGTTCCTTTGAGATACCTCAAAATCCTTTTAACTGATTTCAAATTATATTATCTAAGGTCATATTGAAACCTTCCTACAAGACCCACTTTTGCATGATGCTAGGCCTAGAAGCAGTAGAGTACAAAAGACTTCCAATCATGGATCTATACAAAGTTTGATCAACTTTTGATGATTCATTCAATTTACTTAACTTGCATCCTATGATCATTGGAGTACCCATTGTCTTAAAATACATCATGTCAAACTTCCTTAACATATCCTTGATGTATTTATCTTATGAAATTAATGTCCCTACTTTAAGTTGATTAATCTATAATCCTAAGAAGAAAGATAGTTATCCCAACATTGACATTTCAAACTCAGTCTTCATAGTATCTACAAATTCTCTACTCATTTTATCATTGTCAGATCTAAAAACTATGTCATCAACATAAAAAAAAACTATCAATTGATGATTGCTTTCTATTTTAATGTATAGATTACTATCAACTACCCCCATTTTATAAACTTTACTCAAAAGATACTTATCTATCCTATCATACCAAGCTCTAGGAGCTTGTTTAATACCATATAGAGCCTTCTTCAATTTACACGTAAAATATTAATTACTTGACATGAAGTATCCTTCAATTAACTCAATGTAGACTTATTATTTAATAATGCAAATTTCACATCCATTTGATATGCCTTAAATCCTTTGAAACATGCATATGCCAAGAAGAGTCTAATTATTTCCATTCTTGCCACAAGATCAAAATTTTCATCAAAATATATTCCTTCAACCTAAGCATATCATTTACACACCAACCTAGCCTTGTTCCTTGTGAATTCTCCTTTATCATTCATCTTTTTTTTTGAAACCCCACTTTATACCTATCACATTTTTATCTTTTGGCCTAGGAACTAAGTCCCATGTTTCATTCTTTTTTATTTCATCCATTGCATCATTACAACTTTCATCTTTGCTAGCTTCCATAAATTTTTTGGGTTCAATCATGGATAACAAAGCTAAGTCTTGATGATTTTTATTGGTCAAGATTCTCATTCTAGTCTACAACCTTGCATTAACATTTCCAATAAATTGAGAGATTAGATGATTTTTCTAAATTCTTCTAGATGGATCTCTAGATTCTTATCTTTCTTTCTCCTCTTTATCTTCATCATCTATTTGAATGGATAGTTCATTGCTATTTTCAATAGAATTATGAATTGAGTCACTTACCTAGAATTTAGGCTTCTTAACTCTACTTGTCTCATCTATCCTTACATTTCAAATTTTCAACAATCTTGTGAAGTATCTTGTTAAAACACCTAAAGGTAATACTAATAGAAGAATAACCTAAGAAGATTCCCTCATCATACCTTGAATCATATTTCCCAAGATTCTCTTCATATCTTTTCATGAAGCACCTATTCCCAAACACTCTAAAATGTTTGACATTAGTTGCTCTATTCTTCCATAAATCAGAGGGAATTGTATTACCATTTACTCTAATTTGACACCTATTTAGGATGTAAAATGAAGTTTTGGCTACCTCTTCCTAATAGTCATCTAATAATTTTATATCTTGAATCATGGTTCTACTCATCTTTATAACATTCATATTCTCCCTTTCAACCAAACCATTCTATTGTGTTCTCATAGCAAAATATTGTCTTCTTATCTCTTCTTCTTCACAAAAATCATCAAACTTATGAGACCAAAACTCACCTCCTCAATCTAATCTCACACACTTGATCTTTGAACCTTTATCATTTTCCACAAGAGATTTGAATGCCAAAAATATTGTAAAAGCTTCTAATTTTTCTTTAAGTAATAATATCCAAGTCATCCTAGTAAAATCATCAATGAGAAGCATGAATTAGCTATTACCTTGAATACTTTGATTTCTCATAGATCCACATAGATTAGTGTGGATCAGCGTCAATGGTTTTCTAGTAGATAATTCTTTGGTTTTTTCTCTTCTCTTGGTTTGCTTCCCATGAAGACATGACTTTCAAATAGAATGAGGAATCTTAGAAATCTTAGGCATATGCCTTACCAACCCTTTTAAACTAATATTTACCATATTATCAAAATTTATAAGTCCAAGCCTTCTATGCCAAATCCATCTTTCTTTCAATGGACTCATGAATCACTCTTGATTCTTAGATTCATGGAATATGTACATGTTGTTATCTATTTTATGAACATTTAAAATTAATCTATTAGATATTGCCTTTTTTATTTCACATACATCATCATGAAAAGTTATAACATTTCCTTACTTACACATTTGGCTCACACTTAAAAGATTATGTTTCAAACCTTCTAAATATAACACATTATTAGTCCTAATATGACCATTGTTTAAACTCATAGTACCTTTGTTGACTATGTTAGTAGATTTGTTGTCACCAAATCTAACTACACCTGGGTTGGTCTTTTTGAGAGAGATAAACTTGATCTTGTCTCTTATCATATGATTTGAGCATTCAATATCTATAAACCACCTCTTATTCTCATCTTCTTGAGTATGCAAGGATTCTTAAACAAATAATGACTCTTTCTTTGGTGATCTACTTGGATTTTGCTTATTTTCCTCTTTAGACTTAATCTCCTTAAACCATTTTATGGTGTCAATGACTTGTATATCATTTTTTCAAAATTATCTTTTGTATTTAATAGATATATCACCTTGTTGGTTATATTTGTAGCATATGAGATCCTTTTTTATCTTTGAAGAGAGCATAGTCCCTATATCTATGAAAAAAAATATTATAGGAAAAGCAATAACCATTGAATATATTGTTCATATTTGACCTCCTTTTTTCACGATCATTAATGATCCATGAATTTTCATTATTGACCCTTTTAGTGGATATGGAGTCCCTTTTATGCTTGGATAAGAGCATATCTAAGTAAGTCATGTCTTTACTTTCTATTTGTTCCACCCTTTGATTGAGATCTTTATTCATCATGGCCTACAGATTCTTGATTGTTACCTCTAGATCTTATGCTTGTGTATTTGCATATATTGTCTTGAAGATAAGATATAACCTCTTTATCAATAATTTTACCTTTGATCACCTTCAAGTAGTTAAAGTTTACAAGAAGGATTGGATCTCATACCAATTGATAGAGGTATAATCACTAAGAGGGGTTGAATTAGTGAGTCCAAATAATCCAACTTTAATTTCAATATTTTAAAACTATTAATCAAATACCATAAGCATTCATGAATCATACATATAATTTATATCAATGAACAAGAGAGATAATGCAAGATCAAACACGTAACACAATACATATGTGGGAAACCCTCTTGGGGGAGAAAACCTAGTGGAACCTACAATTGAATTATTGTATTATAATAACAAGAACCAATTTAGACCAGATATAATTGATCAAGGAACTAAAATACCTTATTTAGTGAGACTACAATCTCATAAGGTGTTATAACCCCTGTCTAATTGAGTAACCACAATAATTAGACTTTTAACAAGTTTCACCTTGAAAGGAGGATACAACCCCCTAGATGTTGATAAACCACAACATATAAGAACCTAACATCTCCTTAATACTAACTTATTTCTAATCTAATATATATAAAAAGTATAACATCTCTCTTGAACTCTACACGCTCAATGCATCCAAAACCACCTTTTGGATCATTCTTAACTTCTTTGCTCATCCTCAACCTAAAAGAGCACTATCTTAACATTAAAATCATGACCCAAAAGTCATAAACATAGTCCTCAAATTTCCTCTAATCATCAACTCATCTATTGGGCACTCTTCCTCTCCTTCACTCCACAACTCTCACATACACACTCCTCTTCAAAGTCTAGAAACCATCATCTTTGGTTTCACTATTTATAGAGCATTCATAATCATCAACATTTTGCTCAGCCAATAGGCATGAATTAAACCTTAAGGAATCTATCACATCAAGACATAGTTCAATACCATCCACATAGGTCAACCATATCACTCATGCGTCACCCTTAAGTAACTACACCTATTAATTAGGCCCTTATAACTCTTATAGGTCTCATGGTGACCTATTCACCCATTTATCACTTCATCAATAAAAAAATAGGACCAATTTAAAATACATGGGTACACTCATTATTTCCCCTTAAACATCCTCAAATTATTATAGTCATCTCTACTCACCTTTGCATATGCTCAATCAACTCAAACAATGACCTTGTATATAGGAACACCATAAACAAAAACACAATAAATTTATTAAGCATTGTTCATACTCAAGATAGATTAATAACACCTAAAAAATCCATATAGATGATACTCATGGAGTATAAAACACTATCCAATGGTAAATTCATCATGAAACATCAAAACAACATAACACAAGCTCAATTATCCTTCTCGAGTCACTTATAGTCCATGGTTAAACACATAGTCAAATTTGGAGCATAATGTCTTTGATTGATATTTTCCTTGGAGTCATTTATAGTTTTTTTTTACATCACCATCAAATTTTTTCTATATAAAAATTTATAGCCAAAATACAGAGCACTAGTTTTTCCCTTTATTAAATTCAGATATTTGAATTCAAATGATCACAATTAAACCTTAAACACTATGATATCATATCATGTCATTAATACTTATATTAATCACAAACCATTGATCTCTATTGTAATTAGATCTACCTTTACCAATAATCACTCATTTTTGGATCTTTATCTCAACTATTTGACTTAATGCACTTCATCGATCTCCTATACATAGTGTGGTCTTTATCTGTGTTAAACTTTGGACACCTTGAAATCATCTCACTAAATACACACTATTGATATATATATGTAAAAACATACACTCACCATTATATCTTAGAATAATCCTAATCTTTACATATGTTTCAAATTAAACTTCAAACACTTGTCTTCAACGCATTACTTCCTGACATCTTGGAACAAACATGCTTCATTGATCCTTTTGTAAGGAGATTAATCTTTAACTTTGTTAAAAAGTAAAAGATTTGAATAATTTTACTTAATATTCACTATATATATTCATTTTATGATCAATTATGAGCCATTATATCTCCATCTAGTCTTGATCTTTAACATCGTGTAAACTAGACTAAGTATGGGTACCCATTGCAATTTGCCTAAAAGGCCAACTTTGGACCTCAATATCTTTTGTTACGCTTAGACACATGATATAAAATTTTGACCATATTATCTCCTATAAAATAATAATATAAACATGTATTATTAATATCCTTAAACATTCACATGTGCAACATATAATTCCATTAATCCACTCACTCATTTTTTACCACAGAGGCAACTATGTCAAGAATTATCTGGAAGACCAAATTTGCACATGCATATCTTTTGATGCACTTCATTGGATGACCTAAAATTTAGTGAAAATAAACTAGGAAAAAAATTAACAAAACCATATGATCATTTTCTCTTGAAACATTCACATGTGTAAAATATAACACCATCAAAATGCCTACTCAGCTTTTCTTTCCATATTGAAAATTTGGCTAAGTATGGGAAAACACTATCAAACTGCTTGGGAGCCCAAATTTGCACTTGCATATATATATTTTTTATCTTAATTTCATTACCTAAAGTTTAGTTCATAGTAACAAGGCATAATAATTAATAAACCCATGTGACCATTTCCTCTTGACACATCCATACGTGTTAATTATAACATCATCAAACTGTCTACTTAGATTTTCTACCATTGGACCCAAAATGTCTAAATGAAAATATGGACCACCAGATGAATTAAAATTATGTACACAATCAAAAAATTAACATTTTAATTCTAATAAGACCCCTTTCATATCTTCAAATCACCATAATCATCCCTATTCATCTATAACCATGTCAAAACTAAATATCAACCAAGCCACCTTCAAGCATACTAGCACAAACACTTTGCACACTTTGCCATTGATACATAGAATATCAATACACTTTAACCAATCACTTGGACACATATATGACATAACTAATACATAATTTAAAACTCTCCAAAAAAAATTTGATCCAAACTATGGTACCAATGATTATAATTGCCTTTGGGCAAATCATTATGTTTTAATTTATTTAGATGTTGATGATTGTAATCACTTTTGGTAAAATCATTTCTCTATCTTCTCAACTATGGAATGTTTTCATCATGCCATTGATTATAATTTCCTTTGTAAAAAACATTGTGTTTTGATTTATCTAGATGTTAATGATTATAACCACCTTTGGACAAATTATTAAATATATCTACCCAACTGGGGCATGTTTTCATCCTACCAATGATTATAAATGCCTATGGGTAAATCATTATTTTTATTTTAATTATTATAACTACCTTTGGGAAAATCATTCTCTTATTACCCTTATTCTTTGGCTAATGATCATAAATACCTTTGGGTAAATCATTATCTTTTTACCTTGTGCCAATGATTGTAACCATCTTTAAGAAAATCATCCCTTTTTTATTTTCCCAATTGGGGCATCTCACTATGACACTGATTATAATCACTTATGGGGAAATTAGTATTTTCCACTCCCTTTTTATCTTTTGGTCCCATAATTTCCTTATTTTGAGGGACTGGTCGCCAACATTCTTTACCAACCATTCCCTTAAGGGGGCATTCAGAGCTCATTCATTGCCTATTGGGGCATTAGACATACATAAAATTTTCATTATTTTATAAGATGTTACTATTCTTATAGGTTACAAAATATTAACAAATCAAGGAAAATTTTAGACACCCAAAATTGGCCACAACTAGCTTCCAAATGGACTTCAGATTGATTTCTACCAAATATTGCAAATAAAGCCTAGGAATAACTAGATGTCTCAATTTTGGCCATACATCATTCATCAATGATTAGAATCATGTTGAAGCATACCTATTTGGTGTAATATCTTGTACACAATATTAAATTCTCATGGATTTATCCCCAATCACCTTGCAACCTAATAATTAGTAATTTGGCCTATGGACCCATTAAGCAAGGTACTTGATCAAATCTTAAATGAGCTAAAATGCTAATCAAAATGAATCATCTAATTAAATAATATTAATATTTATTTGAATTATCCATGTTTAATTAATGAATATTTAAAAATGGAAATTTCAAAAATCAAAATATCAAGCCTTTTCATCATTATCTTTATGAGTTGTCAAGCTCTTCCAAAATATCTCAAAATATCTAATTTTAGAGCTACACCTAGTAATTGAAAATCATAATTACATGAAAATTTTTAACTCAACTAGAGTTATCCTCAACTCACCTAAGGTTAGTTTTAACTCATTCCATAATTAAACTTAACCTTAACTCACCTTGGGTTAGAGTTAACTTCTAAGGCTATAAATACAAGGCCATCCCTATTGATTTCTAGGATTTGATAGTGTAGTGTTATTATGCAGGTTTTAATCCATAAATATCTCATAATCTAAAGTTATAATGATAATCTTGAGAGAGATGATATTTTAAAGTAGTGTTACCATGGCAAATTCATAAGACAAGCTAAGGTGAGAAGGAGTAAAGAAACATTCATTGTCAAATACTTATTGATGCACAAATAGAACAAACCACTTAAACAATCCATTTGGAGCTCCAAGGAAGGTAAAAGAATGATTTCTTTTTTGTTTTAGTTATGATTTCATTTGTACATTTGTTACCTATACTCTCCTTAGTGTTTAGGCTAGAGGTGTTAGGGTTTTAGTGTGTTATTTTTATTTGTTTTATTGGATTAATTAATACTAACCTCCCCTCTATGCATTCCTTATTCACACCAACTTGGGATAGAGTCTATAGGAAGGTTGATGAACCAATCATAAGTAGATTCCATTAAGGTAAAGAAAGAAAGCATACATGCCAAACTATCATGTCCTACATTTAGGATTCTTAGGAAAGTCTTATAGGAGGTTATGTGTTCCTCCATGGTTTATCCCATGCTAGGGGTGAAATGAGGAAGATACCTCTCAGGGTTCCTAGATAAATCATGGTCAAATCTTGGGATGTTAGTGGCTAAGGCTTCTAATCAGGCCATCTTAGGCTATAAATTTGGGATAGTTTGTGTGGATGAATTAATAGTAATCACATCATGTTTGAGTTGGTTGGAATTGGGTTTTCTATTGAAAATCAAGGGGGTAATTATAAATCTACATTAACGAGTCCTGCCCCTGGTAATAGACAAACTAGTCTCTAAGATGTTTCATAATAAAACAATAGTTAGTATGTTGTTACTAGTAAACCAAACTCAACATATTCATAAAATGAAATCAATAAAAAACATGAAGTTATTTAGATCCCTCCTAGTGCCAACTATTATTCTCTCTAATGTTCCCCTTCTCATAAAATTCCCATGAGGTTGGGCATTCCTTGGAAAGGGGAAGGTGGGGACAACTACGGACTTTCATCCCCCAATTTAGGATTGATCTAGGATCATCCCATGGTAAAGATATAGGTATTAGATTTTACAAATAGAGTCTATATGAATATTCTCCAAGAGATGGACTATCAACACCAAAATTTCAATCCAATGTCTTACACATAGGGCAAATATTGTTATGAAAATTTGATGTTAGGATTATTATTTATAAACACAATGGGAAAGAGTATTTCAAATCCATAAAACAAACATAAAAGAGATGGAAGATTAAGGAAAATAAGGGAGGCCTCCAGGTCTAAAATGAAATCAATGTGTTGATTATTAAACAAAGTGACTCTGCCAAAGTTATACCACTATAGATTGAGTTTCACTAGAGTTCTAACTCCAAGAACATATAGTGGGAAGATTCTAAGGGAACTAGGATTTTGACTTCAATGTGAACTCTCACTAATGATGAGTACTAGGGTTTTATTATATAAAACACATAAACATTGTATGAGAATTTATAGATTAACACATGAATTATCAACACTACCAAAGGGGAAATGAAATAACTCACATAGAGATTATAATAGCTAATCACATCATAACCATAACATACATATATCAGTAAAGTGTTAATCTAAGTAACCTAACATTGATGATAATTCAAACATGGAGATGAAATAAAATTAAAATAGAGAAGAGACCTTTTTTCAAAAAATAGAGATTGTATTCATTAAAAGAGTAAAAATCTATTATAATAATTGATCTAGGTTGATTCTATAGTCTAAAGTGATAAAGAAAATGTAGATGAAATCTTGGCAGTAATCTAACAACACTTTTGAGTAATTTTGGTTGACCCTATAATACAATATGACTCTTTTTTATATAGATAAAGATTCATGCTCACCACCAAAAATCACAAGGATCCCATCCTGGGCCATGATGGACTCATTATAATTATGATTTTATTTCAAATTTTGAAAAACATAATCCATACAAACCCATAATAGATCTATAGGGAACCATTGGTTTACATGATGAGGAAGATTAGAAGGACCAACTCCTAACTACTTCAACTAGGAGTTCCTACTTCTAATGTGGATACCACTAGGTCAAACTCCTTGTCTAGCTTGGCCAATTTCATTAGGAGATCCCTAAAAATTACCTCAACCCAATTTTTTAGTCTCTAAGAGACCTTAAGGGTGCTTCCATTAATGCTTGGAATCTAGAGAGTTAGTTAATGTTCACCATGGATTGATTTAATAAATCAATCACCATTTGGGCTCCTTCATAGTTTTCATTTTCCACTCTCTCCCTCATAACCTAATCAAACTAGCATAGGTGGACTCTAAATTCCCCTTTATTGAGTAAGGTGTCATCTAGATGTCAAATCATGGAGATATAAAAATATTTTAAGTAGGTTAATATCTTATTATTACCTCATTCTAAGGATACTATTTTAGTTTAGGCCAAGGCCAAACACTCCTCCATTACATCTCTCATGTTCCTAACATATGTATGCTACTACCCTAAGCCTAAGGTTGGCATAAGATTGAGCTCCAATAACATTACATTATTGACCACCACCTATATCTTTTAGCACTTCATATTTATCTATGTGATCCTTGCTATGTAGGCCTAAGTCTATTGGATAAGAATTGTAGTCCTAGATAAAATTTTCACTACTTTTCCAAGGATTGATAAAAGTAAGAGGGAAACCTTGAACTACCCAATTATTTGGACTATAAAAGTGCTCTTCACTTGGGCTTCTATAGTGTGAACTTAGAGCTACATGTCCTTAAGGAGCTTCTTGGACATATCATGGGTAGATCAGAGGATGGATAGTGGGTCCTTAGCCATTTTCTCCTCCCTAGTGGAAGTCCTCACTTAGTGAGGGAAAATAAATATTTATGGGTATACCATATCACCAAGTTTACTTCTTACACAAAATTCTACATGAGTAATCATTGTATGATCATAAAGGCTCAATTGAAACTCTATTACAGGTTTTGGTTGAATTGAATAGACATTTACAACACTTGTGACCTTAGTACCATCCCTTTGGTTGTGGGGGTGTAGTAAATGTGGTTGAAATGGTAGTGAAGAATGGAGAACAAGGTGGACTAGAGAAGGAGGAAGTGGAAGGAGTGGAAAAGGAAAGGAGTGGAAATAAAGGATTCATGGGAGAAAAATGAGGGAGAAGGAAAGGGGAGGCCCATGTGAAAATTTTCATCTATCACTATTCTTAAGTCAAGTTCACTTGAGTAGAATTTCCCTTGAGAATGGTTCATGGAATGATAGGGAAGATATGGGATGGTTGAAGGTGAGTCCCATAGAGCCTTGGGTAATGGAAAGAGGGGACTAAGGAGCTAGATGTTGAGATTTTAAGTTAGGGTTAAAGTATTTTTTTAGGCCTACAAAGGAGGAAAAGTCATAGTATAATGCCTTTAAGCTAGAGTAAGAGTGTGGGTCACCTTTTATGTCTTTTTCAACCTTTTTCTTAATTTAGCTCTTGATGTTGTAATGTATGGTTTGACTAGAATATAATGGCCATAAGGGATAATTGTAGGTGACTAAAATATATTAAAGGGATAATTTAAATAGATAAATTAGGTATTGGTAGGTACCTACTACAAGTGGTATGATCTTGAAGGTTGTAGTCACACCTGATGCTAAAGGCATACCCAAGGTAGGCACCAGGATGACTCTAGGTTATGAGATGGGAGGAGTGGAATGGAATGAGAAAGCAAGGATTTTTATAAGGACCAAGGCCAAAGGTACTTGGGTTAAATATGGAGGGGGAATAATGGGAAACATAAGAGGCATCACTTATATAACCTATAGGGGTGGAGTAGAATTAGTGGGTACCAAAATTGGGAGTTGAAAAGTGGTGGGAATGAGGGGTGGAAGGGAAATGGGAGGAGATGGAATAGTGAGTGGGGGAACCTTTATGGGTATTTTTTGGGTGCACTAATATCTTAAGGGCTAGGTTCCCTAAGGCTAGGGTGATAGTGGTTAATTGAGTTTTACTTGGACTTCTTGGCATCACATAGTCTTGGGATAGCTCTATCTTGGCCTAGTTACTAGAGTTGATATATGAGGTAGAGGTATATCGAAATCATAATGAGAAATTATAGAAGGTCATGGTAGATCTAAATTATGAGGATAAGGAGTTACTAGTGGAAGTAGAGGTAGAGCTCAAGGGGGAGAAGGTGGTGGGATGCCCTATAGAATGCTCTAAGACATGGTTGGAACTATTGGAGTTGGGTCCTCCATGGACCAAGGAGTAGGAAGAGGCATGGAGGGGATTTATTGAGCCTTATTTCCCTTAATCTTCTTTGTTTTAATCTAGTATATCACCTCTTAGTCATTGATGACATTTAAATAGAGCTCATTATCATCTTTAGCTTGATGGTTGTAGTTGATGTTGAGGTGGGTTGATTACTACACAAAATGAATTAGAATGACCCATTTAGGGTCCCATTTCCATACTTTTCACTTTGAAATGTCAAATTATTCTTGCCCAAATGCCATCTTCTATATTAAGGGAAGTTCTTGTAGATATGGTGTCATATGTTGATCAAGAACTATGGGCACACCTTCTAATAATGATGTAAACATAACCTAAAGATGCCTTCTATTGGTTTATAGGTGATATCTTATTCTAATAGGTAGTTAGAGACATAATATGGTAGGTAGAGGTGTTCTTTAAGGAAACCCATCATCCAAATCATAGTGTTATCCTTGTATAACCAATAGTCCCCAATAGTTGTGATAAAATCTTAGATTACCCTTAAGAGCCAAGGCATTAGAGCTTCATTGATGTCTTGGTAAACCATTAGTTATAAGTTATCATATATATCTTATATCTGATGGTGGAATTGGTGGCCATAGAGATTATAAAATACCATGTGGACTATCATCCTATTGGAAACCCACATAAGAAAGGTCAAAGTCTTGAAATAGAGTGTCTCATATACCAGATCTAGTAGGTAGCTCATAATGTAGAATTTTAACCTAGTTTGATCATATATCATTTGGCATGGATAAACTTTAATTTGATCAATCCCCCCATATATTAGATGTCTAATCATATCAAGATCATGTGCAAGAGTGGCAACCAGAACTCATTGATGTGCTAGTAGTCATGGCCCCCAAATATCTAGTTCAATAGGATCATGCCTACCTAGACCTCTTATTGCAAGCCATAAATAGGGTATGCATTAATATGATCCTTGTTATCCCATTTAAAATCAAGGTTATTAGCCCATTTGTGGATTACATCATAGATATAAAAGGTGTTCATCTATATTAACACTACTACCACATTATAAGAGAAAGTGAAGTTTAAGAGGGATTAGTTCATCTTGAAAGCATTCTCAAAGATATCATCAATATGGTGTTGATATCTAGGTGGTCATACCTAATCATTGACTCTTTCTTGTACATAGATGGATTTGTGAAGGATGTTTCTCAATAATTCAGTGTAGCAAAATGCCTTTGGAAGAAGCTCTGTGGATTCCACACTTCTTATAGGACATAAGGGCATCATCATAGTTAGCCTAATAGTCATAGTATTTGAAAAATTCCTTAGGGACCTACTCAATCAATTTGAATATATCATTTTATTGCTTGTACTTAGTGAAGCCAATAAGGATGGTAGCATCCTAGTACTTGGGTTCAACCTTTGGGTTTAAGCATGATGTAGCCATTAGATTAGGATGGGGGAAATTAGGAATATTTGAGTGTATAAGGCATGAGATACATGGGAAATATAGAGTCTTTTAAGTGATGAGTTAGATATTTCTTCGAAGGTAGTAATGGTAACTATTACCAAGCTTCTCTTAGGCCTTTATAAGTGCATGTGTACATCTTGTATTAATGGCATTTGGCAACTCACTTGTGAATTTGAATTTGAGTTGGTGGTTATATTTTCTCTCTTTGTTTATAAATCCATAATTGAATTTGGAGCCTATAATCCTCCATTGCTAGCTAGATATAGTAATAATAATGGGATGTTTTAAAACTATCCAACTAGGTCTATCTCCCCATTCTATTAAGTCCTAACACATGGTAGGCATGTGATCACATCTCTTAGAAGCTTCTTAGCTAACTCATAATTTTTGACACATGTTGTATGCTCATTATTCTTCCCATTAATGGTCAAAACCTAGGCATGACTCCATACTCTATGTTTTTCCCATAGGCTAGGTGATGTGTCACCTAAGGACACATGACACACCTTGATTAGATCTTTGGTTCTATCCATACTTTATTTAGATCTTATTAAGGCCTTAGGTGGATACTAGTTCATATTCATACTAGGTGATGTGGCACCTTCCCATTTGGTCAAGCTCTCATGGGATCTAACATCTTTAATAGGTCTAGGGCCACTTTAACACTTGGTGACATGGTGCATTCCCATTGATTTGATCTCTCCCAATATCTAACATCTCTAATTGCTCTAGGGGACTATCCTCTTTAAAGCATGGTAATATGGAACTTTCCTATTCATATGATCTTTCTTAGACTCTAACATCCCTGATAAGTCTTGGGGACTAGCTAATTTGACTTTTGGTGATGTTTTACCTTCCCATTTAGTTAGTATCTATTAGGCTCTAACATCTCTAATAGGTATAAGGGACTAATTACTCTGACTCAAGGTGACATGACACCTTCCCATTTAATTAGGCTCTCTCAATATCTAACATATTTGATGGGTCTAAGACACTAACCATTATGACTCATGGTGATGTGGCACCTTCCTTTTTGGTCAGGATCTCTCAGGATATAACATATCTTATAGGTCTAGGGGATTGGCCACTCTAACACTTGGTAATGTGGTGCCTTCCCATTTGGTTTTTCTCTCTTGGGTTTTTAAATATTTAATATGTTTGGGGACTAGCTACTCTAACACTTGATGATGTGGAACCTTCCCATTTGATCAAGTTATCTTAGGATCTAACATCTTTGATAGGTCTAGGGGATTAGCTACTCTAACTCATGGTGATGTGGTACCTTCCAATTCGATCAAGCTCTCCTAAGGATCTGACATATTTAAGATTTATGGGAGACTGACTAATTTAACACATGGTGATGTAGCACCTTCTCATTTGGCAAAGTTTTCCTAGTCTCTTACATATTTGATAAGTTTGAGGGACTGGCTACTCTAACACCTAGAGACATGGTGCCTTCCCATTTGGCTAAGCTCTATGAAATTCAAAAAATGACTAGGTAAGAAAATAAAATAAATGCCATACATTAAAACTTACTTGTCAAATATGGAGGTCTCAATTTTTCATAGAGGGTGATGGGTATGTTTCTTCAAGAAATGAACTAGACTCTACATGATTCAAGTAAAAATCAACCTGCAACATTAACACCATGATTTATAAAAATAAAAAACACTCCTTAGTCCTAAATAAAAATAAAAGAGGCCTATTATTTCTTGGGGAAATCAAAGCAATACATAATCAAAATATTTGACCAAGCATCACCAACAAAACAAAATAAAGGACCTTGAATCTCTAGTTCATGAGAATTTTATAAGGGTCCCATATTTTGAAGAAAAGGGGGAATGTTGGCCACAACACTATTATTTGTAAGCAAGGTTACTAAGGGTATTTTATTACATCATGTAGAGTACAAAACTATCATCACTTGAATTTTAAGAGACACATTCTAAGGTTACTTATCCCTATCGATTGTAGATGAAACATTTGATTTGCACAAAGTGGTAACATATAAGAATAAAAATTCCATGGTAAAATATTGAGGAAATGGATCATTCTTTGGGAGACTGTTATCCTTAAGGAGAAGCAACTTATTCTACTAACCAAGTTTCAGATGGGAGTCTAAATTTGGATGGCCCTCTTGAATTAGCTATATGGATACACTAGCATTAAATTCCTTCACCTCTAATGGGTTCCACTATTGGATTTACTAATGACCTCAAAGATAAAATTTTCTCTAGGATAGGTAATCAATGCTAATTTACAAGATAAAGTTATGTGCAAAGACAAGAGTCTTGAAGGTAGACATTTTTATATGAAGTTATACCTCTTAGATGTTGTAATGGGCATAATTTATGTACACAATGGGTCACTTTGGAACCCATCTCTAGATTCCATAAAGAACCACATATGTGACTCTTAATCCTTCATGCACATATATGCCTACACAAGAAATATAGTCCAAATTATATAGGATGTATACCCTCAAGTTTGGATGAATACTCATTATCCACCCTGTTGCATAAAGACTGAGACCCTTATGGTTGACTTTAAAAACATATTCAAGGACTTGGTATTCCATATCATCATGACCCTTATGACCATGATTTATTTTTTCTTAATGCCAAGAGTGATGCTCAGGTCTTAGAGAAGGCACATATGGTTGGATTAGGTGAATAACTTTTAAAAATCATCCAAAGAGAACCCTTAATTTTAATTACATATGCACACGTTAGGATTCCGCCCTTGGGTGGATGGGATACCATGGATTTTAGGATCCATAGTCCCTCCCAATAATCAATGGAATAGGGGGACCTTCTCAGACATTACACATGGAAATAAATACTATAAATAAGAGTTTGGGATGACTGAAGCTTGAAGTATTATAACTTCCCTTGGGAGACTTGAAGATGAACCAATATGTATTAAATATTTAGACTTAGAATGTCATTTTCATCTTATTGCTACTTTATCTCAAGTGACTAAAAGTGTGTAAGCCTCAATTTTTTCCACTCAGGTGGCTTCCCCAACAATATAAAAGGGAACTATTTTTTATAAGAGAAAACCAAGAGCCTAGGGCCCCCCTGTAAGTCTAGTTATTGAAGGACCATTAGGGAAGGAGAAATAATCTATGAGAGGTGAGTTAAGTGATGAAAAGGAAGAGTTACAAAGATCCAAAGTATTAAGCCTCAAATAAACTAAAGGAAAGGCACCAATTGAAGATGACCAATTAAGTGAGGGTGTAATCCTAATTATCTTTATAGTTCCTTATGTTTCTACTATTCTAATTGTGTCATATGTGTCTCTTATGTCTATCTATTCTTTTGATCCTATTTATCTCAATCTTAGTGTTTTGCCTTCCTTGGTTGTGCCCAAAGTATAAGTTATTGTTGGACATAGCCATTGACGTCTAAAGAATTGTCATTGATGTCAAAGGTAGCATGTGCCATCATGCATTAATGTCAAAGGTTGAGTTGAATAACTTGTGGTGTAAATTGGGTTTTTGAAGTGATTATACTTATAAAATAGGTAAAGTAATATAGATAATGGGTTTGTGAAGTGATTTTAATTATAAAATAAGTAAATATATGTAAATAACCCAACTTGGTCTTATGGTGTAAATCAAGTTTCCAAAATGACTTTACTTCTCTCATGTTTATAAGTTGAGCAGTCTCAAGAACCCAAATGGGTTTAGTAGATTTGATCAGGTTTCCAGAATGACTTAATTGATCTCATATTTATAAGTCAAGCAATTTGAAGAACCCAAATGGATCAAGGAATAGTTAATCGAGGTTATGGAATGACTCTAATTTGTTCATGTTTATGAGTTGAGCAACGTCAAGAACCTAAATGGGTCTAATGAAGTTAATCAAGGTTATGGAATGAATTAACTTCTTTCAAACTTATAAGTCAAGAAATATAGAGAACTTGAAATTTTATTGAAAGAATTCTTTCAAAAAAATGGTTGTCTTTTTCAAAAAGATCATCTCGAACAAAATTTTTGAAGGGGTCATTGCCAAAAGTCCAAAGGGCAAGTGGATCATTTAAAAAAGATAAAGGGATCATTTTAAGAAATATGAAGAGAAAGTGGACTATTCAAAAATCTAAAGGGATCATTTCAAGAAATCCAAAGGGCAAGTGGACCGTTCAAGAATTTTGAAAAGATCATTTCAAAAATTTTGAAGGGTATGAGGACCATTCAAGACTTTTGAAAGGATTGTTACAAAAACTTGAAGGGTATGTGGACACTTAAAGTTTATGAAATATCATTGTGAAAAACTTTTAAGGGTACATACCAAAATTTTTGAAGGACATTTCATCAGGGAAGTTGTCCCAAATCATTTTGTCAGGAAAATTGTCTTGAAGCATTTTGTTGAGGAAATTGTTTGAGACCAAAAACCTAAAATAATTTTTTCAAAATATATGATCCAAAGGGTATGTACCAAAAAAAAAGTCCCAAAAGACTATTACAAGTCTCTAAAGGGTAACTTTTAATAATATTTAAGGCAAGTTAAAAGTTGAGAAAATTTAAACAAATTAAAGGAGTGAAATCATGTCAAAGAAACTAAAGAAAATGAGATGAGATCAACATGCTAAAGTTTAATGACCAAATCCAAGATAAATATCATGCCTCTTCAGAGATAAAATGGCACATGAAAAGCATGATTAGAAATATCTAATGAAGTAAGGTAGAGTAAGTAAAGTAAAGGTGATCGATGGTTAATGACATAATAAAAGGCTAAAGATTGAGCATAGCAAAGATAATCAAATAGAGTGAAATCTTTTATGAATGTAGTAGAAAGAAAGATGAAATAAAATATACCAAAGGTTAATGTCTAACTTGGTTAAGTCATGCATATTTAAGAACCTAATGAAGTAAGTAGTTTAAAAATCTGACATGATGGTTGAAGGAATTTTAATCAATTCTTCTTGTAAAAATAGTTATTATTTTTAGTCACCTATATATTTCAAATGTTGTAAACAAAGTGAAGCTATGAAAAATTTGAAAGTGATGAATAATAAGGAAGACAAATAGTTATATTCATTTTTTGGAATGATAGGATTTTGAGTTGTAGGTGCAAAAATATGAAACTCATTTGAACATGAAGGAGTAGTGTCAAATTGGAGAATATTGAAGTCTCAAATAAATAAATTTAGACATAGAGAAAGGGTTCAGAAAGAGTGAAGGATACATGAAAGTGTGTTGAAGGAGAAATTAGTAGTTGCATATTGGACCAGCAATAAAGAATACTGACTTGGATTCTTTTATGAAACTAATTCATTAACTTGAATTATAATTCAAGTATCTAATTGGTTGGTGCCTTTAGATTGCATTTAGTTGGTGCTCGATATAGGGATTGGGTGCTTCCTTAGATTTTATGCTCTTAAATTTAGGGGATCAGTATCTCCTTGGGATGGGTATCCTTAAATATAACTAGTGAGGTTTAGTTAGTGAGACAAACTTTGTGAGGCTAGATTAGAATTGTATATTCTAGAAGCATTCTCACCATGGTTTTTCCTTTAGGGTTTCCATGTATAAATCAAGTGTTATGTGTTAAGATTATATTTATTTGTTTAAATTTTACATTTGTTTAAATTTTTCAAGTGTTATATATTTATTTGATTTGTTTAAATTTTGCATTTGTTTAACATTCATCTTGAAAGTTGTAACTAAATTTTGAGATCTACTGATTCACCCCCCTCTCAGTAGATAGGTGTGTTTAAAAATTGGTATCAAAGTGAGGTTCCTAGAGAGAAGCTTAAATATCTTAGGTGATTCTTGGAGTCTAAACACAAAATGACCACTCATTAAGGAACTTCATCAAACAAGGCACCTTTATTTGATGGGTCTAACTATGCCTTCTAGCATATAAGGATGGAGGTGTATTTGGAATTTTAAGGGTTTGATGTTTGGATGTGAGTTGAAAATGGATACACACCCCCTTTAGTTCCTCCTACTAATTAGGTAGTGAAAAAGGCATGTGAAAATAATGCTAAATTAAAGAATGTCATTCTTTGTGGATTGTCAAATAGCAATTTTGTCAAAGTGATGTACTATCAAAGTACAAAATACATATGGGTAAAATTGAAGATCATATATAAAGGAAATGATAGATTATAAAAAGCAAAGCTTCAAACTCATAGGGTAGATGAGATTGTTAATGCAATCAAAGAACTTAGAGAAATAATGGATGAAATAGTTTTTATTGAAAAGGTTATAAGATCTATGAAAACAAAGTATGATTCTAAAAATTTTACAATTAAAGAAAAAAGAGATCTGAACAAGCTCACAGTAGATGTGTTACATGGAACTTTCACTGCATATGAGATGAGGCTGGGAGATGCAGAGTCATCCAAGAGAGAAGTTGCTTTCAAATTTTCCAAGTAAACAGAAGAAGAAGTTCGTAATTTTGAATCTAAAGAGGTTGATGATGTAAATCCCAATTTCATCAAAAAATTGAAGAAGGGCTCAGGTAAATGCAAAGGTAAGTTACCCTTCAAATGTTTTAATTGTGAAAAGATAGGTCACTTTACTACTAAATGTCTACATAAAAGGAAGGATGACTCTGATTCAACTAAGAAAAATCAAAAGGAGAAATCATATTATCCCAAGAAGAACAAAATCTTCTTTAAAAATAAAAGGGGTTATAATCAAAATAAGATAGTGACTCGATTGATGATAGCAGTAGTTCAAGTGATGAGCATGCTAGTGCTTTTATGACCAAACCAAATGAATTTCTATTCATGACTTATGAATCAACTTATTTATGCCAAGAAGAAGAGGACTTATATGATGATGAAGTAGAAGAAGGAGACATAAATTTGGAATGTGAACTTATCTGTGCTTTAAAATAAATTGATAAGCTTAGAAAAGAAATTCTAAACAAAAGAAGATTAGTTAAAAGGAGCTTGAGAAATTGAATAAAAGAAATAAGGAATCAGATCAAATGATAGTGAGCTTGAAGACTCAAGTTGAGGAGACAAAGAGGATAGAGGATGTGGTCAAAACTTAATTGCAAGAAAAATCCTTAGAATGCTTGAAGATGGAGGAAGAAATCATGGACCTAAGAGAAAAGCTCAAAAAGGCTAAATAATAAATTGATAAAGCCCTAAAAGTGAAAGGAGGATCTATTATACTGGATGAGATGATTAGCTCACAAAATCCCTCTAATGAAATATTAGGTCTTAGATATGAGAAAGGTAAGAGTCCCATGTTGAGTACCTGGGAATCTATATGAAAAGTTCAAGGCTATAGCAAAATCAGGAATCAAAAAAGAAGAAAAGCACATTCCTAAAGAGAAGAAGAAAATTAATAACTCTGCTCCTACAAAGACCAAGGTTGCTAACTATAAAAAGCAACATAATAGCAAGGAATGTGAATAAAATAAATCTCATGAGACCTCCTTTATATTATCAAAGGAGAATGATACCCAGGTATTCTTCATCATTTTATTATTATTGTTATAGCTATAATCAATTTAGGCATAAATTAAATGATTGTAAGATTGTACCTAAGAGAAAGATAAGTTTCTTAAGTAATAATTCATTTTCCCTTCTACTAGATATAAATATTTTATGCTATAACTATAGTAATTTCAAGCATATAGCAAAGTATTATAGAACAAAACTTGTTAAATCAAAGTCTAACAATGCAAAAATGGTTGAGACTCAGAAAGAGAACAAAGGCTCACAAATCAATATCACAACAAATAAAAGTACAATCAAGAAGCTAAAGGAGATATGGAAAAAGAAAAATCAGTCTATGATCACTCAAACAATGCTACATGATAAAGAGAAAAATCTATATGTCATAGATAGTGGCTACTCAAATCATATGACTGGTGATAAGAGTAAGTTCACCAATTTGAGTTGGTGCAAGGAAGGGACTGCCAATCTAGGAGATAACACAATAGTTAAAATCAAAGGTAAAAGAACATTGCACATTAATGGAAAGCTCCCTACACATGATGTTATTTATGTTAAAGGACTAAAAAATAATCTATTGAGTGTCAGTCAGATGTGTGACCATGGCTATAAAGTCATATTTGATGCTAAAGGCTATGAGCTAAGAAGGTCTGGTAAAATAGTTGCTCAAAGAAAGAGGACTGAAATTAGTATATATAATTTGATTGAAGTAAATAATACAAATTGTCTCAAGGGAAATATTGATGAGAGTTGGCTATGGCATAGAAGGATGGGCCATGTTAACTTTGACAATTTAGTCAAATTAAGTTCTAACAAATGTGTAAAACACATGCCAAAGATATTCAAACTAGAGAATGTCAACTCGGTAAGAAGACTAGAGTCTCATTTCAAACTAAAGAATATTCAACTATAAAGCCTCTATAGATAGTTCATACTAATCTTTATGGACCAACCAAGACAATAAGATCCAAAGGAGTGTCTTACTTCATGTTGTTTGTAGACACATCGTGTAGAGAATGTCAGCTCGGTAAGTAGATGAGAGTCTCATTTCAAACTAAAGAATATTCAACTATAAAGCCTCTACACATAGTTCATATTGATCTTTGTGGACCAAATAAGAAAAGAAGATCCAAAGGAGTATATTAATTCATGTTGTTTGTAGATGACTACATGAGAATGATATGGGTAACTTTCTTAAAGGAAAAGTCTCAAGCCTTTCAGAGATTAAAGATCTTTAGAGACATGGTTGAAAATGAAATTGGTATAAAGATCAAGGGCCTCAGATTTGACAAAGGTGGTGAATTCACTTCAAATGAATTTATATAATGTTGTGAGAAGCATGGAATTAAAATACACTACTCAGCTATAATAAATCCATAGAAAAATAGAGTGGTTGAAAGGAAGAACATGACTATCAAGGAGATGGCTAGAATAATGTTGAAAAAAGTTAACTTGTCAGATGGTTATTAGAGAGAGGTAGTCTAGAAAACCATATACATCTTGACCTGAGTTTAGTTGAGAGTAAATAATGATAAGACTCCATGTGAATTGTGGTATGGAAAGCCTACTTCCATCAAGTACTTCAGAGTCTTTGGTATCAAGTGTTATATTCGATCGAAGGAGAAAAATCTAGGAAGTTTTGAATCAATGTGTGATGAGGGAATATTTCTTAGTTATTATACTCATAGAAAAGCATATGTCTACTAAAAAAAAGACTTCATAAGCTAGTAGATAGCATTCATGTTAAAGTTTAAGACAATCTCAATGAAGGGACTGAACCTATAAAAGAGATCAGTATTAAAGAGATGAAAGAAGAAGACAAGGATGAAATGTTAGATAATGAAGAAGAGTTAAATAAAAATGAAAATATGCCTCCCAAGTTTGTTAAAAAGGATCATCCTAAGGAAAAAATAATTGGAGAAATGTAAGAAGGAGTCCAAACAAGGAGAAGGGTAGTAATGAGCAAAGAACAAGTAAGCCCAAAAACTATGTTGAGGCCAACGAAGATGAGAATTAGAAAAAAGCCATGGATGAGGAACTAAGTCAAATAGAAAAGAGTAAAATTTAGTAGCTAGTTCCAAGACCCACATATAATAATATCATAGGCATAGAATGGGTCTTTAAAAACAATTTGAATGAAGATGGAGCTGTTGTGAGAAACAAAGCTAGACTTGTGTGCAAAGGATATGCTCAGGTAGAATGAATATATTTTGAGGAGACATTTGCCCCAGTGGCAAGATTGGAAGTCATCAGAATGTTTTTATAATTCTTAATCTTTAAGAAGTTTAAATTCTATCAAATGGATGTTAAGTTAGCTTTCCTAAATGGAACCTTGGAAGAAGTCTATATTGAACAACCTGAAGGTTTTCAACTGACAGATGAAGAAGACTATGTGTGTAAACTAAAGAAAGCACAATATGGTCTAAATAGGTACATATAGCATGGTATTCAAATCTCGATCAATATTTGAAATAACAAGTTTTTATCAAAATATGTATAGATAATAACTTGTATGTTAAGTCTAAAAATAGACATATGTTGATCATAGTTTTCTATGTTTATGACATCATTTTTGGTGGAAGCAACAATAATATGTGTAAAGAGTTTGTAAATTAAATTCAAAAGGAGTTTGAAATGTCCATTCTAGGATAACTTTCATATTTTATTGGCCTACAAGTTTCATAATCCAAAGAAGGGATATTTATATCTCAGACCAAGCATGCAAATGAGATGCTCAAGAAATTTGGTATGGAGGATAGTAGACTAGTTAGCACTCCCATGATAACTGGATGTAAATTGAGTAAAGATGATGAATCACCTAAATTTAATAATATAATTTATAGATCAATGATTGGTATTTTTCTATATCTTACTACTACAAGACTATACATTATGCAAGCTATATGCATGGTTGTTGGATTCTAGGCTACTCCAAAAGAAACACGTGTAAATGCAGTAAAGAGAATATTCAAATATATCAAAGGCACAATAGACTATGGTTTATGGTACCCTTCAAGTGATGATTTAACTTGGTTAGCATACATAGATGTTGATTGGGTTAGAGGCATAGATGATAGAAGAAGCACTAGTGGTATTGCATTCTTCCTAGGTAATAAACTTGTCTCATGGTTGAGAAAAAAACAAGAGTTAGTTACTCTATCTATATTAGAAGCAAAATATGTTGTATTAGTGTCATGTTTCACAAAAGTATTGTGGATGAAACAAATACTAAAATACATGGAGGTAGATTTAAAATGACCAATTCACATTATGTGTGACAATTCAAGTGCCATAAATATATCCAAGAATCTAGTGATGCATTCTAAGATAAAGCATATATCAATTAAGTATCTTTTTCTGAAAGAGAATGTTGTTGATCAAGAGGTTACATTGGAATATGTACCAAAACAAGATCAAATTAAAAATATATTCACTAAACCTCTGTCTAAGGACCACTTTGAATATCTAAAACAATGGTTGGGAGTAGTGGATCCCACACCACATCACTAGTTTTTAGTGATAGGGATTGAATCTAGGGTTAGTACTGAAGAAACATTATTAATTCTTGGATTAAGAGAAAAGGTATCCTATTGAGAAATCTATAGTCCCTTTACTAGTTGATGACAAAGGAATTGACAAAGGGGAGATAATGTACTAGTGCCTAAGGGGGAGTTCCTCACAAATTATTCTTACTTGTCAGGTTTAAGGTTTAGAACAACAAAGATACCAGGAAAGGAGTATATTATTGATAGATTATGGTAGAGACTCTTTGTCATTAATGTCAAAAGGGGAGAAAGTAGAATGGATATAAAATATTTAAGACATTCTAATGATGAGTGATGAGTTGCCATCAATGACAAAGGGGGAGATTGTTGGACATAGTCATTAAGGTTTGAAGAATTATCATTGATGTCAAAGGCAACATGTGCCATCATGCATTAATGTCAAAGGTTGAGTTGAACAACTTGTGGTGTAAATCAGGTTTTTGAATTGATTTTACTTCTAAAATAAGTAAATCAATACATAAAATGGGTTTGTGAAGTGATTTTACTTATAAAATAAGTAAATTAATGCAAATAACCCAACATGGTCTTGTGGTGTAAATCGAGTTTTTGGAATGACTTTACTTCTCTCATGTTTATAAGTTGAGCAGTCTCAAGAAACTGAATGGATCTAGCATAGTTGATCAAGTTTCTAGAATGACCTAACTACTCTCATCTTTATAAGTCAAGCAATGTGAATAACCCAAATGGATCAAGGAAGAGTTAATCAAGGTTATGGAATGACTCTAATTCTTTCATGTTTATGAGTTGAGAAACTATTTTATTCACCTATATATTTCAAATGATGTAAACAAAATTAATTTATGCAAAATTACAAAGTGACAAATAATAGGAAAGATAAATAGTTATATTCATTTTTTGGAATGAGAGAAGTTTGAGTTGTACATGTAAAAAATATGAAACTCGTCTGAGTATGGAGGTTTAGTGTCAAATTGGATAATATCTAAGTATTAAATAGATAAATGTAGACACAAAGAAAGGGTTCAAGAAGAGTTAAGGATACATGAAAGTGTGTTGAAGGAGAAATGAGAAGTTACAGATTAGACCTACAATAAATAATAGACTTGGATTATTTTATGAATATAATTCATTAACTTGAATTATAATTCAAGTATCTATTTGATTGGTGCCTTAAAATTGAACTAGGTTGGTGCTCATTATAGGGATTGGGTGCTTCCTTAGATTTTATGATCTTAAATTAAGGATATTGGTGTTTCCTTGGGATGGGTGTCTTTAAATGTAACTAGTGAGGTTTAGTTAGTGAGACAAACTTTATGAGGTTGGATTAAAATAGTAGATTCTAGCAGCATTCTCACCATGGTTTTTCCCTTTGGTTTCCATATATAAATTAGGTGTTATGTGTTAATATTCTATGCATGTGATAACTTTCTTTGATTTGTTTAATGTTTGGATTTTTTCAACATTCATCTTAAAAATTGTAAGTAACTAGGTTTTGAGATCTACTGATTCACCCCCCCCCCTCAGTAAATAGGTGTGTTCAATAGTTATTTCCTCTAATCCTAGTGTTCAACCATCCTTTCTAAAAGTAGAAGATGTTTCCTCTAGTCCTTTTATCTCCACATTCTTAATAGTTTTGATTATTTTAATTATGTCTTTAACATCTCTTGTCCCCACTTCTATTTTGGGTGCCTCTATTTTTACCTTAGCTTCCCCTAAGACTAAAAATGTATCATCTAAGAAATCTAGAAGAGCATTCACAAGTTCATAGTTATGTGTCATCCACTTAATTGGGATTGCTAATGCCTTGTTCCAATTTTTTCTGAAACTACCACTATAGTATCATCAAAGAATGCTGGGAAGAAGTGGGTATATGCAGTCCACCTATTACCCCAATATGGTGGGGTTGATTGGTCCACTATTATTTGTCCTTTCCCTTCTAGACCCATTAGATATAGAGGCCTTGAAACAGTCTTCAAGGGAATTTTAGTTGAGACTATAGCCTAGGACATTTAACCAAGTAGATTAACTCAACTAGCAATCCCATAGTGGGAAACATATTTAGTATATCAAGCCTCAAAAATTCTAAACCTAACCATCACTGAGCTACCCATAGTAAGCTCAATTTTTGATAAATCCACATGGAGTATCTAAAGAGTGAATAATAGAAAAATTGAAGATGATGTTGGGAAGGGGTATGATCCTAGATTAAAGATAAGATTTTTTCTCTCTTTAAAAGAGAAATAATATGAGACTAGGGAAGTTTATTTATAATAATTATTTTAGATCCAATTTTAAAACATAAAAGGATGCCTTACTCAAGCTCCATGAAGGGACAGAACAAGTAAGAAGAGAGTTTGATCAAGAATTAGATCAAGTCAGGGATTAAAAAAAATCATCCATGTTCTTGTGAAAATTAAAATAGATGTAAAAAGTGAAAATTCAAGGTTATACAAAATTTTGGATGTTAATGCTTCAATGAGGGCTGTATTGGCCCCTAAAATCATTAAATCAACTAAATTTTTAAATTTTTAAAAGGAAGATGAGAATAAATTAAAATTACTTATTCTATACATAATGAATAAGGCATGTAGCCATATATATTTAATGATGCCATTGGAGTCTTCAAATTAACTAAACCTAGTTGTCATTCAAACACAATGAGTGATTGAATGTGTGAAAATTGTATAAGTAATAATGAATAATTAGATAGAGTACAAGAACCTTATTTTATAAATTATTAAAGGAGTTGAATTTTTCATAATTAAGGGACTCTACAAGTAAACTAATAAGTAGTGATGTTTTTGACCATATTTTTTTACAAGCCTTAGATAACTTCAAATAGAATATTCAAGGATTATCATTAGAGGAGATTAACACCAAATTCAATTTTTCATGAAATAAGGTCACAAAAGTTGAGATATTTTAGATAAATTTCAAGAGCACTAAATCCCAGCATGCAAAACTAATAGATTAAGAAATCATGGCACATAGGTAGCCACTTTTGAACATGGACATCATAAGATATCAACATGACATTATTTTTAAGTATTATAAAAAATTTGAGGGTTAGGAACAAAGATAGGGCTCTAACTACCAGCTCAACTCCAATAATTAGCTCAACACTACCAACTACTTAAGTGCCTCCACCAATAGTAAAATCACACCCAATTAAAAACCTACATTCTTAGCTTATTATCCCACCACTAGTTTATTTGATCCATACCTAAAACTTGTGCCCTGGAGTGGATTTTACTGCCATTGAGAACCTAAAATGTTAGAGGCTAACCCATTAAATATGGGGGTGTGGAAAAGACACATATCAACATAATCCTTTATAATTACCTCCATATTTATATTTTTGATACAATTCTAGGGTCAATTTACCCATATGTTGCATCTTATATAATTGATTGATCCATAATTTAGGTTCATGGGGCTTAATTTAGTCCAAATCACATGTTTAATTACACTAATTGACTAATTAGATATATTTATGACCAATTAATGCCCAAATCACATCTTAATTTCACTAATAGATTTATTAGATCAATTTATGACTAATATATACATAAATCATGTCCTT
The DNA here is from genome assembly GCA_037957365.1 of Torreya grandis. NCBI lineage: Eukaryota > Viridiplantae > Streptophyta > Pinopsida > Cupressales > Taxaceae > Torreya > Torreya grandis. The sequence goes on from JARHVA010001870.1 coordinate 883,281, forward strand.
CTCTTGTCTAGTTAGGTTAAATTTGCTCGAATTGGCCTTAATTTCCTTCTTGATTGAATTAGTAGACTTTTTTATTTATTTTGTTATGATATTGGGGTAAATTGACCCCCAATTAAATTTCATCCAACATGCATAGATAATTGTAATAATTTACTAATTGGGTAAATATGTCAAGAAACATGAGCCAATTTATCCCCTTGAATAATCTTGTAGACTCACAACTAGGTTCAAGGGGTTCAAATTGGCCCCAATTACTTTCATGTTTGAATTTTAATAAAATTAGGGTTGATTAAGACATGTTTTTCATCCTATACAATAAATTAACCCATAAATTAGGTTTATAGGGCTCAATTTTTCCCAAATCATGTCATTAATTACATCAATTGACAATTTGGATCAATTCATGATAGAATTGAACCTAATTTAGCCCAAAAACACATCTTACTCTTGTAGTTAGGGTTAAGGGGATCAAATTATCCCTTATTTCTTTTTTGATTGAATTGGTGGACTATTTAATTTATTTTTTTATGATATTAAGGTTGATTGACCCAAAAATTACATCTTTTATAGCTAAAATCAAATCCCAAGGGTTCAATTTCATCCAACTTGCATCACTAATTCTAATGATCAACTAATCAGCTCAATATGTCAAGAAATATGGGTTAATTTAACCCTAAATCACTTCCTAAACTTGTATTTAGGTTAAATGGGTTAAAATTATCCCCAATTACCTTAATCTTTACATTTGTGATATAATTATGATTTAGGCTTTAGGCTTTAGGTTTGTCATAATGACTAAGTAGCTCAATATGTCAAGAAATATGAGATAATTTAGCCCCAAATCACACCTTAAACTCATACTTAGGTTCAATGGGTTCATATTGTCCCCAATTACCTTCATATAAATGTATTTTTGATAAAATTAAGGTTTAGGGTTTATATTTATGATAAAATTAGGCTTTATATTAAAATAGGGTTTAGGGTTTAAGTTTAACACATTAGGAAACATAAGCTAATTTATCCCCTTAAATCATATCCTAGAATTGAAGTTAGGTTCAACATGTTTAGATTGGCTCCATTTGCCTTCATGTTTGCACTTATGATAAAAGTAGCATTATTTGAGCTATAAATTAGGTTCACCATGCTTAATTTATCCTAATTCACATTTCTAATTGCACCAAGTGACTAATTGGATCAACTCATGATGGAATTAGAGATAGTTTATTCCAAAATCACATCCTCCTCTTGCAGTTAGGTTGAAGGGGCTCAAATTGGCCTCAAATTCCTCTTTGATTGAATGAATCAACTATTTAATTCAATATATCATGGAATTAGGGTCAATTTCACTCTAAATCACATCATATACAATTGAAAATAACTTCATATGGCTCACATTTTTAAAAATCATGTCATAAATTACACCATTTGACTAATTAGCTCAATCTATGATGAAATCAAAGCTAATTTAGCCTCAAATCACATTGTATAATCATAATTAAGTTTGAAGAACTCATTTTCAACCTAATTACCTCCAAAATTGAACCAAATGATTATTTTCATGTCAAAGTTGCATAATCCATTGAACTAAATGATTATTTTCTTTATTCTCTAATGAATTAGACTTGATCAGACCCTAAATCACATGTTATAGTCATGCACTTAGGTTTAAGGGGCTTTAATTAGCTCCAATTCCCTTAAAATTCAACCATTGGACTATTTGACTTATTTAGTTATGGTATTGGGGTCGATAGGGCCCAAATTAAATCCTTTATAGTCAAAATTAGGTTTAAGAGGTTGAATTTCACTTAAATTATATCACTGATTGCACCAATTCACTCAATCTAAGTTAATTTAGTATTAAATTACATCATATACATGAAGTTATGTTTAATGAGTTAAAATTGATCATAATTTTCTCCACCATTAAAATAATTGACTCATTCATTCATTTTGTAATGATATTGGGCTTAGTTGAATCCTAAATCATGTTCTATATATTCAACATTCTAATTACAAGTGTAAATTCACCAAAATTGCATCACTTCATCCTTATTATTGTAGTGTATATCATGACACATGCCACTTTAAAATAAAAATATAAAAAGTATAAATGTGTACTAAATAAGTATAAACATGTAGTAATGTGAACTAAATAATTATAAATAAGTGTATATCATGATACACAAATAAGTATAAACATGTATGAGTAGACTAAATTTATTTTTTGATCTTATGTCAACAAAATGTGTATGCATTATAGCTCATATTCATTATAGAATGTATGCACTACACTTAGTTTGAATTTAAAAAATAATCCTTTTGGCTTGGAAATGGATTGGATTCATAAGCCAAAGGCTTGGAACTCTCAACACATAGTCAAATCTAAATTTTTTGACAAAAAAAACAAAATTTAGCTTCCATCACCAAATTCACTACGTATTCTAATGAGAAAATTCATAAAATTATTGCCATGATGATGAAAATGTTATCCTCTTTCCAAATATAATGTTTGGACTATTTTAAGGTTTCAATCTATGTTGATTTCTAAATATAATTTTGTAAGGCCACTGCATGCGATAAATATACAAGCCTATATATGTTTATGTATCTTTTTTTGGTTGATCCAAATGAAATATATATATATATATATATGTGTATATATATATATATATATATGTATATATATATATATGTATATATATATATATATGTATATATATATATATATATGTATATATATATATATGTATATATATATATATATATGGTTACAAACTAGGCCTAATTATACATGCATTAGAAAAACTAGTGTTCATTTTTTGAGGTAGTTGGTGGGCACACAACTGGCTATCCATTTTTTGTCAGTTTTCAAGACCTATTTAATTTTAAAATTAATTTAAAAAATATATTAATTAAAAATTTATAAAAATATATAAGATAAAAACTAGATGATCTTATCTAATTTTTCACTAAATAGTTTTAAATAATATTAAAATGATGCTAAAAAAAAGAGGGGCTGCATGGCTGGCTATATACTCTATGTTCCTTAAAAAAATGAGTTCCTATTTAAATTTTAAAATTTTTATCTAGTTATACTCAACCATTTTTTTTTAAAATAGTGTTTTGGAAACCAGACTCAAAATGATACAATTCATTTTCTTACACCATCCTTAAATTTTGAGTGTAGTCATCTCAGACTATCTATAAAAGTTTATATTTCTCAATTTTTAGGAAAAACATGTCCATGAATAGACCCATTTTTATCCCCAAAATTTTTACACTTACCCTCCTATCCATAACATGATACAATTAATAATTATTATTTTGAGATGAGTGACTTATAGGACACATCACTCATCTCAAAAGGGGGACATTACCATGGGATTTTCATAGAGACATAAGCCCTCATAAACATTAAATAGATTAAATTATCAATTTTAGAGATTCAAAATGGTTCAATTATCAAATGGTTTAATTACATGATAGATATTGTCACATAGTATAGAAGAATAGGAATTATAGGTTTCCAATATACATACATTTAAAATACAAATAAATTTAGCATATAGATACATGACATTATATATCAATTTTTATATATTCATGGACATGATATTGGTTCATGCACATATATACACACTTTCAAATTCATGAGGCATGAAACTAGTTCATCCACATACATAACAAAATTTACAATTTCATGATGAAGGGTTGTCATTCCACTTCACACTTATCAAATCTATAGTCATGATGGCAGCATGAACACTATTCATTCCATTTCAATCATGAATTTCTTCTAAATTAAGTAAAATTATATATATATATATATATATATATATATATATATATATATATATATACACATACAATAAAACATGTATTTATGATGGGCACATGAATAATTCTCATTCCATTTTGATCATATATTTTGTCTTACATGGAGTGAAGTTGAGCAAAATTATACAACTAAATTTATTTAGTCTATAGTGTTTGATTCAATTTATTTGATCCAACCAATCATGTCATTTCCTCTTCACCTACATTATTATTTGGCTTAGTACATTTCATACTTCTCCCCACATTCATGAGGTTTAGGACATGTCTTCCCAACCCATGAGCCTACATAATTATACAAAATTTTTGAAATTACCCCCAACTCTATGTGTGCTTAAATAAAGTAATCATATGTTTCTCTAATGATTCAATAAGGAAGCATCATCTCTATAAAAGTGTCAAGAGAAACATGGTTTGCACCAACAATAGGTGTACTCTTTCCTATATCTTTAAAAAAAATAGATTCAATTTTAGAATAAAAAAGGTAATTTTATGGACGTTGACTACACATGATTACATGTTTTACTATTGAGTAACCTAAAAAATTGGAGATTCATACCAAATATAAAGTGTGTTATACACACTCTTATACATATATCATTTTACTCTAAAAATTCCATTACTAGAATAAAATCAGGGTATATTATATAGACTAAAATATGGTATTAAGTACTTGAAAATGACAAGTTTGACACAAATTACTAAAAAAATATGCATTTTTTAATTATGAGTTATATATATATATATATTATTATCTACCAAGAATGGGACCCAATTTCACATTGATCCATAGTCTCACATCCTTAAAAAACTTAGATTAAGTAAAATTTAATAACATACTACATCAATGTAAACATCACTATTGATTTTCAAAAATCATCAAGAGTACAACATTTATTACTATTATTAAAAATCCATTATGAAATATAGTTAAAAATGCTCATAAGATCTAGATATAGATGTAAAACATTTTTTTCTCAAAACATATATTGTCTTTACATTTACATATCAAATTAGTATTCATCCAAGTAATACAAAATTATCATCATTCTTATTTTCCATAAGTTTTCATTCTCATTTTATGATATAACAAAATAAAGGTACAATTTTTTTCCTTGTTTACAAAATTATTTTAATTTCATCATATACATATACCAACACAATAAATATATGAGTATCATCTAATGATTACATTCATTTTCCAAATTTGTTAGGAATAACAATAAATAAAATAATAAGTCTTGTTTATTGATATATTGCACACCTAAAATAGATCCATGTTGAATAAAACACTAAACTAAAGAAGAAGAGAGAACATCATTGGAGGAATTTTCCTCCAGTGAAAAATCCTTCTAGATCACTGAAACACCTCTTATCTACTAAGAGTGGTCCTACCCTTCCATGAAATAAGTAGATACAAATAATTGATATAGCAAGAGAGAATCCATTTGGATAAAACAAGTCATTTAAAATAGCATGCAACTCCCTACAATAATAAAGTATATTAAAATGGATTAGAACCTAAAAGGTATAACATTACTAATTTATAATAAGATATATTAATATGGTCATACAATAGGTGGACCTCTAAATGCATCCCAATTCCAGTATTAAGGCATGTCTAATAACTTTAGATATTATGTAAATTTTATTGATCCCATAGAAAAATATAACCCTTATGTATAGAGTTTCCAAAGTTCATTACACAATTCTAGATTTATCCAATCATCTCATAGTCTCCTAATATCACCAATCCATTTCATGTGCATAAATATTATATCTAAAAATGTTGGACTATTCATAGTGAGTTGAACATATATAAATAAGGTTTCATTTTTTTAAATCTTATGAACATAGGTTTAGAATTAATTACCTAAAATTTCATTTTCCAATTTGGGATCAACATAAAAAGTTATGATTATTTTCTCATACAAGTTCCAATTCTAGAAGGGTTATATTCCAATGTGTATTTTTAATGTAATAAGTGATTAACTTCCATAGTTGTTTAAGATTAATCTTAAAGATCCAAGAACATATTTTATTAGGGTGGTATACTTGGTTTACTCTTAAAGGTAATATCTCATTTTTACAAAGATACAATGATTATCAGTCAACCAAGAAAAGGTAATTTATATCAAATCAAAACCCTAATTCCCAAACCTTTGGTTCTTGAAGGTTTGATAATCCAATATTACTATCATCCCAATGAGTATTCAAATACCTCATAAATTTAAAAATCCCAAAATCAATAATTAATTTCAATAAGGACTCATCAACCCAAATCATGATTAAATATTTAGTGAAAGTCTCAACATTCCCCATGAAATTTTATGATCCAAACAAAGGTTCATAATCATATATGAATATAACAATGTTAAAAATATTTTATCTTCCAAATTTATAAATATCCCATAGAATTTTACTCACGATTAAAATCCACCTAAGTTCTTAAGGTTATCCAAGATCAGAATTTATGGGTTTCCATGACCTTGGTTCATGAAAATACATTCAATCAAAAGATGGTCCTTTGATAAATGTATGGTACAAATTAAAACATGAATCATAAATTTCCAATACCAATTATGAAATATGTTATCACAAGGTACTACTACAAGGATAAATCACACAATCATTTTGATATCTCTAAATAGGTTTTACAAGGTAGGCCAAATTATAACTTAGAAATATCACATATATAAGCTAATAATTATATTTACTAATTGTTGGTATTAAGTAATTGGTAATGAAAATCCTGACACAAATTTACCACACATGGCTTGAGCAAATAAACATAATCCTAAACTACCATTATCTCACACTTACATATTATATTATGAGTTGAACCTTTCATTATAATAATATAAACAAAAATTAACATCATTATCTTTTTCAAACTTATTAAATATTCTACATAGGCATATCTAGACATTTATTTTAGTCTAATTGTACACAAGTCAATTCTGTTAGTTTAAGTGAGTATCAACAGTTGATATTAACCTAGTCTAGTCAAAATTGACCCTCTCTGAATAATTATTACTTTTAAAATCAAACCCATCAATAGGGTTAGCCAATTTACCTAGCATTTTAGTGGCATGGAAATTACTTAATTATGTGTGTGTGTGTGTGTGTGTGTGTGTGTGTGTGTGTGTGTGTGTGTGTGTAGGTATAGGTATAGGTATAGGTATAGGTATAGATATAGATATAGTTATAGATATATGTATACATATATGCATACACATATATGTATGTATGTATGTATGTTTTTATGTATATATGTATATGTATGTATATATATACATACATAAATACATACATATATGTATGTATGTATGTATGTATGTATGTATATGTATACATACACACACAAAACTAATTATTCTCAAAAAGGACTTGTCACTTATCCGGTACATATTTATGCACTATTGCACATTGAAAAAATCTTCCAAATTCTTCCAAAATTATGAATCTATCAACATGACTAACCACAATCCAATTCTAAAGCACACTAAATTAAATTGAAAGAAAACATTGTTAATTATCAAAACCAAGTCATTAGGTGCATACATATATTAAAGGATCACAATTACATAATAAAAATAGGTGGGAGAACTAAGTTTTGATTAATTTATCTCCTCAAAGTATCAAAACTTAGGCATCAATGAATCATGAAATGGGTGTGCTTAGGGTTAGTTTGACCCATTACACTTTCTTAATTTTTACAAGTTTATAAGACTCAAAAGCACGCCTAGGGTTTCAAGGGGAAGGACATTGATTTCTAGAGTTGAGAAAATCATCGAGATTCAACATCACACATAAAAAATTTATAGATACACGAGAATGTGATTATATAGTCATAGTCCCTCATTTTAGTAGAGGTCAGTAATAACTAACACAAGTCAACATCAACCAATGGTACTAACCTAGATCAAATATAACCTACCCTTTACATAAAAAACATAGTTCTGAATTGGACAAATCACAAGCTTGTTTGAGTCTTATTTCCACTTCTAGAATAAATTCATAGTTAGACAGTCAACTAGAAAATCTAATTACTCATTTTTTATTATACTAACTATATTTGGCATATGCCACTTTTCAAACCATTGTATCAATTTTATCATTTTAATTCATATGTGAGATTTAATGCCACATCTATTAATATAAATTATTTTAATTTTTTTTATCTTATTAGGGTTGTAAAACCAAATTAAGGTAAAACATATTGGTGAATCCGTATACTAAATGACCTGTGTCAAACCCTAGGTCTCTCTTATGGTTTCAACCTTATATATTTTAATAATTAAACCTTAGAGTTTGATTTTTAGTCATAATTTTTTATTCCCCCTTACCCTTTGCACAAATAAAAATAATAATATTTTTCCCTAAGGTTTCACACTCATTATCCTATTAGGGTTTCCTCTATTAGGTTTATTCTCTAATTGTGTGATATTTGGATAAAACTGATATATTTTTAAATTTATATAAGGTTGTTTCTATTTATATTTAGTGGATAAGAAACCTATTTTTGTCACCATAATAATTTACATGTTTTTGGAATTTAAAATTTACTATTTTTGGTAAATTTAACATAGAGGATGAAGAGTGAATCCATTTTCAAAATAATTTATGGGTTTCACTATCTATTATTTTTAATGCAAAACCTCTTTCTATTTCAAACAATTCCTCATGGTTTTTTTAGGGTGGTAAGTTATTTATTTAACTGTTGTCAAGGATATGATTTTATGCTTTATTACCTATTCAGATTAGGCCTTGTCTATATCTTAATATCCTTTTTAAGGCCTAATAAATCTAAAATTGAGAACCAATCAAAAACCCTTAATAGTTCTCATCTTGTGAATTTCTTACTATCTACTAGTATCATTCCTTAAGTTTATGATAATGACTAGAATAATAGCCAAACATGTGTGATTAATGATATTAATTATATACACAAAGATTAAAATAGTGAAATAATGGATTATAATGATTAATATTAATAGGATTAGTATAATACTAAATAATAAAATGAATACACTGCTTCTGAAGTAGAATAGACTACTCATGTTACTTCTTCTTTACATTCTTCTATAATATTATACACTAGAACAAGAAGATTAAAATCATAATGAATATATTCATGATTATAACATGTAACATGGGCTATAATTTTATGAATCTCCATTTAATACACCCCATTTATTTTTACAAAATTACAAAAGTTAATCTCATTAATCATTATAAAATATGAAGGCATAAGCCCTACATAGAAGTGGAAAAATAATTTGAAATTATTTTTCTTGATAAATGGAAAATAATGTGGAATTCATTTTCTAGCTATAGAATGGGAAAAATATTGTTAAATTACTTATATCTCTATATAGATGCTAAATGATAAAAATGTGTGATAATTCTTTGCCCTCTCTAAAAATATGATGTCATGATATCTCCTCACATGAGTGTTCTATTGAAAAAAATGTGATGAAACTCAATGATAATGTGATTATAAGCAATGATACATCTTCATAATGTGAGTTTATGAAAGATAATGTCAATAGTAACAATGATGATTCTTCTCAACATATGCCTCATATAAAAAATCTTATGCAACTTATGATAATAAGATTCAACCATTGATTGAACCTATTAAGAAAACTAATATTCCTTCCCAAGAATGCATCAAAATAATGCATGTTGTGGGTGCCTTGCAACACAAAATTCACCATCTAACCTTAGATACCAAAGCATATCATGCTTGGGTTTATTCTAATATTATATATGGAAACCCAATTGTGCATAATATTTTAAATACACCATTACCACAAAACTTATTTTTGCCTACATTTCATATGTTTAATATAAGTAGTGATCCTTATCAATGACTCAGAGAATTCAAATTTTCTATGGGAAAATATGATGGTATTCATATTTTACTCAAGGTGTTTCCAAAAAGTTTAATTGGAAATGTTTTGGATTAGTTTCACTTTTTACTAATGGGTCTTTACACTCCTATCTTAAGTTAGAAGAGATATTTTTAATGTGATACATTTATAATAAGTGACTAAGGGTTACATATGAATGCTTACTCTATTCATCAAGGAAACTTAAACTAGTTTTTTATTATGTTTTATGATTAAGTATTTGTTTGAATCAAATTATACATCAATAAATATTTTTTGAAACATAATATTTTTTGTAGGGGCCTCATTTATCTTCTCAAATTAAAACTAATTTATTGCACTTTTGATTAATTTCAAGCACTTTGATTTAAGACTCTTGCAATATAAGAGGAATTGGTACTTAATACAAATACTAATAAGGCACATGAAGACATTAATTTATAATAATAATTCCAACACAATCAAGCCATATAAACTACTTAGGCAAAGATTATAATCAAAGAATTTCAAGTTAAGGTCCTAAATAAAATGAAATGATTAGTTTATAGAGAAACACCTAAATCAAATAAACTACCTTAAAATTAAGTTGTAACCACTAAGGTTTGAAATTTTTAGAGATCAAACACATGACATTTAACATACATTCTTGGATAGGAAGTTGGTAACTCTTCCTTATAACTATTATCACCCACCTAATCATATTCAAAAAGTAAAATATAAACTATTTTTAATTTATCATGGTATTAATGGACATTAAGACAATGATTGTTACATATTACGATAAAAGATTACATAACTTGTGGATAGAGGGGTTTTTTAATTTGGAAAATTTGACACTTGATAAAAAATATCCCATTATAAATATTATTCTACTACTCATTCAAAAAATACTAAGACATCAATGCATTCCTTCAAAATAAATAATGGCATATTAGACTTATGTAATCACAAATAGAGTATTTACCTAAATATGCCCTCTAATTTTGTGATGCTTATATAAGTTCAAACCAAACATTTAGATAATAATAATATTTAAAACCTTTATATACTCATTCATTAAATAATTAAAATTAAGATTATTTTCCAAAGATAAAATGTGAAAAATAGAATTACCTTTATTTTGCTCTACTTTACCCTCCTTTTTTCCCACAACACAACTTGCTTACTTCTTAAATTATCTTATCCGAAAAAATAATAATATTCCTATAACATCCATAGATTCATGGAGTATCTCTTCAAATTCTCTAAAATTCTATGAAATTTATAAGAGGTAGTGACCTTAAATTTTTAGGATTAATGCCAAATTGTCTATAACAGTTCCTAGGTACTCATGTGATGTTTTCAAGCTAAACAATAGTTACCAGAACTATGATAACTTCACCATAGTCTATCCAATTAACCTAAAAATTTAAAAATCCATTTTAAACTAAATTTTATATCATCTCAAAGAAATATCAATCCAATTCTTACCTTAAGTGAAGAACCATCATGTCAAGTCTCAAAAACTAGACAAATGATCTAGACTATCAAAATATGAATGTACATTTCCATAGTAATTCAAAATTATATAAAATTTATCACATATGTTTTAAGTGTTAATTAATACTATGTCACCAAATTTTTCAATCCAACTCTTACCAAAACAAGAGAACCATCTTTCCAAGTGTCAAACACTAGATAAATGACACAGTCTAATGGAAATATATGGTACATTATTATTGTAACTCCAAATGCTCTAAAATTTAGTACGTATGTTTCACATATCATGTAATACTATCTATAAAAAAAATTTAATCCAATTATTACTTCATAATGAGAAACATCCTTCCAAGTGTTCTAAAATAATTAGATGGTATGCTTCCATAATGACTTAAAATGATCTTAAATTTGGTGTAAAGGTTGTAAGTGTCAAGAATTATGACCTCACAAAATTTAATCATCTAATCATTAACACAAAATTATAAACATATTTCCAAGTGTCATAGACTAAATAGTCCATTAAAATAATAGAAGTAGATAAAATAACTTCATAATTTTTATATCATAAGGAATGCTTTTACAACATCATTCTCAGAGGCTAATTTTTTTAAGCAAACAAGACCACTAACACAAAATAAAATAAAAACCTAATCTAACATAAATTTGGTTAATTCAAGGTTTAATTTCATCTTAGATGATCTTGCAGTAGACACCCAGAGTAATGAAAATGTCCATGAGTTCATTCTCATGAACTTACTATGAGATAAATTATGGTTTTAGCATGCTTTTCAAATTTTGATGCATTCATTAAAGTTGCATATTTCTTTTCTCCATCCTTCCACTTGACCAAGTACTCATAGTATTCACTACCCCTTGTCTTATTATCAATCTAAATGTCCAAAATGACTTCCATTTCATCTTTATACTAGTGGAAAATGCTCTCTCCAATACATGACTGAAAAATATATGATGTCACTAATGTATCCCTCAACATATGGGTATAAATCAAATACATTTAATATAGGTGATATGCCCACTTAATCTAATAGTTCCAATTCATAAGCATTAGTTGAAAACTTCCTCAAAATCTTTTAAGGCCCAATCTTATTCCACTAAAGTTTGTTAAATTCACCTTTTTAAAACCTTTGCTTACTCTAATGAGCCAAAACCAAGTCCTTAACCTCAAATTTCAACTCTCTCCTTCACATATCAACATGTTTCTTATATTTTATAGCACTTTCTTCAAGTCTCTTCTTAACATCCTTATGCACATCATGTATAGATTGAGCATAGTCTTCATCTTCCACACTTATCCTCCCCATCTCAGTGGTACTCCTCAACTCACATAAATGTCTAGGGATGCTCCCATACACTATTTAAAAATTACTCAAACATGTACTTTAATTTACTAAATAATTTTGGTAGATGGATGATGTAAAGGTGTTTTTTGTTTAGAGTAAGAGACAGAGTGAATATGGGGAGTAAATACATGGATAGTGGGATGGCCACACCTCATGGACATGGACATATATGTGGATAGGGATGAATAATTTCATTTCTATTATATATAATAGGATAATATTATATATTTCCAACATCAAATCCCATTTTTTGGGCTTGGCACTAACTTAACATCTCAATAAATTACCAAGGCTCTAATTCACAACCTTTATTTTTCCATGTGTTTGAGGGTGATATGCTAAACCAAAGTCTAATCTTGTGCCAAAATTATTCAATAAAATCTTATAAAATTTCCAAAAAATATTGTATCTCTATCTAAAATAATACTCTTTGGTAACCCATGTAAGCTTATAACTTCTTGAAATAAAAAAAAATCAATGTGTGCCTTTACTAATCATATTACATGTTAAAAAGTTAGCCATATTATATAATATATACAAAAATATATCGAATTATTGCCTCATTTATTTCTTATAAATCTAAAAATAAATTCCATGTTGAATGCATCCCATGGTTTATCAACAATAGGTAGTGGCTGATATAAACCTGCATTCTAAATTTTTCCCTTGGCATGTTGGAAAACTCTAAACTTGTATACAAAATTATTGAAATTTTTATTCATTAAAGGCCAATAATAATTTTCAATAAGTTTTTTAAAGGTCTTATCATACCAAAAATTCCAAACTAGACCTTTGTAATCTTTTTTATTTCAATAGGTTCTCTCTCATATAACCTTGAGGTATACACATCTTCCTCCCCTTCAACAATAATACATATTATTCATATACTCTAACCATAGATTTTTAATTATATTTTTTGGATTCATGCATATTATCCATGAATCTCATAAATATAATTATTATTAATAAAACTTCATTTATTCAAATCCAATGAAATTCACCTTTAGCTCATTCACTACAAGAGCTCACCTACTCAAGGCATCTACTACCATATTAGAATTTCCACTTCTATGTTTCAAAAATATAATATCTTTGAATAAATTCAACCTATATAATGTGTCATTTATTTAGCTTCCCTTTTCTATTTATGAAATTCAAACCATGATCATTTATGTACAAAATCCTTTGGCAATAAGTAATGTCACCATTTATTGATATCTTACACCATTACATATAATTATTGGCTATAGACCAAATACTTCATATTAAAATCAATAAACTTCTCACCTAAATAGGCATTGGGATTACCCTCTGGAATTAATATTATTCCTATAGTTATTTTACTTGCATCACAATCAACCTAAAACACTTTTACAAAATTTGGTAAGGATAACACTATTTGTTTTATAACCATTCTCTTCAAAAATTAAAAGCTACTATATGCTACAATAGTACTCTAAATCTTATTTGTATCTACATTCATAGTTTTTGTAATGGATTCACATATGTCATTGAAGTTTTTAATAAACATTTTTTTATAAATTTTCCAACCCATGGAAATTTATCTCTTCCAATATACTCTTTGGTGAAGTCCAATCCTTAATTTTCATCACTTTTTCAGTGTCCATTTTCAACCCATCCTTTATGTTGTTCCATAACACACACACCCCATTCTTTTTAAATTTTAAAATAGGGACCCATTATTGTAAAACCTCTATTTGGGGAGCTATGATCCTAGAGATATATGACTAGGATATCATGCATTTATCATCTAGGGCTATTTCTATAAAATCCATCCTTGCCCAAGTTTGAATTATAAAAATCCAAGTGTAATCTAGTATCTTAAGTTATTTTGAACCTTGTATTTTCACAAATTTTATTTGATAATATGTTATGATTTATGAGCTAATGGATCTAATCTTTCTATGTCCTAGTATATATATTTTTAATCATGGGATTAACAACCAAAGACCATTAATTTCCTCCAATTGGGCCATAGTAAATATTCCATGCAATTTTGACACATGTCACTCTCATATCATTCAAATTTTTAGATGATTACAAAATTTCTAAGTCATTAATAACTTTGGATGATTACAAAATATGTCTTCTGATCTCCTGAGCCTCTCAAGATTTGTAAATTTACCACATATAATTTTCACATTAAAATGTAAACATAGAAACTTCATCTATTTATTAGAAAATTTAATAGTTCCACATTATTATGTGATAATGGTTTCAATTTATTGAGTCTTTAGGATTCTAATATAATTCCATGTGTCTCAAAAATGGTAATCCACATCCATGGGAAGGTTAAGTGTTTATTTTTTCTGCAATATAATAGTTATGAGCTCCTATGTTTTTGGGCTTATGAGATCATTCCATGTGTCTCAATCATGGTGACTTGAGACCATAAAAGATTCTTCACCAAAAAGAATACCAGTCTAATGCTCTAAGCTTTCATACTTCTAGTGCTCTAAGATCAGGACATGTGGATTGATCATGTTAACTTTTCGCTATGGGACCTACCCAACATAGGTAAGAGATTTAAAGGGCTAGGTTAATAAGAACCTAATAAGTGGCACTATCTAGGAAGGGCATGTATAAAACATAAAAGATAATTATCAATAGGATAATAAAGAAGCAAGTCAACAAATGGCTAAAATTATATTCAAAGTAATGAATAGACATAAAGAATTAATGAATGATCACCACTTGGAAATTAAGGTCACCCACCAAATATTATAAGCATATTAAAATTAAAATAGGATTTAAAAGAATTTTTTTTTTTAATCTACATTGAATGTGAACAAATACATTTAATAATCAAGCCTGTGAATGATATATATATATATATATATATATATATATATATATATATATATATATATATAATATGCATTAAGAAGGATTCACTTTTATAGTGTTCTTTCAATTAAACAAGTGCATTCTCAAGAATCCTAATGTCAGGCGAGCCCTAATTATCCTTAGCCATTAATCATAGAAAAAACTAGTCCACCACCTCAAAGGAATTATAGTTAACAAAGGAGAATAATTGCCTCTTTATGGAAATAAGATAATCCCTCACTTCCCTCCCCATACTCATTTGTAAGATTGAGTGAATATAAAGATACAATATTTGAGAAAAGTGCCTTGAACTTCAAATTCCCACATTACTCAATGTTATAGGAAGATTTCAAATAAATATAGTCCTATTATGATGAATATGAACTCTCTCCAAAGGATAAGTAATACATAGATAATTTTATACTAATCAAAGAATAAGATCTCCACTAGGTGATGTCTAAACCTATGTTAATGCCATGCATTGACATATTAAAAGTTATATTTTTAAATGGAACCATTGTTGGGTATATTTTACATATAATTAAAGTAAATATTATCTCTTATTACATATAGATAAGGGCATTTGAATGATATATTAGGCTTTCCTACCTTGAGAACACCTATAATCAAGTCTTCACCAATGTTTGGCTTGAGCATAACACTGTATATGGAAAGTTGAAGTAATGGATTGAAAAAGGAAAGAGGCTAAATCCAAAATGGGAAATATCCTCCAATTTCATCATTAAATTTATACCTATATTTTCAATAAAAATGACACTATTGAATAGGTTATATGGTTTCTTAAGTATTGCCTATGTTCAAGTCAAATGGGTTCCACTATTAGATATAATCTGATAATTAACAAATTGGTAGCACTGTGGGAGATCAAAATTGCACAAATAAAGGAAAAAATACTTTACCTTAATTAGAGGACTGAGGACATAAATATATACATTATGTCTTACTTTTTGGATGTGGTAATAACCACTATTTACAAGCCTTATGGTTAGGAATGGGAACCATCTGATGAATATTTGAGAAATAGGGTTGGAGAGGATTTATCTTTTATGTTCATTCATAATTATAGTAATAAAATCAAAAGGATAAACAATGAGGTGCATCCTCATATATACCAATCAATGTAGGGCACACCAATGCCCAAACTATCATAAAACATAACACAAACCCTAGGCAAAATAGGAGATTATTGGTTGTATGTAACTATCATCCAAGTGGAGGGTATAAATAATAATCCTTTACTATTGCCACATCATGTTCAAAATCATATATAAAAGTAATAAATATCATATCAATTCTTCAATAGTATTTATGAATAATTAGGGTAGATATATTTGGCCTACTACTTTAGGACTCATTTTAGCATTGGACAACATCAAAATGTGGCTAAGTCACATTTTATTTTAGTTGGTATAGATAGAATATAGTAAAACTTATAGATTTCACCTTTTAGGGAATGGGACACCAATAATAAAATAAGGGGGTATCTCAAAACTATCCTAAAAATAAGAAAATGCATGTCTCTTATAATCACCAGGCATATGATCACGATCAAAAAAATTTAAATGCCTCAAATTATTCAAAATTATGGAGAAGATGAAAGATAATAAAATATCTATGATAATTGTACAGGCCCTACAATACAAACTAGAGGTAATAGAAGAGGCCCAAAATGCATAGAGTTGGAAATGTCTTCCATCTCCACCATAGGGTTCTCAACCAACAGATCAACCTCCTTCCCCTTCAGCATAAGTTACAAAGGAGCAACTAGATCAGTTTGGGAGTCAAAGGGAATCAAATTTTCAACTTAAGAGGGAGATTTTGAGAGGAATTATTTTTCCTCAAGTCCCTTCTACTTCAATAGCTTCACATGAATAGGTCTTAATAAAAACAACTACAAGGGAAAGGCCAATCATTTCCTTAATTGAATAAAATAATAACTTTGTGATGACTCCTTTTCTTCCTTTTACTATAGTCACCCAAGTGATCCTTCCTAAATTACTAAAAATGGATTTTAATTCAATTCTAACCATTATTGACTCTCCCTAGTCTCCTAAGTCCCCTCAGAGAATCCCTATGCCTTTCACACCATCCATTTCATTACTTTTAACTCTATTTCCCACCACGGATATTCCCACAAGCCATTTAACATCTCATCCACCATCCACTCCACCCATATTCAATGATCAAATGAAGCACAATGACTCCTCTACTCCCTCTAAGGATAAAACACTAGAAAAGAGACCATCACTTGGTCTCCCTATTATAAAATAAGCTACTAAGGAGGAGGAAAAGGATGTAGAGACTACAATATAGCTAAGAAAATAAAAATAAGAACTACAACACGTCATATATTTGGTTGATTAGCCTTGATATTAAGAAAACCAAGAAATGGGCATGACACAACTAGATGGTGAAGAAGTTGATCTAGATAAAGCCAAATCTTTAATTGTGGGTGAGTAATAAGGAGGAGACACCTTAGCTAGCCTCGCACTAGAACAAAGTCAAAAAATTGATGAGGTAGTATCTTCTATTATTTTTTCAATGCCTAATGTAGAAATTTTAGATCTAAATTTACCTTAAATAATGCCTATCATTGTATCATATAGTTCTATTAGTATTATTGTGCATTTAAATATAATTTCCTTGTCAAATCTAATAAGGACTCCTAAGAAAGTACATTTTGATAATCTAGTTACATTTTTTTCTTTTAATAAGCCACCAGCTCCTAGGAAAAAGATAACCCAAATAAAGATTCCCATGTCCCAATCATTATCTATGCCAAAAGTAACCATGACTATGGAGATAACCCTAGGTTTAACTAGTTTCTTGGAAGAAGTAACACCCATGAAAGAAACCTCTTTGTAAGAAGTGGTTGGCTAAAAGCTCCCCCAAATCCCTATTCAAATAAGTGCATCACTATCAACTAGTATGTTTGCATACATTAAAATGGCCTCTCCACCTTCTACATCTTCATAACGTACTCAATAATAAGAAATAAAAGAGCTTATAGTTCCTCAATGGGTGAGAGAGATGTAAAATGTCAGAGATGAAAGGCAAAAACCTAGTTTTGTTAGAGCTACTCACAATCTCCACTAAATTCAACAAAGAAAGTGGGACTATTTAGAGAGTGAGGAAGAGGAAGATGGCAAATGTAAGAACAAAAGGTAAGGTAGAATTTGAACAAAGAGAAAACTTTTTATCTTTAGCCAAAATCTCTAAAATAAATCCCAATGATCCCACTAAATACATTGAGAATTTCAACACTTTTAGGAATTCCACTAGGGTGGCAATGAAGGAGATGCACTAAAGTATCAAGGAGGCCTTGAAATGGTGTAAGCAGATGTAAATAACATAAGATACTCAAGAAATGATTATTGATGTATAGAGTGCAACTACAAGTTGTACAATGTTTTATTTAATATCAGAGTGTTCATGGTGTGTAGTCAAGCCCATAGAGTATATATTATCATATTATGGAATAAGATGAAGGATAAATAAATAATATTAAATTTATTGGTTTAATGATCCAATATTAGTGCTTTTGATCAACTCATTCTAATGACTAGCATAGATATGTATTGGTGTTTAAAATATGTGTTATACAAGAGGGATGATTTTATAAATTTGCATAAATATTTATGAATAAGTTGTTGGGTCTTTTTATTAGTCATGAAATTAAATCACTACAAATTTTGGGAGATATGAGAGTAACTAGGGCAAACACCTAAGCAGAGGAGCTCATCAATAAACCCACTTTTGAGAACCTTCTCCACTCGGATGTTAAAATTTTTAGGCAAAAAGTGGAAGGTACTATGTTTAAAACCAATAAACAGGTATTAAAGTTGGCTAGTTTTTCCAAAATATAGAGTAATGAGAGCCAAGGATTTATTAGTTGAAATTCAATAGCTCATAGGTAGAGAAAAAGAGATTAATGGCTGAGGTAGACAAAATTTTGAATCCCTCATTGTTAAATTTTAAAATCGTAGACAAAGAATTTTATGTAGCCTATGCATAAGGTTAAGTGTTAAAGGTTAAATAAGTAACTCTTGGGTTGGTCCCACACACACAACTAGATGTTAGTGACCCCTAGATTTACAAAGCTATTAGTCCTTACCATATTTGTAACTATATTATCTCCATCGACTAATATAATTAATGGTGTTGCATTATCACTTAATTTTAAAATGATTATGTATTTGCATGGTTATCACCAAGGTGGGACATTAGTTCCAAATATATATTTTCACATGCATAATGTATTTTTAGTCGAGAAGTCTATTCTGAGTATTATCATTGTACGTGCATTTTTTGCATGATTTTAAACTAAATGTTATATTTCTATATTTGTAATTTTGGGAGAATATTAAAGATATGAGGCCTTCCCCATCCCAAGATTATAAATGCATGTAACCTCTTAGTCTGAAAGGGGGGAGAATTTTGGATTTTCAAATTAATAGGAAATTCAAAAAAGTTATGCTTGACTTGATCTCTATAATCAAATCTTCATTCTTCTCTAATTCTATAGATTACTTGAGACATTCCATAATTTTGGTATATTAGGGATTTAATTATGTACAATGTATCTATTTTAAATAAAGTCTTTCACTTTTAGCTATAGCTAATTTGAATATATTTTTCATGCTTATCATAATATTATTGTATATGTGCAACAACAATATAGCAATTAGGTAACCTTTGATTTTTGCATGTTTGAGTATATTGTGTTCTGGTTTCCTTTGAGTATTCACTATATTTGATTTTTTGTGTGCTAAAATAGCTTGCAACAACTATTGGCTTAGATTCCTTATCCTATTTGAGTTTAAATACTAATCTTGAAAGGTTTTATCCCTAGATTTTTCCATGGGATTTTCTTTTCTGTCTTACTCTTCCCTCTTTTTGAAGTTTATTTTGAAATCTTACCCACCTTAATTAGAATCACCATCCTTCTATCCACTCCAATAAGTTTTAGGTTTACCCATAGTTAGTTCACCTATGGTAAATAATTTGCCTCTCATTTCTATTACACTAATATATTGTTATAAAACCAAACACCCTATAACTTGTGCCTTGAAGTGAATTTTTTCACTGACCCTACAACATTAGAGGCAATCTCGTAGGAATTTTTGGGGTGTGTATAAAACCCACATCAATAGAAGTTTTAAATTGGTGCTAGAAGGAGGGCTTGAATATCTACCTCTATCCTAAAAATTAAGTGTTGTAGGTTCAATCTTCACCCTTAAAGATATTTCTTCAAGCTCCCTCTAATTGATCTACACAATGGGAACAACCCTAGGCTATGGATCACCTATGGTGGGGTTGGACCTCCAAAGAAGATTGGCTTCCTCTTGATGCTCACTTAAACTAATGCTAATCAATAAGAAAAGGGTTAAAAAGGGGTTTAAGGGCTCATAAGAAGGTTAAAATGTGATGCACCAAAGTTAAAATGGACACTCATACAAGATCAGACCCACACTAGATCAACATAAGACAAATATAGCTTACACAACCTCACAATATCACTAGTTGCATAAATATTTCATAGAAGAGGTTCCAAGTAGAACACTAATATATACCTACAAGTTAGCTTGGAAACACCTTAAAAGAGGAATGTAGAAGGAAAATAAACTAGGAAGACTCTCCTTCACAAGTTCACCATACACGAGCATATTAAGCACTGATTGAAGATAAGAGATAGGCAAAAAGTTGATATTATTACTTAAAAAGGTAGTTCTTACAATTTTTTGATAGGGTTTTACCATATCAAACAAGAACACTTTTTCAAGAGTCTCAATGAGTATCCTTATCCTAGAAAAGAATGAAAAATTCTACGAGCTGAGAACCCCCATAATGGGAATGAGACTAGGATATATATGAGAAAGGATAGAATGAAGGAAAGTGGGAGCACACCATTAGAAAGGGAACATACCATCCTAGATCATTAATTGAGCTTGAGCTACCACCCTTTTCCCTAATGAATGCCTTTCCACATTTTTTATCAATAAGAACTCTACTCATGGCTCACTCAGTGGGAAAGTCCCCAAAGGTTCCAAGGATGCATTTAATGCACCTAGTTGCAAGTACTAACCATTAGATACTTTTTTTTATCCTTCACACCACCTCCCATGGAAGACAAAACTTTCATGCTCATGGATTCTATAGAATCATGTCCCTATCTATTTTATATGGTTTTTTTCTAAAAATATGGCCAGGTTGAAGGATGAGGACCCTTTGCATTAATATCATATCTACTTCATTTCCATGTTTGGATCATAGGTCCATTCTATAGGTGGAAAATCAATCTAATATTAATAGTTTTCATACAATTGTCATGTCAATGCAGACCTATATATTGCATAGCCTCTTTATTAATCTAAATAGGTCCAAATAGACCCATTTTATCTCTGCAAAGATTGAGAATCCACCATATACATGGGTTCCTTTAAGAATGGTGAACATAGTCATATAAATAACCATTTATGATACAAATTTATGAACCAAAGGTTTGTATTTAAGCTTAATAGTGGTCCCTTTATGTTATTTATACATAAATTCATGGGTATGCCCACTCCATGGTGTTTTATCAAGCTATAATTATGGAATGATGACTCTACAAGACCTATTTGCTTTGGTTAAAAATTAGTTATTTTAGTTTGACCTTGTCCTCGAATATTGCTCAGGACAATCAAAATGCTCTAGTCTATCTTCACTCCCATTGGCCTCATAGATCCTTACTAATTTATTGAATTCTCTCTCACTATTAGATCAAAATATATGAATGATTGTAGTCCATTTATTTCCTATTATGAATATCCTTTGAAATTTTGACTTTCTCACGTACCGTTAGATCAATATTTATGAAGAAAAATAAGCCTTTGATCTATCTATCCCCACTTTCTTATCAATTCCCATGCACCATCATAATATTGGTATGATTTAACATTAATCACTGATCTAGCTCAAACCCACCTTCTTGTTAGTGAACGTGCACCGTTAGATCTTATCTAACCTATAGGCTTTTAACCCATGAAACTTTTAACTTGTTTGACCCTAATGTGAACCATTAGATCACATGTGGTAATATGAGAGCTCATGTGGCCCATTTGACCTTGATGAAATTTAAACCTTTTAAGGAATTTTTAAATCCAAATGGTCATTTTACAAAGGTCAAACTTGACACTCATGTGGACGTCTTGATCTATAGGTTCCACTTTGAAGCTTTATAACTTAGGCTAGAGAGCTCACGTGGACATGAAACTTGCAAAACATCTTCCTAGGATGAATAAATCTAATTTCATGTGATCCAATAGTCCTATTCTAATGTTTAAGAATGTTTATAAAGTGTGTAAGTAAATTGGTTTGTTTGTTCCTAGGTGATATCTTGATGATGGTCTGGCTCACTTAGGCTTATGATAGGGACCTTTTCTTGAACCTTTAAAGCTTTGAATAGTTTCTTGAGGCTTATGTAGGATTGTCCATGACCTTTAATTACTTGAATACAATTAAACCTATTTGGGAACTAGTTCCTTAATCTATAGATAAACCATATTACACTTTAAGCATGCTTAAAATGTTTTAAAAGCTTTGTGATCAATTTTGAGATCCTTGGACCACTCATTCCGTATAAAACTATGTTCAACCTTCTAATCAATGCCAAGATACCTATATATTCATTAAATCTATTCAATCTCTATATGTAGGCCAAAATTAGCCAAATTTATGGTGACATCTTAGGGTTGCATGCCTTTTATGTAAGATTAGTGTCCTTAAACTAGTCCATTGGGCATATGGATTCCCAAGTCTTATCTCAACTGATCATAAAAATAACACAAGGCTATCCCCATATAGACACTCATTTTGAAATAGTAAGAACAAAAGAAAAAGAAAAAAAAGTGCCCAAGGCACTTATTTAAAAGGAAACACATAATATAAATAAAATGTGCACAAGGCACTTAAAAGAAAGCATTAAAGCTACTCTAACATGTAAAATATGTTATGAAGGATGCAAATCCATTTAATAACAAGGATTTAAATGAATTTTATTGATTGGAATGGGTAATATTTATCCATATAATTGGGAAAACTAAAAATCATTATGTTCCTTACATCCATGGATCAAAGAAGGCCCATTCCACAAGATATCAAACCTGGTATGGTTTTCTAGTTTGGCCCTATTTGAGTCCCATTTGAGGACTAGGTCACCTTCTTTGAAGCTCCTTATTTCAGATCTCTTATCAAAGTCTTTTTTGACTTTATTTTGATGTGACTCCAAATTTTTCATAACAATGTCCCTAGTTTCTTCTAGATCTATGAACGTTATCATTCTCACATTCATGGGCTTATCCTCCATCAATTCAAGTTGACGGGATAACTCTAATATAGGTAGCTCAAGAGAGATAGGCAATTAAACTTCCCTTACATACACAAGAGCATATGGATAATTGGCAATGGTAGTTTTAGTAGTCACTTTGTCAACTCATAAGGCTAACCTTAGCTTGGTGTGTCATGTTTTCTATTTCTCTTCCATAGTTTTCCTGATGATTCTTAGAATGTTCTTGTTTTTAGACTCTGCTAGTCTATTTCCTTGAGGATATTAGTTGTAAGAGGTGTTGAGGTAGATTCCTAGTTTGAGATCCCACTCACTTGTCTTCATACTAAGGAATGTCAATGCATTATCTAAAATTATGGTGGTTGGGACACCAAACCTGGTCACAATGTTATCATAGAAGTATAAAACTACACCCTCATTGGTCTCCTTCAAATCAATGGATTCCACCCACCTATTTAAGTATTCAGTTGCAATGAGCACCCATTTATGCCTTACATTTGATGATGGATTGATCATCCCTATGAATTCTAACCCCCATTATATGAAGTTTTTCTCTACTTGAATTAGATTTAGTGGAAACACTGTTAGTTTCTACTTTCCTTCAAAGAGATCACACTTCTATCATTTTCTAACCCATGCATGAGCATATTTGAAAATATTGGGCTAGTAATAATCAACCATTATTACCTTTTTTGCAATGCTTCAAGGTGTAAAATGGCCTCATGCAAGTCTATCATGAAACTACTCTAAAATTTTGGTCACTTGGTCATCATATATGCACCTAAAGAGTACCCCATTGAGGTCTCTTATAAAATAACTCCATCAACCAATACATAAGGTATGTATTTAAGCCTAAAATACCTTCTTTTAGATCTATCCAAACCTTGGGGGCATTCTCTTATTGCCAAGAAGTGAGCCATATCTTGAAGTTATCTCTGTTAAAGTGGAGGTGCACCTACTTGTGAGTTATCTTGGATCACCTAAATAGCTTCCTTGCCTTCTTGGAGGTCATTTACCATGTGCTCACACAAGCCCTTACCCCTAACCAACTTGGTGAATTTGATCTTCATGTCATATTCTATGACCTTGGTGATCTATCCTACTCTCTTTTCACTCAAATTATTTTTAAAAATAAAGTCCCTAACCCTAGAGTGAGACACCATAAGATGAATAATGTTTTTGGAGAGCATTGGTCTTAAATTCTTGAGACTCTTCAAGGTTATAAGAATCTAATTTTCAATGAATGTATATCTCAGCTTATATCCTTCTAGCCCTTGACTAAAAAAGGCAATTGGCTACTCCATTCCTTTCTCATTATTTTACATTATCATAGATGATATGTTGTCAACATTTGAAAAGGTATACAAGATGAAGTCCTTGGAAAAATTAGTATTTATGAGTGAGGGAGCTTGGGTAATGCCTTTCTTGATGGCCTCAAAAGTTTCCTTGCCTTCATCTGACCAAGCAAACACCTGGCTCTTCTTTATCATGGTGGTGATAGGTTTGACCAGGTTTTCAAAACTAGGTATGAACCTTCTCACAAACTTAATCTTCCCAAGGAAGCTCTCGGTCCCTTTATTGTGCTTTGGAAAGGATAAGGCTAAGATAACACTTAATCTATCAGGGTTAATGGACAATCCTTATTTTTAAATAATGTAACCTAATATCTTACCTTCATACATAGAGAACACACATTTCTTATGATTTAAAGAGATCCCATACTCTTTGCATCTTTATAATACCAACCTTAGATGGTCCATGTGCTCATAGTATTTCTTATAGAAGATGTGATGTCATCTAAGTAGACCAGTACCATTTGATTTAGCAGTCCTTGAAAGGCCATGTCCATTTCTCTTTGAAAGGTTTCCCTAGTATTAGATAATCCAAAAGTCATATTTTGGTAAGAAAATATGCCCCACTTGGTGGTGAAGGTAGTCTTGTAATAGTCTTCCTCTCTCACTAGCACTTAGTTGTAACCTAAATATCCCTCCAAAAGGGAGAAGTATTCTAAACCAACAACTATTTATAGGAGTTACTCCATGGATGGTACAGGGTAATGATCCTTCAAAGAGACTTTATTAAGATCCCTAAAGATTACACACAACTTGATTTCCGTATTCTTCTTCCTAATAGGTATTATATTATCTACCCATGAGGAGTGATTAATTAGAAACATGATCTTAGATTCAATCAACTTGGTCAATTCCTTCCTCATGAGCTCTTCAATCTTGGGGTTTATAGGCCTTTGCTTCTACCTGACAGGCTTAACATTAGCCTTTAGTTCTAAGTGTGTTGGGCTAATTTAGGATCAAATCCACTTAGGTCACTATATTTCCAAGCAAATATGTTTGCATATTAATTATAAATATCTATGAAATCATGCCTTTCAACTTTAGTGTTTACCTTTCCAATCTTGAAGAGATTATTTTCAAAGATAAGAAAACTCTCATAGTTTTCTTCATTATTTGACATCACTAATTTACCCTTTCTCATATGGTCCCCTTAATAAAAGAGAATTTATAGCGTGACTATCTATTTATGAAGATTATTGTAAATTAATTGAAAAATATGCCCCCCATAGTGATGCTAAAATTTTCCTTGGTTGATGGAAGAGAACTTTGCTTCTTGCTATAAGAAACATGCAATTTGTTCATCACTTTTGAAAACCTACCAATGAGCTTCATTATCTAGCACTGATTATCTTATTACCACTTTGACATATGGTTGTACCTTGGTCCTTTTAAATTAATTATGGATGCCAAAATGAGCCCCCACAGCTATTATCCTATCAACATGATTATTCTAGCTCCTTGAGACTGATTAGATGTTAAAGGCTTCAAACTCCTCAATTAGGTCCCACACTATATGTTTGTAGGACTTCATTAAAAGGGGTTATTAATGAAATTCAAGCATATAACTTGGTGCACAACCAATTCACTATACAAATAGACTTGAAATTGATTTATCCTTCTCTTAATAGCCCATTAGAGGCTATGAAGAAGGCCCTTATATTCTGTTGCATTATAGAAGCAGCTAAATTAGAACCTGTATGAAGAGAAGTACTTACCATTTGAAGGGGATAATAGAATAACACCTAAACCCACTCCATGCTTTCTCCTTAATACATCAAATAATAATTTCCATAGACCACTAATATGTTTTTGATTCCTCATGAGGGATGGATTGCACTAGTTTTCTTCATGTAAATAGTAGACACCCAAGTCCTTTTCTTCAACACAATCTAAGGGATCTACCAAATGGATGTCATTCCATAGTTCATTCAAGAATATGTCTGGTATCTCCTATGAATGATCATTTAGCTCCTACCCCATTTCAAATTCATCTTCATCAATGATGGTGTTATTGATGTTGATGTTATTTGATCCATAGGGCTCTATGTGGAATTGTGCAATGGGATCAAGTTTTATTGAGACTTTGGCCCCATATCTTTTTTTGAATGCCATATATGACTAGTTTTATACAAGATAACCTCTTTTATTCATAGTGAACTCCTTGGATAGGCATATTTCAAAGTGAGGAGGCACAACTAATATAAACACATCTTGAACAACTGAGACACTAAGGTAACTATATAAGGTCAAGTTGAGGTTTCTAATTATGCCAGATGGCTTAGTGGAAGAACCATCTAGTTCTAGAAATTTTTTAGATTGGGGTTCATATTTTAGACCAAGTTGATCAACTATGGACTTTGTCATTACCAAGGTATTATCCCCACTATCCATTAAGCAATTGTGCACTAGAGAGTTGCCAATGATCATTAAAATATAAAAGGGGGGGGCTTAACTACTTTACATGATTACCCTTTATTTGGTCCTATGGATGCATTGGTAAGGACCACATTTTCCTTGTTTTGTGGCTTATTTACAACATTGATCTTTAATAGTCCTTTGTGAAGGATGTCTACCTGGATAGGCATGGAGAGTATGTCCCATATTGGCACACTCACATTGGGACTTTTCATTTGTTCTAAAATGTTAATAAGTGACCCACTAACCTTTGGTTATGCTTTAGGATCCCTATCTATACATTGGGATTTTGAATTTTGGGGGGCTAAGACATTTACCTTATTTTAACTCCTTGGAACCATTGGGACCTTTGGAATGGTAGTAGGTCTAATTGGCTTGGATATTAAAGGAGTAATGGTAGGAGGCTCCTTACTTTGTTCCTAGTTACCATCCATGTTCCTTATTTTGAATCTTGTATTGGTAGCCACTAGAATATATCTTTGGCTGAAACTAGCCTATTGGTTGAGTGCATAACACTCTTCTTGTTCATAGTTCATCATTATATCACCTAAATGACATGGTCCTTGATTAGGGTTTTGACCTTATTGAGGTTATTTTATTTTGGGTATCATATTTACCTCTATTTTTTGTGTCATAAGAGCTTAGTTGTACTTAAAATTAGTAGTTTGTTTCCATTTATCATTAAAATCCTAGGTAAAATCAGTGGTTGGGATAATGGATTGCCCAAAATATTGATTCCAAGGGATGGTACCCTCATATTCTTGATCCATATTATGTTAAAATAGGACCAAGGTGTTGGATGTGCTTGTAACATTAGGGTTTTAGTTATTCTTCTTATTGTAGCCATGTTACCATTGTCCTTGGTTTTGACCTTGGCCTTGGCCTATTTTCCTAAAAATTTTGTTGCTGAGGTTGATATGAACCTTGATAAGTCCTATTAAAATCATATTGCCTCTTAACATTTACTATCCCATTTCCCAAGGATTGGAACATGCTCTTCAGCTCTTCAAATTTCTTTTACTCTTGGGAATCATTAGATCAACTAATGGAAGCTTTATCTTATTTTGGTGCAGGTATTGCAGTAATTATTGACATGGGAGGAATGACATCAAGTGGAGGGATAGTAATAGGAGGTGGTTTGATTTTAGGAAATGAGGGTATTGGTGGTCTAGGTGTAAGCTTTCCATCTTGAACTAGACAATTTTATACTTTGATGGCCACCTCATAATCATCTAGAAGTATATTCCCTCCCATAGATTGGCTCATCACTTTTATGGCACTATTTAAAGCCTTAAATAGTAAAGGAAGGAAAAGTTATGGGTTGGTCTAATTGAGACTAGGATTTTATCCCAACTTTTTTAGAATCTTGTATTGAAGTCTTGCATGACTTCATGAGATCTCTTAATGGCAGTTAGTTGCTCTGCAAGTGAAAATGGTCACTTTTGTCCTCAAATATTTTACACAAAGCCTCTCCTAATTGGTCCCATGTTTGAATGGAATTATCAATAATACCTCTATACCAATCTAGGGCCTTTATTTTAAAATAAGTATCTAATAACCTAATATCTATATTTTATTTAGTGACATTATGGATATCACAAAAATTGGCTATGTCCATGAGGTGATTAGAAGGTATTGTAGCTTGGTTTCTAGTATAATAAAGAACACTTTTAAGGGTTGATACTAGAATGGGATCATAGTGAGGAAGGGTTGAAGGACTTTGTCCATTAAAAGACAAAATATCTAGGTACTATCATGGCTATGAGAGGGTTTAATGAAGGTCTTATTATAGGGGTAGGCCTTGAAAATGACTTGGGATCAAAGGTTCCTTCATATGGATGTGTATTGGTAAACCTTAATCTTTTTGCTAAATTTAAAGGTAGTTAAGTAAATTCAAATAGAATACCTCTTGAGGATGACCTTTTAAATGAGATGAAGTTACTATTCTACTACTAGAAACTTGAACATTCCTTTTAGTTGATGTTTGGGAGCTTAACTACTACAAATTTGATCAAACCAACATCAAATTTGATCAATATTACTTTAAATGTGTCCCACTAGGCATGAGAGAAACTATTTTAGGCTCAATCTACACCCTTGAAGAGATTTATTTAGGCTCCCTCCAATTGAGCTACACAATGGGAATAACCCCAAGATGTGGGTCACCTATGGTGGGGTTGGACCTCTGAAAAAGGTCAACTTCCTCTTGATGATCACCTAAACTAATGCTAATGATAGAGAAAAGGGTTATAAGGGGGTTTAAGGTCTCTTAATAAGGTTAAAAGGTGATACACCAAATTTATAATGGACACTCATATAAGATCAAACCCACATTGTATCAATATAAAACAACTATAGCTCACACAACCTCACAATCTCACTAGTTACATAAATATTTCATAAAATAGGTTCCAAGTAAAACACTAATCTAGACCTGCAAGTTATCTTGAAAACACCTTCAAAGAGGCACGTATAATGATAGTAAACTAGGAAGACTCTCCTTCATAATTTCACCATACACAAGCATACTAAACACTGATTGAAGACAAGATATAGGTAAAGAGTTGATCTTATTACTTTAAAATGTAGTTCTTACAATATTTTGATAGGGTTTTTCCATATCAAATGAGCACATTTTTTCAAGAGTCTTAATGAGTATCCTTGTCCTAGAAAAGAATGAAAAATTCTAAGAGTTGAGAACCCCCATAATGGGAATAAGACTATGATATATAGGAGAAGGGAGAGAGTAAAGGAAAGTGGGAGCACACCACCAAAAAAGGAACACACCATCATAGATCATTAATTGAGCTTGAGCTGCCATCCTTTTCCCCAATGAATGCCTTACCACCTTTTTGATCAATTAGGACACTGTTCATGGCTCACTAAGTGGGAAAGTCATTAAAAGTTCTAAGGATGCAATGAATTCACCTAGATGAAAGTACCAACCACAAGATCCTTTTCTTTTATCCTTCACACCACCTCTTACTGAAGATAAGACTTTCATGCTCATAGATATGATAAATTCATGGCCTTATCTACTTTAGATGGCTATTTGTTAAAAATATGGCCATGTTGAAGTATGAGGACCATTTAAATTAATCTCATATCTACTCCATTTCCATGTTTAGATCATAGGTCCATTCTATAGGTAGAAAACTAATCTAAGATTATTATTTTTCCTATAATTATCATGTCAATGAAAACTTATATACTAAATTGACTATTTATTGATCCAAATAGGTCTAAATAGACCCATTCTATCTTTGTATAGATCAAGAATCCACAATATGCATGGATCTATTTGAGAATGGTGAACATAGTCACATAAATAACCCTGCATGATATAAATTTATGAACCAAATGTTTGTATTTAGCCTTAATGGTAGTCCCTTTATGCTCTTTATACTTTATTACATGGCTATGCCTACTCCATGGTGTTTGATCAAGATATAATGGTGGAATGATGACCCTTAAAAACCCATTTGTTTTGGTTTAAAACTAGTTCATCTAGTTTGACCTTATCCATCGAGTATTACTTAAGCTAATCAAAATGTTCCAATCTATATTTTTTCCCATTAGACTCACATATCCTCACTAACTTCTTGACTTCTCTCACCCCATAAAATTGAAATTTATGAATGAACATGGTCTATTGATTTCCTACTATGAATACCCTTTGACATGTTGATTTACTTGTGCAACATTGGATCAAGATGTATGAAGTAATGTAAGCCTTTGATCTATTTGGGTCCACTTTCTTGTCAACTCCTATGCACCAACAGATATTTAGTATGATTTAATATTGATTGTTGATCTAGCTCAAGCCTACCTTATTGTTAATAAATATGTACCATCATATATCTATTTGATTAATCCATAATGTTAGATCTTGTCCAACCTATAGCCTATTAAGGGATTTTAACCTAAGGACCTTTTGACTTGTTTGACCCCAACATAAATTGTTAGATCACATGTGTCAATATGCAAGATCATGTAGGCCATTTGATATTGATCAAATTAAACCTTTTGAGGACTTTTTAAATCCAAATGGTCATTTTTTGAAGGTCAAACTTGACACTCACATGGATATATTACTCTACAGGTTCCACTTTGAAGCTCCATAACTTAGGCTAGAAATCTTGTGTGGACATGAAATTTGCAAAGCATGTTCTTGGAATGAATAAATTTTAGTGTGCATGATCCATTGGTTTCATGATGCTTACTGAGTACATTTATAAAATGTGCAAGTAAACTAGTCCATTTGTTCTTGTGTGACATCTTCTAGCTCACTTAGGCTTATGTTATGGACCTTTTATTGAACCTCTAAAGCTCCAAATGATTTATTGAGACTTATGTAGGATTTTTCATGACCTTTAATTTATTTAATACCATAAAACCCACTTGAGAACTAGTTCCTTGCTCTATAGATAAATCAGATTACACTTTAAGAAAGCTTAAAGTGTTTCAAAAGTTTTATGAGCAATTTTGAGATCCTTAGACCACTCATTCCATCTAGCACTCTGTTCAGCCTTCTTCTCCATGCCAAGACCCCTATATGTTCACTACATCTAATAAATCTCTATATGTAGGATAAAATTGGCCAATAATAAGATCACTTGAGTTGTGTTGGATACACCCAGATGACTAACAAGGTAAACCTCAAACAATAACCTATTACAACCACCTTTTGAGATCCATAGAAAACTTAGGTCTGATAGATGTATTTATAGGATACCTAGGGTAGAAACATCATCCCCATGAATATATACTCATCTTACAATAGTTTTGATGTCCCATCTCTAGATTCCACATCTTATCATCTTAATCCCCCACCTCAAGCCTTGACTATCAATGTTTTAAGAGCGGCGCATGATTTTCCTAGAAACCCAAATAAATATCTTGATTCATTTTCTCACTCGAGAGGAATGAATATAGAATAAAATGTAAAGGATTTCAATTTTGCCTTAGGTATCTTGAATGTAACTCATGAGGACATGGATTGTAGATTGTTCCCTTTCACTTTATAAGAAATAGCCTATGACTAGTTCCTAAATATTCCATAAGGATAAATTACAACCTAGACAAAATGCTAAGATACCTTTTGAGCCCAATTTAGAAAATTTATAGTGCAAGTGTCATATATCAACACTTTTCTAGTATGAGATGAGATCCCAACGAGCTAATCTGAGCATTCAATGCTTGGTTTCAAAATATGTATAGTATATTTGAGTCTTACTATCATCTAAATGAGACATTATCCCTTAAAAAGTATAAAAACACCCTAGATTCCATGAATGTTATATTTTTCATAGGGTTGTCAGCATTGATACATTACCCTTGGCTTACATGAAGGTAATCAATGTAGACAAATAGTTATATCCTCAATTTCAATCATTACCTCCACTTAGTCTTGGTTTTGTGTACCCACCTTTTATGCCAATCTCTAATGTAACTTAGAATTTTGTGGCATAGAACTAGACCCTAGTGCATAATCAATTTTCATTAACCCATGCCACCTATAATTAGCATCCCATCTTCTTGAATAATTTTACTTCTAGCCATCAAATCCATAGTTAACCTTCTATACTAGTTAATAACACATCCACATAGGGAAACACTCCAAACTCATTAATATAAATATGGAATCCATCTAGAGGATGGTACAAAAAAAGACCAATGAGTTCCTCAACATGTAGAAACATATGGAAAATATAGGCTGATATATCTTGAATTAGAATAATCAGGGTTATGGGTTCCATAGGTACAACAAGCCTTTTAACAGGTATTGGAATAATTAATAACATTAGGTTCTATCTAACAAGATGATGAAGATTAAAATCATAAATGTAGCTCTTCTAAACTAGTGCTAAGTACATAAAACCATGTAACATGGGGAGCTAGATTATATTGAGTTTTGAACTACTTTTGAGATCTTCCAACAAGAATTAGAGAGGTGGGGAAAATTTTCTAGTCATTAAAAAATCTCTTCATCAAATTATTCATGCAACCTAGCATGGATATGGTCTTTGAAACATATGAATTAACATTAATAAGAGAATATGTCAAAAATATTGAGGATAACATCAATGATTTTCATGATTTTTAGAAGTAACAACAAGTCAGGGATAACTACAACCTAAGAAGCAAGTAGCCTATCAAATTTTCAACTCTTCCCTATAATAGTATTATTACTTTTCCTGATCTAAATACTAAAAAAAATCCTCCCCTATCATAGAGAGAAAATAAACCTCCATATAGGAGGGATAATTAGCCTCATTCTAATCAAAGGGATCAATAATATAGCTTTAAACATTAGGTCAAGTGATGCATAGATTGCATAAGTAACTCACACTAGTTCTTGATCAATGTAATACTTATCAAGTCAGATAAGAAAACCAATCACCATGAAGTAAAAATGGGTTACTATAGTATTTAGAGAATAAAATATATTCACCTTGAACAAAATAGTACCTAATAACTCAATCTAAACTCCTTTCACTATTTTTATTACTTCTTTTCACACTCATGCAACTCTGCCTTCCAAACTAGCCTTTCTTGTAACCCTATCTGATTGTTAATACCCTTGTACAAAAAAATTAAAAACTATTATGACTTTAAAATTTGATATTATCATTTACCCTATTGAAACACACATATGTGTCAAATTTGAGGGTCTATCTTACTTCCTAAGTCCTCTTTCCTTCTTGTAGCCTTCCAAACTAGGCCTCTTTTAGCCCTTTCTCCACTCCACTTGAAAAAATTCCATAATACAGGTATTATACGATATATAAATTTATTAAATAAGGGAATACCAAAATACACAATATTACAAAAATTTGGGATTTTTCAATTGTTAGTTCTCTTACAATGGATAAAACCCTAGTTACCATGGTTTGTGGGTAATAAACAGGCTGAGAGTGATCAAATTTCAATATATTAGTATAGAGATAGTTTAAAAATAACATAATGGTTTTAAAATTTCTTTTGAGGATCTATGAAACTTTTTCATTATTTGATAAAGTCCTCAAAACCCTTACTACATTCACAATGGGGAAATCTTAGTCAGTCTTGACTATGTTCTATGATTAAAAAAATAGAGTAAGCATAGAGTTTTTGTTATTTCACTTGACCAACATTCAAATTTTATATTCACTTGACCATTCACTTACCATGTTGTATATTCAAACAAGCAAAATGCTCAGTTATAGCCATGCAACTTCAATGCAGTCAAAATTTTCATTAACACAGTCCTCTATTCATCAACTTTCTTTGTCTACATGACCATACTTATTCACATACAAATGGAATACATTACCAAAACACAAAAACTAACTCTTCAAACCTCTTACAAGAAGCATAACTATCTCTTGAAGTATTTTCCCATGTTGAGATCCTCTATTACATGTATTTTCTTGATTTTACATAAAATGTCCAATGTACGACCTTGCCAAAAGACTAAGAAACATAATAAGGACTCTTTTAATTGTCTTAAGACCTCTTATACATTTTAATTGACCTTTACACCTTCAAAACATGTATGTGAATCCTTCAACAAGGCTTAAAAATTCAAATTTTCAAATAATGGCATTTTGGAGGGAAAATCCATAATTCAAATTTTATGCAACTTTTGCTAACCTATATCACATATAAGATAAAATTAGGACCTATTAAACCTATGAAACACCTAAAATAATACTAAAATCCAAAATTTAAACCATTTTGGGGTCCATATAAGATGACCCTACATCATACTACAATGCTAAAGAAAATTTTCCATAGTTATCAGCTTGGTGTATGTTCCTCTTTAGTTGATTTATACCTCCTAATAGAATGTCATTGATGTTACTTGCCTATCATAGAGGTGAACATGTTATTTAGATTCATAATCAGGCCTCATTTGGTTATTTATCTTCAATTGTGTACCTACACATGTAAAAAACTTGTTAAATAAATCATAGCTGATGTTTTTTACTTCTTACTTTAGATGTGAAAACCATGCTTCCGCTCCTTTAAACTAATGCATTACAACCTTCCTTATATATGACACTACTTCTACAAATGTGTCTTATCTATCCTTCATCTATTATCCTTATTTGGTATAATCCATCTCATGCATATCAAATTTTGAGTCCTTGCATGCCATCTACTTTCATAAGTGCTTGGTTTGTTATTATCCATCATCTTCATAACTTCGCTTTGCCTCCACTATTCATAATGATTGCATGCTCTTTTTCACATTCTCATGATCTTGACTCAACACTCTCATGTTATTTATTTCATTTGGTTGTCCTTCTTGGACCTACTATATACTACTCATCTCTTTCCTTCTCAAGACTTTCTCTCATGCATTGGATCTTGCCTATCATGCCTTCTATGAACTCACAACTAGAAATCTTTACCAAATGTTGAGATAAACTTGCAAATAAATCATTCAAAAACTTACTTGGAAAATTTTTAATTATCATAGGTTCACATGACTTAACTTTAGCTACCTCAATTTCCTTGGGCTATTCATCCATATTCACATCTTCATCTTGTTGATGCACCAACTCTTTATAACCTACAACCAATACCTTAGAATAGACACCAAAAACTTTATCATCGTTATTCAAAAAAAAAAATGTATATTTGACTCCCTTATACTCTAAATAATATGTGTTCTTTAACCCATCATGACTAATTGACCTATCAAACTACCAGGGCCTTCTTAGCAATACATGACAAACATCCATGGAGAGGATATCACACATGACCTGAACCCTATATGTTTTATTCTAAAAATATACAAAGCACTATTCATTAATAATCACACTATATCCTTTTTGAAGTTAATAAACTTTGTAAGGTGTAGGATGATGTAATCTTTATAGGCCAAGTTTGCTTACCATCTCATTTGAAACTAAGTTGTTTGTAATTCTTGAGTTTATTAAGTTCTTACAACATTTACCATAGGACTTACATGTTGTTCTGAAGAGTGTTCTCCATTATGTAGGTTCTTTCTCCTTTGGTGTCTTTAACAATGTCCTCCTCATCAAAAGTGACTCTCCTTCTTCAGGTGCCACTATATGTGAATCTGATCCAACACTATCTTCCTCTATAGGCTACACCATTTGATTTCTTCTCTCATTCCTATAACTCTTTTCTTGTTGCTCCTTTAGACATTCCCAATACTTATGACCTACATAATTGTTGCATTTGAAACATTTTTTGGTGAAACTAGTAGTTCCTCTTCTTCTAACATCTCCACCTCTATAATATGGCCTCCTACCTCTATAACCACCTATTTTCTATGTTTTATGTCCTTTTACGCTACTTTAACCTTCATCATATGCATTCTTATTGTCATACTCTCCTCTTCCTCCCACTTATTTACCTCTTCCTCTTGTTTTTGTGTATGCCTTCTTGCCAACTTCTCTTTAGCTTTCAAGGTTGCTTGGTATGATTCTTTAACTATTTTCAAAGTCAATATATTTATCTCATCTTATATGGAAAACTTAAGACCATTCAAGCACCTTGCTACCTTCTCATCATCCTCTTCCAAATGTCTTGTTCTAATTGTTAACCTATGAAACTCCTCTATGTATTTCTTTACTAAATTCTCTTTTTGTCTAAAATTCTACAACCTCCTAAACAAATTTGTGTGGTAGTCCTTTGGAATGAACTTTTCCTTCATCTTCATCACCATCCTATCCCATGACTGGATTTTGGCTTTACCTCTTCTCCTTCTTTCTTCCTAGATTCCATCCCACCATAAAGAAGCATGTCTTCTTAACATTTTGAAAAAAAAAATTAAATTTAGTCATGTCATTTACCTCCTCATACTTGAAATACTTATCCATGGTTGTTATCCAATCCACCAACTTATCCACATTAACATTGCCTTCATACATTGGCACATCTAGATTTGGTTTTGAACCCATATTCATCATGAATTTGATAAATATTTCCTCCAAAATATCTTTTCTTTATTCCTCCACTTTTAATCTAGGATATTCATCTTTTATATCACTGCCATCATCAGCTATGACCCTTCTTCTTTGAGTTGTCTCCATGGTTGCCATTCTAGCCTACATGTTCCTCATTTCAATGACCAAGTTTACCACATTCTGTTGAATTATTTGAAATTATATAGGTTTCCTTTGTATTTCTTAAATTTTTTCCTTCTTATCTTATCCTCTAATCATCCTTATTCTCTGATACCAAAATGATGTAGAGCTTTCATAAGTAACTCACACTAGTTCTTGGTCAATGTAATACTTATCAAGTCATAGATAAGAAAACCAATCACCATGAAGTAAAAATGGGTTATTATAGTATTTATAGAATAAAATATATTAACCTTGATAAAAATAGTACCTAATAACTCAATCTAAACTCCTTTCACTATTTTTATTACTTCTTTTCACACTCATGCAACTATGCCTTCCAAACTAGCCTTTTTTATAGCCCTATCTGACTATAAATACCCTTGTATAGAAACATTACATGCTATTATGACTTTAAAGTGTTATATTCTCCTTTAAACTATTTAAACACACCTATGTGTCAAATTTTAGGGTCTATCTCACTCCCTAAGTCCTCTTTCTTTCTTGTAGCCTTCTAACTTTGGACTTTTTAGCCCTTTCTCCACTCCACTTGCTATAAGTCCGTAATACATGTATTTTACAATATATAAATTTATGAAATAAATTATGGAATAATAAAATACATAATATTAAAAAAATTGGGATTTTTCAATGGTTAGTTCTCTCACAATGGATAAAGCCCTAGTTATTAGGGTTTATGGGCACTAAGTAGGCTGAGAGTGGTCAAATTTAAATATCTTAGTCTAAATATAGTTTAAAACCAATATAATTGTTGGAAAATTTATATTTATGCTCCATGAAAAATTTTCATTCTTTAAGAAAGTCCTCAAAACCCTTACTGTGTTCACAAAGGGGAAATCTCAGTCATTTTTTACTGTGTTCTATGACAAAAAATAGGGTAAGCATTGGGTTTTTGTTATTTCACTTTACCAATAGTATTTAAAACCTATCTTAAGTTTATTCCCACATATAAATACTATCTCCTCTTTTATTATTCACTTTTTACTCTAAAACAAGATTCAAGATAAAGAACACAATAAACAAACTCAAGGTTTCATCAATCTTTCTCAATACTAATAGTCTATAACCTATGAATAGGTTATCATGCATTAATGACTTATCCAAACCCTATAAAATAATAGTTTAATCCAAAAAATACACATTTAATTTTTACCAATATTCATATCTCTATACCAAAAGGATCAAATGCTACACCAAATTGCTTACACAAGACTGTATATGCATATTCCTTGTTATCAGGCCTAGTTATCTCTATAAAGTAGTTTTATCAACTTCAATTTGGAGTTTATTATCTCATAAAATAGAATATAACTATTTATAAACATTTTAAATAATCAAACAACCATTTAATTACCATTTTGTATATTCAAACAATCAAAATTCTTAGTTACAACCATGCAACTTCAATGCACTTAGAATTTTCATTAACATAGTCCTCTATTCATCAAATTTCTTTGTCTACACGACCATCCTTCACCTAAAAATGGACCTAAGAATGGAATACATTACCAAAACCCAAAAACTAACTCTAAAAACCTCTTAGAAGAAGCATAACTAACTCTTGAAGGATTTTCCCATGTTGAGAACCTCCATTACATCCATTTTCTTGATTTTACATAAAATGCCCAATGAATGACCTTGCCTAAAGACTAATGAACATATTAAGGACTCTTTACATTGTTTTAAGACTTATTATACATTTTAATTCACCTTCACACCTTAAAAAAATGCATGTATATCCTTAAACAAGGCTTAAAAATTCAAATTTTCATATAGTGGCATTTTGGAGGGAAAATCCATAATTCAAATTTTATGCAACTTTTTCTAACCTAGATCACACCTAAGACAAAATTAGGACCTATTACACATATGAAAAACCTAAAATAATAATAAAATCCAAAATTTAAACCATTTTGTATTCCATATAGTATTCCCCTACATCGTCAAGGGAGGTTATAATATTATTGAAGACATGAAAATATTAAAGCTAATATCAATCTTCATGATCTAGCTCAAATCACTTAATAAAGGGAATTAATATTCAAGGCCCTAAAAAGGAGGACTTATGACAATTACAAGGCTTCCCAAATAAATTTAATTATGTATAAATATAAACTTGAGGTCATACTATTCCTATTAATAGTTTGGATGTTCATAAAAAATGTACACAATTAACTAGTTTATTCTAGGACATCAACTTATTGATGCCTACAGATTTTTGCCAAAAGTTGGGTTTGACTCCTAACAAGTCACAAATGATGGTATTATATTTGGATAAATCCTCATTTCCATGTGTCATATAATTGACAAATGTATGTATATATTTTACAATAGATCTATAAGTATAATAAAATATTGACATCCTGGTCATTTACATTCTATAGCCATATGGCTTGCTACTAAACCAAGACTAGTCAAAAACATTGAATGAGTATGTGGCCATATATTTCTCCCACATGTGGATGACCTAGGAAGAGTTACAAAATCAAATTAAGGTAGACAAGGAGCCTAAAATAAAATATCTAATATCTAAATACAATACCAAGAATGAGAAATTCAACTTCATGTCGACACATGCATATGTGTACACTCTCACCAGTAAACAAAAATTGCATGAACAAGAATTTGAATGTCCTTATCAACTATGGACTTTTCACTTTAATGGGACTCATTCCAAGAAATTTTTTTTCATAGGTAAGGCCTTGACGTATCCATAAGGTAAATAAAATCTATTTGCTTACATGTTGTAGTTCTCCTGCACCAATAATAGAGGTAATTATGAATCCCTAATCTTAGGCCTACAATTCACATTAAATTAAAATGCCAAATGACTAGTATTGTTTGGTGACTCTAAACTAGTTTTTAAATAGATCAAAAATAATTACTAGTATAATATTGCATACCTAAATAAGTAAAAACACCAAGATTGGGACTTGATTGAATCCTTTGAATCATTTGACATCAAGTCCATCCTAAGAGAAAAACATTATACAATTGATTCATTGGTAGCTTTTGTTGCCAATCTACCACCACTTCAAGAATTAAAAATGTATAAATATTTAGTAGAATTGGTCCCATGCCATTTTGTTCCTGATAATTTAGATAACTTCTATATGTTTGATGATGATCATTAAATCATATAGTTCTTAAACATTTTAGGAGATTTTGAGGCCCAGATAATAAATGAAGGAAATATCTATCCTATGAGATTGAAGATATGGGTGAAGAGGTATTCTATAGCTGAAAGAAAAATGAATCCCCTTGGGCATGGTTTCCTTGGAATTATATTTTTATGTCGACCCTCAAGCACATAAATAGAAATAGATGAAAACAATTGAGTTTGACTTCACCAATGAAAACTTAGGGACTAACTAGGCTCCCCAATTGGTGAATATAGGTCTAAGATGTACTAAAAATGCAAAACATGGGATGAAGAGGTTGCTTATAGATTATAAGGATGTAATTTCTTGGACATATGATGACCTAAAGATATTTTATCTAAGGGTAATTATCCACTTCATTCCTTTGAGGCTAAAATACAAGCCATTCAAGCAAAGGCAAAGACCAGTAAACCCAATCCTAGAATCTCTCATAAAGACCAAATTACAAAATCTCCTAGATTCCAAGATTGTTTACCCAATTAGGCACTCAACTTAGATAGCTAATTTGGTACTAATCAAGAAAAAGAATAGATAAATTAGGTCGTGTGTTGATTTTAGGAACTTAAATAGAGCCTCATAAAAATATGATTATCCTTTACCTTATCTGGAGGAATTAATATAAATGGTGAGTGTCTTAGAGATGATGTCATTATTGGATGGATTCTCAATATATAACCAGGTATTGGTTAAGGAAAAATATAGGATGAAGACCACCTTCACCACTAAATGGGGAACCTTTGTGTATAAAAGGATATCATTTGGCCTAATCAAAGTAGGATCCACTTTCCATAGAGTGATGTATTTAGACTTTCAGGGACCAATGGGGAAGTGCATCATCATCTACATGGATCTTATAGTATTTTACAAAAATAGTTATAACCATATAATCCATCAATATAAAGTCCTACACAAGTGCTAAAGGTATAGAGTTTTTTTTAACCCCAAGAAATGTGTTTTTAGAGTTAATGAAGGAAAATTATCAGGCCATATTATAAAAACATAAGGTATTTTTATCAACCCAAAATGTGTCTAGGTAATCTATAAACTAACTTTACCTAACATAAATAAATATCTTAAGTCTTTATTTTGTAAGATTAACTTCATGAGAAAGTTTATTTCTAGTTTTACAAAAATTGTCAAACTATTAAATGTCATGCTAAAATAGGATGCCAAGATTGAGTGGACTATTTAGGCCAAGAAATTTTTATAGGACATCAAAATAGAAATTACTCAAGCCCCAATCTAGCTCATCCTATATTTCAATAAATATTTCTATCTTTATTCATTAATTTTGGAACATACCATTGCTTTAGTATTGATGCAAAAGGTGGAAGATAATGAGCATCCCATTATCTTCATGAGTACCAACCTGAAGGATGCAAAACCAAAGTATTCCATAATTGATAATAGATACATTCATTTATCAATGCTATCAAAAAAATTATACATTATGTTTTGTGAAATAATAAATATTCCATTGTCTTTGACCCAGCCATCAAACTCATGCTTATCCAAAATGAGCTGGGAGAAAGGAGGGGAAGTAGATGGCCAAATATCAAGAGTTTTACCTCAAAATTTGACCACCTAAAATGGTAAGAGGATAGGAAATCATCAAAATGATGGCTCAAATTGACCCATACATACACATTTAATAAATCAATGAATCTTAGGTGATAGGAGGGGAATGGTACTCACATATCATCCATTAGCTACTTACAGGGATATGCTCTCCAGAGTTAAGCAGAGAGTAAAAGCAAGCCCTCAAGCTCAAATAAACTCATTTTATGATCAAAAAAGAGGTCCTTTATATAAATAATTATGGATTAATATATCTAATATGCATTTTGAAATAAGAATCTAATGACATCCTAGATAAGATACATCACAAGTTTGGTAGGTGGCATCCCTCTAGTAACAATACAACTCATGAAAATATAAGGATGGGTTATTATTGGCCTATAATCAATAAGGACACCCATTAACACATTAAAATATTCCATGAGTGCCAAGTATTTTTGAAGATAGAGGTGAATTCTACTATGCTTTTAAATCCAATCATCAAAGGATGACCTTTCCCCTAATCAGGTTTGGACTTTGTTGGGGTAATAAATATAAATTCTTCAACAAGAAACAAGTTCATCCTCACATTTATTGATTATTATACTAGGTGGATTGATTTTATTGATACTAATAACTCACAAGCCATATATTTCATCAATTTCTTGGAATAAAACATAGTCACCATATTTAGCACATCCATTCATTGGTCTATGATAGTGGTCTAGCATTCTAATCTACTAAATTCACAAAATGGACCTACTACAATCAAATCAACCTTAATTTCTCCTCAAAATATTACCCACAAGGAGATGGAGTTGTTGAGTCAACCAATAAGAACTTTATAGATGCCATAAAGAAGTTTTTACATAAAAAATTGAGAGAATGGCATCTCTTATTAAAATATCACTATGAGAAGATAGAACTAGGCATAAGAAAACTCTTAAGGCTTCACATTTTATATTGGTATATGAATGATAACCAATATTCCCCATCACCCTCAAATTACCAATATACCAATTCATGCAAGATTATATAGGTGAAGATGAAAGACTAACTTTTGACTACTTAAGATAGTCTAATTATAATACATAAAAACTAAGGCACTACATAACTTTAGAAAACATTAGGATATTGTTAAATGTTGTTTTGACAAGAGATCTAAAATCAAGGCATTGAAGATTTTAGACCTAGTTCTCCTCTAGGACAAAACACATGAAAATAAAGGGAAACGTGACAAGTTCACTCCATTATGGATTGGACCATATCAGGTATCTAAAATCCTTGGAAATAATTTCTTTTAGTTGAAAGACCTCTAAGATAAATACCTTGCCTTTCTAATAAATGGATAGTGTTTGAAGCATTACTTCATGTCTACCTAAACTATAAATTCACTAGAGTGAACTATAAATGGAGATTTAGAGTATAACTAAATTTTAATT
Source organism: Torreya grandis (assembly GCA_037957365.1). Lineage (NCBI taxonomy): Eukaryota > Viridiplantae > Streptophyta > Pinopsida > Cupressales > Taxaceae > Torreya > Torreya grandis. Next base: position 927,079 of record JARHVA010001870.1, read on the forward strand.
CATGATTTCTAGATTAGATTTTATGCTTCCTAGATTAGATTTACTACTTTATAGATTAAATTTCCTACTTTTTGACTTGGTTTCTCTTAGGATAGTTTTGTTGCTTTTGATAGCTTAGTTCCCTACTTTCTAGTTTAGTTTCCTAATTTATAGAATAATCTCAAACAATTTAATGGACTAAATACAAAAGGATATGCCAAAATAAAAGGGATACTACCTAAAGGGAGTATAATTGGTGACCATGGAAATTTAATTTGATAGTACTAGACTTTATAGAGTTGAGGTATGTATTGCAACTAGATTTTGTTTTATTTACATTGAATAGGATTACTTAGTTGTTATCACTTGATCTTATATACTCATGTGAATTTTATAAAATATTACCATATCCAAAGATGCCCTACACTATTATATGCTAAAATTTGAGTAGGATATGATAAACATAAGACCAAATACACACTAACAAAGACATATTAACCAATAATTTTTATTATTTCTACACCTAGCCAAAGTTGGTTCCTAACATTTCTCTATCAAAAAGAATTGATAGGGGATAGGTGATTCAAGTAAACTCTATCAGGGATATACATGCTTGGTTGGTAGTAGAGCAAGGCTTTGAGTGGAACAAAAGGTATTTCTATTATGGCTATGGATACCTAGTTGGTAGCAAAATAATTCCCAAGCTTTATTTTTTCATTGGTTACAAATTCAAAAATCAAAATGAATTCTATAGTGTTTATTCAAGTTTTCCTCAAAAATATTCATGACCAAAAGCAATTAATTTCACTAGATCACACTCTAATCCAAGGAATGGGAAGGTTAGTATGTTGCATCAAGAAGTAAGAGTCTTGTTTCAGAAGTTAGATTTCATTATTAAGATTGAAGTTATGTCATAATATATTTCTAAAATTTTGGGTTCTAAAAATACATAAGAGTATTTTCCCCTATGAGTCACCATTTTTTATGCCCTAACACACACACACACCCTATTTTTTAAAAATTATAAAACATGGACCCATTATTGTAAAAGATTTATTTGGGTAATTATGAACCTAGATATCTATGACTAAGATATTATGTATTTATCATCTACGACTATTTCCAAAAAATCTAACCTTACCCAAGTTCAAACTGTAAAAATGCAAGCTTAAACTAGTATCTTAAGTTATTTTAAACCTTAGATTTTCATGAATTTTACTTTGATAAAATGTTCATATTTGTAAGCTAATGGATATAATATTTCCATATCCTATTATATATTTTGATCACAAGATTAACAGCCAAATACCATTACTTTCTTTTAATCGAGCCCATAGTAATTATTCTACATGGTTATGACACATGTCACTCTCACATCATTCAGATTTTTGGATGATTAAAAAATTTATAAGTTGTTTAGAGATTTGAATTATTACAAAATATTAAGTCTTCTAAGCTCCCAAGTCTCTTGAGCTTTTTAAGCTCACCATGTGGCATATTCACATTAAAAGAAAAACACATAATCTTCATTTGTTTATCAATAAATTTAATAGTTCCTCATTCCATGTGCTAATGGTTCTAAGCTCCAAAGTCTCTAGGATTATGAGATCATCCATATGTATTTAGAATGGTAATCTACATCCATGAGAATTTTAAGTGGTTCTTTGGTATGCAATCTAATTGTTTTAAGATTTTGAGTCTCCCATCTTCTATGATCGTTCCATGAATTTTGATCATGGTGACTTGTGACCATGGAAGATTATTCATTAAAATGAATAATAGTCTAATGCTTTGAGGTTGTTTACATTAAGTTCTTTGAGATTAGGCCACATGGATTGATCATGTTAACTCACTACTACAGAACCTACCCAACATAGTGAAGACATTTAAAGGGTCAAGTTAATGAGGAATTGATAAGTGGCATTATTTAAGGAGGGAATGGTTAAAACATAAAATATAATGATCAAGAGCATAAAAAATAATAAATTCAATGAATGGATGATAGTTGTTTCAAAATTAATTACTAGACATAAATAATTTCCACTTGGCAAGTAAGGGCACTTACCAAAGCTGACTAGTACATTGAAATTTAAAAAGGCATTAAAATTAAAAGTTTTTTATATTTATTAAAGGCACATGGATAAATTAAATCAATTAGGATTATGAGTGATATATATGCAATATGTATTAATAAGGATTCACTTTACTATTATTCTTTCGATTAAACAAGTGAATTCTCAAGCTTTATAGTGTCAGGTAAGCCTTAATTTTATTCAGCAAGTAAGTGTATAATGAAATATTTTGAGACCTCAAAGGAATTACAATGACCAAATGAGAATAATGACCTCTTTATAAAAATAAGCTTAAGTCCTCAATTCCCTACCCATACTCATTTATAAGATTAATTGCATATAAAGATATAGTATTTAATAAAAGTACCCTAAAGTTCAAATTCCCACATTACTCAATGATCTAATAAGAGGTCAAATCAATCCAATCCTATTATATTGAATATTAACTCAATTTTTAGGCTCAATAATATATAGATGATTTAATACCAATTAGATAACAAGGTCTCCACTAGGTGATATCTAAACCTAAGGTAATGACATACATTAACTTCTTGAAAGTTTTAGTTTTTAATGAAACCAATATTAGGGACATTTTACATGTAATGAAAGTCAATAATACCTCTACTTACATCTTTGGAAGGGTATTCAAAAGATATTTTAGTCTTACCTACCTTGAGACCACCTATAATCAAGTCTCAACCAATGTTTGGCTTGAGCATAACATTGTAGACAAAAAGTTTAAGAAATGGATTGCAAAGAGCTAGAGGCTAAATCCAAAGGGGAAAATCTCCTCTAATTTCATCATTAAATTTATAATTGGATTTTAAATAAAAATTGATTTGTTTAATAGTTTATATAGTTTCATGAGTATCACCTATGTTTAGTTGAATGGGTTTCACTATTGAATATACTCCTAAAAAATAACAAGTTGGTACCACTGGGGGAGATCATAAGTGCATGAATAAAGGCATAGATACTTTACCCTAATTAGAGGCCTAAGGATGATAATTTATAAATTATGGCTTACTCATTGGAGTCAATAATGGCCACTATTTACTAGTCTTATGTTTAGGAATGGAAATCATTGGATGAATATTTGGGAAATAGGGTCAAAGAGGATTTCTCTTTTATGTTCATTAATAGGTATATGAACCAAATCAAAAGGATAAGTAATGAGGTATATCCTCATATATTCCAATCAATTCATGTCCCACCAATGCCTAGACTATCATAAAACATAACATGGAGCCTTAGAAAAATGGGAGATTATTGGTTGTATTTGGAAGTAATTGTCATCTAAGAGGAGGGTATCATGGTTGCTTATTTACTAGTGACACATTATGTTGAAGATCATATTGTAGAATAGGAAATATCCTATCAAGTATTCAATAGTATTGATTAATAATTATGTTAGATACATTTGGCCTATTACTTGAAGACTACTTTTAGCATTAGAAAACATCAATATGTGATTGGGTCACATTTCATTTTAGCCAGTAAAGCTAGAACACAGTACAACTTATAGCTTGCACCTTTCACAGAATGGAACCCTAGGAAGAAAATAAGGGGGTATCTCAAAACTATCTTGGAAAAGAAGAAAGTGTATGTCTCTTATAATCACCAGGCATATGATCATGATCAAATTTTATTAAATGCCTTAGATGATTCAAAAGTATGGATAAAGATGAAATAAATGTCTATGATACTTGCATAGTCCCTATAATACAACCCAAAATCAATAGAAGAAGAGGCCTAAAATCCATGGAGTTAGGAATGGTCTTCATCACCATCACAAGGCTTTTAGCCACTGAATCGACCTCCTTCCCTTTCAATATAGGATACATCAGATTAACTAGAGTAATTTGGGGCTCAGAGGGAATCAAATCCTCAGCTTAAGAAGGAGACTTTGAGAGGATTTCTTGGTCCTCAAGTCCCTTATACTTTAATAGCTTCACATGAATAGGTCTTAGGCACATCAACTACAAGGGATAAGCTATTGGTTTCCTTAGTTGAATAAAGGAATAATAACTTTGTGATGACTCTTTTGCCTCCTCTTACTATAGTCACCCAATTAAGCCTTCTTAAATTCCTAAAAATATATTTTACTTTAATTTCAACCACTCCTAACTCTCCTAGATTTCCTAAGACTCCATAAGGAAGCCCTATTCCTTCCACATCTTCCACTTCATCACCTTCAACTACACTTCCCACCATAGTTTTTCCCACAACCCCTTTACCATCTCATCCACCTTCCACTCCAACCATATTCACATATCAAAAGAATCACAAGGATTCATTTTCTCCATCCTAGGATAAAAAACTAGAATATATGCCATCACTTTGTCTCCCTATTATAGAATAATCTACTAAGGAGGAGGAAAAGTATGCATAGACTAAAATATAATTGGGAGAATAAGAAAAAGAACCAAAACAATTCATATATTTGGTTCATTAACATTTTAGAGGAAGAATACCAATAAATGGGCATGACATAACCATATGATGAAGAATATAAGATGGTGAAAGACAAAGCTTTGAGTCTTGGTGAGCAAGAAGGAGGAAATAGCTTAGCTAGCCTCACACTAGAACAAAGTCAAAAAATTGATGAGGTAGTCTCCTTTATTATTTATTTAGTACCTAATGTATAAATTTTAGTTTTAAGTTTACCTTTAGTAATGCATAACATTGTATCATATAGTTTTGTTATTACTATTATGGATTTAGATATTATTTCCTTGCTAAAAATAATGACTCCAAGGGTAGTCCATTTTGAGAATCTAGTTATAGTTTCTATTTTTAATAAACCACCAGATCCTAGTAAAATTTAACCCAAATAAAGCTTCCCATGCCCTAGACACTAGACATGCCAAAATCAACCATGAATATGGAGATAACCCCAGGTTTAACTAGATCCTTAGCTGAGGTGACACCCATGAAAAAAACCTCTTTATGGAAAAGTGGTTGGACAAAAACTCCCCCAAATTCCTATTCAAATAAGTGTTTCACTACCAACCATTTTTATCAAATCCCTTCCAATGACCTCTCCACCTTATAAATCTTTAGAACTTGCTCAAGAAGAAGAAACATGAGAACTTATAGTTCTTCAATGGGTTAGGGAAATGAAAAATGTCAGAGATGAAAAGAAAATTTTGGTTTTGTCAGAGCTACCCATATTGTCCACTTAGTTTTAAAAATAAATTGGGACTATTCAAAGAGTGAAGAAGAGGAAGATGGTAAATGTAATTAAAAATTTAAGGTAGAATTTAAACAAAGAGAAAACATGTTCTCTTTAGCCAAAAGGCCAAAAAAAATCCCAATGATCCCACTAAATACATTAAGGATTTTAAAAAAATTGTGAATTCCACTTGGATGATAATGAAGGAGATGCACCAAAGTACTAGGGAGGCCTTGAGAAGGTGGAAGAAAATGCAAGTTACATAGACTCCTCATAAAGTTATTACTAATGTATAGAGTGTAGCTACAAATTTTTACAATATTTTGTTCAATATCAGAATGTCTAGGGTGGGAATTCATACCCATAGAGCAGGTATTATCACATTATGGAATAAGATGAAAGATAAAAATACTATAAAATTTATTGGTTCAGTGTTCTAGGATTAGTGTTTTTGATCAACTCAATCTAATGACCAACATAGACATTTCTTGGTATTTAAACTATGTGATTGCTAAGATGGATGCCTACCTAAATTGGCATAAACAAATGAAGAATTTATTAGGTATTTTTATTAGTCATGAAAGTGAATCACTTCAATTTTTGGGAGATATGAGAGTAACCAGGGAAATCACCCAAGTAAGGGAGTTGATCAACAAACTCAATTTTGAGAACCTTCTCTATTCAGTTGCTAAAAATTTTAGGCAAGAAGTGGAAGGTACTGTGTATAAAACCAACAAAGAGGTATTATATTTAGATAGTTTCACAAAATATATAATAATGGGATTTGAGGCTTTAGTAATTGAATTTAAGAACTTAGAGATAGAGTAAGAAATATTAATGGCTGAGAGCGTCATAATTTTGAATCCTTTAACCTTAAATTTTGAAATCATAGAAAAAAAATTTGATGCATCCTACACACTAGGTGAAGTGCTAAAGGCTAATGAATCAACTTATGGGTTATTCCCACAAACACAACTATATGTTAGTGCCCCCAAGATTCACAAAGCTATTAGTCCTTACCATAGTTATAACTACATTATCTTCATTGACTAATATAGTTAATAGCATTGCATCAACACTTTAATTTTAAAATGATTATGTATTTTCATGGTTTTCACCAAGGTGGGACTTTAGTTCCCAATCTATAATTATACATGCATAATGTATTTTTAGCTAGGAAGTATATTATGAGTATTATCATTGTACATGCATTTTTTACATGATTTTAAATAAAAGGTTCTATTTTTAGACTTGTAATTTTGGGAGAAGCTTGAAGAGATGAGGCCTTCCCTATCCTAAGCTTATAAATACATGCAATCTCCTAGTATTAAAGGGAGGAGAATTTTGGCTATTTAAATTAATGATAAATTTAGAGAAGTAATGCTTGACTTGATCTCTATGTGTAAATCTTCATTATTCTCTAATTTTTTGGATTGCTTGAGATATTCCATCATTCTATTCTATTAATGATTTAATTATGTATGAGGTATAGATTTTAAATATAGTCTTTCAATTTTATCTATATTTGATTTTAATATATTTTACATGATTATCATAATCCTCTTGTAGATGTACAACAATAATATAAAAATTAGGCAACCTTTGATTTTTGCATGTTTGAATATATTGTGTTCTTGTTTCCTTTAAATATTCATTGAATTTGATTTTTTTTTCTAAAACAGCTTATAATAAGTATTTTTTTAGATTCCTTGTCATATTTGAGTTCAAATACTAGTCTTGAAAGGTTTTATCACTAAATTTTTTGACAAGATTTTCTTTTATGCCTTAATCTTCCCTCTTTTTAAAGTTCCTTTTGAAATCCTACCCACCTTAGTTATAATAATCATCCTTCCACCCACTCCAAGTATATATAGGTTCACCCATATATAGTTCACCCATGGAAAATAATTTATGTCATTCATTTCTATTCCTCCAATAGGTTTTTATAAAATTGAATACCCCACAACTTATGCCTTGGATCAAATTATTTTACCAATCCTAAAATGTTATAGGCAATCTCATAGGAATTTATGGGTTGTGTATAAAACCCACATCAATAGAATTTTTAAATTGGTGCTAGAAGAAGGTCCTAAAATTCTACCTTTATCCTAAGAAGTAAGATCACTTGAGTTGTGTTGGATGCAACGAGATGACTATCAAGGTCAAGCTCAGATAATAACCTATTATAACCACCTTTGGATATCCATATAAATATTAGGTCTGATAGAGGTATTTTAATGGAGACCTAGGGAATAATCATCATACCAAATAATATAACCTTGTATCCTAATATTTCCAATGGCCCATCTCTAGAATCTACCTTTTAATCATCCACTTTAGCCCAATCTCCCACCTCAAGCCCCAACTTGGTTGAGTGGCTTGACTATCAATGTCGTAAGAGTGATGCATTATTTGAATAAAAACTTGAAGAAATATCTACCTTATTTTTCTCCCTCAGGAGGAAGTATTTTATAATAACATGTAAAGGATTTCAAGTCTACCTTAGGGATCTTGAATGTAGCTCATGAGGATGTGGCTTGTAGAATATTCCCTTTCACTTTACAATAAAAACCCTATGACTAGTTTTTAAACATTCCATAAGGGTCAATTACAACCTAGATGAAATGTTAAGATATCTTCTTATCCTAATTTAGTCAAGTTACCCATGTGAGTGTCATTTATCAACACCTTTATAGCATGAGATGAGAGCCTAATAAGCCAATCTGAGCATTTAATGCTTAGTTTTAAAATATGTATAGTAGATTGGAGTTTGCCTATCAACCAAATGAGACATTCACCCATGAAATGTATAAAAATTCCCTATATTCCATGACTATTGTATTTTTGCATAGTTTTTTTTGGCATTGATACCTTACCCTTGGCTTACATAGAGGGAATCAATGTAGACAAATAGTTATATCATTAGTTGTAATCATTACCTCCACTCAATCTTGGTCTTGTCTACCCAACTTTTAGTCCAATCCCTAATGTAATCCAAAATGTTTTGATATAGAACCAACCCCTAATTCACAATCAATTACCATTAATCCATTATACCCATAATTAACATTTTGACTTATTGAACAATTTTGATTCTAACGATCAAAACCATAATCAAAATTTTGCACAAGTTAATATCATGTCTACATAAGACAACACTCCCAACCCAACTAATAAAGAGATGAAATCTATCTAGAGGATGGTATAGAAACCAAGTAATGAGTTCTTAAACATGTATCAATATATGGGCAATATTTATGAACAAAGATCTAATCATAACAATCAAGATTATGGGTTTCTTATGTACAATAGGATTTTTAATAGGTCTAAGAATAATCAAGAATGTCAATTTATATTTACCAGTATGTTGTAGATCAACATCATAGGTGTAGATCTTCCAAATTGGTTGCAACTCCATAAAACTACACAACATAAGGAGTTATATTGTATTGAGTTCTACACTACTTTTTAAATCTTTTAAAAAGAATTAAAGAGGTAGGAAAATGTTTCTAGTCAATAAAAACCATCTTCTTCAAATTATTTAGGCAACCCTAACATGGCTATAGTCTTTGACATGAATGACTTCCCCTTCCAAGGAAGATGACAATGAGCCTAAATATAACACCAATGAAGTCAATTCTTTCCATCAATACCAATAGGTCAAGAACAACTTCAACCTAAGAAGCAAATAGCATATGAATTATTCAACTCATCCTAGTAGTAGGGCTAATACTCTTCCTGATCTAAATGCTAACAACAATTTGCCCTTGTCATGGAGAGATAATCCATCTCCACCTAGGATGGATAATTAGTCTCCTCCTAATCAAAATGATTAGTCATAGAGCTTTGAATATCAATTCAAGTGAGGATATAATATTTTTGAAGACATGAAATATATTAAATCTAATATCAATATTCATAAGCTAGCTTAGATCTCTAAACAAAGGGAACTATTACTCAAGGTCCTGACAGGGAGGACTTCTGACAAGTCCAAGACTACCTATGAAAATGTAATGATGTAAAAATATAAAATTTAGGTCCAACCATTTCTATAAATAGTTTAAATGTTCATATAAAATGTACATAAATGCCTAGTTGATTCTATGGAATAACCAATGTGATACCTATGATTATTTACAAAAAGTTAGGTTTGACTCTTGATAAGTCAAAAACAGTAGTACTACAGTTGGATAAATCTTGTCCCATGTGTCAGAGAATTAACAAATATATGTATACATCTAGAATTATATCCATATATACAACAAACTATTGACATCCTTTTCATTAACATTTTAGAGGCATATAACTTACTACTAAGTCGAGATTGGTCAAAAATTTTGAATGAGTACATGGCCATGGATTTATCCCACATGTGGTTACCTTGGAAAGGGGTAATAAATCAAATTAGGGTAGATAAGTAGATCTAACTAAAATACTTAATTATTGAGTACAACACCAAGAATGATCAAGTCAACTTCATGCTGACACATGCAGGTGTGTACGCTTTCACAACCAAACAATAATTGAATGAACAAGAATTTGAGGGTCCTTCTCAACTATTAACTTTACACTTTTATGGGGCTCATTCAAAGAAATATTTTGATTTAAGAGTGGTCTTGATAGAATTAGAAGGTAATTATTACCTATTTACTTATAAGTTTGAATTCCCCTACACCAATAATAGAGTTGAGTATGAAGCCCTAATCTTAGGCCTAAAATTTATATTAAATCAAAATTATAAATAATAATAGTGTTTAATGACTCTGAACTAGTTGTAAACTAGATTATAAATAAGTACCAATGTAAGCATGCATACCTAAATAAGTACAAACACCAAAAATGGGACTTGATTAAATCCTTTGAATCATTTAGCATCAAGGCCATCTCAAGAGAAAAGAATCAAATAGTTGATTTATTGGTAGCTTCCATTACCAATCTGACACCACTTCAAGAATTAAAAATTTATAAATTTTTAGTGGAACTAGTTCCATGCCCTTCTATTCCTAATAATGTGGACAACTTCTAGGTGTTTTATGTTGATAAGTAACTCATACAGTTCTTGAATAGTTTAGGAATTTTTAAGGCCCAGATAATAGATGAAGGAAATATCCAACCTATGTAGATAAAATATATGGGTGAAGAGGTTGTTAGACAACTAAAAAAATTATTTCCCCTTAGGAATGGTTTCTTTGGAATGAGATTATAGCATTGATTGTTAGGCCCAAAAATAGAAACAAATGAAAACAATTGAGTCTGAATTCACTAAGGAAAAAATGGGGACTAACCAAGCTCGTGAATTCATGAATATAGGTCTAAGCTATACTAAAAATGGAGAACATAAGATGAAGGGGTTTCTTACAAATTTATAAGGATGTAAATATTTGGGCATATGATGAACTAAAATCTTTGATCCTAGATTCATTACCCATACCATTCTTTTGAGGCTAAAACACAAGCCATTCAAGCAAAGGTAAAGACTAGTAAACCTAATCCTAAAACCTCTCATATAGATAGAACTCCAAAATATCTTGGATGCCAAGATTGTTTTCCTAATTAGGCTCTTGACTTGGGTAGCTAATCTAGTACTAGTTATGAAAAATAATCGATAAATCAAACTGTGTTGATTTTAGGAACTTAAATAAAGCCTTAAAAAATACAATTAACCTTTATCTTCTCTGGATGAAGTAATAAATATGGTGAGTGGCACATAAATTATGTCCATCTTGGATGGATTATAAGGCTACAACCAATTATTGTTTAAGGTAGAAGATAGGATGAAGACTAATTTCACCACCAAATGGGGAACCTTTGCATATAAAAGGATGTCATTAAACTTAATCAATGTAGGAGCCACTTTCCATAGAGTGATGGAATTCACATTTTAGGGACTAGTGGGGAAGTGCATCATCATCCACATGGATGATCTTATAGTATTTTTCAATAATAGTTCTAACCACATAATTCATCTAAAAAAAGTACTAGATAGGTGTTGAAGGTATGGAGTTTCTTTGAACCCTAAGAAATGTATTTTCAGAATTATTGAAGGATAATTATTGGGCCATATTATCAACAAATAAGGGATCCCTATCATCCTAGACTACATCTAGGAAATATCTACGATAATTATACCCAAAATAAAGAAAGAGCTAAAGTTGTTATTTGGTAAGATCAACTTCATGAGAAAGTTCATTTCTAGTTTTGCATTAATTATCAAACCATTAAATGCCATGCTAAAATAAGATGCCAAGATTTAGTAGATGACAAAGGCCAAGACATAAAAATGTAAATTTCTCAATCCCCATCCCTTATCAACCTAGATTTCAATAAATATTTCTATTTTTATTCATTCACTTCAGTACATACCATTATTGCAGTATTGACATAATAGGTGGAAGAAATGAGGATCCCATTGCCTTCATGAGTATCAACCTGAAGGATGTAGAAGTAAATTATTCCATAATTGATAAGTAGATATATGCCTAGATTAAGGCCATCAAAAAATTTAGATAATATATTCTATGAAATAAGATATATGTCATTTTCCTTGACCCTACCATCAAACTCATGCTTTGTCCAAATGAGCTTAGAGAAAGGAGGGGGAAGTGGATGGATGTTAGTAGAGGTTACTATATTTACAATAGATCATGCTAATTACAAATATAAATTGATTAGTGGAGAGTAAAATAGGTTATAGATAGATATAAATACTACAATCCATTTACAACATCTTTAATTAGACCGAAGACTAGTGTGAAGCATATATATAAAAGAACAAGATCATAAATTGTATTTCATAAAATTAAAGGATTAATCAAAATAGAGTACTCAACTATGTATACACCAAACATAAAATAAAATAAGGTAAAATCATAACAAGATAATTTATATTAATCTCTATCAACACATCGAACTAGATTCTATTACATCTAAGTATTATTTATAGGCTTTTACAATCCTATTATCTCTTCACCTTCCAACCTTTTGACAAACAAAATGAAAGACTCTTCATATTATCTAATTATCTAATTAGAATTTCAAGGTTGAATACGTACAAAACTATACAAAATAAAAAATCAAACACTTCACACATGTGTTTATCTTATATACTCAACATTTTTACTAAGATCCATTCTATGTCCAACACTTTCCTAGACTTAATTGTTTATCTCATCTTGAGATAAAGGTGCAAACTAAGTTGAATTGAATTGGAAAGATAAGTCCTAAAAATAAGTCATATTAATTTTTCTAGGTGCCTTTTATCGGTTTTCACCCTTTATGCACTACTTAGCCACCTTTTTAGGTTTTCAACTAACATACTAGTCAACCTCCCTTTCAAGTTTTTAATAGACTAGCATAACTAGGTGGATTCCCTCTATAGTGTTTCAACTAATCTAGACCTATGCCTAATATTTAGACTACTATAAAATGTGAATCTACTAGAATTTGCAAAATTGTAGATTGTAAACCTTACTACTATGGCTGGGAGGATGGTTTTCTAGAAGACTATGGAGCTTGTTATTGTTTAGTAGTTGTTAGCCTAATGTCGTTTGATGTATCCACTCCCAAATGTATCTATGAATATTATCTCATGCCTTTATCTGCATCTCCTATATGATTTGTAGAAGTTATTATGGAGTAATGAACTAGGGCTCATCTATTATATGTGTAATTATTGGATTGACTTAAACTAGATCTTGCTCAAGCATTTTCCAATCAGTAACTACATCATGTACCATTATAATTATAATGCAAAGTGGTACCTAGATCATCATCATGTTTTTCAAGTCTTCATCTTCTATGATTTTAAGTAATGCCTTGTCATTAGATTATTTTTGTTGCATGTCCAAGATGAGCTCATCCAAATTTTTTCGTCTTGTGGGCTTGAATGACTATGAAAGTGTTGAGCATTATTTCATGATTTAATACTTGTTTATTTTGTACAATATCATCTTGAGAATTTATAATTTGTTTAATTACATTACTCATCTTTGTCATAGTTGTTTGATCCTTCATAATGGCTTTAGCTTCGTTAGTAGTACAAAATTCTAGTTGTGTAATTGTCACAAAGTGGTTCAAATGTTGTCTCCAATTAAACATATCCTAGTCTAATTTCTTGGCTTATATTGTAGTAGCATCTAAGACCTAATCACATTCCTCTAAGATTTGGCACATAGTCTTTATTTTTGACCTAAGGTCTTGTCTTTATGTGCATAATGTCAAAATTTTCTACACATTTCCCTAGCTCTTTGTAAGTTTTATTAATAACATCATGAATTATTTATCTTTGGATATAACCTAATCACCTATTACTTGTGTAACTAAGGTGAGATAGGCATTATTGATGAACTCACTCACATTCATCAGCCTCTCCTCTGCTTTGACCTTTTCATCCTACAACCTTAAGACTTCTTATTTCAAATTTAAATCCCTCTGAGCAATGGATTCCTATAAAATGGATACTCCTTCAACATGTTTGAAGAGAAAAAATTGGGATATGTATAATTTTGTTTCCATCATAGTGGTGATAAGTTTCATGGATGTAGTGGTGGATGTCTTAATGTTTAACATTATAATTAATTAAGGGAGAGATTATTGAGCATCATCTTTGAGTGTTGAGATATAATATTTAATGTTGTCATTGATGTCAAAGGTTATAATAATGAAGTATGGTTCTTTTATTGATGTCAATATAATTTCATTATTATCAAAGGTTCTTATGCAAATGCCTAGTCAAGTAAGACTTGAGGTATGAATATGAATTAGTTTTATTTCTAACATAATGAGTGATGTTTCTATATGAGAGCAATGATAAGAGAATGTTGTTTGAAGAATGATCTAATTTTATCTTTAATAAAATCATTGAGAACTAGCATGTGTGAGTATAGTTTAGTATAGTAAATTTAAATCATATTTTAATGCTTTGTATAGACCTTGCAAGATGGTATTTATAGGTGTGATGATGAAATGAGTGAGCTCTAAAGAAGAAGTTGTGTGCTCTGAAGATGCTTGAAATGAGCTACGAATATAAAAAAAGCTCTGAAGAACACTTATTAGTTTTTACCATGATAGATATTATTTGAGGTTGTACATGAGGTGTTAAGGACCTTGTAAATGATTAAAAGGTTAGCTCTGAATATCTATGTATGTAGATTTGAAGGTGTTATAATCAATCTCTAAAGATATGTAAGTATTTCTAAAGATGTTTTATCAAATTAATGAATAAGAGTGAGTTTATGAGGTTATTTTAGCATACACAAGATGCATTGAAACACAATAGAGTTTCAAGTTGAAGATTATAAAGTGGTTAGAAGGTCAGATTCAAGGCCTAATGTGACTTGTACATCAAGGCTTGGAAAGTAAGAAGAGAGATCATTGATAGATGAGATAATAGGATTAGTTTCCATGACATGGGTGAGTAGGTGAAAATTTATAGAGGTGATTCAAGTTTTTTTAAGTATGTTCATGAATTTTTAGATCAAGGTTTATAATAAAAGGATTGAAAAAGTATTTCAAGGTTTATAAAATGTATAAAGTGAAGAGTTATCTACCTAAGAAGGTTTTCTTAGTGATCATTGGAATATGAATAATTTGAATGAGATCCTAATTTATTCATGGTATTTGATGAAGGATTATAGTTCAAATTTTCAAGCATTGGTTTCTAGAAATGGGAGCTAAGTTTTATGAATGATCGTTAAGACTAGAATATGGCCTAAACCCTCATAAAACCCTAACAAGGACCTGATATTAAAGATCTTATTCTAAAGAGATTAGAATGGTTTGATATTCTTATAAAAGATATTGGAGGTTAAATTAATATCTCACAATCATCTCTAGGTATGATTGGTTTCTCAAGTGAGTGAGAAGACCCTATAAAAAAGTGCTTATCTTTCAAAAATTTATTATAGAAGATAGAGTTAACTAAGCTGAAGTTACTATGTGGATGAAGATCAAAGTGTGAGACTTGTAGTTTTTGTTCATTAATATTTTTGGGTAGGTTATATATATCAAGTGTACAAATTTTGTGATCCAATTTGGTCATTCATTAACAGACCTAGTTGTGTAGATAGTAAGGAAATTAGGTAGAAGTGAGAAGATGTTTCATGAATTTTTTTCATGTAAGAATGATGTAAAAAATGAATTATTATGTTTTTGGGGTCTTGAGTTATTTATACATGATTTTCATAATCTTTTAATTCAATTTAAGATGTTAATTCATTGAAGCCAAAAATAGTTTATCTAGTTGAGTAGAGTCTGTGAGAAAGAAGGTCAGCAGATTGGTCTATAAGACCAATAGTTTTTATTAAAGATCATGATATGACTATTTGAGGTTTATTTTATGATGTTATAAGAGCCTATTAATTAATTAAAATACCTTTAATATACTCAATCATGTGTCATATGTTCATGTTTCCTTGACTATGTTTTGGAATTAGTTAGCAATTTTGAGTGAACATCTTGTAGAGAAGTGTTTGAGCCTATTTACCCTAAGTTGAATCATCAAATGAAGTTTGTGATGAACATGAGATCATTAAGTTTGTAAATATTTAATGTTTAACTTTTTTTTTTTTTGTAAAAATTGAGTGTATGCCTCATTCGTTTAAGTTAGATTTTATGTATATGCTCAAGTCTTTTATATATAGTGATTTGAGTAAGGGTTCAAGTGGCGGGTGGACCTAAAAGGTGTTGTGGACCTAAAGTGTATTTTTATAAGGTATATTTGAGTTGTGTATTACTTTTTCCTATCATTTTATGTTTTTTTATATACTTCAAGAAAATATCAAAGGATAATGTGTTTTTAAATAGACCTCTTAGGTCTACATAAGCCTAAAAGAGGAGTACGGGTTAATTAATTTATGTCCAACCTAATGTATTGATTTATTCATGATTAAGTCATGTTATTTTTAATATGAAAATAATTATTCATGGCCTAAATAATTTATGTGAATGTATATCTGACCTATAAGGATATGATCAAGTGACTTGTATAAAAATAAGGTAGTTTAGGCCTATTTGGTAAGCTTAAAGGATGCTAAGTGTGGAAGAGTAGTAAAGGTTAATTGAATGATATAGATAATTTTTTAGCATAAATAGGTAATGCAAACCATTATAGAAAATTAATGGATATATAATAGAGGTTATGCAATAGAGGATCAAGGGTAAAAGACCTAATCAAGCCATGAAGATGGCTAGTTGAGTGAAGAAGGTTGAAGGTCAGCTTGAGAGGGAGTGAAGAGAGTAAATATATAAAGTATTAGATCATAATATGTTTTATAATCAAAAAAATTTTATAAATGTGATCAAATAATTATGTGGATGAGTTGTTTTTGAGTCATCTAGGGGGTTGGTGGCTCCTTCCAAGTGGGTGCTTACTAAAGCCTAGTTGAGTTGGTGTTGAGCTAGTTAGAGTTGGTGATCCATGTGAAGTTGGTGCTTCATTAAATATTGATGTTTTTATTATAATAATTTATTCCATTTGCTTCATTAGTGGGTCTTTTACCCCTAGAGGTTTTCTCACATAGATTTTGTGTTCATGTGTTTCATGCTCTTATGATTTGATGTTTGTGTTTCTTAAGATGTACATGCTTATTAATAATGATTCATGCATGGTTAAGTGGAATTGAATAATTTTTTTTGAAGATTGATTCACCACCCCTCTTAGTAATCTTGTTTCCAACAATTGGTATTAGATCAGGTCTTTCAGAATAAGCTTGATAGCCTAAATGAGATCTTAAGAAACAAGGATGATTAATCAACAAGCTCAAGGTGGTTTCTCTACTAATAAGGCTCAATTATTTAATAGATCTAACTATGCCTCTTTAATTTTTTAATGAAGATATATCTAATTTCATAAGGATATGATATTTGGTAGTTAGTTATGGATAGTTATATTACATCTCTAATTCCACCAATAGATGTAGTAGGAAAGAAGGCTAGTGAGAATAACTCCAAGGAAATGAATGCCATTATGTGTGGCTTATCAGAGGTAAAGATTATAAAGGTAATGCATTGTGTTTCAACCAAAGACATATGGGAAAAATTGAAAACCATATATGAAGGAGACACCAAGGTAAATATGGTCAAGTTACAGACCCATAGAAGATAAATTGAAAGCATGAAGATGAATCCATTACATCCTAAATGTTGAGAGGTAATGAAGTTGTCAATATCATTATAGGATTTGGAGAATAAGTTAAAGAGAAGAGTCTATTATTGTTTATAAATCATTGAGATCTCTAACTCTTAAGTTTGACTCTAAAGTGTCTGTAGTAGAAGAGATGCAAGATTTGGACAAGCTAGAGATAGATGGGATTTATGGCATCTTAATTACCTATAAAATGAGATAAAATTAAGGAAGACCTATAAAGAAGGAAGTAACTTTCAAGGTTGAGAAGAAGTCAGTTAGGAATAATAATATATTCTACACCAAAAAATATAGTTCATCAGATCTAAGTGATTTAGACACATCTGGTAGTGAAGATGATAGGAATGAATCTAAATATGATAATAATGAAACCCTATTCATGGGAATAAAATTAGATAATGGGGGATATTTAAATGGGAAAGGCCTTTTTATTTGTACAAGATCAGATGAATAAGTATACTATGGTAGTGAATAAGGAGAATATGAAGTGGATCTTAAATAAGAGATCATTAGTTCCCTAGAAGAGTTGAAGCTTGTGAAGAAGAAGAACAAGAAATTGAAGTCATTAACTCAGGACTATGAGGAACAAATTGGATTTTTTGAGGAAAGGCTAAGTAGCAATTCCAAGGAGTATGAAGATATCATCCAACAAGTTAAAACTTAGATAGAGATTATGGAAGAAAGCCTAAAGGCTAAAGAGGAAGATTGTAGTAGATATGAAACTAAAATAGAATCTCTAAAATTTGAGTTGAATTAGACATCTAGAAATATTAAGAGCTTTATGAAGTTTAAAAAGAGCACTGAGGCTCTAGATGATATCCTAAATAGTCAAAAGTTTACAAGTGATAATATAGGTCTTGAATATAAAGAAGATAAAAAGAAGGCACCTTAAATTAAAAATAAGATTAGTGAAGACAAGAAGGTCAACATGAAGACTTATAAAATAGCCTTATGTTACAAGGTATGTTAATTCTTTCAATGGTTATTGTTTTACATGCATTCAATTTGGTCATAGAGTAAGAGAATGTAGAAGACCCTATAAGAATGAATACTCATGGAATTATGAAATAAATATTAATTGGTTAAAGGGAGATCATAGTCATCATCAGTCAAATGGTATGTATAAGTTGGTTTTTTATATCTGTCATAATGTAGGACACATTTTCAAATATTGAAAAATGAAGTGTATGAAGAAGACTAGTCAAGACACAAACGTTCAAAGTCATGCCACTAAGAAATGGATCAAGAAATAATAATCTATAGATAAGGTAAATATGGATGAAAATAAAAATTAAGAAGACTCCATGGAAGCTTAGATTATATATTATGGTTAATCAAGTCACATGTTAGGAGACAAAAGAAATCTTGGTTCTCATATGGTTGATCAAAATAATAAGAATGAATAATTGGCTAAAAAAAGAAAAATGACAAGGTGAGTCATGATAAACTCATAAACCAAGGTGGAATGTTTTCTACTATAGAGCATAAGTTAAAAGTGAAGACATGTCAAAAACACTTTTTAACTACATGTGTTAACAAGGTAGTCAAAGAAAATAAGTATGACAAGGTTGATGATGAGATCAAGCCAAAAGAACTAATCAAGCACAAAAAAATGTTGAAGAATATTCAATCTTGTGAAATAGATATGGTGATATGGGAATATCTTGAGTTTATATTATTCTAGAGCCCTATGAAAAAGGGGTGGCTCCAATAATCTTCATAGAGGCATTCTTCTATCAGCAAAAGCATATGGGTGCATGGGTACAAAAAAATAGATTTCTTTTGAGAAGTTTCTAGGTTATATATGTTTCAAGTAAGGAGATGAAGATGGATATTATCCATTATTATGTTGATATCTCTATGGTTGAATTAGCAACATGGTGAGAGATCTAAGACCTAAATCAAGTATCAAAAGTCAAAGCACAAAAAATGGGTATACAAGAGGTAAGCTTTTAAGATCTGTTTAACATGAGTAATTGATCTAGTTCTATGAAGACAAAGGGGGAGGCCCTATTTCTACATTTGGTATATAGTATAGGATATCTTTATGTGTGTTCAATATTTTTATCTTCTTTAGCCATGTCAAAAAATGTATGTGATCTTGATTTCCTAGTTCTTATAAAGAAGATATGCATGATCTAAGGGGGAGATTGGTAAATCTATTTTTTTATCAAGAAAGTGATTTCTCTTTGATAAGCATGGAGTTAAGTAGGGATTGTGTCTGAGATGATTCATAAACTCTGTTTGTTGAGATTTTGATGAATCATCTAGGAGATTGACCTGATTGAGATGTTATCATAAGTGTTTGTCATAGTCTCTAAGGACTATGTGTTATCTAGTGTCTTTGAAAGATAATATCATCTCACAAGGAGAAGAGTATGATTTTAGTAGTTGTAAATGATATTTTATGTTTAATACTAATAAAAATATGTGGATGCTTGGTTTGGTGGGGAGTTATTCATATTATTGACTTAGCCTTACTTGTGTTGAAGTGGTCTTGTCATTTGAATTCATTCTGAAATAGATCATAGTTATGAAAGACATTTGTCATTAATTTCAAAGGGGGAGAAATATTAGAAAAGACAAGAAAAGTATAAAGATCAAAAAGAAGAGGCAAGATTAGAAAGGATGATAAGAAGAAAAAACTAGGTCTAACGAATGATTGTCATCAAGAATGGTTGATAGGGTTTTTTACTATGTTTGCCATCAATGACAAAGGGGGAGATTATTGAACATTGTCATTGATTAAGGGAGAGATTATTGAGCATTGTTTTTGAGTGTTGAGAATTGTCTTTGAGTGTTGATCTTTGATATTTAATATTGTCATTGATGTCAAAGTTTCTAATAAAGATGCATGGTTCTTTCATTGATGTCAATCTGATTTCATTGATGTCAAATGTACTTGTGTAAATGCCTGATCAAGTAAGCCTTGAGGTATGTATATTAATGAGTTATGTTTCCATCATAATGAGTGTTGTTTCTATATGAGAATAATGATGAGAGAATACTATTTGAAGAATGTTCTAATGTCAACTTGAGTAAAATCATTGAGAAGCAACATGTGTGAGTATAGGTCAGTTCAATAGATGTAAAGTTTCTTGTAATTCTTTGTATAGACCTTGTGAGATGGTATTTATAGGTGTCATGATGAAATGAATGAGCTTCAAAGAAGAGGATGTGTGCTCTGAATATCTATGTAATCAGTAATGAAGATGAGAATGCTCTGAAGAATAGTTGATGTTGTTTGAGCATCAAAGAGATTGTTTGAGGTTGTAAATGAGGTGTTGAGGACCTTTCAAATGATTAAAAGGTCAGATCTAAAGATATGTGTCCACATATTTGAAGGTGTTATAGTTAATCTCTAAATATTTATAACTAAATCCAAAGAAGTTCTATTGATTTTTTTAAGAAGAGTGAGTGTATGAAGTTGTTTGATCACACATAAGAGGCATTGAAGCATAGGAAAGTTTCAAGGTGAAGATTATAGAGTGGCTATAAGGTCAAATTCAAAGCCTAATATGACTTGCAAGTCAAGGATTAGAAAGCAAGAGAGAAGGTGGCTAGATGAGGTGATAGGATCAGTTTCCATGACATGGGTAAGTAGGTAAACATTGATAAAGGTGATTCAATTTATTTAAAGTATGTTCAGAGTTTTAGATCAAGTTTTGTAAGAAAAGGATTGAAAAAGTATTTCAAGATTTTTTGAATACATAGAGTGAAGAGTTATTTATCTGATAAGGTTTTATCAGTTCTTATTGGCATGTGTAGAATCTACATGAGATCTTAATATATTCATGGTAGAAGAGGAATAGTTCTAGTTCAAAGTTCCAAGCATTGGTTTCTAGAAAGAGGAGATAAGTTTTATAAATGATTGTTAAGACTAGAAGATGGTTTAAACCCTCATAAAACCCTAACAAGGACCTGATATTGAAGTTATTGCTATAAATAGCTCATAATGATTTGATATGTTTATAAAAGTGATTGGAGGTTGAATTTAACTCTCCCAGGTATATCTAGGTATGACTAGTTTCTCAAGTGAGTGATAAAACCCTACATAAAAGTGTTTATCTTTCAAAAATTTGTTGTAGAAGATAGAGTTCACCAATTCAAAGTTATTAAATAGATGAAGATCAAAGTGTAAGAATTTTATTTATTATTCATGAATATTTTTGGATAGTTTCTAGATCTTAGGTATGCAAAGTTGGTGATCCAAGTTGGCCAATTGCTAATATACCTAGCGGTGTAGACAGTAAGGAAATCAAGTAAAAGTGAGAAGATGCTTCTTGATGTGTTTTCATGTAAGAATGATGCATTGAAATGCATGAATATGTTTTTTGGGTCTCAAATAATTTATCCATAATTTTTATAATCTTGGAAGTTAGTTTAAGAGGTTGATTCATTAAATCTAAAAATAGCTTACTAGTTAAGTAGAGTTTGTGAGAGAAAAGGTCAACAGATTGGTCTATAAGACCAATAGTTTTCATTAGAGATCATGATATAATTATTTGAGGTTGATATGAGGATGTTAAAAGATTATGTTCATGTATTAAAATCCCTTGAATATATTTAGTCATGTGTTATATGTTTATGTTTCCTTAACTGTGTTTTGAGTTAGTTGGTAGTTCTAAGTGAACATCTTATAGAGAAGTGTTTGATTCTATTTACCCTGAGTTGAAGCATCATATGAAGTTTGTGATAGCCCTAAGGTCATTAGGTTTTTGAATATGCAATTTTTTTCTATGTTTTTTTTCATAATTGATTATATTCCTCATTTGTTTAAGATAGAGTCTATGTATATGTGCAGGCCTTTTATATGTAGTCATTTGAGTAAGGGTTCAAGTGGTAGTTGGACCTAAAAGGTGTTATGGACCTAAATTGGAGTTGGATAATATATATTATATTTACGTATGAATTTTTCATATCATAAGAGGTGTTTGGATATGCTTAAATAAAATATCAAAGGGTATCATGTTGTTAAGAAGACATATTAAGTCTCCATAAGCCTAAAAGAGGAGTAAGGGATAGTTGATGTATGGTTGACCTATTATATTTATTGATTAATGATTAAGGCATGTTATTTTTAATATGAAAATACCTATTCATGACCTATATAAGTGATTTGAATTTATATATAACCTAAAAGGATATGATTGAATTGTATAAAATCAAGGTAGTTTAGGCCTATTTGGTAAGCATAGAGGATGCTAAGTGTGGAGTAAAAGAGGATAAAAAAATTATATAGATAATTTTTGAGAATGAGGTCATGCATACCATTAGATAAAAGTCATGAATATCTAATATAGGTTTTACAAGAGAGGATCAAGGTCAAAATACCTAACCAACCCATGAAGAGGGCTAGTTAAGCGAAGAAGGTTGAAGGTTAAGTTGAGAGGGATTGAAGAGAGAAAAGAGATAAAGGATTTAAAAATCATATATTGTATAATAAACAAGATTTTTTAATGTGATCAAATAATTATGTGGATGATTTGGTGCTAAGTGATTTAGTGGGTTGGTGCCTCCTTGCAAGTGGGTCCTTGCTAAAGCCTAGCTAAGTTGGTGTTGAGCTAGTTGGGGTTGGTACTCCATGTGAATTTGGTGATTCACTAGAGATTGATGTTTACCTTGTAGTACCATATTCCATTTTCTTCATCAGTGGGTTTTCTTCCCATAGAGGTTTTCCCACATATATTATATGCTCATGTGTTTCATGCTCTTATGATTTGATGTTTGTGCTTGCTAATATGTACATACTTACTAAGAATGATTCATGCATGGTTAAGTAGAATTGAATGAAAAGTTATAAAGAATGATTCACCCCCACTCTTAGTCATCTTGTTTCCAACATGTAGGATTAGGTGTAAGCTAAGTAAGTAGAAGCAAGAAGCTATTTTATAGGGTGGATGCAATAGGGACATCCCATAGCCATTGACTAGGAACTTGCATTGCTTCTTCAGTTCCCTTAGTGTGACTAGTGGATGCTACTACTAATTGGATGTGTGCATCACTAATCTCCTTATCATTAGTTTCTTCTTCTACCTTGGCCTTATTCTTATCTTCAACTTCTGATTTAGCTTCCTCTTTAACCTTTGTTTAAGGTTTAACTTGGGCTTTGGCTTTGGCCTCTATGTCAACCTTAGATTTAAATTATACTTCAGCCTTAGCCTTGGCTTCATCTCTAGATTCACCTTATTCTTGAGCTTCATATTAAGCTTTATCTTTAGTTTCTTGATAACATTGTTTCTTATATGCAACCTAGGAATATTATTGTTCCCCTTGATCTTATTTTTATTATTTCTTTTTTGCCTCTACTTCTTCAGTGTTCTTACATATAGCTTCAACTTCCTTAAATTTATTATTTTTTACTTCAAATTCCTTGACTTGCTTCCATAAAGCCTCTACTTCCTTATCTTTCTTTTGTTTCTCCATGGATGCATATTGTTTATTTAATTGTGGACTCCATACAACTTCATGTTGTTTTGATGGTGACACAACTACTTATTCTTATGATTCCTCTATTCTTTGTTCTTGTTATCTCACCTTAGGCTCAAGTGTTCTCTAATAAAGTTATTATTCCTCCTCTTTCCAAAGCATGGTTGTATCCATGGGTTTCTCTTATTCTTTAGTGATCTCATCTGATTTAGTCTATTTAAACAATTTTTTTGGACCCACCTAATTTTTTTTACCAACTTATTTCTTCTAGATTTGGATAGAGACTTAAGTGTCTTCTTTTGTTTCTTCACTCACTAAGGTTAAGGTTTTAAAGATATTTGTGCACTACTTTGTTCTAAAAGTTCACCAAAAGAGACCATCCTTTCCTACACTATTTTTAAGGACTTAATAGTCAGATGTGTGTGTGGTCACCAGAAAAAGGTTTTTGTGGGGTTGTCTTCTACAAATAAGTCTACAACATGTGTAGCAGATGACCCTTTAGTTAGTTCTATTGAAAATATTTTTTCTCCAAATTTATTTTAAACTACTTCCTATCCTACATTGTCAAAAATAATAAAATCATGTGGTTGAGTGATATCAACACAAAGGTCTTGTCTTACCTTATTTCACACTTGGTAAGTGCACACTACTTTTTAAAATAAAAACTTATTCTCCTCCTCTACTTCATACACCTTAGTTCGATGTCTTTCATCATTGATTAAAGCAATTTTTTTATTTTACCCCCATCTCAGGTAGGTCTCACTCAGTGGTTATTCATGGAACCATGGGGTGCTCGAGCCATGACTTCACTTGTTGGGTTCAAGTTTTTGATAGAGGTGGTGAGGCTCTACATGTAGGTGCTTTCTTTTTTCCTTTTTCTAGCTATGCTAGAGCTTGTGGTTGTGTCAACTATTTGGGTTACTGTGCAAGTACTTACTCTCTCTATTATTGCTAAGACTATATAGGGATGGTTTTTAATGGAGGAACAAACCTTGTAGCTAAGGCTTTTTATCGATAAACCTTAGCCTTTGCTTTGACCAATGAAATTAAGAATGGCATTGGGGTGATATATGGGGTATCCAACTCATGTACCTTTATATGCATGCCATTATGTAGCTTGGTAATGGATGCATGTTGACCTAGATACTATATGACATCCTATGGAATCCTAGGATGTGCTTGAATTAACATGAGGGATTATAGACACCATGCATTGAACCACCCCAATTATTTATAAAACTGACTATTTTTTGTCCATGTAATGATTTTAAAGGCATTACCAAGCCAAAAATTATTATTAGCATTTATTATCTCTAGAAAAACTTCCACTAAGTGAAACATAACAATAGGACCAAGAATTGATATTGAAAGGCTTTTGTAGTTCTTAAAAGTACCTTTTCTATATTTTTGGTAAGCTCAACTGCTAAAAATTTAGGACAATTAAAATCCTCATATAGATTCATCATTCAATATGTGATGTCAATAACACCTCTTATTATTTTCTTTGCATGCTTTGTGGTTTGCCAAAATCTTTTAGTAATACATTAGACTATGATGCATAGTGAAACATCTACAATTAAATCAATAGGTGTTCCTCTTCCTACCCTAGTGGTGTATTATTCTCTAATATCTAAGTGAATGGTGGCATTATAGACTTGTATTTCATTATAGATTTACCATGATTTGGTAGGCCAATTACTTTTAACATTGAGTGTGCATTAATCTAGATGGTAGTATCTTGAACTAAATGAATATCACCTTGGTTGTACCAACTCAACAATGTCATCATGACTTCATCTAATTGGTCAAATTTAAGTAACTTGAGTAACCTTTCAATGTCAGAACCATGGAGTGGATGCTATAGTGTAAAGATCCTAGTTGTGTTGCTCCTTAGGATTATTGAGCAAATAAAGTAACTTCTACCCCATCAATGAAATTTAATGGTTTTGGGTCATTGTATTTCATTTTTCATATCCCTATCCCTATTTCCATTTCCACTTTTTAAGCATTAGATAGTAGGATCAATAGTTGACCTTTGTCCATGGATAGATGAATGAGTGAAGTTGATGATTAATCTAAAGAATTGTACCCTGATGAAAAATCTATTCATCAATAGATAGTTAAACGGTTATCACATAAATCACATGTTAGCTAGAGGATGTAATGTCTGATCAATATCCATATCCCTTTCTTTTATAACTATTTGGCACTCATATTTGTGTCATCATCTCCTTTGAATGCATTTATTGTATGCACATGAATGTTATCTGTGTAATTAATATTAGATTCTATAAATCATCTTGATAGGGATGTTTGGTGCCTAGGATGTGTGATTTAGTTCTAGGCATTTATTTTTGGTGAGTAGTTGTCCCTTCAATTAATAAATTCATTTTATGTATCTACTTATTATTTTATTTCTAAATATACTTTGAAACTATGGTAATATTTTGACATACCAGATTATTCATGATCTGACTTGATCATTAGCCTTCCATCTACCATACATGTATTTTTACCACCTTTTTGGACTTAATTACAAAGCTTGGTGTAGTTGTAGCCAATTATCCTAGGTGAGTTGTCTCAACCAGGTGGTCGTATCCTATGATGATAATTGGTTATGGTGGTTGCAATGTGTTTTGAAAAAATGAGAATACTAAAAAACATTCTAACCTACTAAACAAAATATAAAATAAACAACATTAAAGGAAATCTTAACTACATGGTGCTACCCAGAACCCACTCAATTTTTAGTAGCATGATAGAGATTAAGGATGATATGGATTAAGCCTATAACCTTTGATTCACCTTGGTAAAATGGTTCCCTATAAATATTTTAGGATTATGGTACCCTATGGTGATACTTTGTGAATGATGTAGGGTCATTTCCATTGTATGCATAGCTTTATTGGGATTGCTTTAAATTTACTCTCATAAATCAATACAATTTGATCTAGGTAGAATTTTTTAAATCATAGATTATGATCATGCCATGCTTTTTAACTTTGTTTAATGATTTTTTGGGTTCACTGTGATCTTACACTATCTTCTTCCATCTTATTTAAATCTATCAATCATTCCCTTAATGATACCTGATCCCCTAACCTCATGATCATTGCAATACACAAATTGGGTGCAATGTAATACATATGCATTACTACCTTGATGCCATATACTAATTATAAGGGATTGAATCCAATGGATTGATTATAATGTGTGCAATAGGCCCATAGAATTATAGGAATGTGATCCTCCCAATCATCTCTCTGGACATTAAAAATTTTCAGCAGTATCTTACCCAAAATTTTATTTGATGCTTTTACCTATCCATTAGCCTATAGATGGTAAGTTGTACTTTTATGGTGTGATATCAATAATTATTCTATGAGAGTCTTATTAATATTATTGAGAAATTTCATAACTCTATCACTGACTAGCTTAACTAGACATCCGAACTATGTGATAATGTTTTCATCTAAGAACTTGGTAGAATCTTTGACACCATACCTTGAAGTAGAAACAACTTCTACCCATTTTTTGAAATATTTAGTTGTTATGATAATTTATTTAGCATGACTACACTTACTCAATGGAGATATAGGTATTAAAAAAATGATTCCCTATTGTTCAAAAGGTGAGCCTTCAATCATATAAACAAAATGCATTTCATCTCGTTGATTAGGCTTACCCATTCTTTGATAGATGTTGTGTGCTTATCAACTCTATGTGCATCCTAAAAAAGGTATACCACCATAAACCATTATGAAGTATTTTTCTAGTAGTAACATCTCCTATAAAGTGTCCTCTGACAATGACTTGGTGAGTTTATTTAAATAGCTAGGGTCACTCATTTTATAGAGATACCCTATGCAATACATTATCTTTACACAATTTGTACAATAAACTATTAATGAGGATATATGGTATACCTATAGTAGCCATTTTTTTTTTCCCTCTCTGTATAATGTGCATGAAAATTTTCTTTATTCCAATAATTTTGTGATGTCCTTCATGTTATTAAGAACTATAATAGTTCTAGATAGATGTGCATCAGTAATTTAATCTTTGAGTTCCTATGGTTCATTCTCATTGAACAATTGGCTGAGATGATTTGACCCCACATTCTCCCATATTGGTTTCACATTACTTCAAAATTGGAAATCTTGGAAGAGAATAAACCACATGGAGATCCATCCCCATAGCATTGGTTTATTAACTAGGTATTGCAATGCCCAATGGTTTCTAAAGAATTCAAAAGGAGTAGCCAACAAATAATTCCTAAATTTTTGTAATGCAAACACTATGAAAAGTGCTTCTCTCTCAAGGGTTGTGTAATTCTTTTCTACATTTGAGAGTTTCTTGAAAAATGTATTGGATGGTCTAGCCCACCTTCACCTGGTTGTGTTAAGATGACTACTACTGTAGTGTCTGAATCATCCACATGTATATGGAATGGATTCTTCTAGTAAATAAATACCAAGATGGGTATTGTTACCAACCTATGATTTAACTCAATAAAATATGTTTGACACTCAAGTGTCCATTCAAATTTGGTGTCCTTACATAGTAGATTTTCAATGGATGTTGATATAATTGCATATATTTTATGAATTTCCTATAATATTTAGTATGACCTATGAAGTTGCACACTTCAGTTGATTTTTTAGGAGGTGACATTCTTACTATAACAACAATTTTAGCTAGATCAACCAAAATTCCATAATTTCACATTACATGACCTAGAAAGACACCAAAAGGTGTAAAGAATAGACATTTTTTTAAAATTTAATATGATACACAAAGCCCTACATTACTCTAGCATCAATCTTAGCTTCAAAAAGTTCTCTCTTTAAATAGAGAAAAGACTGACCAGTCATCTAGATAAACCTCTAGGAAATCATGAATTAAGTCTTTAAATGCATTTACCATATCTCTAGAAAAGATAGTAGGTGTATTATTTAAACTAAATGGAATTACCTTATATGTAAATGACCCCCATTTAGTAGAAAAGGTAGTTTTGGCTTGATCTTATTTATGGTATAGATTCAAATACTTCATTATTATAAGATATAGGAAATGGATCCTTGATGTAGGTGTCATTGAGTGCACAGATAATCCCTACACACCCATATTTCTCCCATCTTCTTAGGTTGTACCGCCATAGGGCTCACCCATTCTACATTTTCAACTAGATAAATAATTATATCTTCTTTAATTTGATCTATTTCAATCTTTACTTTAGTTTTCATGTTAGGATTGAGTTTGTAGGGTTGCTTTTTAATCAGGCATGTGTATTCTTTTATATAAATATGCATCTCTCCAAAGGATGGATATACACCTTTGACCTCCAAAAATTTACTTGGAAACACATCTTGGTAGTATCTTAATAGATGTAGAGCTTCAAAGATCTTCTCTTGTCCCCAATAATCTCCCATTATTGTAAGATTAGGGGCCACTTCTATCCCAATATTTCCTTAAGTCTTTCATAATGGTGCCTAATTTATTTTTCCCCATCCACTAGGCATAGTATCTTGTAAAATGCATTTTCCTTATCATTATTGGATGTCAATACTATGAATTTAGTCTTCTTCTACTTGCTCTACACTTTGTACTAGTTTAGGCTTCTCTTCACATTATGGTTCAAAGAACCTTTCTAAATCAAGATTCCCATCACTATCATTGTCCCTATACTTTATCATATCATTTCTTATTCTATTATAGTGATAAATCTAGATTTATTATTTTTCATTAGCTTTGTAATTACATAGTGCAAAATTTAGATCATGCATATCTTCCTAATGAGAAGATGATTTAGTAATATTTGTTAAATCCCCTGCATGTTTATGACATAAAAAAGTTTTGATATTCTATAGGACATTCAGTACTAAAGGATTATCATCTTTAAATACAAAAGTTAGGATAAAATCCTATTGAAGTTGTGGATAGTGTTTAATTTCTCTTTTACACTCTTGATGCATGTACTAGGCTATTGGAATAGGTGCAAGGGTATGACTAAATATGTGCACCTAATATTGAGGCTCTACTCCTTATGTAGTCTAAATATCCATATACTAGTTGATTTGTAGTTCATGATATTGACCCTATTGAAATAAGGGTGATTCTACTTTAATACTAATATGTAGCTGAAAATTTAGATGCAAGATTTCACAAGCATCCTCCTAATGCATATTTATGTTTTTGTTCATAGCCCACTATGTTGTAGTAGTTCCTTTCAATGCATAGTTTAGTGCACTGACTCATTGTTCTACCTCTAGTACATGGTTTTCAAGCCTTAGGATGAATGGATTAAGGTTATCAATAAAAAAATATTAACTTATTCTCAATTATATAGTGAATACCATGAATAAAGGTTTTAACTCATGATCTCTATGGGGCCAATTCAGGATGTGTGCATATGAGTCACCACTTGTGGATGATATCGAATCCCAAGGTATAATTCATTTAGGGGTAGGTTTAAAGTAATACATCATAGTTTTAATATTATTATTAAAAAAATACTACTTAGATCTTATTGGTAAACATACTAAATTAAAAACACATTCTTCAATTGGAACCTATCTGACTGATGACTTTTTAATAACTAGTTTAAATACTAGTGGTTGTTCCTACTACACAATATTGGGATTCCACTTCTAACATTCAATAGTGCACACCCTAATATTTCTTTCATATATTCCCAAATTAAACCAACTATTATCCTCATAAGCATAAGGAGACTCTATCTCCTTAGGAATGATATATGACTTCTATTCAAATTTATTTAGAGGTATGACTACTATTTTATCTTTTAGATGTACTTCTAACTGATTGTGCATAGTATTAATATTCATTTAGACATCATAGGCCCATTTATTATTTATTAAGGTATGGTAATGGGTCTATAATTTCTTCATTTTAATTACCTTTAAGTCTCCTCATGATCTAAGTTCATCTACTTTAATTTCAACATCTTCTAGTTGGCCAATAGGTTCAACTTTACCGTAATCTACTAAGCTTAATGTTACTAGACTGTAACTCAGAGTTGGTTAGCCAATGGATTCCCATGTTGAAAAAGGAATCATATTGATGGTAATACCAAATTAAAATACTACATTTATGATTTATTATCCATCCAACTTAATGTCTAGTCATGAATCCATATCTTAGGGCTTATTGGTCTTGTCATACCAAACTACTTTATCAACCCTTGTATGTCCTCACTATGAACACTCTAGAAGATTATGAAGGATTTTTTTGATATTATAAGATATATCATCATTTCACAAAGTGTTGATTAGTTTCATTATATTTTTCAAAGTGGTAACAATACCTTTTAATCACATAATCTAAATAATTTTCCCATACATTTGAGCATCAATAACAGTGTTATCCTCATCAAAAGCTAGTTTTGTTGTATTTCTTGTAATACCTACGCAACTTTATATATTAAATTATTTTTAATTATAGGTTTAGGATATTTATCTCACTAAACTTTTATAATACATAGACCCTGAGACATCCCTAATGGAGGTAACCCCTGTTCATCCCTTGATTGCCTTATGATGGCTTACACAAATGTATTCTACTGACTACACATTAATCATGTTTACATTATGCAATGGCTTCTCCTTTCTTTGCTTTCCAAAATAGGGAAAATTTATGTTTGATTTTGACCTTCAATCCTAAAATATATAAAATAATTTTTTTTGGGGGATTTATGGGATAGTTCCTTGCATAATTATTATATGTTCTACATAGATATAATTACATGGGTGGTCAATTTTGATGATTATCATTATTGTGACCTACTTTATATCCCATAATATATCCTTCCTAATACATTCATTTTTAACCTCCTCTAATCTATTGATATCCCCAACCTTGTTATTATTGTCCATTATATTATCCATGCTAATTTATCTGTGCATCATATCCTCCATATTTATGTTAAGGAGAACTTGGGGTCTAAGTTGCCTATTATTATTGAATATTTGTGTTATTCCATGGTTACACATACTAACTATAATATTGATATAATGGTTATGACATATTATTCTAGATAGTTAGGCATTAGGTTGGCACTATGGTGATGATGGCATCTGATATTGCAGTGATAAAGGCACCCATCCTAGACTACCTTAAGTTGAATTTGTCATCTCCACATATGGTCCTAGAATTGTTTGATTTTTAGTTGGTATATGTTAGGATACAACTTCAAAGACATTCTTTGTTATATTTTAATTTAACTCCTATAATGCATAATAACTAGTCTCATCATAATTTGTAGATTTGATGAAATTGTAATACATGTTGTGTGATTTTTTAATATATTATTGGAGGAGATGGAACTTAGATGTAGTATGTCCAATTACTGTGCAAAATTCATATAATTATGTTTTCATTATCTAGTAGTCATTTTTATAATGTTTCTCATAACCACACTCTACGCACTATAAACCTAATTTAGGCTTTCCATTTTCATGCATTTCATTCATCCTCATAAAAATATCATAAAGATTAGCTTCAAATTTTTATTCTATCAAGGGAAGGTATGCATATTCTTATATCTATTCAACCTTGATGGCAGTAGATCAATTATCAACTTTGGTAGAGAACTAAGTTTTCATGATATCAAATCTTATTCTAGGTCATAAACCTTACACAAACCAAGCAACCTTATATTTATCTTCTAGAATAAAATCAATTCTATTCATTACATCAGAGAACTTGCAATCATATTATCTAACCATTTCTCCTTATTTTTTCTGAATTTCCTTTAGATTTGGATCACTTGATTGGAGCATTTTTTACTTTGAATTCTACTATCAACAAATATTTGACTTATTTTAAATCTAGGGTATTGAAATTTATTTTTAAAATTAACTCTAAAGCACCTCCTCCTAAAGATCTTATAAGTTCACATTTCTTCACATCATTTGATGTAACCCATTTCATCTCTCATGTAATGAAGTATTGTTCTAGATTTGAAGATCCATTATATGAAATTAAAGGTATAAACATACCTACATGAAGTGCCATATTTGATGGATTATTAATTGTTTTTTTAAGTGTCTAAATAATAGTAACTATAATTGGTAGTGTCTGTGCACCAATCATTGTATAGTTGAGTGATTGTGTAGTGGTTATTGGTTTATATACTGAGCCTTCAAAACATATTGTTAAAGAAATCAAACTAGTCTAAGTTAGTTTCTCTCTTAGTACCTTTTATAAATAAAGTGAACTTGGGGGATGCATCCCTTGAAATTAATGAAACTTAGTTCAAATGTCTTCTTGCTTCAAAATTGAACCTATATTATTACTACCTTCAAATTTAACATTTTCACAATAACTTTCCTTTCTATTTATATTGAAAATCCCATCAATTAACTATGACCTACCTTTACTTCTTAACCAATCTACTTCAACATCTCTATTTCTAGTTTCCTCTTTCTACTTTGGCCTTTCCTCATACTTAGAATACTCTTCGCTTTCAACAACTTTTGCACCTTATTTTAACAACCTTTCTTCTATAATATATTTTCCTTGAAATTCTCTAGCTCTAATAACTTGTACTTTACTCCTAGTCCTAATCATAGTTACTTCAAGGTTGGTTATCTTATTCCATATTCTTTGTTGTCATAGCTCTCTTTCAAGTCCCATATATTTTCACTTAGAATCTTTTCACCTTCCATTTTTTGGGATCAAGTTCAAGTTCCTCTTACTCAACTCTTCATCATCCAATTTCTCTCACATGCACCACCATGGTGCCCAAAGTGACTACTCCATGTTGGCTGGAGTAGGCACCATGGCCTTTTCCACAACCAACATCTTGATTAACAAGGGTAATTACTTAAAAAAATCCCTCTAATTCCTTGAATAAATTGATCATGTGTAGTCTCAAAAGCTATGTATCCTTATACTATGAACTCTATGATATATCTATCAATTGTAGTCTTCATCTAGTAATCTACTACTCAAGACCAATTACTATCTAGATTACGCAATCTCTATAGCTTTTCCTCATTCTAATTTATAAATTTTATTCTCCTCAAACTAAACCAATAGTATTCTAATCTAGATATCCATGCAACTAATAATCCAAGCAATTCACACCATAAATTTTCATATATTTCACCATATATGTGTTCTTAGATGATATCCTCTATAGTCTTTCTAACTCTTCACACTTCTTCCTATAAAAAATTGTTAATTATCTCATCTAGCCATCATTCTATGTCTTTCATCCCTAGAAACCATCTTAACATAGTTCATCTAATTTGGTTCCATGCTTACTATACCATTGTTAGTAGAGGTTCCTAGAGTTACACTAGAACATGCTAATTACATGGATAACTTGTGCAATAGAGAGTAAAATAGGTGATAGAGAGACATAAATAGTACATGCCATATACAACATCTTTAATTAGATCAAAGATTAGGGTGAAGCATATATATTAAAAAATATGATCATAACTCATATTGCATTAGATTACAGAATAAATAAAAATAGAGAAATTTATTATGTATACACCATATATAAAGAAAATAAGGGAAAATCATATCAAGATAGATTTTATTAATCTCTATCAACACATCAAACCAGATTCTATTACATTGAAGTACTATTTATAGTCTTTTATAATCCTATTGTCTCTTCACCTATCAACCTTTTGAGAAATAAAATGAAAGACTCTTCACATTCTCCAATTATCTTATTAGCCTTTCAAGGTTGAATGCGTACAAAACTATACAAAATTAAACACTTCACACATGTGTTTATATTATATACTTCATAGTTCTAGCAAGTTCCATTCTATTTCCAACAATGGCCAAACTTTAGTAGTTTGGCCATGAAATTAGATTAGCTAATATTGGTAAGAGGCTAGGGCCTCATATATTTGATGACTCAAACTAACCCAAACATCCATATCAAACAAATCAATGAATCCTAAATGATAGGAGGGGAATGGTACTCACATATATTCCATTATCTACCTATAGGGACATGCCCTCTAGAGTTGAGCAGAGAGCAAAAGTGAGACTTCAAGCTCAAATTGACTCATTTCATTATCAAGAAAGAGGTCCTTTACATAAATAACTATGAAGGCATCTACCTAAGGTACATTTTAAAATAAGAATATAAGGACATCTTAGATAACCTAATTAGAAGTTTGGTAACTAGAATCCCTCTGGAAATACTACAACTAAAAAATTTCTAAAGATGGGTTATTGTTGGCCTACAATATTTAAGGATGCCCATAACCATGTCATAATCTACCATAAGTGCTAGGTATTTGAAAAGAGAGAGGTGAATGTTGTTATGCCTTTATAACCAATTATCAAAGGATGACTTTTATCCTAATGGGGTATGTTGATGCCTAAAACTCTTGTTCTAGGTTAAACATCCTCCTATGAGAAGCTTTATAGGTGTGGGACTAAGTGTGGTCTATAAAGAAACCTTCAATATTTTAGAAGTTGGCTCTTCATACAAAGTTGAGGGTGAAAAGGGGAGAGAGAAATGCAAATAAAACTGAAAATAAAACTAAGGTGATGCATCAAGAGATTTAAAGCACTTAGACTATGATTGCATAAAATAGATAAAACCCTTAAACACTATACACAATAAAGGAGCATACAATATGAATTAAGATCTATAATGAAATTAAAGATTGATAATATAGAATCAGAATAAAATATATAATAAACAAAGATAATTTCCCATGAAAATTGACATAGAATATCATATCCTCTTCATTATTATATGGAAAAATGAATATAGAAGGCCTCAAAGACACATATAAAATTTCTAGTCACACCTATTAGGGGCACCTATTAAGGTAAAAGAATGAGAAAATGATAATTAATATTACTTATATTCTAAAAAATGGTGATATATAGAAAAATTGATACAAGTAAAATGGTACCCATCCCCTTCCAAAAGGAAAGAGCCTAGAATATATAGGCAATACAACCTCTCATGAGTATGACATCTAAAAATCATGATACTCATGCCAATGATGATGTCATTACAACTAAAAGAGGAAGTCAGGCTCATGAGTGTAGTTAACCTTTAGATATTGGATATTGGGTGGCCATTTTGTCTTGTTAAGGCCATGATGCTAAAGAGTGTAGTGATTCCATGTGTGGATCTTTGGAGTTATCTCTATTATGTCATTGGGGATGGGAATCCACTTACCCTAGACAATGGTGTAATTTCTTACTCTAATAAGATAATTTTTTCCTTTGAATAGCATGATTCTGTCATGTGGAAAGGATCATGTCTTTCTTGTTACAACTAATTTGTGGGTCCCCTTTAATCTTCTTTATCCAATGGCACTACTCCAAATTCTGATAAACTAAATTTGCTCCTAATAAGTATGGGGGTGACACATGTCAAGATGGTGATCCTTTGAAGTAAATGGGAACTCTATGATGATGATAAGCATGAGAATGCCATGTGTTGAAGATGCATTCACCAAGTAAATGGCTTAGTGGGCCTTGTTTATTTACTAACTAGCTAATAGCGTTGCTTGAAGGCCTGACCCAAAAGGAAATAGTTTTGAAGAGCATAGGGATACCACATGGAAGAATAAGATGGAGGCTAATACTTAGGAAATTTTTTGAAAAGGGACCTTGAGA
This sequence comes from Torreya grandis, assembly GCA_037957365.1. Classification (NCBI taxonomy): domain Eukaryota; kingdom Viridiplantae; phylum Streptophyta; class Pinopsida; order Cupressales; family Taxaceae; genus Torreya; species Torreya grandis. The sequence goes on from JARHVA010001870.1 coordinate 963,512, forward strand.
AAGGAAGAGCTCAAAAGGAGAACTACTAGAAGGTTTGAAGGAAATGTTAGCTATATCAAGCAAATCCAAAGACAAAGATGAACTGCTACAAAATAACAAAATGTGGATTTCAATCCATAGTTCTTGGAGACTTATAAGGGTGTATGCCTATGGATGAGAGAACCAAAACTTTGGTGCATAGAGCAGTCGATGCAAAATTTTAAAATAGGAGGAAGGCTTGAGATCCTAAAATTTTTGAAGAGCCTCCTATAAAGGTGCCCACTCTTACTCCTTAGGCTGGGTCTTCTACTTGAGAGCCTCAAAGGCTCTATCTAGATCAATAATATCCTTGAAGGAGATTATTTTGAAACCCTAAAAAACTAATATCATTTATAATTCAATTTGGGTGAGTGACTGCAATATCTTTTACACATTGGAGACACTAGGTGACAAACTGAGAGCCATGAAAATAGTCTGGTCATTCTACTTTTGTTATAACAACACTTTAATTTGATCCTCAAGGAAGATGATATTATCTACCAAGAAAGGGGAAGGGAGTCCTAGTTGGAGTAGTTATTCAATGTTCCCCTACCTATATTGGACCACCTATTATAAGGCATTATGGAATTCCTTGCACTTGTTGGCTACCTTGTTATAACCTAGAAACTTATGGACTTTTGTTACTACCTACCTTCAGTTGGTCACTCCTATTTCTTGAAATGTTTCATTAAAAGCACTATAAAGATTTTGGATGAAGAGATATGAGTCTGAGAGCTTGGGAGACATGAATGTGATGACTTGAGCAATAGATGTGCTCACCTATGAGATCATATTCTATGAGTCTATGATGAAGTTGAGGGTTGACTTCAAGTTTGTAACCACAACCTTAATCCTTTCCCACTAATATTTATATAACTATTAGAGAATAGGGAGGATTTTCATGGCCTATGGATGGGTGGCAAGGTCATTCTTTAGTTTTCAATCTCTTGGTTCTTGACTGAGGCTTCTTGATGTACCTATTACTATAATTTTTGAAAAGCCTAATTAAAATTAGAGAGATTTTGGCATGTCTACATCATTTTGGTATTGACAACCACTCATAGATTAGCTTCCACCTAGAACCTCTCATTAGAAACATGGAAATGAAGGTTGGACCTTACTTTTTTGATCTTTTCATCTTTGGCTTTAGCCTCAGCATTGAGGTTCAATCATAGCCTTCACTTTCATGAGTTTTAGCTTGGTCTTTTCTAGTTTTTAGGTCACCTTGATGTAGTCTATGGTTATAGAATTTTGTGTTTCCTCCATCATCTCAAACCTATAATGGGTATAGCCTAGCTAAGATTGAGTTTGATATATTGTATGGCATAGTCCCCTAGCTATATATATTCTTATGGGTTGACTACTTGAGAGTCCAGATGAGAAATCATAAGGGATTTCTATGCATGGTTGTAAAATCACTAGATGTGAGTCTACACAAGAGCCCTAGCTTACTTTCCCATTTTATTTTCCATCCAAACATTGTGGTATTTCCTTGTTGATTCCATATATTGATGGTACTAATTTATTACTTGAATGTTCTCCTTTTAAAGAGGATTCCCTATGGTAGTGCAAATGAAATGATCACTTTCTATTGTGAAGTAATGGACCCTATCCCTATGGAGGTAAATGAATGGAGGATGAGTGTGGAAGGAGAGAAAGGTGGGAGCCTATGGGGTGGGGTGAATGGTTATTATGTCATGATGGAGGATGAGGTAGATGATGAAGGTGGAGGGGTCAGAAAAGGCACATGGGAAGAGATCAAGACTATATAATAAATCTATGAGATCTCCATAGTGGGTTGAGTGGATGAAGAGGAGAGCAGAACTAGGGAGGTAATTCGTTAGGCAGTAAAGGGTGCCACAACCTGAGCTAAGATGATGGATATAAATGTGGAGGCAATGAGGGAGTTATAGGTGGAAAGAAGGGGATCTACCAAATGAATCTTCTTCTATGTGGTCTTCAGTGGAAGGCTAGATTTGGGTGCCTCAGGCCACTTGTACTACTGTGAACTAGTCACAAGGTGTCTAAAGGGGGTTTGTTTCTACTAGGGGGCTATAGGATATGGGAACAAGGGAGGTGACCAATTTTAATGCTTGAAAATATCCAAGACCTCATCCTCCTTTTATTATGGTGCAACCCCTGCTCCTTAACTAGGGACATCTCTTTCTTCTTCTTCCTCCTCTTCTTCTTCTCCTCCAATTACTATCTTCGAGGAGGTTTTTTATTTTTATAAGCCTTCCTTTAGATGATGTTCATCCCAAACATTTTTTAAGGTCTCATCTATGTCTTCAACATCATTATTGGAATATGATTTAGCGATTTCATACCTATATTTTGTAAAGGTATCTATTTTTTCTTCACTCCAATCTGGTTGGGTGAGCTACTTCCTCATCCTCTTCAATAATTTTTTAGATGGGTCATATGTCTAGACCACATCATATAAGGACTCCCATGGTTTGAGGGTGTCTAATGAGATCTCCAATAGATCCACATAATTTTGGAAGATGTCCTTTGTGGGTGAATTTCTCTATTCCAAATATGGCTGATTTTAATGTTTAAGAGAATTGGTGGTCTTTAAGGATGATATGAATCCATTTGGATCATAGTTCCATCTGTCATCTATTAAATCAAGGCCAAGCGTTACCATCTTAGTTGTGAGTAGGCATACCTACTGATTTGTGGACTCGACATTGATTTCTATGTGAATATGTTTACAAAATGGATACTTTATCAAAGCATCATTTTTCTATTTAACTAAAATGGAATTGGCTCAAATTTTATCTTTAAAATTGAAAGAAATGGTTGATTTTTTAATGGAATCAAAATTGAATGAAAAAAGTTGTAAGTTCATTCATTTACCCATTCAAAAAATATACTTGAAGTTTCCCAAATCTCCATTAATTGTCATTATGATTAACTTTGAATCTAAAATGATTAATAACTAAATCAAATATGGAAAATAATGTAAAAATAGACAACTCATGACAACAATGTTGATAATGGAGTTCACCCTGTCATCGGGCTATGTCTTTGAGTTCACTAGATTATAAATCGATCAATTTCTATAAGTTGTAAGTATATGTCAAATCTTACAATCATGAAAAGGATTCTCTTGAAAATATAATAAAATAGTAGACAACCCTTTTAAAAGTCTTGAAAATCATGGGAAATTTTTTTTCCTTCCTATCATGTGTGTAGTATCACTTTCCCATAGTTCTCCACCAAAATCATCTCAAAAAATCTTTCCAAAATGGTTCAAACAAATTCAAAATCAGGAAAACCACATATCAACAAAATTGTCTTCAAGTCTAGAACAACTTTATAATTTTACTTGAGAACTAGAAATGTTTGTAGATGCCTCAAAATTGAGGATGAATGCAAACTGGTTTGTGTACAATAAAAACACAACCAAATCTCTAATACATAATGACACCTAGTTCATGCCTTTATATAGTCATTGCAACCCTATAAGTGATTTTAAGATGCTTATCCTTTTATTTGGAGGTCATGGGATTGAATACATTGTATTTGGCAACAAATCATGCCAATCTCCATTTTAAATGGAAAATCCTTTCATTTAGTTACAATTGTCCAACTTTGGTGGAATGGCAAAGGGCTTAAAATGTGAATGAGGGGTTAGGGGTTTGATCCTTCCTAACCACCTCTTAAATTTTAATAGGTTTGGTAGTTTTACAAAGGATTTAAATCCCATATTCATGGGGATAGGATATATTTTAAATAAAAATTTTACCATTTTTAAACCCCTTGATTTTTATGTAAATAAACTTGGTGTTCAAGAGCCATTTTCACGCAATGACATTTGTCAATAATTTATTGACTCACATTATGCCACATGTTATTTTTAATTTATATTAAACATCACCAAATTTCCATGTTATCCATGTCACTTTATTTCCACATCATCATTTTTATCAAGTTTGACCACAACTTTGACTACTCATAACTTTCACATACAAACTTAGATTTAGTCCATTCAAAATGTGTCAGAAATATTATGATGATCTATACACCATGGAATTGGTTTATAAGTGTTCCATGATCATCAATTTTTCTATTTTTACCAACTTTTATCACTTGTTAATCTAAAATTTGACTAGTTATATCTAGAGCAAATGAGCTCTATTTCTCAAGTTTTGCATACCATCAGAAAGCTCTCAATGAGCCTTATGTTATGGTGGTAGTTCAAGAAGGATTTATGGATGTTCAAAAATTTCCTCTAGATCACCTACTACCTATTTACCATTGTGATGTTATCTCTTATGAAATGTACATCATATAAACCCTTCTTCTTCTTCCTTGCTCCATAGACAGAATCCACCACATCAACTAGCAAGCTAAATCTAGCACTAGGGTTCTATATATTAACATACATGGGATTTGAAAGGGATTTACATAGAAATCATGTACTCATATGAATGTAAAATGGGTTCCATAAAATTATTTTATTGGGACCTTACTCTTGGTGAGCCATGAACACTGCTCATGCATCATTCTAAAAATAAGGGCCTCTATGATGAGATCGATGAGAACTAGAGCCATAAAGAGCTCTAAAAAATACTATTAGTCTCTAATGATAGATAAGAAATGGGTACATATGGTGATTGGGATCACCATGTTGGGGAAAAAATCCATGTTGTGGGAGTTGAGTTTGAGGTACGAAGAGAAGAATTGGAAATGTTGGTATAGAATGAGATGTAAGATGAATGATGAGTACTAAAAGGTACCCACTATCAAAAAATTCTCCAACTCATCCATCATAGGGATGGTGATGGATTACATAAAATCCATCCTAAACACTTATATTTTTTCCACCATGGTCATGAGGAAGAGTGACCCTAACTGAAAGTCATCGATGTTGTTATCAGAGTCCATCCTTAAGATGAAGGCCAATATGGACATAGTATCTTTCAAGTACTACATGGGGAAGCTCACTAGGGGGATGGGTAGAGGAGGAATATTTGTGATGTTTTTTTGAGGAAGAAGCTAAAGAAGTGCTCTTTTTCATGGATTTGAGAGTCCTAGATGTTTTAAATGATTTATGTGTTGCAGATATCAGCCTTGGGGTCACTTAGGAGCTAGAGCATCTCCTTGATGTTGTTTGCATTAATTTTAACCCTAAAATGGGCATTGCCAGTAATTATTCCAGTGTTGGAATCATACCTTTCCATATAGAGGGTAATTATCTCTAGGCATGGATAAACATAAGGCACCATATACTATGCTAACATGTAGTTCCACATCCTATAGCCGAATGAGTCATACTCTCCCTTGTGGACCCTTTCTAAAATTCGAGCATGGGCACCCTCTCTTAAAATATTTGGATTCTTGGCCAACATGAGATCAAATATATCATTTACAAATTTGGTGATCAGTGTTTGGTCCCTATAGCTTCCTTTGGGTGTCTTCTTAATGTTCAATAGCTTCTTTTTTTATTGAGTGGGAGTAGAAGTGTAGGCTTTGCTCATAGAATATTTAGGGGGAAAGTCTCCCCTACTAATCAACCTATAGGCTCCATATATTTTGGGATGATTCTCACTTCTTGATGAATATGTATAAGCCTCCATTATTGATAATTTTGTTCCAAAACCACTCTCTATCTCATGAGATGTACTGAATTAATGGTTCTCTACCCACCTCTTCCTTTAACTTTGGGATTATGTCTTTCTACTATTTTAAATTGCTTAATGCTCTTGAAGATCTCAATGCATCAAGTTTTTGGCTTACATGAGGTAAGGGTATTTATAAAATGATGCTACTAGGTGAGATAATTATGGAAAATTTGAAATTAAGTGCCCCATAAATGATAAGGACAACACATATGCTTGAATAACCACTCATAAGATATTTTTGGTGATCATTATGTGGAGTCATGCCAAATAGAAAATCTAACATTAATTATAGGTGAGGTGGGTAGATAACCATCTTCTAGGGAATGTTTTTTGAATATTTGGGAGGACTTGGGTAAGGACACATGGTGGCTAGACAAGCCCCTTATGATAATGACACTTACTCAAAGGAAAAGGCATGGAAAGGGAAACATCAACAAAGGAAGGAAACACACAAATAGGAAAGGAAACTATCTAATTATGTACAAGGGGGAGGAAGGTGATTTATTTAAAATGTTTCAAATTGAACCCATTAACTAGGATCTCTAATGCATTAACCTCTTCATATTATAACTCAAAATCATTCCCTTCCCTACTACTTATGATGTAAAATGGGCCTCTCCAAAGAGAATTAAACTTTGCATGTTGGTCCAGCTTTGTGGCTCTCTAATCATATTTGAGAGCTAAATCCCTAGGTTTGAAACCTAGATTTGATGACTTCTTAAGGTACCACCACTTGACCACTTATTTATGGGTGATTTTTACATCACTTTCCTTCTCTCTCACTTTTTGGAGGTTAATTAGTTCTATGAACCTAACCTCTATTGCTCCATTTTCCAAAATCTCAATAGCTTTCAAAATCTATAATGCAGGGATTTCTAATGACACTGGTGTGATTACCTCTTTCCTATATATGATTTCATATGGGGAAGTTTTTAGTATCTATTTAGGAGTCATGAAATTTACCCATAGGGTTGTTCTCAAATGCATGTGCCACTCCCTTTACTACTTAGATCCCATCCTTTTGATTAGTCTTATCAGATTATTTTTTGTTGGCTCTACCAACCCATTCCCTTATGGGTAGTAATTGGAAAAATATTTTAATAAGATACCATTATTTATCATGAAATAAAGAATTTTAGACCCATAGAAAGCTTTCACATTAGCAAAGATGACTATCTTAGGCAAGCTGAACCTAGCCACGAGCTCTTATAAGAAGCTGAGGATCACAATCTTGGTTACATCTTTTAGTGAGACCACTTTGATCCACTATGTGAAGTAATTAATGGCTATCAATATCCACTTATGACCAATGTTAGAAATGGGATTTATCATCTTAATTAATTCTAAACCCCGTTGTATAAAGGTTTCATTAGTCATAATTGGGTTCAATGGCATGGCTAAATTCTTCCTTTTCCCCACAAAAAATTAGCATTTTTGGCATTTTTTGGCTACCTTACAGTAGTCTATGAACATGGTTTACCATTAATACCTCATGTGCATTATCTTTTTCATAGTGGTTTTTGTTGAGAAGTGACTACTTGTAGGAGAAGTGTATGTCTTATAGAATCTTCTTATCCTGGTCTTTTGACACATTGAAGTAGGTCTCCATCAAAGTTAGTTTTTAATAAGAATCCCTAGATCAGTGTGTAGTTAGACCCTTAGAGTCTATATAAATGCATTTTATACATGGGAATGCTATTCAGATACTAAAAAATTTGCATAAAATGGATCCAGTTGGCTTCCCAAGATCTATCGGTCTTGAATTAGTTGAGCAGGACTACTTTTAACGTGTCTTGTTCCCCTAGCAAGACATCTATGCATTAGGATAGGTACTCACATATTCCTCTTCTTTTAATCACTTTTTTTGGCCTGACCTTAATGTCATACTATAGGATCTTAGTGACCTAGTTGGCTCATTTTTTCATTATCTCTCCTTCCATGATGTATTCATGGACAGAGAGTGTATCATGTACACCATAATCTTGTTGCCTACCAAAATGTGCATGAATGTTTTGATTCCCTTGACTATGGTGAAATATTATCTTTCTATGAAATTTTATTTAACTTCATGCCTATGTAATTTTATTTAGTAAAACATGATTGGGTGATCATTTATTCCTTCCTCTTCCTTTTGAGTTAACATAGTTGTCAGGTTGTGTTCACTCCCATAGACATACATAATGAAGTCCTTAGAAAATTTAGGGTTAATTAGTATAGGTGTGGTAGATATTATGTCTTTGATTTCATCAAATTCCACTCTTCCTTTGGGTCTTCACTTGAATTCCTATTCTTTCTTCAGCATTAAGGTGATTGGTCTCACTAATCCTACAAAGTCAAATATAAACCTACTGATGAAATTAATATTTCTAAGAAAATATTACACTCCTTTCTTATTTAAAAATAAGGCTAGGTCTTTGATGGACTTTATTCTCTCTAGATTGATGGTGATCCCTTATTTGGATACTACATTCCCAAGGATCCTACCTTATGGGATTCTAAAGACACATTTCTTGGGGTTGAGAGACACCCCGAGTTTTTGACATTTTTGAAACACTTTATTCAAATGGTCTAAGTGGTCCTCCTTATTCTTAGAAACCATGCTAAGGTCATCCAAATAGATGAGGATAATATTATTTTTTATCCTTTTCAAAGCTACATCCATTACCCATTAGAATGCCACCCTAGTATTAGAGAGGTCGAAAGGCATATTCACATATGTGAAGGTTCCCCACTTCATGGTGAAGGTGGTCTATTGCTAGTCCTCTTCATTTACCCATACCTAATTATACCTAGAGAATCCATCTAATAGAGAAAACAACTCTACACCTACTACTATTTTAAGTATTTACTCCATATAAGGAAGGGGTAATGGTCTTTTAAGGATGCCTTATTTAGGTCCTAGAAATCCTTACATAGTTAGATCTCTTCATTCTTATTTTGCATAGGAACTAGATTAGACATCCAATTCAAATGATTACTTGGGTATTTAATCTTAGAGTTAATTAGTTTTCTAAGCTCTTGGTCCATTAGGGATTCAATAATTGATTTTACTAGCCTTTATTTCTATCTAACTAGTTTGGCTCCCTCTACCAAGTTAATAGTGTGTTGAATGATCTCACGGTCATATCCCTTCAAGTCAACATAAGTCCATGTAATGAGTCCTTTTTATTTATCATATAAAGAAACCAACCACTCTTTATCTTTCTTAGGAACTTCTTTTCCAACCCTCAACTTCCTTCTACCTCTAACATCGAGCTTGGATTAATCACCTTTTTTTGTGAAAAACTTTCACTTGTAGTTTCTTACATCATCAAAATCAAAAAGATTCTCTAGGGTAATGAGGCCCTTTGGCAACTTTTTGGTCTTTAACTACATGATTTGGTCCCTATAAGCCTCTTCAATTTTTGGTTATAGTTGTTCTACAAATTTGCATGATTATTAGAGTAACATGGTAATCTGAGCATCATTTTTAAACACCTGCTAATTTTGGTTTTTATCTAGGATAGCAAGCCTGATGGTTACTCAAACTACTTGCTCATTAGTGAACAAGTCTATTACTAGGTCAAATTGGGAGCCAATCATTTCTATTCTATTAGCCTCCACATTAGAGGCCCTTGGGATGATCTAAATGTTGAAGGATTTGAAAGCTTCAATCAGATCTCATATACATTGGTGATAGGATCTCATACACACATTATTTATAGCCGTTACCCCATTACATGACTTACTACTAATTCAGAATCATCGAATACCTTAATCTATTTAATGCCTATCTACTCAACAAGGCTAAGGCCATGGACTAGTGCCTCATATTCAACCTCATTGTTTGTAGAGGTAAATTAAAATTAGAAGGATTGAAGGATATCTTATTTAGAAGGGGATGTTATTCAAATGCTAGCTATAGAGCTAGCCTTGCATCTTGTACCATTAAAATGTAGAGTCCAAAATATAGACTCATTTTCAAACCCTTTTATTTGATCTCCTTTCTTATTTATGACTTTAGAAATGGCCTAGTCTTCATCATGGATCATGTAGGTTCCTAGGCCAATGATGTCAAAGTTTGTGAATGGATCATTCTCAATGAATTTATTCACAAGGGATTCCTCCTCTAGACTTATAGAATCCATAACCTTCTCTCCTTTGAGCATCTCCATATAGTGCATCTTCATCCTTGAGAAGGAAGTGCGCCCTACTTCAAAGTTCATCATAACTTCATCCACTATGTGTTCTAGGTGAATAAATTTAGAAAACACCTTAAAATTTGAACCATACTTGGTCCTAAAGTTAAATAACACTAGTATAATAATAAATATCTATCTCTCTATCTTAGTAGTGAAGTCTATTGACAAATATAGCCTAAAGATAGGTAAGATGTCTATCATTGTAATGTCATGTAATATAGTATTTTTAGGACAAGAATATAATATGAGGGGAAGAGCACTGATGATCCCTAAGGTTTGAATATTTTTCCTATTCAGTTTCATCACTCCTTTATTTAGTGGCTCATACTTCAGTTGAAGTGTATCTACTCTTTATTTAGGCATCACCATCATGCTTACACTTGAATCAATCATGGATTTGTGCAATAATTTCTTCCCCATAATTAGTTTCAGATAGAATGGGGTAGGTTTTGCTTTGATCACCCCCTCTTTGGTATTAATGAATATAAAGGTCATCTAGGGTTGTGAATTCATGTTAGCTTCCTTCTCGTTTGTGATTATGGGTTCTATAGTTATCTTTCCTTTCACATGATTTTATTGCTTCTCCAAGGCTTCTCTTAGTAGAGAATTCAGCTCAAGAATCAATAAGACATCCTATAGGGAGATTTTTTTGAACCTTCTTCAACTACTCTACCACATTGTATAACCCTTGACGTAAGACCCCAAGATCTTTTACTTTATTCTACACTACCTCACTCTATTTTGGGTAGGTCAGAGGTGTTATACCTTTCTTTAAGTTCACTATGGGCCTTGTGGTAGCTTTAGGGATTTCATATAATAGTTTATTTGAACAATTTATTCTTCAACCTAGGAGAATAGTGCATGTTCTGGGGTTATTTATTCTTCTTGTTTCAAGGATATCCCCTAAATTTGCACCATCAAGATTGCATTTTCAACCCCTAGAGACTAGTATGTATAAGCCTAATTAAGGGCATTCCATTATCATCATTTTTTAATAACCTTATACTACAGGTTGCCCCTTAGATAATCTCATAGTCTATGAGCATCATTACAAGGGAAGCACTAGAGCCATCCACCAATTTGTTTTGGCTAGTAACTATCTCTATGTTCATGTTAGGTGATACTATATGTAAAGGATCTGGTACCACAATTATTTGGTTCACATGTTACATCAGGTGGTTTGGCACTTGATGATTTAGAGCTTGATGGTTTGGCCTTTATCTCTTATGGTTTTGGTTGTATTGGTATGGTGCTCTCCTTTCTTGGTAATTATTGAAAGGGGGCTTTGGATGCATAGTCTGCTACCTTTTGATGTTGGTTATCTCATTGGAAAAGTTTCATAAGATACTTTTCATATCATTCATCTCTATGGCTAGGAAGTATTGAGTGGATGTTCTCACTTGAGTGGGTGGATACACATACATATAATGTAGGGTTCCTGAGGTACTTGGGACTTCTTATTGTGGGGGCATTGATATCTTTAGGAACATTAGCATTGGTAGATGTAGAGTAAGCTTTCTCACATCTATTAAATTTTTCTTGACCCTTAGTGCTAGATCATAAGTGTTCAAAAAATTTTGGCCTCCAAGATATTTAATCATAACCATAATGTCTAAATTGAAGGCCTTTAGATAGAACACAATAGCCATGCCTACGAATGGTTGAGCCCCTATTAGGATCCTTTTCTAGTCTTTTTGAACCTAGTTTTGAAGTTGAAAATGGATTTTTGTAGGCCTCTCTTGATCATTATTATTCATTTTAGGAGGGATGATTGGTCTACTTTATCATTAAACCACTCAAATAATTTTTCACCCAAATCATCCCAGGTGCTGGTAGAGTTAGCTGGCAAAGATTGCTACCAATCGAGAGCCTATCCTTTGAAAGATGATGCTAGTAGCCTTAAGGCTACATTATATAGAGTGATGTAGTGCATAGTGCACACATTTACAACATATTTGAGATGTTTTTCTATGGTTTTAAAATCCTCTAATAAGAAATTGGGAAGTGCCTTCAAGGCATTTGAAGGAATGGGGTGTCATGTAGCTGGGGGTGTTGATGGAATAAGTAGGCTATCAATATTCTAAGATATGAATTTCCTTGGTGGGCCTTGAATAACCATTTTTTATTGTTGAGAAGTACTAGACCCTATGGCCCTTTGGTAAGTTGGAGATTCTAGAGGCAATATTAGCAAGCTTGGATTCCTTACTATTTGTGACCTTATCATAGGCCTTTGGCTCATAAACTTGGACTCCTAGTTGATTAGATTATTAGATCTGGTCCCATTAGGTGTGATAGAAAATAAAAAAATGTTGATGCCTAAAACTCTCAATCTAGGTTAAATGACCTCCTATGGGAAGCTTCACAGGTGTGGGACTGGGTGGATCTATAAAATAACCTCAAAGATTTTAAAAGTCAACTCTTCATTCAAAGTTGAGGGTAAAAAGGGGAGAGAAATTAAAATAAAAATAAAAATAAAACTAAGGTCATGCATCAAGATATTTAATGAATTTAGACTATGATTTCATAAAATAGATCAAAACCTTAAACACTATAGACCATAAAGGAACATATAACATGAATTAAGATCTATAATGAGAGCAAAGATCGATACTATAGAAGCAAAAGAAAAGAGAACAAATAGAGATAATTTCCCATGTAAATTGACATAGAATATAACATCATCTTCATTGTTATATGGAGAAATAAATACAAAAGGCCTCAAGGTCACATACAAAATGTCTAGTCACACCTATGAGAGTCACCTATTGAGGTCAAAGAATGAGAAAATGCTAACTACTATTACTTCTATTCTAAAAAATGGTAGTAATCAAAACATCTAATACAATTAAAATGGTGACCAACCCCTTCCAAAAGGAAAGAGACTAGAATATATAAGTGAGATGACCTCTTATGAGGATGACACCTAGAAATTCTAACATTCTTGCCAATGATGATGTTGTTACAATTAAAAGAGGAAATTAAGCTCTTGAGTGTATTTATCCTCTAGATCTTGGATATTGTGTGGCCACTTTGTCTTTTTAAATCTATGATGTGTAAGAGTGGTGTAGTGATGCCACATGTGAATCTCTAAAGTTATCTCTATTATGTTGCTGGGGATAGGAATCCACTTGCCCTAGCCAATGGTGTAACTTATTTATCTAATAGGAGAAAGTTTGCGTTTAAATATCATGAGGCTATCACATGGAAAGACACATCTCTTTCTTGTTACAAATAATTGGTGGGTCCCCTTTAATCTTCTCTAGCCAATGAAATTGCTATAAATTTTGATAGACCAAAACTCTTCCTGATAAACACGGGGGTGACACATGCCAAGCTGGTGCTCGTCTAGAGAAAATGAGCACTTATTTAGTGAGGCTGAGTGTTAGGATGCCACATTTTAAAGATGCATTCACCAAGTAAATTACTTGGTGGGCCCTATTTATTTACCAATTGTCTAATAGTGTTGCATAGAGGTCTAACCCAAAAGTAAATAGCTTTGAAGAGCATGGGACTACCATGTAGAAGAAGTAGACAAAGGTTGATACTTAGGAAAAATTTAAAAAAGGGGCCTCAAGAAAGGAAGAGGCTGAAAGGATAATTGTTGAAAGGTGTGAAGGAAATGCTAGCTACACTGAGCAAATCCAAATCCAAAGACAAAATACTCCAAATTAGCAAAATGTGGATTTTAATCCATAGTTCCTAGACTTTATTGGGGTAATAAATCCAAATTCTTCAGCATGACACATTTTCATCCTCATAACTACTAATTATTGTACTAGGTAGATAGAGGCTATTGATACTAATAATTCATGAGACATATATGTCATTAATTTCCTAGAGGGAAACATAGTAACCAAAATTAGTTTACCCATTTCATTGGTCTGTGATAATGGTCCAACATTCTAATCTACTGAATTCATAGAATGGGCCTACCATAATCAAATCACCCTCAAGTATTTTTCAAACCATTACCCACAAGTAAATGGAGTGGTTGAGTCAACCAATAATTACCTAATGGATGCCATAAATAAGTCCACGTAGAATAAATTGAGATAATGGCATCTCCTATTAAAATATTCACTCTAGGTAGATAGAACTAGGCATAATCAAGCTCTTATGGGTTCACCTTTTCTTATGGTATACAAATGATAGCCATTCTTACCCATCATCCTCAAATTACCAACATACCAATTCATGCAAGAGTATATGGGTAAAGATGAGAGACTAACTTATAGACTACTAAAGATAGTCTAATTAGAATACATAAGAACTAAGGCACTACACAACTTAAGTAAACATCAAGATATTATTAAATGTTGGTTTGACAAGATATCCAAATCAAGGCTTTTAAGATTTCATACCTAGTGCTCCTTTGGGATAAATCACATGAAAATAAATGGTAACATGAAAAAAATCACTCCATTATGGATTGGACCATATCAAGTATCTTAAATCCTTGTAAACAATGCTTTTCAATTAAAAGACCTTCAAAGTAAGAACCTCACCTTTCCAATCAATGGATAGTTTTTGAATCATTACTTCATTGCTACCCCAAATTAAAATGCATTAAAGTGAACTATAAATGGAGATTTAGATTAGAAATAGATTAGAATTATTGATTTCTAGATTATATTTCCTACTTCTAAAATTAGATTTCTTGATTTCTATATTAAATTTCCTACTTTTTACACTTGGTTTCCTTTAGGGTAGTTTTGTTCCTTTTGATAGCTTAGTTCCCTATTTTCTAGTTTAGTTCCTAAGTTTTAGAACTATTTCAAACAATTCACTAAACTAAATCTAAAAGGATATGCCAAAATAAATGGGATGATACTTTAATGGAATGCAATTTGTGCTCATGGAAATATTTTTTGATAGTACTAGACTTTTTGGAGTCAAGGTATGTATTGTGACTAAATTTTACTTTATTTGGATTGAACAGGTTTACTCAACCATTGGCACTTTCTCTAACATACTCATGCAAATTTTAGAAAAGATTCTAATCTCCAAAGATGCACTATACTATAATATTTTAAAACTTGGGTAGGCTATGATAAACATAGGACCAGATACACACTGATAGGTACATATTGACCAATAAGTTTTCTTATTTATACACCTAGCCAAAGGTGGTTAACAACATTTTTATATCAAAAAAAATTGATAGGGGATACGTGATTCAATTAAACTCTACCAAGGTTATGGACACCTAACTAGAAGTATAGCAAGGATTCAAATGGAACCAAGGGTATATCTATCAGGGTTATGAATGCCTAAATGGTAGTAGAGAAATTCCCATATTTTATTTTTTCATTGTTTACAAATTCAAAATTCAAAATGAAACCTATAGAGTTTATTTGGGTTTTCATAAAAAATCTTCATGACCAAGAGAAATTAATTTCACTAGATCACACACTAATCCAAAGAATGGGAAGGTTAGCATGTTGCATAAGGAAGTAAGAGTTTTATTCTTAAAGTTAGATTTACTTGTTATTTATTTGTTAATACTAAAGTTCTATCATAATATATTTCTAAAATTTTGACTTCTCAAAATACTTATGAGTATTTTCCCTGTTAGTCACCATTTATTGTGCCCTAACACACACACCTCATTTTTTTAAATTTTAAAATAGGGACCCATTATTATAAAACCTTTATTTGGGGAGATATGAGCCTATATATCTATGACTAGTATATCATGAATTTATCATATAGGGCTATTTATATAAACTCTAGGCTTGCCCAAGTTCAAATTGTAAAAATCTAAGCTTAAACTAGTATCTTAATTATTTCAAACATTGGATTTTCATCAATTTTACTTTGATAAGATGTTATGATTTGAAAGGTAACGTATTTGATCTTTATATATCCTAGTATATATATTTTAATCATAGGATTTATAACCAAAGACCATTAATTTCTTCTAATTAGGACCATAGTAAAGATTTCATGCAGTTGTGACACATGTCATTCTTTCATCATTTAAAGTTTCAGATAATTAATTTATTTAAAGTCATTATAAGTTTGGATTATTATAAAATATTAAGTCTTGTAAGCTCTCAAGCCTCCTAGGATCTGCAAACTCACCACATAGCATATTCATGTTAAAATAGAAACATGGAAACTTCATATCTTTATTGATAAATTTAATAGTTTTATATTCTTATGTGTTAATGGTTATAATATCATGAGTTTTTGGTCTTATAAGATCATTCCAAGGGTCTTGATCATGGTAATCCATATCCATGAGAAGTTTAAATGACTCTTTGGTCTACAATCTAATGGTCATGAACTCCTGAGTCTCTGAGCTTATAAGATCATTCCACGTGTCTCAATCATAGTGACCTATGACCATATAATATTATTAACCAAAAGGAATACTTATCTAATGATTTTATATTCCATACTTCCAATGCTCTGATCTCAAGCCACTAGTTTTATTATATTAACTCATTACTATAGGACCTACCCAACATATTAAAGAGATTTAAAGGGCCAGGTTAATAAGGAATTGACAAGTGGCACTATTTATCAAGGGCATGGAAAAAATATAAAAGAGAATGATTGACAACATGGAAAATAATAAATTTAATGAATGGCTCACAATTATCTCAAAATTTATGATTAGATACAAATAATTAATGAATGATTTCCACTTGTCAAGTAAGGACACTGCCAAAGTTGACTAGCACATTCAATTTGAAATGGGCATTAAAATAAAAAGTTTTTCTCTACATTGAAGGTGCTTGAATACATTAAATACTTAGGTTTTTGAGTGATATATATAAAATATAAATTAAGAAAGATTTACTTTTTTATTTCTCATTTGATTTAAAAAGTGCATTCTCAAGCTTTCTAGCATCAAGCGAGCCCTAATTCTTTTCAACCAATAAGTGCATAATGAACTAGTATAGGACTTTAAAGGAATTATAGTGACAAAAGGAGAATAATGGCATATTCATTAGAATAAGGTAATGTCAAGGAACCTAGAACAATAAACATGCTCTGATGCCTACTTAGTCAGGATCTTGCTCTACCAATTAGAGCACATATGATTACTTCTTGTATTAGCAACTAAACACGAAATTATACCAGAATCAATAAGTAACTAGAAATATGAAACAACACAAGAATTGAGAGACAATACACAATTGTATTAATAATCACTCAGAAGAATATAAAATAAGGAAGATGCCACTTCTTCCTCCACCTCAAAGGTTCGCTACACCTCAAGACCTTCTTCCCTCTCTCTCTCGGTCACAACAATCAACTCAAATATATAATTGATGTTCACCTCTCCAACTAGTCAGTAACACGCTGCCAGTTCACCAAGTACACAACCATACTCCAAGTAGATCTCCTACTCTCTGCTACCTACAAATCACTAGACCTTACTCACCATGTAGATATCTCTACACCCCTGAAGAACCCTTATCCTTGCCTCACCAAGTCCTTATGATTCTTCAACCAGTACCCCGGTGGATTAGCTCCTTGACCTTGCAGACCTTGCAACTCTCCATGATCATACACACTCAGCACCCCTTTGGAACTAGGAGGAGCTACACTAGCTCTCTCTAAAAGATCTATGGCTTTCTAGCACACATTTACAATACAGCCCATGAGTCCATATATAGATCTCATGCTTACAATAATTTGAATAACCTAATTACAATAATTAGATCCACAACTCAAGACTAAGACTAGCCTTCAACATGAAAACTAACAGTCCAAAAATAGACTCTCCATAATCAACATGCGAACTACCTGTTCACGCACAGGCTGCCGATGCCGAATCCTCCATGACCGATGTCAGCTGATTGGTAACCAATGCCAGTTGCTTCTTCACTACCATCTGACTGATGTTGACTGATCAGACTGACGCTGGTTTCCCTGCAACTAATTCTGTAACTCCCCATAACTCTGCATCCTCCATAACTTCTATTGTTTGCATCCTGGTGAAGCTTTTAGCTCCACAACCTAACAATCTCCCACTTGGAGATAAATAGCTGCACCTGTACCTATACCTGTACACCATCTAAATTATTCCCTGGCTTGTATTCCTCTTCAAGATCAATCCTGAAGACCAACCACCACACAACCTGTGATGCTATACCTGTCATTCAAGTAACCTACCATATCTGAACCTACACATCCATGTAGTGAATAACTTGACCCTGTATAACAAGAATCCCTGTTGTTAGTCCCACTAAACTACCCTCCAGTACTCCTTCCCTAAATTGGCTCCATACTATTTGACAACCCCCACTGATTGGGAAAACTCAGGCCTACAATAGACCTCATGTGATTTTGAACCCTGTTTCAAGCTAAGCTTGAACTGTCCAGCCATTGGTGTGGTTTTTGATTCTGCATCCTGCATCATGAATTCTGCCAACACCGTCTTCACATCAGCTCCCACTGGAGATAAAATCTCCATGTCTCTTATGCCAAAGAATTTTGTTGCTCCAAATTCTTCATGACACACCTCTGAACTAACCTTACCCTTAGCTCAGCAAATACCTATATGTATAAACCTACTAGTAAATCACCCACATACAGTAACAAGATGATGTCATGACTCATCATCCACTTGGTAAGAACAAACACAATAGTTACACTGACATTGACTGAAGCCATGCTTAGTCATCCACCTGTCAAACCCTGTACCACTGTCCTGCAGCTTCTTCAAGACCATATACATTGGCCTTCTGTCTCATGTATCTATCCACTCTCTTATTTAACTATGGGAATCCATCTATCTCTCAGTGCTTTCTTCCAGCTGACAACTCTACCAATAAATACCTATTTGGTTCTTCCCCAAGGACTCACACTCCTCATCCATGCCAAGCTCCCACTGTATCTGGACTCTACCTGCATTGCCTCTTCACATCTTCTTGGTTCTCAACCATTAGTAAGTAACATAAAGAAGGTGAACAATGAATATGAGGTTCACTTACCCTTTTTGACCTCCACATGAGCGTTTGAGACTTGTTGACAGCTTGATGTCTGCCCAATATCCATTCCAGTGACCGATCTCGGCCATCTCCCAGTTTGCTCCCGACTGATGTTAATTCCTGCACTGACCCTGACTGCCGACGTCATTTCCCTATCCAATGCCGGTATCATTTCTGCCGACGTCGGTTCCTTCATGACCGATGTCGGTCTTCCTATTTTTGACGTCGATTACTGTATGACTGACGTCGGTACCTGTGTTCATCTGTGAGTGATAACTTTTTACCCGTGAGCTCTCCATGGATCAAAATCCTAATCAAATCAACACAGCCCTACTCAGAATAATTTAGTTCTCTCACCTGATCTCTATCCATCATCTCCTCCATGAATACCAAGGCTTTCCAGTTCTTTAGCTTGTCAAAAACATCTATCTTCCACTTCAGAACCTGCATTCTCCTTCTACATATGTGACTAAGCCCATGAAGCCACATCTCTGCAACAGAAGGTGAATCAGCAATATAAGTAGATAGATAAAGGATACCTAATTTCTTACCACCATCTAATTCAAGTGTATCCACTGTGAGAGTTATAGTGCATCTCTCATCACCCAAATTTCTTGAAGAAATTAGACTCATCTCCAAGACTGGTACCTGCATGACTTCCTTCAACCACTGTGTGTCATCCATCTGCAATTTCAGCTTCACTTCTCCTTTGTCAATCATTTGACAAGGCTCTCCAGCTCCTAAATAAATCTCTCCAAAGTCTCTAAAGACATACCCATGAAAAGATGCTCTATTTTGAACTGCATGGAAAGAGGCAAAAGAATCTGTGAACCAAGATTCCACTTTATCCAGAACATCCTGTGTAACATCACCTGCAACATCTGCTCCTCCCTATTGATCTGCTACCAACCAATAATCTTTATTTACCTGCTCTTTCTTTTCATCAATCAGACCATTTATGCTATTCAATTTCTCCATTTGTAGCTTACTTCCTTATGCCATTGCTATACTCCCACTCAATCAGAAACCCCTGTGAGTAACCTGTAATCAACAAACACTACCAGATCTGAAACCACTTATTAGTAAACCCAACCAAAAGCTCTGATACCACATGTTAAGGAACCTAGAACAATAAACATGCTCTGATGCCTACTTAGTCAAGATCTTGCTCTACCAATTAGAGCACATATGATTACTTCTTGTATTAGCAACTAAACATGGAATTATACTAGAATCAATAAGTAACTAGAAATATGAAACAACACAGGAATTGAGAGACAATACACAATTGTATTAATAATCACTCAGAAGAATATACAATAAGGAAGATGCCACTTCTTCCTCCACCTCAAAGGTTCACCACGCCTCAAGACCTTCTTCCCTCTCTCTCTCAGTCACAACAATCAACTCAAATATAGAATTGATGTTCACCTCTCCAACCAGTCAGTAACACGCTGCCAATTCACCAAGTACACAATCGTACTCCAAGTAGATCTCCTACTCTCTGCTACCTGCAAATCACTAGACCTTACTCAACATGTAGATATCTCTACACCCTTGAAGAACCCTTGTCCTTGCCTCACCAAGTCCTTATGATTCTTCAACCAGTACCCCGGTGGATCAGCTCCTTGACCTTGCAGACCTTGCAACTCTCCCTAATCATACACACTCAGCACCCCTTTAGAACTAGGAAGAGCTACACTAGCTCTCTCTAAAAGCTCTATGGCTTTCTAGCACACATTTACAATACAGCCCATGAG
Source organism: Torreya grandis (assembly GCA_037957365.1). Classification (NCBI taxonomy): domain Eukaryota; kingdom Viridiplantae; phylum Streptophyta; class Pinopsida; order Cupressales; family Taxaceae; genus Torreya; species Torreya grandis. The sequence goes on from JARHVA010001870.1 coordinate 984,049, forward strand.
TCCATATATAGATCTCATGCTTAAAATAATTTGACTAACCTAATTACAATAATTAGATCTGCAACTCAAAACTAAGACTAGCCTTCAACATGCAAACTAACAGTCCAAAAATAGACTCTCCAAAATCAACATGCAAACTACCTATTCACGCACAGGTTGTCGATGCCGGCTCCTCCATGACTGATATCAGCCGACTGGTAACTGACGCCGGTTGCTTCCTCACTGCCATCTGACTGATGTCGACTGATCAGACCGACGTCGGTTTCCTTACAACTAATTCTGCAACTCCCCACAACTCTGCATCCTCCATAACTTCTCCTATTTGCATCTTGGTCAAGCTTTTAGCTCCACAACCTAACAGGTAAGCCCTCACTTACCTCCCTATACTCATTTATAGGATTGACTAAATATAAAATATAATATTGATAAAGTTTCATAAACTTCAAATTCCCACATTAATCAGTGATTTAAGAAGAGGTTAAATCAATCCAGTCCTATTCTACTGAAGATGAACTCTCTCAAGAGGCCAAGAAATACATAGATGATTTGTTACCAATCACATAATAAGGTTTCCACTAGCAAACAACTAAACCTGAGGTAATATCATGCATTAACCTCTTGAAAATTTTATTTTTCAATGGAACCACATTTGGGGACATCATGAACGTAAGGAAATTAAAAAATACCTCTACTTACATATCAATAATGGCATTTTAAAGATATCTTATGCTTCCCTACCCTAAGACTTCCTATAATTAAGTCTCATCCAATGTTTGGCTTGTGTATAATAGTGTAGATGAAAATTTGAATCAATGGCTTGCAAAGGGATAGATGCTAAATACAAAGGGGGAAGTATCCTCCAATTGAATCATTGAATTTATATTTGAATTTGAAATATCAATGGCTCTATTGAGTATGTTATATGGTTTCCTAAGTATTACCTATGTTCAGGTTGAATGGGTTCCACTATTGGATATACTCCTGATAACTAACATGTTGATAGAATTGGGAGAGATCATAAGTGCATGAATAAAGGCATGGATACTTTACCTTGATCATAGGCCTGAGTACAATAATTTATACATGATGTCTTACTTGATGGATTTAGTAATGGCCACTTTTTACAAACCTTATGGTCAAGAATGGTAACCATTGGATAAATATTTGGGAAATAGGGTCAGAGAGGATTTCTATTTTATTTTCATTCATAGTTATAGGAACAAAATCAAAAGGATAAGAAATAAGGTATATCCTCACACATACCAAGTAATATAGGGCACACCAATGCCCAAACTATGAAAAAACATAACATGGACCCTTATCAAAATGGGATACTATTGATTAAATCTAGATGTAACCATCATCTGAGTAGAGGGTACCATACCCAATCCTTTAAAATTACCACATCATGTTTAAGATCATATCAGAGAATAGGAAATAACATTTCAAGTCTTCAATAGTATTGATGAATAACTAGGTCAAAGACCTATGGCCTACTACTTTAAGAATCCTTTTAGCATTGGAAAACATAAATATGTGATTAAGTTGCATATCATTTCAGTTGGTAAGGTGAGAACATAGTACAACTTATAGATTACACCTTTGATATAATGGGACCCCAAGAAGAAAATAAGGGGGTATCTCAAAACTATCATAGAAAAGAAGGAAAGTGTATGTAGCTTATAATCACTAGGCATATGATCATGATCATATTTTATTAAATGCCTTAGATGATTCAAAAACATGGATAAATATGTAAGAAAATAAAATGTCTATGATACTTGCACGTGCCCTACAATATAACCTAGAGGTAACAAGAGAAGAGGCCCAAAATACGTGGAGTCAACAAAGGACTTGATCTCCACCATATGGCTCTTAACCACTAAATCAACCTCTTTCTCATTTAGAATAAGCTATAAAATAACAACCAGATGAATCTAGGGCTTAGAGGGAATCAAACACACAACTTAAGAGGGACATTTTGAGAGGACTTCCTCTTCCTCAATTCCTTTCTACTTTAGCAACTTCACATTAATAGGTCTTGGGCACAACAACTACAAGGGAGAGGCCACTCATTTCCTTATCCAAATAAAGGAAGAACAAATTTATGATTACTTCTCTGTCTCCTCTTACTATAGTTACCTAAGTGAGTCTTCCTATTTTACTTCAATTCTAACTACTTTTGAGTCTCCCTAATCTCCCAAGTCCCCTCAGGGAAGCCCTATGCCTTCCACACCTTCCACTTCATCACTTTAATCTCCACTTCCCACTATAGTTATTCTAAAAAACCCTTTACCATCTCATCTACCTTTTACTCCACCCATCTTCACCTATCAAAGGAAGCATAAGGACTCCACTTCTCCCTCATAGGATAACATACTAGAAGAGAGGTCATCACATAGTCTCCCTATTATATAAGAAGCTACTAAGGAGGAAAATGATGCATAGACTACAATGGAACTGGGAGAAGAAAAATATGAACCATAACAATTCTTATCTTTGGTTGATTAACCTTCAAAGGAATAAGACTAGGAAATGGGCATGGCACAACCAGATGATGATGAAGCTAAGCTAGAGAAAGTAAAAGCTTTGAGTCTAGGTGATTAAGGATGAGACACTTTAGCTAGCCTCACAGTAGAAAAAAATTATAAATTTGATGAGGTAATCTCTTCTATTATTTATTCAGTGCCTAATGTATAAACTATAGTTGTAATTTTACCTTCAATATTGCCTAGAATTGTATCATCCAGTTCTATTAGTAATATTATGGATTCATGTATTATTTACTCACCAAAACTAATAAGAACTCCTAAGGAATTACATTTTGAGAATCTAGTTACAGTTTTTGTTTTTAATAAGCCACCATCTCCCAAGAAAAATTTAACCTAGATAGAGCTTCCCATGACCCAGCCATTGTCCATGCCAAAAGCAACTATGACTATGGAGATAACCCCAAGTTTAACTAGATTCTTAGCTGAGGTAACACCCATGAAATAAACCTCTTTATGGGAAGTTGTTAGCCATAACTCCCCCAAATTCATATTCAAATAAGTGCCTCACTACCAACCATTGTGATCACATCCCTTCTAATGACCTATTCATATTCTACATCTTTATAAATTTCTCAAGAAGAAGAAAAAAGAGAACTTATAGTTCCTCAATGGGTGAGGGAGATGCATAATGTTAGAAATGAAAGGTCAAATCTAGTTTTGATGGAGCTACCCACATTCTCCACTCAGTTTGAATAAGAAATTGGGACTATTCATAGAGTGAGGAAGAGGATGATGGTAAATGTAAGAAAAAAAGGTGAGGTAGACTTTGAACAAAGATAAAACTTGTTCTTTTTAGCCAAAATGCCTAAAATAAATCCCAATGATCCCATAAAATACATTGAGGATTTCAACACTTCTATGGATTCTAATGGGGTGGAAATGAAGGAGATACACTAAAGTATTAAGGATAATTTGAAAATGTGAAATCAACTGCAAATTACATAGGCTCCTCAAGAAGTGATTACTAATGTACAAAGTCTAGTTACAAAGTTTTACAATATTTTGTTGAATATCAGAGTGTCTAGGGTGGTTAGTTGGGCCCATAGTGAAGATAATTTCACATTATGGAATAAGATGAAAGATATATAAATAAGATTAATTTTCCTAGTTGAGTGCTCTAGGATTAGTGATTTTGATCAACTCAATATAATGACCAATATGAATGCTTCTTGGTGTTTAAACTATATGATTACCAAGAGGGATGCCTCCCTAAATTGGCATAAATAAATGAAGAATTTTTTGGGTCTTTTTATTAATCATGAAAGTGAGGCACTAAAAATTTTGGGAGATATGATAGTAACCAAGGTAATCACCCAAGTAGGGGAGCTGATCAATAGACCCAATTTTGAGAACCTTTTCCACTCAACTGTTGAAAATTTTAGGTAATAAGTGGAAGGTACTATGTATAAAACCAATTAAAAGGTATTTAAATTGGTTATTTTTTCCAAACATAGAGTAATAAGAACTGAGGCTTTAGTATCCAAATTCAAGAGCTTAGAGGTAGAATAAGAAATATTAATGGCTAAAGTAGTCAAAATTTATAAGCCTTCGTTGCTAAATTTTAAAATCATAGACAAAGAGTTTGATGTAGCCTATGCACTAGGTAAAGTTATAAAGGCTAAAGAAGTAGCTTTTGGGTCTATCCCATGCACATATTTGGTTTTTAGTTCCCCCCCAACTTCACAAAGATCTTAGTCTTTGCCATAGTTGCAACTACATTATCTCCATAGAGTAATCTAGTTAATGATTTTGAATTTTCACTTCAATTTTAGAATGATTATGTATTTATATGGTTACCACCAAGGTGGGAATTTAGCTCCAAATCTATCATTGTACATGCATAATATATTTTTAACTGGAAATTCTATTATGAGTATTATCATTATACATGCATTTTTTACATGATTTTAAATGAAAGCTTCTATTTTTAGACTTGTAATTTTGGTCAAACCTTGAAGAGATGAGGCCTTCCCCATCCTAATATTATAAATACATGTAACATCCTAGTCTCAAATGGAAGAGAATTTTAGCTATTCAAATTAATAATAAATTCAGAGAAGTTATGCTTGACTTGATCTTTATGTACAAATATTCATTCTTATCTAATTATATAGATTTATTGAGACATTCAATCATGTTAGTATATTATTTATTTAATTATGTATGAGGTATCTATTTTAGATATAGTATTTTACTTTTATCTATAGCTAATTTGAATATCTTTTGCATGCTTATCATAATCCTCTTATAGATGTGTAACAACAATCTAAAAATTAGGAAACCTTTGATTTTTGTAGGTTTGAGTATATTATGTTCTAGTTTCCTTTGAATATTCATTATATTTAAATGTTTATGTGATACAATATATTGCAATAGTATTGGTTTAGATTCATTATCATATTTGCATTCAAATACTAGTCTTGAAAGGTGTTTTCCATAGACTTCTCCACATGATTTTATTTTCTACCTTACTCTTCCCTCTTTTTGAATTTTATTTTGAAATTATACCCACCTTAGTTATAATAATCATCCTTCCACCCATTCCAATTATAACTAGGTTCACCCATAGCCATTTCACCCATGTTAAACAATATGTATCACTCATTGTTATTTCACCAATAGGTTATTATAAAACTGAATACCCTAACACTCATGCCTTAGAGTGAGATCTTTCACCAATACTAAAATGTTTGAGTCAGCCTCTTATGAATTTATGGGGTGTGTATAAAACCCACATCAACACTTTGAGATTATAAATCCTAAATATATCAGCTTCTCTTACATGAAGTTACATTGATTCAAGTTTACTATCAATTACTCTTCCTTTAACTTATCCAAAACCAATTTGAATGCTTCAAATGCTCCTCAAAAAAATTTAAAATTGGAATGTCATCCAAATATATTATCACAAACTCACCTATGAAAGGATTAAACACTTTTTTCATGAGTCTCATGAATGTACTTAAATAATTTGATAAACTGAATGGCATGACCAACCACTCATACAAGCCATTATTCTTATTGAATATGGTCTTCCACTTATCACCTTCCTTTATGAAAATTTTATGATACCCATTATTCAAATACATCTTATTTAATTACCTTGATCCACTAAAATATTACATTACTTCATCTATTCTTGAAAATGGAAACCTATACTTAATGGTGATAATTTTTATTTCACATGAATCCATACACATTATCCACTCTCCACCTTTCTTTGATTCCAACACAACTATAACTGCACATGGGATCAAAATCTCTTTAATTAACCCCTTCCTTAATAGCTCATACACCTACTTATTTATCTCCTCATTCTCCATTGAAGTAAACCTATATACTACTTTAGTAGGAAAATTTTCTCTTGGCACTAGTTCCATATGATGACTAATACTCCTTACAGGTGATAATCCATCCAAAATTCAATCATCATAATATCAACATATTCTAAATTTCAATAGGTAAATAACTTACCGTAGTGGCTATCACAACTTGCATAGGCTTTAAAATTAGTGAAAATCACATCAATTCTTCTTTGGCCATTGTCAAAAAATATTTACCAAATACCAACATCACTTTGGAACTATTATCCACTTCCTCTCCTTTATCCTTTAATGGACTCAATGTGAATCTCTTACCATCCTTTGTAATGGTGTAGTCTTTTTTTATTCCATCATACATGACTCTCCTATCAAAATTCCATGGCTTACCCAACAATACATGGCATACATCCATGGACATGATGTCATATATAACTTCATCCTTATATGAACCAATATGAAAATTCACTACACACTACTTGTTTACTATCACTTGATTCCCCTTAAACAACCAAGAAACATTGTATGGTGTATGATGTGTCAATTTTTTTATCCCAATTTATTCCTCCATATATTGAGAAACTAAATTATATGTGTTAATGTTATCAATCATAACTCTAAAAAACTTACCTATAGATTTCAAAATAGTTTATAATAAACTCTTTTTCTATGCCATTTTATTCACCTCCTTGGTTGGTTTCAACATCACTCTATTCATTAACATAGCCTCTCTTTGTTTTAGATCTTATGTATGTATTGGAAACCCAATGCTCTCCTCATATCCAAAGTCTATATGAGTTATTGCTTCATCTCTCTTCCTATTATTCTAAGGGTTTTTGGACAATATTTCTCTTTATGGCTAGAATACTTACTACACCCAAAACACTTACCTTAAAAACCTCTAACTATACCTCATACATATAAATATCTCCCTCTAGAAGATTATCCTCTGCTCATGCTTTAATTTTAGTTATGTGAATTATTTTCCTCTAAACCATTCATTTTGTAACCTTTTCTATTGATGTTATGTCATCATCCTCTTGAATACCTTCCTCTACCTCTAGAGTTTTTTAGTTTTCTCATCATTTTCTCTTTCACCTTCAATATACTTTGATAATATTCCTCAATAGTTCTCACATTCAACAATATGATTTTTTCTTGAATTTTCACATATCTTGTTACCTTGTCTTGATAATCCTTCATATGTATAGCTATTATAGTAAGTCTATCAAACTCATTGGTGTAATCTTTGATGTTGATATCCTTTTGTCTCAATTTTTTAAGTTTTCTAAATAGACTCATTTGATAATCAGAAGACAAATTTTTCTTTCTAATTTGTCACCATCTTATCCCAATATTTTATCTTCTCTTTACCTTTCATTTGTCTCTCAACTTGAACATGATCCCACCATAAATAAACATGGTTCTTCAACTTCATGCAAGTAAACTTCACATTCTTATGTTCCTCCATAGACTCTTAGTCAAAATAATTCACCACCTCTATTATCCAATCCGTAAGCTCTTTGGTACTAAAACTCCCATTATAATGAGGTGTTTACATCTTTGGTTTACTACCAAACCTCATCATGACTTTCATAAATCTAGTCTCAACAATATTTTCCATGTCCTCTACACCAAGATCTTGGGCTCCTCAGTCATGTTCACTCACATCTCAACCATGATATCCTCTTCATTATTATATTTATATTTCATTAAACCTTTCATTAATACCTCTCATCATCTCAACCAAATATTAAACTTGGGGTCCTCTCAGTCTTGTCCATCTATGTAGCATATTTTCTCTATGTGCCATCTTTCTTGTAATGTAAACTTATCTTTCACATATTATCAATAGACTCATCTAGAGTTTTTTAATGTACACTCTCCCAATAATAAATATTCATATATAATACCAAATGATGCAAGCACAAAAATGGTATCTACCTAAGGATAACCTTTAATTTTATAATGCTTAGATAATCAATCAGACCAAGACATAAGTCTAGACTAAACATGCAGATAAAAAATACTTCACACCTTTGAATTATCATTTATTAAATCATTAAAATCATTGGATCATCTAAAATACATCACATAACTATACATGCTTATTTTTAAAATATAAAATGTGAAAAATAGAACTACCTCTATTATGTTCTACTCTACCCTCCTTCATGCCCATGACATAAATTGATTACTTCTTAAAATTAACTTACCTAATGAAATAAGAATATTAATATGACATCCATAAATTAATGGTGAGTATTATCAACTTTTTTGACATTACATGATATGTACAAGAGTTAGGTAGTGTTAATTTTTTAAGATCAATGTCAAACTATTTTAAATGGCTCATAGGTACTCAGGTGACATTTTTAGGCAGAATAATAGCTAAAAAACTATCATAAATTCACCATAATTTATCCAAGTGATTTGAAATTTGAAAAAAAAAATTATGCTACATTTTATATCATCTCACAAAAATTAACGATCCAATTATTATCACAAGTGTATAACCATCATGTCAAGTGTCATAGACTATATATATGACATAGGCTAACAAAATATAATGATAGAATGCAAAATTATAACTCCAAATGATATTAAATTTTTAAATTAGGTTTTATGTATTGGGTATTATTATCTCACCAAATTTTTAAATAAAAATATTAATTCAATAATATAACCATCTTGTTAAGTGTCATAGACTAGATAAATAACACATTTTGATGGAAGCAAATGATACATTATCATTGTAACTCCAAATAATATAAAATTTGGCATGTAGCTTTCACATTTAAATTAATGTTCTCTTGAAAAATTTCATCATGCAATTATTACCATATAAGGATTAACATCCATCCAAGTGTTATGATATAATTAGAAGGTACACTTCAGTGGTGACTCCAAATGATCTAAACTTTGGTACAAAGGTTGTAAGTGTTAGGTGATATAACCTCACAAAATTTCATCATAAAAATCATACCTTATAAATATAACCATATTTACAAGTTTCATAGACTAAACAATCCATATAGATTGATATAATCATACAAAATATATATTCACTTTTTTATGATAAGGAATACTTTTACATCATTTTTAGAGGTTAACAAGCTTAATCAAACAAGGCCACAAACACAAAACAAAATAAAAACCTAAGAGAACATATTTTTGTTTGATGTAATATTTCCATTCACCTTGGATGATCCTACATAATATACTTATGAGGATAATATTGTTAGGATAATAACTTATTCTATTTCAAATTCTACCATGATGGATCTATTCAACGAAATTCCCATTATTTAACCAATGGTCATTTTGGATCTTAATAGAAATGAACCTAGAAATGGAATAATTTTAAATGATAAGTAACAACATAATGTTTAAAATTTTATATCTCCTTCCAAACAATTATGGATATCAAAAGTGAATCATCTACAAATAAAGGGAAAATGCAAGTTAATAGTATCTCATAGAAAAAGTTGGTAAAATAACTCTCTAAGAATGTTTCACAAAGGTTCATCAGTTGGATTCACATGATTATATTAAATTATTATTCTCAAGAAGGTTTTGAAATGAATTTTTAATATCAAATATAAATATAAATACCATGGATTAATCTTATCAAGTACATATCAATAAACATCAAGAGTAATTAATGGATTCTCAAAAAAAAAGTTACCTCTTTAATTGGGATCTACCATACTAGTCACACCATTATTATTTATATAGAGTAATAAGGTATTCTAAATGTTTTTATAATTCCATTGGATTAACAAACTTCATGTAGTAAAGTCTACAATGTAACAATGTTTAAAGTGCATACATTACAATAAGGAAGTCATAATTACAGGTGTACAATATAAGCACCTTCTATAGCCATAAATTCTTTATCCACCCCCACCAACACCATGGTTTTTTGATACACCCATATTAAATTAGTATATAGGGTTATTAGTTACACATATTCATGTTATTTATATACACCCAATTCATAAGAAATTAGTTTGACCTACTAGACAACTATTTATTCATCATTGATCACATTAATGAGTTACTTAGGGCTCACAAAGGCAATCATCTCTTATAGAATTTACTAATTTACACCATATAAATTTTAACATGTTACATAATTAATACATGAAATTATACTTTATCCTACTATACAACTAACCCCATAAATTCCTAGCCCTTCTAGAGTTACCCACCATGCACAAGATTCCATGAGTAGTGATCATGACAATTATTGTACAACATGTAACTTCCTATAAAATTCCAACATGACCATATATATTACCTTTAATACACAATATAATATCATTACACTATTTGATATAAGCACTTCCCATGATTCTTCTATTGAGGCAATCATTACTTAGCTTTTTCAGAACCTCAAATAGTCAAAAAAATACAAAAAACATTCAAAGTATTTAAAAGTAAAAATAGGTAATAAGCATGACATGATTTTTAAATTATAATATTTACATATTTTATTTATTACATGTTTGGTAGATGGCATATTCTTTTCATACACACATGAATTTCATGATATATAAGTGTGATACAGGACATATAGATTGCACATGGACATATAGATGTTGGACATTATTTTTATTATTAGCCATGCCAATATTTGGGGCATATTATTTCACAAGTTTAATTATTACATATTATATATTTATTTGACTTTTATACCATGCCAAGCTATGTATATTTATTACACATGTCTTTCCAGTTACTCATATCTTACACAATGATACATGGAATTACTATTTTACTACAATGTGGCATTGATACATATGTATGGTGTAGACTAGTTACCTTGGTCTATGCTCCATTTATGTTTTTACTCTTTTAAATTATAGGTCACTTTGTGTTTTTATGTTGTGTGTGACCCTTCAACCTTTCTTTCTACATCTTTATGTCCCTTGAGTGTGGTTGTTGGCCTTATTTAATGTGACATATTTATCGTCCCTTGTTTGAGACATATTTATATCCACTTGAATGTGTCCCTTAGCCTTATTTGTTAGAACATATTAATTTCCATTGTATATGGCCCATGGCCTTTTGTGTAACACTAAATCTTGTACTTGTTGACATAGTTGACATTGAGTGGTGCCATGATCTATATCATGCACTTTTACTATGTAGTCTTATTCATTGATTCTAATATTGTGTGATTCCTTAATAAATATTTCTAGACATGAAACTTACATGACATGCATTACATATGTTACATGCATGTCTTAATTAATATATACATTACTGTAATGACATACTCTTCACATGTTTACATGATTACACATGATGTTATTATTATACATAACATGATACAATTAACTATTATTTTGAGATGAGTGAATTACATGACACATACCTCATCTCAAAAGGGTTACATTATAGTGGTATTTTCATAGAGACATCATCCCTCATGAACATAAAATAGATAATAGTATCAATTTTAGATATCCATAATAGTTCAATTATCAAATGGTTTAGTTACATAACAAATATTGACACAATTTACAATAATAGGAATTACATATTTCCACATACATATACATTTGAAATATATATTCTAAAATTCAATATATATATTCATATAATTATATACCAATTATTACATATTCATGGAGCATGATATTGATTTATGTGCATATATACACACTTTCAGATTCATGAGGCATGATACTAGTTCATGTACATACATAACAACATAGTTTATAATTGAATGACAAATGATTGTCATTACAGTTCACACTTATCAAATGTATGGCCATGATGGGAGAATAAACACTATTCATTCCATTTAAATCATGAATTTATTCTCAATTAAGTGAACTTGAGTGAAACTATACAATCAAACCTACATTCATTATGGGTGTATGAACATTTTTCATTCCCTTTTGATCATGCATATGTTATTATATGGATAAAACTTGAGTAAAACTATAAAATAAAATATATAATACAGATATCATGGTTTATTTATTTTTTATAATCCAAACCATCATCTGGTTCCCTCTTACCTGCATTGTTATTTGGGTTAATCCATTGCATACTTCTCCCTAAATTTATGAGGGTTGGAACATGTTATCTTCTCAACCCAAGAGCCTCCATAATTAAACAAATCTTGGGCACATTTACCCCAAATCTCTATGTTATTAAATAATGAAGCATAATTTTTTCCAATGCTTCAATAAGGAAGCATCATCTCCATAAAAGTTTCAAGAGCAACCTAGTTTTCACCAACACATTTTTGTAATCTTTCCTAGCTCTTTATGAATAAACAAGTTAACTTTAATTTTAAAATGGTCATTTTATAGACACTAAATACACATAATTATTTGTTTTACTATTGATTAACTTAAAAAAATATAGATCATACCAAATACAAAGTGTGTTCTACACACTCATGTACATTTTATCCTTTTACTCTATAAATTCCATTACTAGAATAAAATCTGGGTATATTTTAGATACTAAAATATGGTATAAAGTAGTTGATATTGAAAATTTTGATACACATTTACCACACATGACTTGAGTGCATAAACATAGTCCTAATATACCATTATCTTACACCTACATACTATTTTTTGAGTTGACCCTTCTATTCTAATATTACATGCATATATGAACCTCATTGTATATTTCAAATGTGATAAATATATTGCATAGATATTTATAAAGATTTTGTTTAGTTCATATTTTTAAAATTGACCCTCTCCTAGAAATAGTTACATTTAAAAATAAAAACTCTCTTTAGTGTATCCCATTTTTTAAGCATGTTAGTTGTGTGATATATTACTTGATTGGACTCATATATATACACATATCAAAGTCTCATTTAAAAGGGACTTGTCACTTATTGATACAAATCTATACATTATTTCACATTGAGAAAATCTCTTGTATTCTTCAAAGATTACAAATATATCATTAGGATAGGCCACAAGCCAATTTTGAATCACACTAAAATCAATTTAAATCAAATGCTATCAAATATCAAATTCAAATCATTAAAATGTGTACATACAATGAAAGAGCATAATTTCACAATGTCACTAGGTGGGAGAAATTTATGTGGATTTATTTCCATCCTTAGAGAATCAAATACATAAGTAGTATTTGATCATAAAATGGGGGTGATTGGGGTCAAATTAACCCATTACAATTTCTTGGTTTTTTAGGTCTCTATCTCTCACAAGCACACCTAGGGTTTCAAGGTGAATAAGGTTGATTTATGGAGTTGGGCACAGTATCAAGGTTTGAAATTCAATATATAAAGCTTGCATATATAGAATAAGGTGACCATATGGTCATATTCACTCATTTTTACATAGGTCAATACTAACCAACACAAGTGAGTATTGATCGATGATACTAACCTATATTTTATGGAACTAACCCTACATAGATGGAAACAAAGTTTCTAAATTGGATGAATCACAACCTTACTTTAGTCTAATTTACACTTATATTGCATAGTCATAGTTAAATAGTAATCTATAAAATTTAAGTACTCATCCTTTTTTTATTCTTATTATATTTGGCATATGTCAATTGTCAACTCATTGTAATTAATTTTAGTATATTACATTTAGATATATACTTTAATTCCATATCTATTAATTTGAATAATTTTACTAGCTTATATCCTATTATGGTTTCAAAATAAAATAATGGTAAAATATTAACATATACATTATAATTATTATGATTTTATGTTATTTTATCACACATGTGTAATAGGTTTTCTAGTTAATTTATCCTTGGAGATATTCAATATCATAAGCCTAATTTACATCTAGACATAAGGTGTATCAAACACAAAGTCTTATTAATTTATGATGTTTTTTTTAATTTTATGAGGTAAAACAAGTAGGTTTTACAAGGATCATTTAATATAAAAATTAAGCAAGTATAAAAGTAAAATATAATAAGCACAAGGGTTAAAAAACATACTATAATCAAACCAAAAGAAACATAAATAACTTAGAGCAATAGACCAGATAGATATAATAGAAAAAAATAAATTACTCAGGGATAATAATGTCCTCCATTATTTCCTTACTAGGAGTTTTATTCTCCACCTTGTCCTTTAACTTTTCCTTGATAATTCTTTCCCAAGTCCTTTTACACAGGCCCTTAGCTATGTCCTTCAGGAAGATCATCCTCAATTTATTTTGAGACCCTTCTCTTAGGTTCTTAATACGAAGATTAGGCTGAGATAGGGATTTGGGGGAGGATTTGGAAGTGTTTTGAATCACTACCTTATCATTTCTCTACCTAATGTGGGGGGACTTATACCTCATTTATCTACATAAATGTTTGTAACACCTTCCCAACTTCTTTGTTGATCAATTGCCATTCCTTTATTAAGTTACCTAGACCAATACCCACTTTGTGGATTTTTCCATTAAATTATTCCAAATATATTTTATTTTTTTGATCGAATCTAAAAAAGTGGCCCTCTCCTTCCCTGAAGACTCTACCTCATCTAGGAAAATGGGTTTAGATTTTTTAACAATGATTTGAATGGGAATGTCCTCTATGAAGCTTTTAGTATTAGGGATTGTAAGGGGGAATTGGAAGGAGGGTGGGTGAGTTTCAAATTTGGGTCTTCATTGAGTGAGTCCTCCTCTACAAAAGACCCCCTCAATAGAGATTCTTTCCCTCACATGGTTTCCTTATGATTGACTAGTAGAAATGTGAGTCTTTGATAAATTATGACATTAGCTTCACTGATTTAGAAGGCAATGGTAATGATCTCATGGGATTTAAATAGAAACAATGGAAAGTTGATTATATAACCTTGGAAGTGATTTAATAAAAATAAATGATGTGATAATATGAGCATGAATTTACCTTCCAATGTTAATTACTTCATAATTTGGAGGCAGATGTCTTTCTAATGCCTCAATAAATCCATCCTCAGGAACCCTTTGTTGTCCATTTTCAAAAATTCATTCTTATAAAATAATTTTTGAAACATCTATAATTTTTTGGATTGATCTTTGAATGCCTTAAATCCCTCATACGACATCCCTGTAACCTCCCCCATGAGTTCCTCTATAACATAGATTATGGTGCCTCTCATTTCCACTATTCATTTGTTCTAAGCTAAGATAAAGTCTTTTTCAAGGTATTCATCAAGGCCAATGATGTGTTACATTTACTCAATAATTTCCCCCTTATGTATCTTCCTCCATAAATTTTTGTTGGCCTAATCCTCTATGCAGGAGAGTGGATCCAACCTATCCCTATCTCCTCCCATGCTACACAAACTAGTGATTAAATTATTTGGGTGATGAGATAATTTCACCTTATAGTTTTGTCTATTTTTCTCAATAGTTTTAGGATATAATTTAAATTCCCTTTCCCATCTCATGAAATTAAATTATCATACATGATGATGATGACTCAACATGAGTATTATGGAATGATAGATAGGGTTAAAGTTTTATGTGTGTCCAAATCCATCATTTACTAAGACATGATTGTTTCACTTTGAATAGCTTTGTTGACATGAGGTGGGATGTGGCTAATTTCATGATATATAGATAAAAGGGGGAAACCAACCCCTACATTGGCTAATAGGTCTACCACCCTATTTCCTTTGTGATGAGTATGGATGATATAAGGGTTTCCTAAGTTGTTAAGCATACCCATACCATTATCAATGAAGGATTTTATCAAATATAAGGGAATGGTTTTCCTAGATAGATCATCGAGGATGTTTAGGGAATCTACTTCTATGATCACTCTATCCACTTTGATCTAATTTTCTATCTAAATAACCTAAAGTTCTACTTTTGCTTCTACCACATGATTTGTCTAGGTCCTCATAGGACCAACATAAGTAGATACCATCTTCCTAGACAATTTTATAATCACCCCTCCACCACCATCTAGGTTTTTATTTACTTTAGATGCTATGTCAAAGTTTAGTTTCATCTAATCACCTATCAGGGTGTTCCACTTGACTTGTTACCTCAAGGTTCATTTCTTTGGAGAGATAACATTCTACTCCAAGTTCCACTTCATGAAGATAGTCATATCATCTTTAGAGCTTAGAGTTTTATATTTTGGTGGGAATGCTCTCCAATTATTGATAATAGGTTGATAGAGATGGGAAAATACCATGTTATTACTATGATGTTTGTTAGAGAATATACCATCATTTTAGACCTTTCAAATAGGCTAGAACCAATGTAGGAGAGCCATGTACCAAAGAAAAGATAGAGGGTAGTTTTTAGGGGGGCTTCCATTGGGTGATGAGATCTAAAATGGAATTTGGTTTGACCTAGAATAGGATGAATTTAGCAAAAATCCAATCCAAGATACATGAAATGAAAGGATAGATCAATAAAATATGGTAGACCAAATCCTTTTTACTTTTACAAAGGGGGAACCTATTAGACAAGATGAGGCCTCATTTAGAAATGTTGTCCATAGTGAGTATCTTATTATAGGAGGTCAACTAGAAAAATAAATTTATCTTAGGTGTGAGGTGATTGATCTAAAATATCTTCCAATGCTCCCATTCACTCTCCAAGCCAAGATCAATTACTACTATCTTCAGCTAGCCAAAAGAGATAATCATCCTTATGGAAGATAGGAATATGGGTTTAACTAAGCAAAAGGTTGAGATCTTGGACAACTTCAAGGAATTTAGAATTATTTATTTTAGTGGATATAACTTTCCAAGTTTTTGAACCATTGATCCATTCCTAGTAATCTTTCACCTTATTTCCCCATATATCCTTAAATGTCTAGAAAATATTGACCCAAATTCCTTGGAAGATAAGGAAAAAGTTAGAAATCTAAGAGTCATTCTAGAAGTTTATTTTTCCTCCATTTCCAAGTTGCCACCTTTCTTGAATAGTTCCTTACAATTGGTAATGGATTTCCTTAATGCATATCCATTAGTAAGGTTTTACTCCCATAGAAAGTTGTCTTCCTTGTTTCCTTTAAGATATTTAGCTCTAACAATCCTAGTCCACTATTTCTCTTCCTTCAAAATTTTCCATCCCATTTTGGCAAGGAGAGCATGATTCATGTGTTTGATCCATCTAAGACCAATCCCCCCTTTAGCCTTTAGGACATATGCTTTTTTCATGAAATTAGATGACATCTAAAACATTCCTCAACACCTCTCCTAGAAAAATCATTTAAATTTGTCCAATCTTGTCCAACACTTTGCTTAGCACATAAAAGACTGACATGAAATAAATATGGATATTTTGAATTGAAGTTTTAAGTAATTGTAATATTCTATTTTGGATGAGGAAATGGCCTTTCCAACCTTCCATATTCATTTGTATTCTATCAATGAGTGAGTTTCATAATTCAAGAGCCATTATTTCATCGAAGAGGGGTATCCCCAAATAGGTTGAAGTAATTCAGCTCACTTGGCACTCCAAAATGGCTTCAAGTTTCTTCTACATAAGGATTAAGGTGTTGATAAAGAAGATATATCTCTTTTAGAATTTAATACATTGATTAGACACTGTTTCATAGTTTTGAAGATATATCTCTTTATTTGATGAAGATTTTAGGAGAGTGGCATTATCTAATTAAGTAATGGCTTTGTTGAAGTTACTCAAATTATTTTATTTAAGCAACTCATCAAATGTACCATCTTCCATTAGCAACCTTTTGAAGAATTAGATTATATGATAGTTGATCTCATCTTCTTTGTTGCTGAGTCTACCATTATACATTTACAATTGATTGATTACGTTAGCATTCTTATGTCTTGAAGATGATTGGATAAAGAATTTGGTGTTTTTATCTCCTTCCTTCAACCAAGTACATGTGGATATTTATTACTAATATGCTTCTTTCTTATCCTCAAGGTTATGAAACTATCTTAGGAGTTCCCTTTCCTTGAGAATTAAAGACTCATTATTTCCCTACGTAGCTATTAATTATTTTATCTTTATAAATTCATCTTTCAGATCCTTTTTCTGAATGAAAATATCCTTGAAAACTTATTTATTCCATTTTTAAAGGTTATTCAATAAGTTCAATATCTTAAATAGGATATACATATCAAAACCTGAGAAACGTTATTTCTACCATTCCTTTATGGAAGTGGCCAAATTTGGTTGATATAATCACATACTCTCAAATATAAAAGGAATATTCTTTGGTTTAGATATCATTTCCCCTTCAAACACAAGTTCTCTTAATTAGGATCTTTGTTTTTCTTAATTAGGATATTTTGATAAGATATGTGTTCTCTTAATTAGGATCTCCATTTCTCCACTTGTGTTTGAAGGGTAAATGATATCTAAACCAAAGAATATTCCTTTTAGATTTGAGAGTATGTGGTTATATCAACCAAATTTGGCCACTTCCATAAAGGAATGGTGGAAATAACTAATTTTAGGGAGATAAGTTAGAGAATTGGAGAAATGGATATCCTAATTAAGAGAAATGAGGAATCAATCAATATGAACCTAGATAATATTATCTACCAACCTTTTATTTATCCAAGTAAAAATATTACCTTTGAGCTCTACATCAACTAAGCTAGCTCTAACAAGTAATTTTTTTAAGTCAGACATTATTTCCATGAAATTTAGTAGCCCTCCCTTTTCTCCCCTAGGGAGATTAAAGTGTTGAAATAACTTGCTACCATCTAGTTCCAATTTTTATAGGTTTTATAAAAGGCTAAAAGGTCTTCCCATAATTTTCTCCTAGAATTTTTGGAATTAGGGGCATAAATATTAGACAAAATCCATTCTTTGATTTTATTTTCTTTGAAAATGGTGGACACCTATTCATTAATTCTCATTAATATGTCACCTTTCAAAATCTCTAAGTTCTAGAACATCACCAAGCCTCTCGAGGTACCCTTAGAACTAGAAGCTACAAAATTAGCCCTTTTCCATATCTTATCAGAACACATCCCCAAGGCCTCTTCATACATTTTAGTTTCTTGAATGATCATAATTGTAGGATCATTTCTTTTCTTGATATTGATAAGGGTCTTCTGCTTTATAGGTTTGTTTAACCCCCTAATGTTTCATGTGAGGAAATTCATTTCCTAATTTTGGTAAGATGGATTTTAAGGGTTTGTTGATAACCCTTGGTTATTTCCTTGGTTATTTTAATTTTTTGAGAAACCATAATAGGTGATCTACCTTGAGGTTTAGGGATAACACCTACATACATTTTCTTTCTTCTTTTTTGGTCTTAGACTCAGTTCAAAACCCTTCCTCTTGATTTATCTCTATGTAGGGTGAATTTCTAGTAGAACATTATCCCTTGTTTTTAGATATTAACATGGGAGCATCACGGGAGTGCATCAACCCTTATAGTGAGTTGGAATAATCAATTTTGGTACATGATTCCATAAATAAAGGACTTTTACAAACTAGAGCTTGAGTCGAGCTAGAAATGTTAACTTGGTCAGGCTTCTAACCAGAGCCCTTCATAGTTACCTCCTTAAGGATTGATATGTGGATAATGGCACGTGTTAGTCTATTTTGGTTAATATTGGATAATAAATCCTCCTTAAAACCATTTATAGAGACTTTCATGATAATTGTGAGTGGAGATTAAGAAGTTTATTCACCTTTTCACTTGATGTGGATCATTTGGGAGGATTAATAGCCACCACCTTAATACCATCAAGATAATACCATAGGTATGGGATCTTGGGTTAAGATATATTAGATAAAGGAGTTCCTTTTATAAGTGAAATTTCTCCATTTTTTGGGGGAGATGTGCCAAGCTAGGGTGAAGCATTGTGCCCTGACTTGTCATTTAGAGTAGTAACATTCTCATTATTCATGTTATCTTTCAAAGATCCCAAAGAGGATGTTATTGGTGTATCAATATTTTTTAATAGGCCATCCATTTTGACCATGGTGTCTTTTCACTCTGATTGAGGAGCCATTTTCCAAATCCAAACTTGCATAGGAGTGATTGAAACTTGAGTCTTACTAGGGAAGTTTTCTATGAATGATTGATAACATTAGATTTGGGATAGAATATGGCCTAATTATCATACTTGGTGTTCTATTCCCATTCACCATATTTAGACTTCATATTTATCAAATGAAGCAAATTTTTATCAGTGGGCAAAAAAACATGGAACCTATCTACCAGCATCCTCCTTCTAGAAAGGGTGATCGGATCAATGGTGATAGGTTGTTCTAAGGCCCTGGATATACCCATAATCAATTTTGGATACTATTATTATAAGGGAAAATCTAGAATTAGGACCCATAATGGTATTTCATCTATAGTTGAGATACACAAGTTAGTTCTCACTTTCCAACACCTGATATTGATGATATATTTTCTGATGAACCATGTCCATTTAGATAGGACCCTAAAATAATCTTCTTTGTTTATGAAATTAACCAAAAATAAACTCCTTACCAAGGAAACAACCTCTAGTTAACCTTTCAATTTCCATTTCAGATTAGCCCATCTTATAAGGGAGTCAATGTCCAGCCTAAAACTACTCACCCTAGCTAGGATAGACTTTACCAAATCTACATCTACTTTTTCCACCAATGAATTAGGAATAGAAACACATACCTCATCATTATTTAAAGATAAGATGATGTGGAGATTAAACATATCTTTTACCACTTAGTGCTTACCAATCACATGGTTAGCCCAAGATAGGAGGGGTGTATGGGGAGAGTGTATATCTTAAGGCCTAGGTTATCGACTGGCCATAGTGTCAGTAGACACATTATGGACCCCTAATAAATATAGGTCCATGAAATTATTGAGATTATCTTGGACCCTATCATGTAGTAATACATTGATTTCCATACCATATCCATTAATATTATTTTCCTACCCAACCACTACTTCTTCCTCTTGTCCACTCCTCTAGTTTTTAAGCTTGAAGTCAATTCAAATTGTTGAGGACCTTTCACCTCTTCACCACCTTTGCCACTATACATCACTCTATTATTATGTTATGTACCTATAGATATGATATTTAATGTATATGGGTTGATGGAGATTTTAACATGTGACACACACCCCCCTTAGTTACATGTGCTACTTGTGGAATTAATTGTATGGGTAACTCATGGAATTAATTTTATTGGGTAATGAAGCCTACATTGGGATTAATAGTATACCAATATATTATTAGTTATATAATTATATATAAGGAGATGAATATAATTGTAATATATATCAAGTAAGTTATGGAGTCTTCTTTTTAAAGTATAATTATGGAGTTATTCCTTCCTAAATGAGTATTGTATAGTGTATCCCTACCTTAAGGGTTATCATTCTATTTTGAATGTATTTAATTATTGTGTATCTTGGACCACAAACTTTTTTTATCTCCATTATATTTATACATATTTAAATGATTGTGTGTACGTACATAAATTAACATTTAAGCTAAATTTGACCACCCTTCCTTCACTTTCTATGCAAATGACCCATTACTACAAGGAACTAATGACCTCAAAATGTCCCTATTTTGTATTCAAAATAGCTCAAGCTTATCCCATGAATAATACTTAATTCGAACTTAGTTTTCTTTGCTCCTCAGACAAGGCCTCTCCATTTGGATATCCTACTCCTTGATCTTATCTAGTTATGTCTATTGTTTCCTCCTACTAACTAATAACTAGTTTATAAATTTCAAACATGTAATGGGTTGTCTCAAACATTTATTAATCCCTATCCAAAGGAATTCATATATAACTAGTATAAATCCATAATTTCAATCCATTTTACACCAATAGGCTCACACATGAAAATCCACTAGAACATCTAACTGTACATTAAGAGAAAAAACATTTATTCTTATTAATACATAGTCCATATATCAATATTAGCCTTGATATAAGTATTGATACACTTCCAAAGGTCATAATACATGGTTGAATCACATAAATACACCAAGATTACACTAGAATTTAGCATTGCACTAGTATTTCATAAACACCATCATAACATGGTAGAACTACATGTAGTTTGATTCCTTTTTGAAGTATTGGTATGTAATAAATACTCAACATAAGGGGTGTTAAGGTTTATCACAACTTCAACCACTAATCTTATTTCTATTTTATATGTTTATCATTTGTGTTAAATTGAGATAAGGTTACAAGTGAAGAATAAGGAACACATTGGTTTTTATAATAGATCGAGATCTCCCCATAGTCAAATAGAATATACATATGAATCAAACCGATCACATCAGTCATAAAGCACAAATCATTATAAGACATTGATGCACACTAAGAACACCAATGTAGGTTGCCCCTATCTAATTAAAATGGCATTATCCTAGATTTAAATGAAACATTATTCTTAATTCATGACATCATCACAAATCCTCCTAGTCAGTTTTATAATTTTTATCTCAATCCTACATTTATGTTTTCTAGCTAAGTTATTCCCTTCTAGCATTTTCCCTTTTTAGTATATTTTCATATTTAGTAAACTTAAAAATAAGTTTGTGTCATTTATTTCATATTTTTATCATTTTGATTTTATGCATGATTTCATCACATTAGGATTTAATAATCTCTTAATTCTCAATTTTTGATAAAATAATGTGAGGTTCATAACATCTAGTATCAGAGTGGTGATTTTGGGTAAAGTGGAAGTTTTTGTTTTTTAGTAAGAAATTTGAATATCTTGTAGAAGGTAGTTCTCCTCACTCATGTGTCTGATTCAAATAATTATTTTATGACTAGAAAGAGGACTTTTGAGATCTTTTTGAAAAGTGATCATGCTAAGTATTTTAAGTAGTATCAAGGTAGATATGGTGATATTAAATTAACATTGTGAACTTGATTTTTAATGGATTTTTATTTGTGACCTACCAAAAATATAGATATCTTTATTTTTAAAGAGAAAATTAGGTGCCATTTTTTATAATAGAAATAAAATGTTTAGATATATTTTTATAAATGATTTTATTTTCATATCTATGATACAAAGGTGTCAAAAGAAAAAATTAAAACTTTAAAACCCTAGATTTTATGAATTATTGATCATGGGACTTAAATTTTTTATGGAGATAATGATATTGATGCTAGAGAATGGTGATTTAAATTTAAATATATCTACTCTTGGTCAAAATTTTGAAAAAACTATTTGTCCCATTATCTCAAGGGTCATACATTAAGTTGGTTTGTTCCTATGAAAAATGAATGAAATAATTTTTATTTGGAATAAATGGAACAAGAGTTCCTAGATTAATGGGACACTAAGAAAGGAAAAAATGATAATGATAAGGAAGAAAAATATAATGAAGATGTGAGTGATGAAAACATATATAAGGGGAAGAAACTAAGGATGAGAAAATGGAGGATAAAAAAGATCAGGTTGAGGACAAGGGTTTAATCCATGTAGTTCCAAGGAAAAAAGATTCAATATTTCTATTTCATGGATGCATTAAAAGGAATAAGTTCATTATTTCCATAAACCTGAATATAAATTATAACTTTATTAGCATTGACTTAACCAATCAACTAAATTTTCAATCCAATAAAATCAAGGACACTCAAATAGAAGGAAAACATGTTCAATTTTTTTAAGATTTAAAGCTTACTATAGACAAATATGTATTGTATTCAATTGTTTATGTTTTGAATATGGATGGATGGATATTTTTCTTAGATATATTTAGTTAGATACTTTGGGAATAATTAATATTAATATGTAAAATAATTTCATGAAGCCTTGATACAAGAGAAAGAAGGTAGGTTTTCAGGATATCACACTTAGAAAATAACAAATAAGGACGTTAAGGTTGAGGATGAGAATGAATATAAAGATGGTGAAGAAGACCATAAATAAGAATCAAAGGAAGAAACATTTGAAGAAAAATTACAAGCATAAAATAATAATTCATCTACTCAAGAGATAAGGGAATTATAAGAGGAAAGGTTTGACATGGTCAAGGTATCAAAAATGCATACTAAAGTTGAGGCATATAGAGATGCAGATCATCATAAAAAATTGTATAGGCATATCAAAGAATGTTACCATATAAATTACTATAGATATACAAGGAATCATAGGAATAATTACTATGGTTGTTTAAGGAATCAAAGGAACAAAACATTTAGGATATGGAATCATAAAAATAATAGTAATGATTATGCATGGGATCCAAAGAGGAACAATTATAATTATGGATGGTATCATAGTAGTATAGTAACATAATAAAATAGGATCATAGATCTATCACTCACCAATATCAAATATGGCTGGTTGGATGATTGAGCGTGGAGATAAGTGTGCAATGATTTGAAGCACACTCACTATTTGGATTTTTATCATATTTTGAGGTCAAAAAATCATAAAGGAGAGGGAATGTTATGTACCTAGACATATGAAATTTTAATTTAGATGGGTTGATGGAGATGATGACATGTGACACACATCCCCCTTAATTATTTGTTTAAATAACTTGTGGGTTACAATTATATAGGTAACTTATATAATCAATTATATTGTGCAATGAGTCAACCTACATTAGGATTAGGATTATTTTCTTGCATTATTAGTGTATAGGTTTATATAAGGAGATGAATATCATTATAAGGGATTTTAATTAAGTTTTGGAGTCTTATAGTTGAAGTATAATTTTGGATATATTAATAAAGGAGTAAGGTTTATCACTCTATTTTGAATATATTTCATAGTTTGAAATCTTGGATTACCAATATATTTTTAATTAGCATTGTATTTATACATATTTACATGATTATATGTGAGGTTAACAATACATGATAATAAAAAAAGGGTTGATAATTACTACAAAATATAAACATCATCATTAGAGACTATAAAAATTCCAAGTTTGTATTTAGATTATAAGGAAACTAAAATCATAAAAACTCTTCACACACATCTACACAAGTAAGTAAACATAGCATCCTAGATTTTCCATCTATAATATATGTTGTAACCCTGACATTTATTAATACCATTTAGTGATAAAATTCATTATATAACCATTTAATTTTTTATTCCAAATATGTTCATATTATAGTAGCATGGTTAAGATTCTCATATAAATGATATATATCATTATAAACATAGGGTCGTATCATGGTTTAAATTCTTATTCAATGTAGGGTATAAATATTTAGTCTATTTAGGTTTCTACCTATATAAGGTATTTAACAGCTAGGCACTACATAACATGATATCCCTAATATATAAACATGTGATTTCAAGATATTATTAACCATTATGTAAAAGGTTTGATGTTTTCATGTGGAGATACATTTGTAAGACATTTTTTGTAAGTTAAGTAAATAACTTACAAGTTAGCATAAACATTTTAACCACACACATCCAACCAACATCATGTTTTATTATGACATAATGTAATCAATATCTTAAACAAATATTTTCAGTACTAATTATATCTTAGGATCTAAACTAAGCATAACTTCATATTTTAGTATATTAGCATACATCTATCTTAGATTTATAACCTATGATAATCACTGAAGGATTTTCATTTAGCTCATAATTTCAGTTTGCCACCCTTATTAATTTTATATCTTAATAAAGTATGAAGGTATAGATTATACACAATGTATGGAAGAGATCCAAAGTGTAGTTTTCATGTGTTAGCAACATACTAGATGTTAGTTAATCATTATATCCATAACATTTATTGAATCAATATTATTGATTTGTATAACTTCTAACATTGATATTTACCCAAAAACCTCCATGATTATTATTCAATAATTCCATTTAATGTAAAAATAATAGGGAGAGGAAAATGTTAGGGGAAATTTAAAATATTTTTTATAATTATTTGCAATCCTTAATGGCCTGCTTAAAAATTATTACATGTAATTCTAATTCCAAATTAAGGTTTATATTTTTCCATTTAGAAAAGACATAAAATACAAAATCAATAAAATTAATATATTTTATTCATTTATTAACACAATTTTATGTTTCAAAATGTTCCCTAAGTATGATTTTGATCAGTATGAAACCCATAAAGAGAATTTATAGGTGATTTTTATTTTATGATAAACTTCAGGAAGAACAACATATTTTTTGGGTTCTAATTAAAGAATGATTTTATCATCCTTTCTTAACACCACATGGAAAATATTAGAAATCACCAATGAAAAATAATCATAAAAACTACCAAAGATTTTCTTAGTATGCATAAATGTGTGAGCATACATAAAGCATGTGTGTCATTTGAGAAAATGTCTTAAGGAAATGTTATCTCATGTAATAATAGGGTTGCACCATATACATAAAATGGGTTTTTTTATAATTCCTTGGAAGGAATTCAACCAAAATCAAAAGATAGGTTTAAATTCTAACCCCTTAAGTTTTTTCAACATCACCAAAACTAGTGCCCAATGTCAGAACAAGTGAGAAGTAACCAAAGTTAAAATAAAATACATTTTTAAAACCCTCAAATATGCAAAATGTAGTCATTTAGGAATCAAATAGAGTCATAAAGTGATCAAATATAGTCATAATTTTTTTAACAAATATATATACTATAGTGTTTTAATAGTAAATATAGCCATACATCAATTAAATATTATCATAATATAGTCGTAAAACCATTAAATTATATCATGTACAATTATACAAGCATTCATTTGGGGAAACAATATTCATATTAACATCTATCTGACTTATATTTTTCATAAAATAAAATAGATAAGGGGTTAGTAAGCCTTCCATGGATGGCAATACTCCCTTCTCTATGCTTTACTAATTCAAATTTATCCTTCTATATGTCTCTTACTCTCCCATTCCTATTTTATCTACCCAAACTAAAAACAAAAACACTATTCTTAATTTTTTTTTTAAATAGACATATCCATGCACATTCTCCCACTCATTCATTCCACCTATGCATTTAATTTTTTTCACAAAATGTCAATGTAATGTGGCCCAACCCACCATATTCTACCATTTCCCATAAAATGCTTTGTTGAATATATTGAATTGGTAGGCTAAATAAATCTTATTATATCTTAAAATATTAATGCAACTTAGTGAGGCATGCCTACATGTTAAACAAGAACCATAATAAATATTTAAGTTTAATGTCAATATGAACAGTGAAAAATGATGTTTTCTTAGACAAAAATTTTAGTGGATAGATAATTTATATATCTGTCACCATGAAATAAGAATTAAGAGCTTTGAAGTTGGACACATTTAACTTTTACATGCATTTTCCCTTAAAGGACATTATAAAATTACAATTTACATGAAGAATTTACAATTTCAATTTTATAGATTGTAAATAAATATTACCCTAATGTTGTGTTCCAAGGATAAAAGGTTATAATATTGAATTATATTAGGTTCCACATCTTTGAAAATCTAGGACTTAATTTTATAAAGTTTGGCATTATAACATTATATCCAAAGGTAAAATGTATAACTAATTCAAAGTATTAATACTTAAGGTTTATAGAATTAAATGGGGACACAACATATTATAGTTTATTTAATATATTAAAATTTCCAAATGTCATATTTGAATTGATATATTAACATATCCAAATATTTATTGGTCATGTGTTTCCAAAATAAATATCTCAACAACTTAGTTCTTATGTTTTGTGTTTTATTTCTTGATTTTAAAAGTACCTTTCCCTGCAACCCTATTAATGTATTAAGGTTACTATTGGATAATAATAATATCTAATAGGGTTATTTATTCTAAATAAATATAAGTGTTATGAATTGGTACCCTCCCAAGAGACCCGAAGTCATAATTAAGACTCAAATATCTCTACTTTATCAATTTCTATTGGTGACATGGTCGAACAATCATATGAGACCTAAATGGTATTTATTATTTACTACTATAATTTATTTAGGTCCATTGGGTACTTGACCCAATGAATTATTACATATGGGTCTTATAATCAAAAATTAAGGATGATGATACCTCATCAACAATCACATGAATTTGAATGACAACTAGTGGATAAAGGCATATATGCATGTCAACTACTACAACCTCTAATAATTCCTTGAGTCAAATATATCTATAATATTAAAGAACCAAAATACAAGAGTAGTATGAAACATGTAAGTTAACCACCAAACCCTCATGGTTAATACTTTTTCCAAAATAAGTGAAAGAATATGTCTATGTATAATATGAAATTAGAAGGATCACAAATTATTTCACATGATTCTATATTCACTATCAATAATATTCATCTAGTTCCTTCTATATACACACAATATTTTTAAACTTTTTAATTTACTAATGCTTTCTCTCTTGAATCATTTGGTCAATTTTCAATCTCTCTATGTGCATGCCTTAAATGATGCACTGAGAAAGGCGTGGGTAAACCCATGGTGCTTTGTGAGAGACATTATTGTTTATTTATCATTCCTATATCCATTCTAACTTCCCTAAATTTGATCCCCTAAAATATCTCCTTCCATCTCATAACCTCTAAATATGTCAAGACCTATATTTTCCTAGTATGTTGTTATGTTCAATTAGTTTTAACCATTATCTATCTCATCCAAACTACATTGATTAATTCAATGTAATTAAAAAAAAATTGTGCATGCTTTGTAATTAGGTTAGCCTAACTGACCTAGTTCAAGACTAGTCAACCTGTTTAGGACTAAATCAATTTGGCTAATATTGTCAAATGAATATTTAAGAGGGATTAATGGCATTCATAATTATAAATACAAGTCACCATTTCAATCCAATAAAGAGAAATATTCATTTTCAATTGTTATTTCTCAGACTTCTACCCTAAGTCTACATTTGGAGGAGTTATTACTTAAATCTTATCATAGAGGGAAAAAATTGTCTTGTGGAATCTTGGATTTAATAGGAATCCTTTCATCCTATAGTTTGATTTAGCCATTGAGATCCTTATAGCCACAACAATCTTTTGTAAATCACCATTCATGAAGGGAGAGATTGAGGATCAATAAGTCTTATTCAAGGTAAGTATATTCTATTCCTATCTCTTTTATTTTAATAGATATAAGTTTTATAAATATTTGGTTAATGAATGTATATCTCCTTGTTTGAATTCTCTCTAAACTTAAAATTAGTGTGGTTACAGTATTATTCAAAAAAAAAAATTATAAACCTTAGGTAGCCTAGGCCCCCCCCATTTACCTACCATGGCTCCTTTCCCATTTTAATATGTTTCTAATCCTTACCCTTATTTACATTTCTTGATTGTGATATTTGATTACTTTCTAAATAGAGACCTAGTTAGGTTTATTGCATTGTGTTGATTGCCTAGAGTATTTGGAACCCTTTCTCTTGAAATTGCATTTTAGGTTCTCCCATTGCTAGGTTTAAAATATACACTAGTCATATCCTAATTTTATTAATTATAAATGAGATTTAATTGATTTACCTTATCCAAGTTTGAATCATTGGATAAGATAGTTATAATTCAATCCTAGTTCATTGCATACATTCTAGTGAACCTAACATAAATCTAGCCATTTATTTCACCTCTATTGTTAATTGCATCAGATAATTTGATTTAGTTTTGTTTCATTTTTATATCAATGAGATATATTAAATAGATCAATACAACCTAACCATAATTTTTACCTACAAAAAATTATATCAAACAACATGACATAGTTTCATCTATGTACTTCTTCATGAATTATTTTGGCTAGTGTGATAATTTTATTCCCATATCTACATTTTGTTTTCTTTATATAATTATATCAACCTATTCAATTTAGTTTTATTTAATCACATATCAAGAATAATATATCAAATCAGATAACATAGTTCTTTCTCATACTCACTTTTCCAATCAACTATATTGATTTACTCTACATAGTTCAATATTTTTAGTTTTTTAAAACTTTAGATTTATTTCCAGTTAACTAGATCAATTTGTCTAAAATATTTATATTTTATATTTTTACTTATGTCTAATATTATTTCTAGTAAACTATATCTATTTAGATGATTCAATTCTATAGTACATTTCCTTTTCAATAAATTGCATCTAATTGTTTGAATTAATTTTTTTTTATATTTAACTTTGATAAACTATATCAACTTTTTCAATTTAGTTCTATAATCACAATTATTTTCAATAAACTAAATCAGCCTATTTGATCTACTCATATATCATTATTTATAATTATGCTTTACATAGACTATATCGATCTACTTGAAAATACTAAATTTGAATTATATATCAATTTAGTCTTATAAACTTGGAAAATACCTATCTTAATTTTACCCTTCATCTCTAAGACATTACCATTATCTAAAGTATCATCTTTACTATCTCTTTGTGCCAAATTTATTATCTCTTAGTTTGACCACATGTTATTTTGATGACCAAACCTTTTATGATGTGAAAAATTATCTAAACCTAATTATTATCCTTCTTTAATAGTTTTTTATCGATACCTATTTTATAGCTTCCTGAAAATTTATGTCCCATCCAAACACCTATGTCGATGCATGTGTCTATTTTAAAAACTATGTCTAGTGCTCACAAGTCATCCAATTCACAAATTTAATGTGTCCATATGTTCAACCTAAGTGGTTTAGTATGAGATATTTTCCCAAATGATTGGTATATATACAAGATAAATCCTCAATAATAACTCACCTACAAAATCCATACCTCTCACATACAAAGTAATAAAGGAACTATAAATCAAGCATTCAAGTGAGAAAATCTACCTTATTCATTCATACTTCTCCCTATGATGTTTTCATGCCTTATATCAATTATATGAGAAGTCTATTTATAGGTCTAAAGTACTAAACGAGTAGCCCATGAGCCATATTTTCTAAGTTACAAGCTAGGTCATTGTATGTACTTAATTATCACATATTTCACCCTTATGCACACATAGTCTAACATGTATGGAGTATCTGCATAAATTTGAGACCCTATTCAAAGTATTGGCTATATAGGTAATGCCCATTATCGAAGGGATCCTTAAGGTATCTCGATACCATGAGTCCGCTAACCCATTTTTCCCACAATCACTCTAAGGGTGAAGAATCTAGGGTTTGATCATTTGAAAAAGAGTGAAAGCCTATGCACATGATCTATATACATCATAAAAAAAGGTGAAAAAAAACTAGAAGGATCTATTTGGTCACATCCAAATCTATTTAGTATTCCCTAATGGACATCTATGTTGACACAACTATTTAAATAAAATGCAAGTGTCTAAGATCACATAATGCAAAGTTACAAGTTCTGATGACTATTCTATGATCCTAATCTAGTCCACTTACAACTTATTTATACCCAAATATGCATGCACATATTAAACCAACCAAGTACTCTTATTTTTAATTTATTTAAATATTAATCAATAACTATGCTTTTTATTTTTGGCATATCTCAAAATTCAAATTCAAAATATTATGTGTTTGAGTTTGAAAATTAATTGGCCCACTATAGATCTATTTATCACCCTTGTAATTAATTATTTCTATATTATTAACTCTATTTACCCTTATATCATCAAGTTAGGATTAAAAACTACTAGATGCAATTTCGTACTGTGTATAACTACATCGATCAATGCCAATACAATTTTATTTTTTATTTTTTAAATCATAATCAAGGTGAATTAACTTTTCATTTCAAAATCTAATCACACATTTCATTTAAATTAGACTAATTATTTATTTTAATTCACTAAATACTTTAAATTGGTCTTTGATATTAATTTTCAAACTTTATTGGCTATTTATTTGGCTTTCCCTAAAAATTGTGTTCTAGAAATTTTTAAACACTTAGATACTTTCATGAAGGGCTACATGACGTTTTGTTTACAATCTTTATCTATTATTTACAAACATTATGGTGTGAGGGACTTGATATATTAATCACATCCATAGTACAAATATAAATATGAAATTTAGTTTCCACTTGACTTATAGTATATTAGAAATGCCTAGGACTTCCTTTTCATTGAACTCTAAGAATCCATCCATCTAATTTTATAGTGAAATGGTCAGTGGTTAACACCAGTAAGTTACTCTTAGATTACCCTTAACACTAGGTTTAATGGGATATGGGCATGGTATTTCTTCCATAGTTAGTGTTCTAAAACATTGGGCTAAGATTATCCAACTAATGAGTTATTATCTATGAGAGACTAAAAATTAGTCAAATATTTTTAGTAAAATTACTTGATTTTCCTTTCAAAAAAATAATTACCAAAAAGGAATAGATTACAATTTTTTGCTTGCTATTATATTTTGTATTACAGATAGCATCACCTAGTGTTGATATAGGTTTTTGTTGTGTGTTACAACTACATCAGCTAGCTTTAATATAGTTTCTTAGGTTTTTAGACTACATTGAATAGACCAATATAATATCCTATGTTTACATCCCTAATTGTATCAAATATATCAATATAGTCTATTTTAATGTATTTTATCCTACTACCTAAGTAAATCTATTGAACAAATCAATATGTTTTGGTTCTAACCTATATTTTTTAGACATTTATCCTTCAGAACACATCAAAAAACTCAACCTAATTTATTTCCTATTACTTTAAATAATCTTAGTATAAAGTATATTAACTGGCTCGATAAATTTTGTTAATTATCTCCCACTTGTGTAACTGAATCAAATAATTTGATATAGTTCACTTTTGGATAATATCACAACTTTTATACTAAATGAAATTACACTATTTGATATAGTCTATATCTCAAATGTTCTAGTTAGAAATCTACATCAATTTTTTTGGTATAGTTTTAAATATTCTAATCCACTAATTTGGTTGATATAGTTAATTTTTCTATATATTATCTTCCTTGGCTAGCCTAATTCAGTTTCCACTTCAACATTCCATCATGTGGTATATATTTGATGAATCCAAACATAAAACACAACATGATATGATGGATTTGAATAACTCCCATATATCTCCTAAATATCATTTTAATATTATCAACAACCAATATAAAATCAATATTCACGTAGCTACTAAAATAAAAGATTACAATTCTTTCTCTATATCTCAACCTCTTGATAATTTTCATGATCCTCCACATATTCCAAATTTTGAGGATGAGAGTGATCTTGAATATCCTATGAATATGATCATATTCATTAATGACAACCCTCAACATAAAGGCAAGGAACCCACAATGATCTATAACCTCATTATGGGACCCCACATAGGATGTCCACCTTCACCTACACATACCATTTTGATAGGATTTGGGTCAAGTCAATATAAGACTTCTTTTCTTCCTTATTCTATTAGACCTACTCAAAGTGATCATATTAATATTCATGTCAATACCACCATTAGTGCATCTCAAGTTTCCTCTATTAGTCAACAAACTCTCCATACTAATAAAATATTCTTACAAGCCATGAATAAAATGTTAGAGTATGTATTTATCATACTTTATAGGTTCTATTTAGGTTGTTTATCTTTTCCTAGTTTTATCCTATGTGAGGATTTATCTTACATTAGCTAGTTAGGCTTCAGTCATGTTTCTCCTTACCTACTTAAGAAAGGACTCTCCATTATATTAAACATATTTTTCTAAATATCATTTGATTTATCTTGTCTTTACATTCAATTTTTTTGAATGATTATCATGATTTTATTGATGTCAATTCTTCATATTCCTAGCTTAGAATGATTTTATTCTTATTATTTTCATGGTATTAGAGACACAAAGGGTTGCATCCATCCATTGATAAATTGTTATCCAGTTTAAAGAACTTTTTTTCCCCTTGGAATTCAAAAGGAGAGGAAGTTAGTGTAAATCTTGAGAACTTCATTAGAGGTGAGGAGGAATGAGCTGAGGGAGTGGTGTACCATTATTATTGGAAATAAACATTGGTATTTTGAGAGGAGCTACATTCGAGTTTAAACTGTGTGATCTTATCTCATTTATCTCATTTTAACTTTTTTTATCTTATGTATTATTTCCTTTCTTTTAGACTAGATTTATGTTGTAATTTTGGAACATAGAAAGTAGCTAGAAGACTATTTCATGGCATTGGAAGACTATTGAGGTGGCATTGAAAGGCTATTGCATGGTAATTTTTGGGAAATCCTTTTTTGGCAAAACTACATTTTTACCAAAATGTGATATGCTTTGATCAACTGCTCTTTACTCATATGTAATTTTATCAAACTATTTCTAGGTTATGAGCTCCTCTCTCATAGCTTTCCTGAACATCTTATGGTTTTAAATTTTTATTAGTATTAAGAAATTTATAGTCATTTTAATTTGTTTTTTTTGGGCATTTTTCCTCAAAAATGTGGTTTTAACTTTCAAAAGTGTTTTGGAGCCCACAAAGATTAGGAAGGATATTTTTTTCACTTTGGTTGGATTTTCTACGTTTGTAATGAAATTCTAGTTTCAATGAGTGGTTAGAATCCTGATTTCATTTCCATTTTGGTCATTGAAATTAGTTTATAGTGTAATTTTTATTTTTGACCCATTTATGGGAATTTGTAAATCTTATATCTTTTAAACATTAACTCGGATTTGAGTTCAATTTTTTTTCTAAAAGTGTATGGTTTTCAATTATCTATCCATTAGTGTCTTCACTTTTTAAAAAGTTATTACTTTTATAAAGTGTCAAATTCTAGGGGGAGATTACACTTTATGGGGGATTTATTTGTTCATTGTCATTATTTGAATTGGGAGTTGTTCTATTGGGGGGATCATTCTTTCTTATTCCTAAATTATTCCTAGTATTTCGACAATGGATCCCCTCAACAACTCAAATTACACCACTTGGAAAATAAAAATGAAGATATACCTTCATCTAAAAGGCTTATGGAGAATGATACTTGGCAATCTTCCCAACTTTATCAATGAGAAAGATATTATCACAATTGCATCTATGCAAGATGAGGATCTTCACTCAATTCACCTCAATGTTTTATATATCTTGTACATTCATATTATGGATGCCACATCACCAAAGAGAGATAAGGATTTTATTACAACCTTATTTGAGGAGGATATTGACCCTTTTTAGTTTTCTAAACCCTCTCTTACTCCACTTCTTTATCCTCCTATTAGTGAGGATTTATATTTTGAAGGTGACATGGATGATGTTTATCCATCATATTCTCCTCCTATTAGTTAGGATTTATATTTTAATGGTGACATCGATGATTCTTCTCCATTTCATTCTCCTCCTATCAATGAGGTTTTCTCTTTTGATGATGTTCTCTCTCTTCCTACCATAGTTTCTTGTGATGACACATTCTCAATGTACATTGATCTAATTTTTGTCAAACCACCTCTATGGGATGAGTTTTTACCAAACTTGGGATGTCTATTTATAGAACTTCCCTTTTTTCCTATGAAGGATGTTGAGCCACCATAGATTATCACTATTGAGGACTCTATTAGTTCTAGTGAGAGTACAGTTATTGATCATTATGATCCACTTCCCATCGACAAGCTTTCAATAATGTTCCATGTATTTATTTTGATCGATTAATTTTTGTGTTATTACATCCAGTTCTTATGCATGATCTTTCTAAACCTATGTCACACTTTTAAATTGAATGTGATTCATAATATTTATACTATTACCTCCTTCATCTTTTATTATGTAATGGGAAGATTTATAGTACACCATATGTGTTCTTCCTTTTAAAAAAGGAAGAAGCTTTGTTTGATAAGATGGAACTTCTATAGTCTTCTACCTGAGGATCTCAACATTGATAGTAATCATCTTGCAATTCTAACTTAGAATATTGAAAACTTTAGTATTGATGATAGTTGTCATTGGGGGATTCTATATTAAATCATTCTTTCCTTATTTTACATCATTTTGGGGGAGTTTTATTCATATGCATTTTCTTTCTTTATCCACTTCATGGATATATTTTACATGAGTTCCTGATCAAGCCTTGTTGTCGAGGTTCATATTATTGATATGCCAATATATCTTTTTGGCTATTGTTAACCTCTAGTTTCACTTGAGGTAGGGTGTTAGAGTATTTATTTCTCATGCTTACTATATTCTTGATAGGTTGTTTGTATTTTCCTAGTTTTGTTCTATGTGAGGATTTATCTCACATTGGCTAGTTAGGCTTGAGTCATATTTCTCCTTGCCTACTTAAGCAAGGAATCTCCATTGTATTAAACATGTTTCTTCTGAATATCATTTGATTTTATTTGTCTTTTCATTTCATTTGTTTACAAGCTTATTTTTATGTTCTTTTTATCAATTCTTTAGACTCTTGGCTTGGAATGATATTATTCTCATTAATTTTATCAAATGGATACATTTTAAAATAGTAATGCTGATAAAATAATGAAAATGTAAATTCAAATATTATAATTTAAATTTCATCCTCAATAACATCAATAGGGAGTGAAAAATCTAAATGCCCCCCCCATCCCACCTTAGAGATGCACAGGATAATCTTATTCCTTAACCCTCACTTCTTAATAAATTTATCAAGCATATTCAAAATGAACCATTAATTCATCAAATTGAAAATAAAGACATATGAGGTATCACTCCTACTATCACCTATAATGTATCTATTGATTCTACTTTACATTTTAAATATTTGGGTAACCTTTAAAAAGATTGGATTAAGCTAAATACTTTTATTGCTACTAGAATTATAGACAAAACCTTTTTAGGTGATGCTCTATATTGGTAAAATAAACTTAAATCTCATAATATCTCTATCATAAAATACTTGGTTAATGATTTAGCTCATTAGTTTAAATCCAATGATTTTCCTAAAAATAGTTTAGCCCATTTCATTAATTGTAAACTAGTAACATCTAAAACTACACAAACTTTCATTAAGCATTGGAAAGCCTTATCTATCAAATCCAAACACAACATGTTAGAGGGTAACCTCTTCCATTTATTCACTACTAATTTCCATAATAAACTCCAATATATATTCAATATTCTCTCTTCAAAATCCTTAGAAGAAGCCCTTGATCAAGCTAAACACTAATATTTCCTCATAAGACAATTTGAACCTTATTTACATACCTCAGGAACTCATATACTTATGATATATAAAAGTAAACATGCTAATAATTATGGTGTTATATATACTTATGATTTTGTATACACCATTCATGTTATTATTCCTAGTGGCTCCAATGAGGTAACTCTTTCTAAATATTTCATAAAAAATCCCTACAAGCCTCTTCCCTCTTCATCATCATATGTAAACAATGTTGATGTTCATAAATTTTTTTCCCTATTATAAATTTAAAAGTGTATTTCTAACCATTATCAAATAACTTGACCCTACTCACTCTACCAAACATTGATATGACCCAAAAAAGTTTTGTTGGTATCACACAAGTTGGGGACATTATCATGAGATATGTAGGAAACTTAGGAAATTATATCTTGAGTTCCTCCTTGATCCCAATTTCAATCATAAAACTACGATCTATGAATGTCAAAAAACCCATGACAAAGTAGAGAAGGCCCATGATTTCAAAGTTAAGCATGATGCTCTAAATCAAGATAATTCTCACATTTTCATATTTAAAGACCTACTTCCAAATCATCAACATACTACTACTCAACATCCTTGCCTTAATATTTTCTAAGCCTTAGTTTATCCTCATTCTTTAGCCAATAATGAAAATGTGGTCAACATGAAAAACATGAGTCATGTAGTATCTTACATTGATCATTATACACATTCTACTTAATACAATTTTCCCACATATATAACTATTAAAGACACATATCAATCTCATTTTATGGATGTTGAGCATACAAAATTTTATACCAAATCATCTCCTATGACTATATCACCCAACCCAATACAATCACTCTCACTTTCAACAATTCAAATTATATCAACCACTTTAATCCCATTTAATAATCATTCCCAAACTATATCATCCAACTTGATATAGTATGTTATATTTCATCCCTCTATTACTATTACATAGTCTATCTCAATATAGTCCACTAAATCTAAAAAAATAGAGTCAACTAACTCAATACAGTCTGCCCAGATTGATATAGTCTATTATTCCTAGATATGAAGACACTACATTAACCAATGCAATGTAGTCTATTTCTATTCCTTATTTTATTACTACTAAATCAACTAGCTTGATATAATCTATTATTATCAGATCCAAACAACTTACATTAAATAGATCAATGATATATTTTTATATTCCTATTTCTATTACTACTACATTGACTAACTCCATACATGTAGCTTGTAATTCTTATCTATAAAACACTGCATCGAATAGCTTGATGTATTTTGATCACCTAGTCAAACTCCATAAATAAAAATAAACCAACATAGTTTAGATTGATTTAAATGTAATTCAACTCCCCCATCTACTAAATTACTTCAATATTACACACTTTTATCTCAATCTAGTTTGATACCCTCAAGATATGATGAATAGGATCCCATCACAGAGTGTTCTTGCGTCCCTTCTCAAATTCCTTTTCTTAAAATCATAAAGACTTCCCCTCATCATTGTAAATATTTAGTCTTAATTTTATTATAAATTAATATCCCTCAACCTCCACCTATAAGAAAAGAATCCACCTTGTCTAGGTCTAAGGATAGTATTCTCCAATAGTGTGAACAAATTTCCATACAAAATGGTAAAAATCTAGATGTTTCTCTTTCCTTTAAATTTCCTATTAATTATATGATCCTAAAAGAAATATTAATTCACGTAAATGTCCTTTATTCATTAGTGTATAAATGGGTGATATCTAAGTCAATTATTCCTTGATTGATGAAGGATTAGGCACTTATATCCCCTCTCTTAACTTAATTAAGAATCTTGGATATTCCAAATGTAACTTTAAATCTACCCAAAGTATGTTTCAATGCTATGATTGAATACAAATTCCTCCCATTAAATTTGTTTATATCCCCATCATGGTTCCTCCCATCATGGTTAGATTCAAATTCATGATATTCAATTTTCCATTATCTTATATTATTTTACTTGGATAACCTTGGATGCATCATACGAGAGCCATCACCTCTTCTACATGATAGTATGTCAAATTTTCCCACAACAATGTTATATAATATTGAATGTGTTACTAACCCTTATAATTTTGAACAATTATAATAATATGGTGTTTTTAAAATACTACCCTTAAACCTTTACCTAGAATTGCATTTTGTAAATCTCAATACTTTAGTTGTCATGTCAACTCTAACTAAGGCTATAGTGGACACCTTGAGCTAGTGGGAAACATACCACCTAACCTCTTAGATTTTGATGATGATGAACTCAATGAGATTAGTCTCAAGATTAAAAAATTAAATATCCCTTATAAAATTATCACTTAATTACCCCCTTCTTTATGACCTTGATCTCATCAGAAGTTAACTTACAATATTCTTGTTTCAATCGCTAAGCCTAAAAAATTAATTCCCCATTCTTATTCGATCAATAAAGTATTTGATTCCTTATAAAATGACCTCCATATACATAATTAAGATGATTTTTATTCTCTATATATCTCATTCCTAACTAGTTATATTCAATCCAAGGAGGTATAAATTCTTTGTTATCAATATTCCTTACATCATTCTCATGAGTCTACTTTATAGGTACATAGAATTTATTTAGTATATGTAGTTACTTATCCTTCCACTACACCTAAAATTATGTATTATTCCATTGATGATCTTAGGTCTAAGATGGAATAGGTACCATGTTCTTCCCACTCTACTCTAGTCACCTCTAAGCCTCTTAAGATTATTCTCTTGGATCATGTCAGGATAAGACCATATTAGTTCACTAGATTTTATAATCCTTCAAGGATCCTTACATAAAATATGTCAAACACATTACTCAAACCTACATCGAGTCTATCTCTTACAACTATAGATATTACTTAGGATCCTATTAATATATGTATGAACCATGATGATTTATTTGATGAGGTCTTACCCATGCCAAAGCTTGATTCTCCACCTAGACAATGGGAAAATGAGCCATATTGTGAATTACACAAGATATCTATTCATTGGGACAAAAAAAATTGACCCAATATTCTTAGCATAATATAAAACACATAACTATGTTCCTACCACATATAGTATATCTCCCCAATCAATTATTCCTAAGCACACTTATTATTTTCATGGCATGACTACTCACACTTTGACACACTACTGATAACTTCGATAATACATTGATGTGACTCATCCTAAAGTAACACATCCCTCTATTGTTAATATGATACCACCATCTAAGATATCTCTATAATATATTCCCAAGCATGGGAAAATCTATTTCCTTTGGCATTAATGTGATACACATCATCCAAGAAAATATAGAGTACTCTAGAAACATTTCTATGATTTCCATGAGCTACACGTTTACCTTTATAGTAGCATCATCTAGATCATTCTCAAATGAAGGCATGTCCTTATCCTATATCCATGCATTCTCACATATTAGAGGATATTTTCCATATCCCAGTGTAGGTTCCTCACATTTATTGTCACTCATAAGAGGCACTACATCCTCCTCCTTATTTTAATAATTCTACTACTTTATCCTTAGGGCTCATGCATCAAAAAAGTGTTACATAACTCTCTAAAAATATAGATGATACCATGATCAAAGTTAGATGTCAGTTATAGTAGGACTTATTAGATGTTATTGATGGTGTATGTCAAGATATATATCAACATGTGTGAGCACATGTTTATGTGACATATCATATTATTACTCACATTATCATATGATTGGATTTGATATTTACATTTCATTATGAGCATTGGTGATGTTGTTTTGTTTATATATCACTTATATTATGTTTCACTTTCATTTTTAGCATTTTAATTTTCCATATTTACTTTACATCTATGACATATTTTTTATACTATTGTTTCCTTCATTATACTTATTATCAACCTTTGTTTTAATATTAGAACATGGGTAAACCTTTAGATATTATTTATTATATTTTAATTTTTTTTCTTGGTGAGAATTTCAATACCTATCATTATTCCCCCTCTTTTTGGGATGATCATTGCTTTTATAATAACTTGTGCTAGTTTTTTTAATAAGATAGTATATCCTCCTAGTGACTTGAACATATTAACATAGACTATTCCACTTTCATTAAACTACCTTACATATTTATGATTAGCTACAAGTGTACCCAGCACTGTACCACTTATTACATAAATAGATCTTATAT
Source organism: Torreya grandis (assembly GCA_037957365.1). NCBI lineage: Eukaryota > Viridiplantae > Streptophyta > Pinopsida > Cupressales > Taxaceae > Torreya > Torreya grandis. Next base: position 1,025,107 of record JARHVA010001870.1, read on the forward strand.
GATTCCCATATTTCCTTTTAATTCCCATTGTTTGAGTCATAAATAGGTCAATTTTTAGATTGCACACTTGTGGGAAAGTTTAGGTATTTTTATAAATATCATGGTCTTTTAGTATTCTTATATAGTGACCAAGTGTAATATCTCTTGTGTTTTTCACTTATTTCACTCATGGTTGGTTATCCAAATCTATATGGAGGAGGAATATAAAAATCCATAAAATTTTAAAATCCATATCATAAAAAAAGGCAATTCCAATATTAACAATAATATCACACAAAAGACATGATCTTTTGGCACATATCATATTCTATTTAAAGATCAAACCTCAAAATTGACCTCATGATAAATCCTAGCTCTATTGGGGTATTATAGGCTAGTAAACTAGGATAGGATATCTCATTTTATCTTAAAGTCCCCCTACTTTCTCACACAAGTAATAAATGTTTGAAGTAGACTAATGACTCTATAAGGGGTCTTGAGGAATTAAAAGCACATTATGGGAAGGTAGGTATGTTTATTTTTCCTACATATAAACTTCATGGAATGAGATATACACTTCATTCATTAGCCTAAACTTTGTGTTAACTAGTCAAATTGGATTAGTCATTGATGTCAATAGTTCTTATCACTGACATACTTGTTTTGTATGTCTCATCATTGCTAAGTATTTATACATCACCCATGTGTCACCTCACACTCCTTCCTCACCTTATATTATCCATAAAATTCCCATTAATGGATATCACTTATATCTAATCACATCCTTGATCACATTTACTACTTACACATTTTGGTTTTCCTTTTGTGAGTCATAGTATAAGACCTTGGATAAGACTAGGATTTTCTCAAAAATATCCACCTTATCATTCCTCATGGCTTAGTTTTTGAGTTGTAGTGTAACACCTTGGATAGGACCAAGATTTACTCATGAACATGTTTACACCACTTTATTTCCATCATTCACATGTAATTATATGGTCATACTTTCTTACATCACATGTTAGCATAAGCATTAATTTTTAATTTTTCACTCATTTAGAGTTCCTCCATGTTTTCATTAATTATTAATTATTTTAGGTCTACAATTTTCTTAGATAGAGGTAAAAAATGGGTTTTAATGGATCCCATAACCTAAAAAAATTTAAATGAAATTAAATGGGAAGTACCCAACTGGACTAAACCAAGACTAACTCCCACCAAGAAGCTTATAAAAACTCACATAAAACCCACCCAAAACCAATAAATAACCTAGCAAGACTTAGCAATTATAACCAAAGCATGAAAATATTAGACTATCCTATTAGTCTTCTAACACATCATGAATAATATGTTTGGACTTTTTAGACATCTTTATGCCAACAAATTCTATGCTCCTACTTACCTCCTTATGTTTCATGTTTCCTTTTATCCTTTTACTTAGCCCCTCTATATTTTTAACCTCTGGTGGAGTCTTAGGGACTTCATTAATATTAGTCACTTTTTCCTTCTTATACTTTTGAGTCACATCCCTATGATTCCCTTAGGCTTAATCATGTTTTTTTTTTTAATTTCATATTCATCTTTGAGTGCTTTTTCAATATCTGGATTCTACATGCCAACTAGTTTTTCTAATCCTTGCCACCTTACTACCAACCCTAGTTTTGGCTAGGATAATCTCTCTACTATTTTTTATTTCCTTATTAATTTATTTGATATCTTTTATGAGACACTTCAACCTAAATTATAGGTATTTTAACTTGTACTTTAATTTCATGTTGGACCCCTCTTCCCCCAAATAGCTTCTCACATTGCTTAGCCACCTTTCTACCATATTCCATGTGGAGAGTAGGGGACCCAAAAATACCTGATATACCTCCCAAGAATTCCAATTTATCCCCTAAATTAGGATAATATATAGGCTTTTTCATAATTTCCAATTGGGATTTAGCCTCTAAGTTTTTTTATTCGTGATTTTTCTCAGCATCCAACAAAATCATTCTCCTTTCGACCCTGATTGGGCCTTTCATCTTATTGTTCTACATGAATTGGCCAAGCATATTTTTTGAATACTTAAACTCCACCTTGTAATTTTTAAAAGCATATGTATTCATAACCTTATCAATTTCATTGGTGCCTACCTCATCCTCATCCTCAACCCTGTTATCAATCATCAAATTAGTCTCCTTAACTAAAAACATTTATTCACATCTTATGCCTACTTCTTAGGTCTATGTTGATGCTTGAATATGTATCACAGGTGCCTAGAGTTCTCAAGAACACTTCCCATTTTATAATTATAATAATTTAGTGAATGAGTTTTAGTTTATGATAATCTTATTATCTATTAATAGAATAGAGGCAAAGCAAGTGGACTATTTCACAATATTTATAATGTTTAGTGGTTGGGAGCCACCATGGCCAAATAGATGATATGAAAACTATGAAGTATGTTATTCTAATCATGGTTAATTATGATCAATAACTAGCTTAAAGACTAATCTAAGATGGATCTTTACAATGAAAATTAAACTAGAGTGATCTAGTTAAAAAGGGAGCAAAAGGAGAGGTAAGGCATAGAAGATATGTTATTTATCTTCATTCCAAACATCATGAAAAAGTTCAAATATCATTTAGACATGTACTTAACCAATTTATGAAATGAATTATCATAATCTCAAATCCTATCACACATCAGTCAAACATCTAAGAATGGTATGAAATAACACAAATAAAAACCAGATTCACTTTAAATATTTACTCCTACAAGCAAACAACATTAATCTAAATGTTATAAGATTAAAGGAAATGAAATTAACCTAAGAAATTTCAATTAACCTAGAATTGGAACAAGTTAACAACTCTAAATTTAAAGGTACACATCAAGAATTCACAAGAATAATTCAAATCTAAAAATCAAAATAAACAAATGAGAGAGAAGCTAGGATAACAAAAGACATAAGCAAATTTGGATAATCTTTGCAAAATTCCTTTTTGATATTAATTTATCAAAATTTACAATTGGTTTTTTCTATAAAAACTCCTCCCCCCCTTTTTATAATTGACAATGCTCCTTTTATAGGATTCAAGGAAGCATGTTGGTTAATCCTATCCAATTACAAAATTAAAAGTGCTAGGAAGGCTATCATTTCCAAAAATGTTCTAGAATACACTAGACTTTTCCCAATGGACTAATCTATAGGCAATGTGTCTTAAAATATATTCATGCCTTTACAAATAAAATATTCCACTTTCAAAATGTACAATGCTTAGCTTCAAGAAAAATATTCTTGATTCAACTAATATTTGGTACCCTTGTGCTACTAAAGTCCCATATTATTGTTATAGGGTCTTCATTTCTCTTTGATGTTGCTCCTTAATTATCACAAGGTCAACAATTTATCTTATGAAGATCTCCTTCATTTGACCACTTAAGCTCTCATAGTCTTTATATGCCCTTCTTAATGTCTTTTGATATTTCTAGCTTTACTTAGTCTGTTCCTTTGTAGTTAGGATCATGTCCATGACCCTACTATTATCCATCCTAGATTTTCTTTGATTCTTTCTCCTAACTTCCTACATGACTAGGGTAGCTATTTTCTTAAGCTCATCATTAGTGATGAGGCCTATTGACTTGAGTGAAGTTGGCTTGGTGATCATAGTCCCAATAAAGTGTGTCATCCTAATTTTTAAATGCAAGCTTGTCATCCTTAAGGAGACTTTCCAAGTTCCTAGACTAGGTGCTTAAACTTTTGATTTTGTATATAATTAGTCTCATAACTATGTTTTAGATGAGCCAAGCTAATGGTTAGGGATTTAATCTTCCATCAAGATGTTAGTCAACTCTTTACTTTTATCCCTTGAATTCTTCCATTAGCTGACTAAGTTTTTTGTTATTGTATCCTATTGGGTAAAACTCTAAATCTTTCTTAGGAACACCTTCACAAGCTACCATGGTTATGAATTTGTTCAAATTGCTCACTAGTGGTCTATCGTTTAATTCTAGATCAAATAACCCTTACACAGATGATAATTTATCTTTTCTATCTTGATTATGGTGAATGTAGGGTTGAACTAGGTTGCCTATATGAGCTTAGGGCCTTTTGAATATTTTTTACAGTGCTCTAATGGTGATAGTTTTCTAAACTTGCATGATATTTGTTACTTAGATCCCAATTTAGATAGCCTATTTATACCTTTTCCTAGTCATGGATCTACAAAAAAAATTGAACTAACTAGTCTAGCTTATGTGGCTTCATTGCGGCATCTCCATTGCATCCATGTGGCATTTTTTCAACATTTTTCTCATTCATATGTAAAAAATGGTCATTACTTTTTTAAAAATTCTACTTGATTTCACACTATTAGATCATCCTTATATAGATCAATGTGGACCATCGTCTCAATCTAATAACTTAAGTGCCATTGGTTTCTCATTACATTCCTTATGGTTATGACACTTGTCACTTGCACATTCACTTTTATTTTTTAATGTTTTCTACACACTATTGATCTCAATTGTATGGATCAATCACACTTTATTAATCTTGAGCTACTTAATTATACCTCTTACTTTTTGAACTATTGATTTAGATGTGTATGCTCATCTATAGACCATTGATCTTTGAAATATGCTCAAGCTTTAATTTGTGGCCTGTAGCTATGTCATGTGTCATCTTTGAATTTTCCTTGAATTTTCAACATTCATCACACACTATATAATCATCTTCATCTAATCAAACATGTTTTGTTGGATCATGATCTGTGAGGTTAAACACCATTGGTTGTTGAGTATTCTTTGGTTGAGATTGTGATGTTTTCCATGTTCTCACTTGTCCCAGGGCTCCATTAAATTTTAAACTTGATACACATTATTTGATAAATTTGTCCTAAGAAAACATGTATCATTGATCTCATGAATATGATCGAGCTTTAACTTAGGGTCAGGGTTTTAAAGTTTTGACTTAATATTACACTTTTGATATTATTAATCTAGGAAAACACAGATAATTGATCCTATGAATAAAGATGATGTTTAAGTCAGTGCTTGGGAAACATAAGATATAAGCTAAAGTCTTAGACTAATATTTTTATTCATGTTAATAAATATGAATAAATCTTTAGGCTAAAGTATTAAGCTAAGTTATAAACATAATAAAGGGGATCTCGTACATAATAACAAGACATGGCATAAATTCTTAGGACAAGGCCTTTTAGGCTAAGTCTATAGACATAAAAAAATGTCTTGGTGGTTAGTGATACCATGCAGAAAAAAGGACCAAGGGGCTTAGGAAAATAAAGAGACCAAGCATAAAAATATAACTAAGTCTATGTTATAATAAAAGGGACCCCACATTTAGTTAGACCATGTTAACATAAAATATAATAAATCAGGCTCAATACGTGAAGAAATTATAATAAAAATTTTAAACTAAAGTCTTGGTCATTTTAATAAACATGATTAGGACCTTAAAATAAAATAAAATAAAGTCAAATTAAAGTGTTCCCCTGAAAATGTTTCTACCAAATTTGAATTCAATTCAAAGGGAATGAGTTAGGGTACTTGGAGTTAGAGTTTTAAGTTGATCAAACTTGAATTCAACTTTATTTCAATAGGCTAAAGGCTAGTAAAATATAAAATCATTATTAAATCATAAAACCTAGATATTACTTATTCTAAATGGACTCCATTGGAGCAATGATCTAAAATAAAAAGATCAAATATTAGAAACTTTAGATAAGTTCAAAATAGATCCATGAACAAATAATTCAACCAAATCAGGTGTGGATGACTTTTAAATAAAGATAATGTTCAAAACACTTCAATGGTACTCTGATCATATGAATTTTCAAATTTAGGGTATACATTTGCACAATTTAAGATAAGGGTCCCCATTTTTCATAAATGGGGGTATGTTAACCTCAATAAATGGTGGCTTCTAAGGGAAACATAGTAATATGTTAGAATTTAGAGACTCTATTTTAGACTAATAATTAAGCTACTTATTCCATTTGATCAATCACCATTATTACAATCAGTTCATGGTTAAAACAAATCTTGCATATGTAGAATTAGGATCAAACATCAAGACATAGCCATGTTATGTGTGTGCTTTGATTCCACTTACTAATTACCATAGGGTTTATAGAATTACTTATAGGTTCATGACTTTAACCATTAACATTGACTTTTAACATGTTTGGATATCCATTAAGAACCATATTTTAGCTCAAGGAAGGCTTGGGCATTGCTTTGTTTCTAGCTAGGAATTCATAGCCTTAATAGAGATGCCTTTGGCTCTACTCAAGGCCTTGATACATTTCCATATAGGTTTCCATGGTCTTAGTAGAGATTACCAAAATCACCTTTACTTATAAAGCTCTTGAATTTTGTAAGGTTCTTATTTTTTATATTTTTCAAGTCATTTTGACTTTCTATCAAAGCTTGGGAACTAGGTTAGTTAGGTTTTGGGACTTTCTCAAGTGTTTGATCTTTAGAAAATCATCCTTTGCTAGAAATTTGTCCCAAGAAATTAATGTTATTTAAATTCAATTATGAATGTATCCCAATAACCCAATCTTTCACCCTACATGTGCAATCTTTCTTAAGACCAAGCTTAGATCAAAATAAGGTTTATAATCTCAAAGAATAATTAACCTATTTATTATTATTTACTATTTTATTTAAACTAAAATTTTAATCTCATATTTAAATAATCCATGATCAACCAATGTTAGGAAACATACTTGCATTCTTGAACTATCGAGCTAATTTTCAAAATCTTATGAATCTTGAGCTAAGGAATGTCTAGAATAGACTTATTAAAATCAAGGAATAAATTAGAGAAAGCAAACACACCAAAAAAAAATATAAAGCAAAGAAAACAAGAAAATAAATATGTATAAACACTATGTACAAATAAGGGATAAGAAGGAAAGAATTATAAGGAAACTAATCTAGCCTACCTACATTAACTCTAACTAGTCTTACAATTTACTCCATGAAGACCCCAATCGGGACAATAGAGAAATTGTACTTGAGGTATTTCCCATTGGTGGGAAATGTGAACTCTCCTTATAATTCTTTTAGCTTGAAAGTGTTACCTCTAAATATCTTGACAATCTAATAGGGACCTATCCATAAAGGTGTGAATTTCCCATGTTTACCCTTAGGCTTAGATTCCTTATCCTAGAGAATAACTAAGTCTCCTTTCCTGAACACCTTTATTTTTTAATGTTTGTAAAACCATCTCTTGAATATGGTATGGTGTCTAATAAAATTGGTAAAATCCTCCTCTCTTTAATCTTTCATCTATATGATATCCATTAACCTTGAAATTGTAAATTCTTGTTCCTCTTCCATGTACTCTTGCATGAACTTGTATGTTGGAAATTAGAGGGCGATGGGGAAGATGGTTTCTTGGACATGAAATATAAAGAATAGTGATGCTTTTAAATATTTTTTTTATTCTATTTATATCTACCCAAAGGGCATACCTAAGTAGTTTATGTCATATTCTAGGTTTATCAGTTGTAGACTTACTTACAGCCTTCATCAAGTTCTTATTTTTTATTCAAATACTCCATTACCTTGAAGATAATTATTTTATGATAACTTTAGAATGATGATATTAAAATATTCTTATTCTATCATCTCAATAGATATAAAATTAGATCCATTATCACAGACTAGAGATATAGGTATCCTAAACCTTGTGCATATGTTTTGTTCTAAAAATTTATCACCTCTTCTATCCTATAGTATTTATTTTCCACTAATTCAATCCATCTAGTGTATTATTAAATATCAATTATAATGTACTCATTACCATAATATAAATTGGGTTTAATGACTCCCAAAACATCTAACCTCTATTGGGCAAAGGGTTTATCAATCATTATTGATTTTAGTGGCAGGTTGCCTTAGGTTCTTTAGTATTGAAGACTTGACATGAGTGGAACTCTTTCACATGATTTTGAACATTTTTGAAGATTGTAGACCACTAATAACTAGCCCTTTATATTTTGAGTGTCATTATCCTTCTAGATGGATGTCCACTTCCTAGTTTTTTATGAAAGGTGCTCATGATCTCAACTGCTTCACTCTCGGAGACACATCTCAAGTAAATTAATTCAAATTTATTCATGTACAAAACTTAATAATTATTTATAAAATGAATTACCTTGAGCTTTATGGCTCTTCTTTGTTCTTTACTTAACCCTGCGGGACAATAACCATTGATTAGTAAGTGGACAATGGGATGATACCAATCATTGGGTCTAAAACTTTATTACTTTACATGCATAACACATAGATTGGGATTAGTATTAGAGATCAATTTAATTGAACCTTAGCATATCATCAATTTGGAAGTATTCATCTCAATTTTATATTCTTGGAGCATAGACATCCACTTACCTCTCCTTTCTCTTAGTTCATTTTAACTTATCATGAGCTTAGTGGTAGGATTTGGTAGGATGTCATGCACCCTATTCCTAAGAATATAATGCCTAAACTTTTTCACTACTTTGACCAAATAAAATGCTTGTTTGTTAATCAAAGAGCAGCTAAAATTAACAGTTTTAAGGTTAGTGATCATAAAATCTATCGGATGGTCACATTCATATATATTCTGATTTAGAACTATAGCTATTATATGATCTAAATTAAAGGAGTAAAGATACAAATATTTAGTGAAGTCTAGACTTATCATTATAGGGCTTGTCTAATTACATCTTTGATGTTTTTGAAAGCCTTATTTTTCTCTTCATTCCAAGTGATCCTAGCATCTTTCATGATCCTCCCTATTTTTAGAAAAGATAGTTAGATCATCCATGTATATGATAATGTAATTACCTAAAAGACCTTGAAAAACATGATCCATATTCCTTTGAAAGGTTTCACCTACATTTATTAATCCAAAAGGCATTCTCTTATAAGCAAATGTACCCCACTTGGTAGTAAAGAAATATTCATTTTGTCTTCTTGGTTCACTAGCACCTGGTTATACCCTAAAAATACATTAAGAAAAAACATCATGGAAGAACCAAAAACAATTTGGATTACTTGGTAAAGAGAAGGTTGGGATAATTATCTTTCTTAGATGCTCTATTCATATTTCTAAAATTAATACATAGTATGATTTCACCATTTTTATTCATGACTGGTACTAAATTAGCTACCCAAGTAGAGTGCCTAATGGTAAACATAATCTTGGCATCTAAGAGCTTCTTGACCTCTTTGTATATTAGTGGTTCTAAGATTGGGTTGATAGGCCTCTGCTTTTGTCTAAAAGGTTTGTAGTTTTCCTTTAAAGGTATGGTATGAGTTATGACCTTTGGATCAAATATATCTAGGTCATCATAGGACCATGTTATGATATATTTATATTTGGTCAACATTTTTTTGTCTCTTTTAGACTCAATGCTTGTACAATATGTAACAATATTAACTAGTTGAGGTTGACCTTGAAAACCAAGATCAATTACATTATAATCCTTCCCACTTACTTTGAGAATCTTGGTAGCCTTAGCTAGTTTGCTAGAATCAAAGAGTCTCTATAAGGACATTATCATGCCTTTCAGGATATTATTGTCATTCAGGTAAAATACTTGTCATTGAATTTGCCTTCAATTATATCATCATCAAAGAGACTAGATTCATCAATAATGTGACCCTCAAACACTCCTAAACTAGTCATAAAGTCTATGATTTGTTGATCATCACTGAATACCTAAAATTGGTTGACATTATCTATCACTGAGGGACATGGGATTAATTCAATTTTAAGGATTTGTAACTTGGAACTTTGATTGGCATAAGGTTGGCTGCAGTTGAAACAAGTTCATCAGTAACTTTGTTTTCTTCCCTAAGGATTGGCAAAATGTTTAAAGCATAAAAACATTCAATTAAATTCCACACTCTAAATTTATACTTCTTGAGATAGGAAAACTTTTATTTATATTTACTCTTGACCTGATTAACCACTAGTTCAGAATCACCAAAAACTAATAGTTCATTGGCCTCATATTTGATTGAAAATTGTAATCTAAGAATAAGTTATTCATACTAAACCAAATTATTGGTGCATGAGAACTAAATTTTTTAAGAGCCATTTTATTATTTCCCAGTGGGATTGACTAATACCACTCCCTCTCCAGAACCTAATTTTCTTCTAGCACCATCAAAATAAATCTTCCATAGTCTAGGCATAACACAAGAAGCGTTAGATTTACATACCTTTGTGGTGTCAAGAGTGTAGACACCAAGATCTGAGTTAACCATGTTGACCCTCTCATTGATTACATTATACTCAATGATCATATACTTAATTTTAGGCTCTCTTTATATCTTGATTTGGTTGGGAACTCCCTTCCAAGTAAACCACATATGTGAATAATCTATTGACATATAACCATTCAAGCTTTGAGTCCAGACTCTACTTAATATCATCCCATAATAATTAGGTATGTCTACCACTTAGATATCAACAAACTATTATATCCTTGGATCTAAGGCAATCTACATGTGAATATTCAATAATTCACCAATCACTTTGACTCTTGATTTATCTAATTAAGTCACAACTCTATCAAATTTAATGGGAGTCAAACCTAATTGTTCACAAATACCCATAGGCATAATATTTGTAGATGCACCAGAGTATAATAAAAAATTATGCAAATTCTTACCAAATATCCTAATTGTAATTAGGAAAAGAGGAACATCTATCTTGATTTTGTGTATTGCAATATTAGCATATGCAAATTTTTAAGACTTATCAGGCTTCTTAGATAAAGATCCCAATAATAGATCCCTTTGTTCTATGTTTTGAGTAAACTCATGAAAAATAATGTTAGCTTTGATATTTTTCATGTCCCTCACTATATTATATCTAGTATTGTTATAATAATTAGATGCATCAACATTATGCTTAGAAGTACTTCCCTTAGGAGGCTCTAAATTATTATCTAAGGTAGTATCAAGAGGAATCTCAAATTTGTTTGGAGGATTTGAAGTGGTCAATGGTAGATTTTTATCCCTATTTATTAGAGGATAACTCTTCTTTAAAAATTGTTAAAAATCATGAATCTCTTCAAGAATATCCTCAGGCTCATTGTCCTCTTGGAAAGGGAACTCAAATGTCTAGTTGAATCAATAAACCTAGATGACCTTGAAAATATAGATGTACTTGAATCAAAATCCTTATTAGGGATAACTTTAAAATTATCTAACTCTTATTTAAAGGCTTCAAAATCATTAAAAATATCAACATAATCTATCTCCCCATGCTTAGAAGTGCAATGAACTCTATAATAGCTTGGTAAAGTAACATCAGCAAGATTTATATCAAGCACATTCTTGATATCAAATGGATCATTATTTTTATTGTTGTGGTAATTATCATTCTAAAAAATTTTAGTGGGCCTATTGAACCTTTGAAAGGGGAAATCCCTACCAGATCTCTCTCTAGTATTACCGACTTGATTTTGTAATTGAAGGAAGTCAGTACTAAAATTTTAGACCATTTTGTCGATAGAGTCACTCTCATTCTTTGGTGCCTTAGAATTATGAACTTGATTATTAGTACTAGCTATAGGCATTAAATATTTCTAATCATGTGGATGAGATCCATTGGTAGCACTATTTAGGAATCCTAGGTTTTGAGTAAGATGTGCATGCCTCAAAGGTAGTTGGTTTAAAACTAGAAGTTGGTTCAAGGTAGACATATTTTGGTTAGCACTGGGAATAACATTTAGAATAGGTAAATATGGATTGACATTATTAATAGAGTATTCCAATTATCCTTGGGGTTGTATTTGGTCATTAATGATCACAACCTCTGCATAAGCTAAAGCTAATGTATTCATGGGCCCAACAACTCTCTTTATAAACATAAAAGTCATGGGGTCCAAGGAATCCTTATAGATTTATAAATTTAAGGCTTCATTAGTTTTTTAAGGAGTTATGGTCCTACTAAACATTTTTTGGAACCTAGCATTGAAGGTTCTTATGGGATCATTTTCATCTTTTTTCACCGTGGTGAATTGTTGGTATAGGACACAAGGACTAATGATTTTACTAAATTGATCAATGAAAACATTATTAAAGTAAACTTAATTGGTAATTTAATATTTATAAAGGTTTATAAAATATTCATATGTAGCATATTTAAAAGTAAAATAGAATAGTCTACATGTTATATCTTCATAAGTCACATTCAACAATCTTAAAGTAGCTTTGAAACTCTTAATGTGTTCTTCATCAATTATAATGCCACTAGGATTAAATTTTGGAAAATAATTTTTAGGATTATGAGGAAGTTCATAAACCACACCTAGTACATTGATTGAATAACCACCTCACCAGGTCATACCTTGATATGAATTGAACATAGGAGCACCCTGAATTGGTGAAGTTGGCAAAGATTTTAGAAGTGTGTGCTTACCTTTGTCTTGCCTAGATTTCCTATGAGCTTATAATGAAATTAGAGGTTCTCTAGTATTTTAACATGACCTTGTCCTAATTATTGGTAATTCTATCTTTTGGGCCTTGAATCCTATTTAAAATACAATGTTTCAATTTTATCTTTGTAGATAATAATGATCAGACTTGCACATTAAGTTAATTTTACAAATATTCATATAAAGGATGACAAACGATAGCAATATTTAACTAATTTATCTCAAATATTTATCCACATGTAAGTATGATTGATATTTACATGTTTAAGATAAAATAAAAACAAATTTGAAAAGGATCTACCAATATTTAATCAAAACAACTATTACTAACCTCAATCCTATTGAATTGACAAAGCTTAAGCCATCTTTACCATAATTAAGTATATACCTTCAAATAATGTTGATCTTTGTCTAAAGGAAGAAAAAATATTGGTCTAAGACCATAAATATCAATGATACTTATATAATTGAGCAAATAATGACATAATTGTGCAAATATTACACTAATATTTGAACACAATTCACAAGAATCAGCAAAGATACGTCAAATCTACAAAGATCTAATTTTCCCTTATTCTAGCACTAGTGACGCCCCTCCTATTGATGCCTAAATATGTATCACAAGTTCCCATAGTGTTCAATAAGACTTCTCATTTTATAATTATAAGAATTCAGCTCATGAGTTGTAGCTTTTGATAATCCTATTATCTATTGATAGAATAGAGGCAAAGCAAGTGGACTATTTCAAAATATTTATAATGTTTGGTGGTTGGGAACCACCATGGCCAAATAGTTTATATATGCAAAATATGAAGTATGTTATGATAATAACAATGAATTATGATCAAGAACTAATATAAATACTAATCTAAGATGGATATTTACAATTAAAATTAATCTAGAGTGATTTGGTTAAAAAAGGAGTAAAAGGAAAGGTAAGGTAGAGAAGAGATGTTATTGATCTTCATTCCAAACATCATGACAAAGTTCAAATATCATCTAGACATGAACTTAACCAATGTAGGACATGAAGTAGAATAAGCTCAAATCCTATCACACATCAAGAAAAAAATCTAAAGATGGTATGAAATAATGGAAATAAGAACCATATTCACTTTAAATATCTACTCCTACAAGCAAATAGCAAAAGCCCAAATGCAAGAAGACTAAAGGAAATGAAATGAACCTAAGAACTTTCAATTAACCTAGCATTGGCGCAAGTTAACAACTCTTGATTCAAAGGTGCACATCAATAATTCATAAGAACAATTCAAATCTAGAAATTAGAATAAATAAATGAGAGAGAAACCAGGATAACAAAAGACATAAGCAAATTTGGGCAATCTTTATAGAATTACTTTCTTATCTTAATTGATCAAAAGTTACAATTGGTTTTGGCTCTAAGGACTCCCCCTTTTTTACAATTGACAATGCTCCTTTTATAGGATGTAAGGAACCATTTTTTAGTCCTATCCAATTACAAAAGTATAAGTGTTAGGATAATTGTCCTTTCTATAAATGTTCTAGAATACACTAGACATTACCTAATGGACTAATCTTAGGCAATGTGTTTTACAAGCTACACATGCCTTTATAAATATAATATTCCACTTTCAAAATGTACAATTATTAGCTATAGGAAGAATATTATTAATTCAACTAATCTTTGGGACCCTTGTGCTACTAAATTCCCATGCTAATGTTGTAGGGTCTTCATTGGTATTTGATGATGCTACTCAATTAGCACAAGGTCGATAATTGGTCTCATGAAGAGCTCTTTCATTCAACCATTTAGTCTCTCATGGTCTTTATTTACCCTTATTAATGCCTTTTAATGTTTTTGGGTTTACTTAGTCTTTTCATTTATAGTTAGGATCATGTCTATGACTCTACTATTATCCATCCCATATTTTCCTTGGTTCTTGCTCCTCACTTCTTCCATGACCAGGTTAGCTCTTTGCTTAAGCTCCTCATCAGTGATGAGACTTATGGAGCTGAGTGTAGTTGGCTTAGTGATCATGGTCCTAATAAAATGAGACTTATTGTCACATTATTACCAATACAACTAGCTCTTAAAACCATTCCCTAAGTTATTACTCCTCCCTTGCACACTCCTATAGTATTTTTCCTCTTTTCATCCCTCTTTCTCTCACCTTGATCCTCCTTTCACCAGTTGAGTATACTAGGTCAACTAGGTCAACCCTATATACTTTTCAACCTATGATTATTGTAGAGGTTTGATTACATCAACCCTTTACTATTTAGGGGTAGTTTTCACTTAGAGTTTTGTTATACCTTCAATTGACCTAGCTTGAGACCTAGTGATTTATCTCTCAAAAACATACAAGGTCGACTAAGTCAATCCCATACAATTGACATATTCGAAAGGATTTAGGGTGAGATATACCTATAAATACAATATCATTTTATCATTATTTTAATATGTAATCAATATTAATTATTCACTCATGATTCTTTGAAATTTTCTCTTCCACCATTCTACTTCAGGAGTCTTAGCTTAGGGTTTCTACTTAGATAATCTAGTTTTAAGGATAAGTTCTAGATGCTTTGGCATTTTGTAGTTATCCTTAAAAATAATAGTAAAATCTTGTGAAGCCCCTTTAGCCAAGGGAGAGATTGCATCTTGATGGGTTTACATTTAGGTAAGTATATTCTAACTTTGTTCTCCTCTCTTTAGTAGATACAAGTAGCATAAGTATTGGCTTGACTAATATTACTCTTCATATTCCATGTAGTAGGGTCTTAATCATACTTAGCTTACTTGAGATTCTCTTATACATGTTTTATTTCTTTATTAACCCCTCATGTTGTGCCATAATTTTTGGTGTGCACTAGATTAGATTTACTTTCTTGTTTATTAGAATAGAGTGAACATTAAACCTAGGATTCATTTAGGGTTGTTGTGTTATTGTGTTAGATTTTAGGATTTGGACCCTTCCTATCATGGTATATTGTGATAAATGATCCCCTAATTGGGTTTATTATATCCCCATATTGGTCATGCCCCCACTTAATGAATGTATTCCCAATTAGAAGTGTAGGTGCTCTATCTTCTCTAAGCTAAGATTGATTTATAAACATGATGCATTTTTGATTACGTATATTCTGGTAAACCTGATGTGAACTAATTCTTATAGGATTTATTCACCTTATTTATCTATTTCATTATTTCATCATTATTTTTATCATATATTTTTCATGCTTGATCAACTCTATTGACCCGATATCTAACTTTTATGCACAAAATCTTAGGTACAAGCTACTAGATTGACTTAGTCAACCCAGTACAATTTTTTGGATTTTTAGACATCCAATCTAGACTAATAGGTCAACATAGTCAACCCTATACATTTTTAAGCACTCAGCAACAAGTTTATATAAATCTTGATTGACCCATTCAACCCAGTTAGCAAAATTTGCATGCATATATCAAGGTTATTGAACAATAATATTCATTCTCTACATTTATAATCCACCAAGGTTCCTTTATATCTCTTTGTCTCTTTATTTACTATATTTCATTTTATATTTTATAGTCTTTAAAACTAACCTTACACTATCAACTAGATCAACCTTATTGACCAAGTTTTATGTTCTATGTGTTTTCTAAATAACTGGGTCGACTCTACATACCTTGTTCATTTTTAGACCTTGATTTCATAGTACAAGTTTGACCCTGTTGACCCTATTTTATATTTTTTTCATACATTGTTGACTATATCCACATTGTACCTTGTTTCAAAGTTGGAATTAAATTTTTATGTTAGTAATTATCTCACGTTTTCTTTTCTTTTTGCTTGCATGCTTATAATAGATCACATAACTTAATTAGGGGGTTTTCAATTAATTATTTAGTTCACTATTTTCTATTTTATGCACACACAGCCAAATCACAAAATCTAAATAAGAATTTTAAACATTTGTCTACCCAAGGCCAACCTACTTAGATTTCATCACCAAGGGGGAAGCTGAATTGATACTCTAGTCAAGTATAAAGTGTGGTTAATGGTATATTCTAGATAATCACCTAACACCCTTATTACTATAGTGTGTGAAGTGAGGGGTTAAGTCCTAATACCAAGCCTGTATCATTACCATTATAGTCCCTTTCAACCCAAACTACCTAAAACCATCCTTAGATTGTCATTTTATTTCCTTGTTTATAGCCAATTTCCTATCACATTTAAAATCATATCTTAATAATCTAATTAACATTTATGTTGACCAATTATTTATCTCTTTACTTTATAATTTTATTGCTTTCTTTTTACTTAATTGTATTTTGTATTTCAAAAACTTTCATTAGATAGTGTTGGTGCAAGGTTTTGGGATGTGTGCTTTAATTAGATTTTCTAGCATTAATCAAATTGACTTTGTGTTTCCTTTATATCATTTATTTTCAAATTAATTTTAAAATTTATCTTATTTCATTTCATAACCTATTATAGGATTCTTAATTTTCCCTATCTATTGTACTAGGTTGACCTAGTCAACCTTGTATATTTTTCTAGCATCTATTCACTATACTGGATTGACCCAATTGACCCTATACTATTTTTAGTCCCTATTCACTCTTTTTCCAACCTTTTTTCATTATATTGGTTCAACTCAGATGACTCAATATATTTTTTAGCCCCTAATTTCTCTACTAAGTTGACTTAATATACTTTGTACCTTTTTATGCTTTCTTTATTTATTGATCCAATTCTCTATTTTTTATTCTTAGCATTTTGTTCATTTATCTCAAACATCATGTCCCCTATCAAAATATTCTTGGACAACTTGAATCCATTTAGACACTATATGGGGTTCTCTTTGATTCTTATATTTTCCTATTTTTCTTCCTTTTTCTAGTTGTTAGGGCATCTTGTGATATCCATCCACACATTTCTCTAGCCTTTGGGGCATCTTGTGATTCCCACCCACATATCATTTCATATTTTGGGGCATTTTTTAATTCCCATCCCTACATCTAATTACCCTTTGGGGCAACTTACGATGCCCATTCTTATTCTACATGGCATGATACCAAACAAATTAAACTCTAAGAAATCTTTTGAGACACATAGGCTTGTCTCTCACATGCTCATCCTTAATATAGCCATTAATGTAGGATCCATTTCCTTCTTTTCATGATTTCCATCTACATCTATTTAACACTTTTTGTAGGTTAATTACATGGGTCTCTCCCTCTATAGCAAGTTTATTCTTTTCACAAACCTTTAATCTTCCCTTTTGGTCTTTTGGTTTCTGGATGTACCATAGTCTTCTTTATCTCCTTACATTTTCTCTTTTGGTACCCCTTGAGTTTTTATTTTGTGAGTTTCAGTATAAGACCATGGATAGGACCCAAAATTCCCCATAAAATTACCATATTTTACTTATTTTCCCTTACTTTATCTTTCACTTGCTTGTTAGCACCCCTTGGGTTTCTCTTTTATGAAGTTTTAGTATAAGACAGCATATAAGACTTGTCCCTCCTCATAAAATTACCATATTTTCATATTTTTACATCCTTGTTCTTAAAATTTATCTTTTTCTTATTTTTTTAGATGGAATATGCACAATAATCTATGTTATCATGGTTTCCTCCATTTCCCTCATTCTTATATAACTAATCACACTTTAATATCTTTATATCTATTTTTACCCTTTATCACATTTTTTGTAATTTGAAGTAATTCAAATTGTTCCATGTGTCACTCCTCTTTATTTCACTCCACATTAGATAAAATAGGGTCAAATTCAAGATAAAACTTTTATTTCACCAAGATTTACAAGAATCTTAGACCCCATACTCTTTGAAGTTTCTCTTTCTTAGCAACCTTGTCCCAAGTATTCAAATTAAATTCATCTTTAGCACCCATGTTTGGTTTTCCAAACTTGTATAGAGGAGGAATATAAAAATCCATTAATAAAGTTAAAATACAAATCATTGAATCAAAAGGTAATGATATCTAAAAGGCAACATACAAATCTCAAAATTCAAATTCACACCAAAATATGTGATTACAAGAACATCTCCTATTTATAATCAAATCTCAAACTCCATGGTTGGCCACACATAGAGCTGAGGTCCTTTGGGATATGGTAGGCCAATAGATTGGAATAGAGGATTTCAAAAAACTCTATGGTGTTACCTACTTTCTCATGCAAGTACCCAATCTTTGTAGTAGACCAATGGATCTATAAGGGGTCCTAAAGAATGGGGAACACAATGTGGGAAGGTAGGTATATTTTAATTTTCATGCATATAGCCTTCATGGGATGATCTATATACTAAATTTGTTGATCTAAGACTTGTGTGGCTAATAGAAGTTATTCATAGTCTTTAAGGTTAAAATTCATCTTGTTTTAACAAACCTAATTTGAGTGTTTTGACTTTGATAAAGAGTTCATCTACCTTGGTTTTTCCTTCATTCTCCCCTCCACCCATTTCATTTTCCCCCTTGATAGGAAAATTATGATTCCAAATCTATTTTTACTTCTTTAATTCATTTTTCTTCATCTCTTAAAAACATGATAACACTAATTTGTTTTCTTTTTATCTATCCTTAGAGCGAAATAATATGTTTGAGAAACTATGGATTACTTTCTTTTTCACCATAAAAATTACATTTCTAGACTTATCTTACTTTTCCTTTACCATTTATCATTTTTTATACTTTTTTGCTATTATGGACACTTTATTTCATACACTTTTTCAATTGTTGAGTGAGGTTGGCTTGTTACTTCTCACTTGATAATGTTGTTTTCCCTTTTATGCACCTTTTTCCATTATTAAGTGATATAAGGATTGTTACTTCTCACTCATCAAAGTTATTTTACTATTTTGTTTCTTCTTTTACCATTGATGTTTGATTTCCATCTTTTTTGACATGTATCCTTAGTTTGACTTGGTGAGTTTACCTTTCTTACTTAAGGATAACTTGTTTGACTTTTTGGTCTTTAGTAGATTGGGAGTTTTGATTACTCAATTTACTCTTGTTTTTTTTGACTTGGTCATTTGGTCTAACATATCACTTGTCACCCCATATTGCCAAATTTCCAAGTACATCCCATCCTCATAGCACCAACTATCTTGGCTTTTCTTATATTTGTTGGGTTTTTCTCTTTAGTTTTGTATATTAGGTTTGTCAAAAGCAGTCTATACACCCTACATAATCAAAACTAACAACAACAAAAGATAATAATCCCATGATAAAGGTAAGTCAAGGTACGCATTAAATTTAATTTTTAGTTATTTACTTTTAGTTATTTTTACTTTTAAATACTATAACTTTTTTTAGCATCAACATTGTGTGTTACTATGTTCTTTCTTGAAACACCATCCACTTTTGCACCTTAGTAATACGTGATGATATTCAAGTGGGTAATATTTATACACATTATATTTTTAACTTTTATCAATTACTAATGCTTTACATCTTGCATGAACCTATTGAAACTCAATCTCTCTGAGTGCATGCCTTAAGGGGTACACTGGGAAAGGGGTAGGTAGACCTTCAATACTTCATAAGATTAGTGTCCCTTATTTCAAATTTATTACCAATCTAACCAACTCTTAAAAACATTCCCTAAGCTATCTTCCTCCCTTGCACACTCCTCCAATTTTTTTCCTTTTTCCATCCCTCGTTTTCTCACATCAATCCCCCATTCATCAGTTGAGTATACTAGGTCGACCCTATACGATTTTCATCCTCTGATTACTATGCAGGGTCAACTAGGTTAACCCTATACTATTTAGGGGTATTTTTCACTTAGATATTTGTTATCCCTTTAGCTGACCTAACTTAGGACCTAGTGATTTATCTCTCAAAAACATATAGGGTTGATTGGGTTAACCCCATATAACTAACATATTTAAAATGTTTTAGAGTGAGATATACCTATAAATATAAGATCATTTGATCATTATTTCAATATGCAATCAAGATTTATTATTCATTTGTGCTTCTTTACAATTTGTTCTTCCACCATTATACTTGAGGAGTCTTAGCTTATAGTTTCTACTTGGAGAATATAATCTTGTGGATAAGTCTTAAATGCTTTGGCCTTTCTTAGTTGTCCTTAAAAACCACAACAACCTCTTGTTAATCCCATTTATCTAAGGGAAATATTTAGTCTCGATGGGTTCACATTCAGGTAAGTATATTCTAACTTTGTTATCCTCTCTTTAGTAGATAAAAGTAGCATAAGTATTGGCTCAAATAATATTACTCTTCATATTCCATGTATTAGGGTCTTACTCATACTTATCTTAATTAAAATTCTCTTATACATGTTTTTATTACTTTACTAATCCCTCATGTTGTGCCACAAGCTTTGGTGTGAACTGGATTAGATTTACTTTCTTGTTTATTAGAATAGAGTGAACATTAAACCTAGGACTCTTTAATCATTTTTGCATGATTTTGATAGACTGTAAGATTTTTAACCCTTTCTATCATGGTATATTATGAAAAATTATCCCATAATCAAGTCTAATGGATCCCCATATTGGTCATGCCCCCGCTTAACAAATATATTCTCAATTAGAAGTGTAGGTATGCTCTATCTTCTCTAAGCCAAGATTGATTTATAAACATGATTAATTTTTGATTTCATACACCATTTATCTCATCAATATTCTTTATATTTAACTTAGGGTCAGGTTTTTTACTTTTCAACTTTAATATTGCACTATTGATCTCATTCATCTAGGCAAACATGGATCGTTGATCTTGAGAATAAAGATAATGTTTAAGTCAGTGCTCATGAAACATAAAATTTAATCTAAAGGCTTAGACTAATGTTTTTATTTATATTAATAAATATAAATAAATATTTATTCTAAATTCTTAATCTAAGTTAAAAACATAGTAAAGGGGACCCCACACATAATAACAAGATATTGCATAAAGTCTTAGGACAAGTCCTTTTGGGCTAAGTCTATAGACATAAAAAAAGGTCTCGATGGTTATTTAGACCATGTAGAAAAAGGGACCAAATGGCTCATTAAAATAAAGAGATAAAATGAAAAAAAAATTAGACTAACGTTTGGTCATATTAATAAACATGACTAAACCTTTGGATAAAAATAAAATTAAGTCTATGGCATAATAAAATGGACCCCAAATTTAGTTAGACCAGGTTAAGATAAAATGGAAAAAATGAGGCTTGACACATGAATATCTTAGGATAAATACTTTAGAATAAGGTCTTGATCATGTTAATAAACATGACTATGACCTTAGGATAAAATAAAACTAAGTCAAATTAAAGTGTTCCCATGAAAATGTTCCTTCCAAATTTGAATTTAATTCATAGGGAATGAGATAGGGTACTTTGAGTTAGGATTTTATGTTAATAATAATTTAATTAAACTTTATTTAAATAGGCCAAAATCTATTAAAATATCAAATCATTATTAAATCATAAAACCCAAATATTGCTTATTCTAAATAGACTCCATTGGAGATGTGACCTGAAACATAAAGATCAAATGTTAACAAGTTTAGATAAGATAAAATCAAATCCATGAATAAATATTCCAACCAAATTATGTTTGAATGACCTTCAAATAAATATAATTTTCAAAACACTCTAATGGTACTTTGATCAGATGAATTTTCAAATTTAGGCTACACATTTTCACAATTTAAGACAAAGGTCCCCCATTTTTTAGAAATGGGGGTATGTTGACCTCAAAAGTATATAATTTTTATCATCCATTATTATCTAATTTATTTACATATTTTTTTTACATTTTTCATTCATTTATTATATTTACTTACAATGTTTACATATCTCATCTTTTGTGATGTGTTTTGCATTCAATCTTACCATTTACTTTATTTATTAATTTTAAATTCTCTATCTACTTACCAGTCTATAATTTTACATCTATCATTATTTCTTAGAATGTATTTTCTCACATTTGTTAAAAAATAATAATTCATACATCATACATTTTCTCATAGCATACAAAATAATAATCACATATGATATAAATAAAATACAACTATAGATAACACCCATGAGTCATATTGAAACACATATCTATATATGCATGGCTCAAAATAATTATATGCTTAATGATAAAAACTAATACATAGTAAAAAAATAGAATTAAGGATAAGGTCCATCATGTCTATCTAATGGTAGATGTGTTAAACTAGCCATAGATGATTGAGATTGCCCTTTCTATATAGTCCATTATAGTGATTATGTCTATGGTCATAGACCATCCACTTTCCCTTTTAAATTGGTAATTTGAGCCTATAATATCAATACCTACCCAGTTGTATCTAAATGAGTGGCCCTATCCTAAACCACCACCTACCATGCTTGTAATTCTCCTTGGTTAACTTCTATAATCTCCATCTAGTAATATTTATATCTCTCAAGTACCCTCCTCAACCAACCTAAACCAGTTAGCATAGAATTTCATTGAAGGAACCAACACATCAATAAACTACATAGTATAATTGTGTCATATCATGTCATCCAAAATGTCATGGTGGGTAATCTCCACCATAGTCCTTCATTGGGTCTCCTATGTCATAGCATTTGCAAATTACAAACCAAAGTAACATCTAATCTCATATGTAATCCAAAACCTAATACATTTATATAGCATATATATATCTATATATACAAGTAAAAAATCAATATAAACACATTTTACTCACCCATAGTAGCACCATCATCTTTCTCTCCTAACACCTCTTGGGTACCATGCCCTTGAGGAGGCATAAAGCCTATATAATACCCTAGTTAAATGGCATGTGCATGTCATGATATACTAAATATATATCACACTATCATATAACTAAGAGTTGTAATAGATATAGGATCCCCCTAATAAAACTACAGTTGTGGCTATGGTCATGGATGAGCCTACAGCTTTCAATGCCTCTATGGTTGTACTAATGGAAGTGTTGTGAATGTTCTTGTTTTTATTTTCATTCAACTAAAACTAATATTCCTCATTTTTAAGCATTATATCATAATTTTCACCTCTATTTTCATCTCTCCACCCCAGGATAATGAGGTCATATGATAAGTACCTTAGCCACTACCTATCCACCTCCCATGCGACACCATTCCCTTGCATGATGAGCCCAATATATTGGTTCCATAAGAAGAGTTGTTCGGTGTGGATTTCCAAAATAACCTAGTGTATGATAACATGGTTGAGGCTCTATATACCATGGATATTGAAGGGTGATCATTACTTGTGCTTATACCTACACATTATATGGCCATGATGGCCAAGCATAAATAGTGCCCACATATAGTTTCCAAATGATCTACCCAAATTAAATTGTCTACAATGATAGTACATCATTAATTGCTTGTAAATTATTATCTTTTACTTATATATAATCTCATGAGATGGCATCATCTATGACATGGGGAAACCCTACCAATCTATACATAGGGAAACACTTATAAATCTAGCTCCCCAAAAATAGTCTATTGGCCTCTACATAAAATTTTGCATAAATTAAAAACTAACTATACCCAAATAACCAAACCTAAATCATGTAATGTGTTATGATCTAATATATATTGACATAGGTCTATTATATATAATGTCACTCTACCACCCAACTTATGATAGATCACTCAAGTTTTTATAAGTCTAATAATCACCTTATGAATATCCAAAATGGTCAATATATATAAATAAAATAAACTTATGTACAATCATCTCTCATTATACTTATTTGACCCCAATCCCACACAAATAAGGCCTTTCTCTCATCAAAGGAATCTAGGGTATTACACACCATAGATGTGCCCATAACATGTAAGTCTAGAAAATCATGAACATACTCCAACGTAATCCCCACCTTGATGGTATCCCCATCCACCACCCATTGTAATGTATTAATTATACTCTCCCATGCTCTTAATAAAATATTAACTAGATTTACACTGAGTGAAATCCATTATATCTCCATAATCATGTCAAATCCAAGTGCAATCAAATGAGCTCAATCAATTATAGGTAACTAATTCAATAAATTGGGTAACCATATAACATCTAGTAGTCTCCATAATATTTAACACCTCTTAAAAAAATAAAAAAAATAAAGCAAAAATGAAAGATCTGTCAAAAAGTTCAAATAAACTAGACATAAAAATAGTATCAATTTTTATTTCAAATTAACTACTTCATCAACTATGTACCTTACTACATCAACCATCTTATTTTCTAGACTATATCAGCCACGTGTCTTACTACATGGGCAATCTCTAATTTAGCACTATATCAATCATAACCTACTATATAAACTATTTTCCTATACTACATTGGCCTGTATACACACTATTGGCCATCTCTTGAAATTATTATATGCCTTCAGCCACATGTTTAACTACATCAACTAGGATAATTTATGACACCATCAACCAAAATATACATCATCAACCATTATAATTTTTTATAATATATCAACCACATTCTATGACATTGGCCACAACTAGTTCAACTAAATCAACCAACTTAGACAATATCAATTAATTTTAATTATCCTCAATTTTTAACTATATCAACCTGACCCTATTATTCAATCTACATGGTGATTTTTCATTAGGCCATAATAAATTCTCTTTACCTACATTTTGAATTTTCATCCCCTACTCATTTCTCATCCTATTTTAAACTCTAAACCTACACTTGTTGGGTAAATTTGTATTGCATGAATTTTCTTTGGTGCTTACTTTTCTTAATCTACTCCATTTTTATCCAAAATGTTAAAAATTCAGAATTAGTTCACCCTATACATGTACCATGTCGATCGAAGTTATGACATGTCCACTAGCTCATCCACCTCCTCGTGTGCAGCCCATCATCTCTCAATTTGATATATTTTGATACATAAATTTCTAGTTTCCAAACATATCAAATGCATAAATGATTAGTAATCTACCTTTTATAATAAATATTTATAATTTCATAGCCTTTAATTATTTACCAATAAATTTCATATTTTGCTCATATCTTTGTTTCCATAGGACCATTTAACAAACTAAAAGAAGCCTTGAAATCGTAGTAAGATAGATAATTTTTAAATGCTAATAGAGTTTTTTGTTTTAAAAATTCAAAATTTCTCTTATTTTTAGGTACACCTTCTACTCTGCACATTAGGCACCCATCATCATCCACTACACACAAGATTCTTTTCAACAACAATAAGGCAAGTAAAGGTATGTATTTATAGTTTATTTACTTTCATTTATTTTTCATTTGATACTATATTTTTTATCTCAATTATTGTGTTACTATTCCCAAATCACCATCCCATGTTACACTTTGGTGACACATGATGAGATTTAGGTGGGGATTATGTATACACACAATATTTTAAAAATTTATCATATACTGACAGTTTCTCTCTTGAAACAACATATCAAGTTTCAATCTCTCTAAGTTCATGCCTTAAAGGGTGCACCAGGAGAGGTGTGGGAAGACTAATGGTACTTCATAAGAGACCTTGTTATTTATTTATCATTCTTATATTCATTCTAGCTTCCCCAGATTTGATCCACTAAGTTATCTCCTTCCATATGGCATCCTCTAACTATTTAAAGACTTATATTTTCTCACTATGTCAGCTTGTTCAATTTAGTTCAAACCATTATCCATCCCATCCCAACTACATCAATCATATTAATGTAGTTCTAAACATTCTAGTACACTCTTTGTAATTAGGTCAGCATGACCAACCTAGTTTGAGGTTAGTCAACCCATTTAGGACTAAATAAATCTAATTAATATTATCATTTAAATATCCATAGGTATTAATTTCATTCATCATTATAAATACAATTCAACATTTCAATCCAATAGATATGAATATTCATTTTCAATTTTAATTTCTTGCACTTTTACCTTAAGTCTACATTTTGAGGAGTTGTTACTTAGATCTTATCTTGGATGGAAAAGAATATTTTGGATTCTTGTATAGAATATGAGGATTTTTTTTATCCTATATCTTGATTCAATTATTGATATCCTTATAACCACAATAATATATTTCAAAGTACCATTGGCTAAGAGAGAGTTTGAGGCTTGACATGTCCTGTTCAAGGTAAGTATATTCTAACCCTAACTTTTTTTTTGATAGATTGAAGTTGTATAATTTATTTTTTAATGATTGTATATCTCCTTATTTTAATTCTCTCTACACTTAAACTTATTATGGTTATAATATTATGTAAAATTTCCATTTATACATCTTAAGTAGCCTAGGTCCCCATTTGCCTACCATGGCTCCTTGCCCATTTAAATATGTTTCTAGCCCTTCCCCTTATTTACATTTCTTTATTTTTATATTTTATTAATTTATAAATAGATACATAGTTAGTGATATTGTATTATTTTGATTACCTAGAGACTTTGGAACCCTTTCTCTTAACATCATGTTGTAGGTGCTCCCATGACTAGGTTTAGTGGATCCATTGGTCATATCCCAATTTCATTAAGTTCAATGGGATATACTTGACTTACCTTTTCTAGGTTTTGATCTTTAGATAGGATATTTTTAGGTCAATCCTAGTTCATTTCCTATACCTATCTTATCATACTCTCCCTTGCATCAATGGGTTTGCAGCTACATCATAATTAGATGAACAAGAAGGTAGTTATCATATTCATGATATAAAATTCACATGATAATATACAAATTAAATTACCCCACATAATATCATAACATCCATTTATTTTAAAGATAATTAATTCCACTAATTTTATGACATAAGGATATAAAACAAGATAACAATAATTAACTATTATAAAACATATAAAGAAAATTATTCAATAAACCACATACATGATTACATAGTAATAAATTAGTATTTCCATTATTAATTATGCTATATAAGACCAATCACACGTGAGTACCTTCAAAATATACAACTTATAAAGTGGGATGTGACAAGATCTTGAAATCCATTAATTTTTATTTTGAGGATCAAAATATTTGGAGAAACCATGAACTACAAATAAATTGTAAAATTTTGGTAATAAATAGGGATTAAAATAGTCCTTGAGGACTTAAATAATAACTCTTCTAAGCTATGGATATTAGCTCTAATAATAGAAGACTACACTTAATTTATCTCTAGGAATTCCTCAATTGTAATATATCACATAATAAGAGAGGGGGTGGTTAATTTGGTTGATCACCTTGTAAACTTACACATGAACTTAACTCACAAAACCCTCCTTGAAGATAATATCATCCCCCTCATCAAGTCAAGGCTCAATGCAATAATATTATGTGATGCAAAATAAATTTCAAGGACCATTTGAGATCTCCCCATAATCATTTGTGAGAAATTTTTTTGGATATAATTAATTTTATGGACATTTTATGAGGAAATATAATTTTTTGGATTTCTTTATATTGAATGGCCTTGTTATCACCCATAAGTGCACCCTTGTAAGAACATGTGCCTACTCTCACTCTTATTGATACAATAATATATCTCCAAGGTTTGGGTGACCTTATGTTGGAGATAACATCTATATAAGGTGTTAGTTACTTTTATTAAACTCGCCCACAACTATATAAACTCTCTCAGGGAGTGATTTCTTGACTAGGAAAAGGGTAAAAGGAGCAATGCTAAAGCTGAAAATGGAAATAAAAATTAAAAATTTGGGGTGATGCAAAAATGTGAAATTTAATTATGTAGATACTTAAGACAATTTAGAATCTAAATAAATTTCATATATTCACTTACTTATCATATAATTACTCTTGCATTAGTCTTACACATAGAGGTCTTGACTAACACTCACACTAGCTTGAAAGGAATGAACAAAAGTTGAATTCACTTCCAAATTAGGTAGAAATAAAATTTTAAAACTTGGTATGACCTATAATATTTCTTATTTTCTACATAAATATGAATAATTTATACATAAATATATTAAAATAGGTCATTCACTAAGTTAAATCAATGAATATTAAGTATGCACTTCATGAATAACTTGAAAATGGAGGAAAATTTAGCACTTTATTGCTTCAAAGGTGATGTAGTAAAGAAATTTGGTAGAGTTTATGTAATAAAAAATCATAATCTCATCATAAAATTCTCAAAAATAAAATACATATAGAAAGGAAAAAGAGAGAGAGGACACGAAGCAGCCCTAAATTGGATATGAGTCCCTTGTCTAGTCCAACTTCACTCCTACTTCAAACTAAAACTAAATGAAATTCAACTGAACCTTCAAACTTCACCAAAACATCTTCCCAAATTCCAACATAGTAAATTTAGAGTTTAAACAATCTTATCTTAGAGTATGTCAGAGTATGATAAAGAGAGATGTTTGAAAAGTCAATGGTTCTTGCATGCAATGATTATATTTAGTCTTGAAGAGGTATTTTACTATCTTTAGTTAACTCCTTTTAAATTTGCACTTAACTCTTTTTGATCTTGCATGAATCTTGGAATTTTAATTTAGCTACCTTTATTGTGTCTTGTAGTTTTACTTGACTTATCTTGACTTTTAACTTAGAGTTTGACTTGAGCTTCTTGACTTGCATCTTGTAGTTTGACCTTAGTTATCTTCACTTGCATCTTGCATGCATGTTTCTTCTTTTGACTTTCTAAAATTAGCCCAAAGGAAGGTGTAGTAGGATATAAATTATTACATGTTTCAATTGTTTAACTCTTATGGAATATAATTTTTTTAAATGTAATTTGTGATGAATAATACATCTATCCATACTAGTTCTTCTTAGAAGTGTACATCTTCTATGGTTTGACAAGCTTCTTAAATGCACAATGAGAATTTGGAACTTGATGAATTTGATTTATTTAAATAAATAAGGAGTGTAAATAATATTTTAACATCATAACCATGGTTTCATAGAAATTAGAACAAATTTTTAGCTCTAAACTCCACTTACAACCTCCAAAAATGCCATTTTGTGCTCTCTAGACCTCAAGAAACCCTGATTTGGATTAGGGGATCTAAAATGAGTTCTAGGTCTCACCATACACTCCTTATATGCTCATTTGATATGTATAAATCTGGAAGACATTTAAAAAAATTAAAATCCTAAAAATTCAACTCCCAAACAAACATTCACAAAAAGTGTCTACTTACTACCCGCGGGGTGATCTAGAGATGTTTTTTTTGATTTGAACCTATTTTAAATTGGTTTAATTGTATTATCATGTATTAAGACATTTAAATTAATTATACACGCTATAAAATCATTTTTTACCCTTGGAATGACCTAAAAAATGTTTTAAGTAGCTACTAAGAAGGGATCTAAATTATTTGGTTAATAATTTCTATTCAATTCCATTCAACATTCCATGAAGCATTCATTCACATAAAAGATCAATGCATAAACAAATAACTACACAATCATATCACAATAAAACACAATATATATGTGGGAAACCCTCTTAGGGAATAAAAACTACTAAAACATGCACATGTACTACTATCCTATAATGTCAAGATCCAAGATTAAGTGAATCACCAACTTCACAAGGAGTTTCAACCCCTACCTAGTTAAGCACCCACTCAACTAGTCTTTTGCAAGCTCTTTATTACAAGGAGGCTCCAACCCCCTAGGTAAATTATAAAAAATAAGTAACCTATGATATCTGATCACCTTATAACACTTTTTTATAACTCAATTTATGATTACCTCCTTACCCTTCAATCTCACTCAAACAGTGTCTTAGGCCTTATCGCTCAACTAGCCTCTTATAGGCTCATTAGGTTAATTGACCTTGACATACACCTAAATGAGATATATTTATGTTAATAATGGTTTTATTATTATTATGGTCCTTAATGACCTAATTCTACTCCTTCAATGATCCCTTTTCAATACTTATATTCCCATATTTCTTACTCAAATAGGCCAGTTAGGCTTTGCTTTTATACTCAACTCTTTCTCATACCTATATTGGTTGACCATGAACCTTTGAATACATATATAAATATTATAATTTACCTTATAACATGTTAAATTAATGAAACAACCACTCATTTGGTTATCCATTATCTCATTAGCCCCAAACTTCAATTAGGCCTTTATGAGACATAAAGTAATTTAGGCCTACCCATGCACACGTTACCACTATGACCCTTAGGAACATTTTTTTATCTTAACCAATGGATTAAAAAATTAATAAATTAATATAACATACCATTTATAGTTTCACCTTGTTTATCTAACTCCATTTGTCCCATTTCACTACTTAGACCCACTAATTAGGCCTACTCACCTTTTAGGCCCTCACTACCAAAACGTGTGTCAACCATGTTTGGAGCATACAGTAAAATTTATTTAAAATATATGACATAAAAAAATTAATATAATATTAATTACTTAAAAAATCTATCCATTTCCACTATAAATCACCACATAGGCCAATAGGCCTAAATAACTCTCTTGATATAGGCTCACTCAAAATTGCCAATGCACACTAAACTCAGTCATGAACATTTAGGCCAAAATAATATATTTTATAAAAAACCATGGAAAAATTCATACTTAAATATACCTCATGAACTCAAGGTAATTATAATAAATAATATAATCTTTAAATTAACCTTTGCAGATTCTAAATCTTCTTTGTAAGAAGCTTACTCAGAGATACCAAACACTAGCAACACAAAGTCAACAAAATTTTACTCTCCACACTTCAAAAATGAAATAAAAAGACTATAAAATAATTATAATTAACCTTTGATACATCCTCAACATATTAAAATTCATTATATTCTTCAAAACTATCCAAACAACCTCCAACTCGTCTTTGTAAGATGACAACTCAAACTGCCTTTAGCCTCCAAAAACACAATCATGTAGAATTTATTATTTATTACTTGAAAGGACACTAAAATTAATTATTATCCACATAATTATATACTATATTAATTATATATAATAATAAAATACATATATCACTTGTTATAATATCAACCATTGGTCTTATAGACTAATCTCTTAGCTCTCTCTTACATTATGCATACACAGTCTGATAAGCCAATTTTACTTTCATGTTTCAACTCCTCAAAGTGAATCAAAACATTTTATCAAGATTTTATATATAATTTTGGTCATAAAAAACAACACCATTATCATTAAATGCATCATTTAAGTATAGATATATTTCAACTTACCATTCTCACTTACATACATAGAGCTACCAAACTGCCTTAAGAACTAATCATGGTAAACATGACTTCCAACATTTGTATAACTAATTACAAGAAATTATAAATAATTTATGTGATCCTTAAACATCATCAAATAATATTAAAACACATAGGTATAGAGGTATAATGGTAAGCATTAGATATATAGATCAATATCTAAAATATACTCTTTCACTATCTTGACTCACACAGACAAGCCATCGTGAGAGCACTATTTTCATCATTTGTAATGAACTAAAAATAATATAATAAAAATTTAAAAGAGGTATAGTTACTAAAAAATTAACTCAATCAATTGGATCCATTCCTAATCATCTGAAACACATCCCTAAACTCTTTATCACTCTAACTAGTTTTTCTCACTATTTTTCACTCTTAGCCAGTTTAGCGATCAGTCATCTTCCATGACCAAAATATTTGAAAAATAGGATTTAACTTACTAAAATAAAATCATGTATCTCAATAAAATGTCTTTACCTTCAAACTCCATTTATTTGTATGTGTTGACCTAGTCAACCCTACTTTATTCAGAAATAAGCATTTTAATATAGCTTTTACTCACTATCCTAACACACCACTACCACATGGAGATTATTTTAGGAGTCATATACAACATAAAATAATATAAAAATAATTTAAAATCCATCATGGGTCATTATCAGCAATGTTTTCATGATCGGATCAATATGAGGGTTTTAAGAGGGGTTTTTACCAGTCTAAATTCTTAACATTTGATCATATAGTGTTGCCCCTTGAATGTCAAAATAATGTTTGTAAATAATTATTATGAAAATTTTAAATCTCTCCCAAAAGGTTAATCTTCCCATGAAACTATCACAGGTGTCAATGAGCCTCAAAATATCTTTCTCAAGCTCTCATCTCTTCATTTTGCATGCATAAGAGATCTAAAAACATGTTTTATTGATTTTTCCTTCAATTCATGACCTAAAATTTCATAAAAATGATTTATAAAAAATTTAAAACCTCAAAAAAGGATCACATTAACACTCTTTCCTTGTAATCAGATCCTCATCCTCCATTTTTCCTCACTAGGTGTCTTGACACACTAGGCCTTTAGATGCAAGTCACTTTAGGTATGGAGTATGACCCTCTCACCACTATAGATTCTCTAAAAACCTCATATAAACTATTATAAAACATCTCATGTTCTCAAAAAATGATTTACATCCTTCATAAACCTTGGCAACATATCATAGCACTTCATTAGGTTAGGTAGAGTCTTGATTAAGGTTTAGTTGCAGACCTTCAATAAAGAATTTCCCTCATAGGCTCACTTTGTAACTCTCTTGAGTGCATCAACACCTCATATTCAAGCTTAAGTAACTACATTTAATACCTTAAATCTCATCCACATTTGTATCACCATCATCATTCCTTTACAATCCATTTCCATGCTCAAAGAACTAGTCCATCAAATAGACCTATTAGGTACCACACCTTCATGAGACCTTCTTACTACTGTAGATGCATTTTAAAAATCATTAACATTCCAAACCACCTTTTTACTATTCTCAAATACTACTTCAAATATTCTCACAAGCTTATCATATCATAATATAGAGTCTAGATCTTATGTAGAGCTCAATAATATATTAGGCTATGCTTGAGTCATCATGAATACTTACCATGTCTCTTCTCAAAAAAACATCTAGGACATCAATGACCTTTGACTCCCTTTGACATCAATGACAACCTTAATTCCACAAACAGACTAATAGGAACATATCTCAATAATCTCCCCCTTTGTCATTAATGGTAAAGACTCTAACACAATAGACCATTCTCATTTATTCTCAAGCTAGATTTCTCCATCAAGTCTTTATCCCACTTTGACATTAATGAAAAAGGTCATATACACTCTCACAAAGTCATCTACATAGATTCCATTAATCCTTGGACCTAATCATTTTACTAAATAAGCAAGATCCCCATTTATCCATGCATGCTTCTCTTAAATATTTCCAAGCCATCTGAGTTCTCTCCCTAAATCCATGATCTAACTTAAGAAAGATCCATAGTCCTAAAAAGAGACTCCTCAAGACATTATAGATTGACTCAGCTCATGGCACATTCTATAGGTCACCTCAACTAGCTAGGATTGTGTACAAGTTTACTAGTATTATTCCTATAAGAATAATATGATTTCTCCATTTGAGCATAATCTTCATCAGGTATAATGCATCAATAAACTTCTCATCATGTATTATATTCCATCATGACTCAAATCATTACAAGGTACTTCTTGGTTATCATATAATCATTCTAGTTTTTTGAAAATACCTAGTCTCTATCATTCCTCAAGTCTGCTTCTTCATTCTTATCATCTTCTTATGACCTTGAGACACTTATTTCATGTTCATGATCTTGGAACCCTTATTATTTTCATTCTCTACCTAACTAGATTCACCAAACAACTTCTAAGATTCACCTTCGCTAGTTTCCCTTGTTCACTATATCCTACATAAAGTCTATTTTGTTTAAAGAACATCTTCAGATCATTTTTTAGCCTTTTCCACAATATAAGTAATATGTGTATATGATTTATCAAATCATATGTAACATACTAGGCTCATCACCTTGTCTTGAATCAAACTTCTTACAAACCACTACCTATATATGATAGCTTAAAATAATCAACTTAGGTTCTCTAGCTTGATGACCAGCTCATCCTTCACTTGTAGATCTCTTTGTGATGATACAAATCACTTCATAACATCTTCTATTAAGGCCAAAACAAGATTATTATAACCTTAATTTTGATTGAACACTTAAATGAAACAACATCTTCCTTCTACCATGTTATCTAACCAAGTAGACCACCTTGAAAAGCCTTGACATGTACCTTTCTCTCAATATATCTTTATATTCCTTCTAGATTGTCAATCTTGGGTTTGCAATTTAACTTAGATTCTACATAGCCCTTCTAAGCTAGTAAATGACAATTTTGACATTCTTTCAACTTTGAATTATTTCTTAAAGTAACACATGATTTACCTTGGCTTAACTATTGATCAAGCCTCATCTTGAAATATTTCTTCTCTTTATATAACTCTACAAGTACCATCATTATTTGATAGACTATCACTACAAACAAGATGAACATTGTTCTCATCATACTTTATGCTTCTTAGGATCACTTTTAGGCTATAAATCCTCCTCCAAAGGACCTACTCTGATATTAATTATTGTAATTAGCTACTGAGAGGGGTGGTTGAATATGTCTCTTAACAATGTATATTAAATTCCATGAAGCTTCCATGAAGCATTCATTCACATAAAATATCAATGTATAAACAACTAACTACATAAGCATATCACAAGATAACACAAGAGATATGTGTGAAACCCTCTTAGGGAATAAAACCCAATGAACCATGCACATGAAATACTATCCTATAATGTCAAGATCCAAAGTTTAGTGTGGCACCAACTTCACAAAGAGCTCTAACCCCTACTTGTTAAACACCCATTCAACTAGTCTTTTGCAAGCTCTATCTTGCAAGGAGGATCCAAACCCCTAGGTAACTATTATCATTCAAAACATGCACCCATAGATACTTTGTGGCATAGGAGAGTTTTTTATATAGGGAATTAGAATCGAAGGTCCTGCATAAGATGTAAGAAGACTCAATGTTGGGCATGGAAGTATTATGTCTTAGTTGCA
Source organism: Torreya grandis (assembly GCA_037957365.1). Classification (NCBI taxonomy): domain Eukaryota; kingdom Viridiplantae; phylum Streptophyta; class Pinopsida; order Cupressales; family Taxaceae; genus Torreya; species Torreya grandis. The sequence goes on from JARHVA010001870.1 coordinate 1,060,443, forward strand.
TATGATATCATCAATTATCTCATCTTAATGATGGGAATGTACCCAAGGTGTGGGACCTTTGCATTCATTGGGATGAACCTTTGGATTAGGTCTTATTCCTTCTATTCTAATTGAACCTATTTTAAGACCAATATGTAGGCCTAAAGAGTAGAAAAGTAATCTACCACTAGTATAAACCTAATATCTTCAAGGAAAAGGGAGGGAGAAGGTTAAAAAATTTGAAACATAAAGAGGTGATGCACCCAGAACAAAGTGAGCATTCATAATGTTGTAAAAACAATATAAAACTTTGAGGATAAGATAATATCACATAACTTCAGTCAAAGATACTCCAAGTCTATAAGTTTTTTACATGGAGTCAAGAGAATGCAATGCAATAATAAGAGGGATGACAAATGGTCCACATACAATATCAACATAGACCTGAGTACACATAAAATATTACTTGCAAGTGAGTTCCAAGTTTGATGAGGAGGTACTAGGAATGGACAATGATGAGAGGGGTGAACATTACACAAAGTCAAGGATGAACAAACACAAATAATACATAGATTATTAAAATAATAGGCAATGAAATTAATTCTCATTATCTTGTAAGATTTAGCCAATACAAGTGCTTATGGAGGGCAATTTCAATAGCATAATGTCGTTAAAATGTGTTGACCCTTTTACAAGAGAAGAACCATGATTTATAGTGAATAGTCCTATTTTATAATAAATGTGCCACATATGGTAGTAGATGTAGCATTTAATTCCTTAGCGACACTATAACACTAATCCTTGAATTTTGGTAGGTAAATCAAATTCAATAATTGGTGGTAAGATCCTCTTGGGATACACATGTGTATGAGGAAATGGAAGATTTTCTTGACAAGGTCATATGGTGGAATGTAATCATATTCTAATGTTTGATAGCTACTTCTACATTTATTAGTTCTAACATGTCTCAAGCCTCACTCAACTACCTCCAACTAATTTTTTACTTAGCCCAATGCCACTTATCACTTGTTGCAAAATCTACCTTTTGGCTTGCCATATCATCTTTAGGTGTAGTGTGAGACTTGGCATGCACTCCTTTATTTATTTATTATGATGCATGTTCCCCTTGATTAGAATTACTCTTGAAACAATGGTGCACATGAAAGTTCTTTTGAAATTATGAGTCTACATAAAAGGTAACATGAGGCTTTAGGTTTACATCCTACAATATTCAAGGGCATGAGAGTATGATCTTGAGATCTAGTGCAAAATTGTGTTAGATAGGTGCAAGGAGATATTTGAAAAAGGGTACACATAAAGATTTAAAGTCTTCAAATTACTCTTCATGATATATAACTACTCCTTGTGTACCTTATTTACTCAGCCATTTATAACCTAAGAGCCTACATCTTTGAACATGTGTGCCTTTTTGACTATGCACCAAAGAATCCCAAACTATGGCATGAAATCATTTCTTATAATAGGCATGATCCTTCACTCTATTGTTGTGTAAACCTACACTTGAATACTTGGGCATGGATGTGAATGGGGATCATTTATATACATCTTGATTTACTTGAAGTGCTTAGGACGTTACAAGTGTGAAACTTCTCTTATGATCTTGGCAAGTCCTACATCGATTGAAGAGGTGACTTAGAAATTCAACACTTCTAGTGACCTTTATAGGATTATTTCATGCTAAGTTGGAACTTAGTGGCCTTTGAAGTGATCCATTGGTCATGGAATCATTAAATTTGTAACCTTATTGGCCTATGCCTGAGTAGATTGAATTGAGTTCTACCCTCAACAAAATAAAAGGGTGAAGAACAAGAAAAAAATATTTGAAATACACTTAGAAGAAAACAAATCTAAACTAAGACTATAAAATGTGCACATAAACACTTAGGAAAATTTTATATGAGCTAATATAATCTATTATATACAACCTACAAACATGTGCCTTCATCCTCCTAGGTCAAAATATAAACCTCTTAGGTCTTTTATGTTGTGTACCTTCCTATTGTTGATATATGATGGGTGAAGGTGGGATGACATTTATTTTTTGTGGAGGAGGTTTTCAATTATTCTAATTTATTTAGACCCTCATTTTATTAATGTTTCCACCATACTACATAGAAACTTTCCTTTTGGATGGTCAATGTCTTCAAAGTTGAACAAATCCTTCCTAGATCTCTTGGAACCTAGTTGTACTCCTTGCTTAAACCATTCCCTCTGAAGCATAAGAGGCTTATGCTCAGTGTTTAGGAATCTCATGGATCTAGTGGGTTGCCTTCATAATTCTTGCATATGTTTCCCAAGTCCAACATGCCTTTCGGAAACCATTATGTGATATGCCTGGGTATGTAAGGATTGATAGTGCTTATTTCCATAGATTCTTTTACATTTTCATATGGCACCTCAGACTTGACCAACTAGCATTACTCTATTAGTTCAAATGATTCTTGTGATGGATCATTTGAACCTAGGTGTGCACCTTACCCCCTACGGTTTTACACCATCTACACATTTGTAATCTCTCCTACATGCACATCTTGCATTTATATGATATATGATTGAACATGGTTGTCAGCATAGAGTTGGTCAAGGGTATGCTCCTAAGAGGATGTTAGCTTATCTTCTAGGCTTGCATAGAATTCCTCTAGCTCATGCTAGAAAGAGTCTTCCTCCTATGCCTATGATTTTGCCTATGGGCTTACCTTGGGGTGATCATAGTCACTCTCCTTAAATGCACACTCCTCTTGAAGGTTAAAATTTTCTTTGAGATATTCTTCCATAGTGCTAAATGATAGCTCACTCACCCAAAAGACATTGGGATTAGGCCTTTGAATGCACTCTGGAGTGGTGTAAATCAGTTCTTCCTCATTAAGTTTCTCCCCTTTTACTACCACTTTTTCATTATCTCATTAACCTATTGTGCTATCAAATTACATATATATTGTTGTTATGGGGTTGATTTTTATAGAGTGGTGGCATAGAGGGGACTACCAATGATTATCTCTTCATCATATTTACTCAAAGTATCCTCCTCATTTGAATGGTCTATGTTTTCCTTCCATACAACTAGTCCTCCTTTGAAAAGGGAGATGGTGGGAGGGTAAGGGGTATCAACTAGTGTAGAGGAAAGGGGATTTACAAGGTTATGCATTATGAATTTGGAATGCCTAGTCCAAGAAGGTTTCCATGACTATGATTGAGGTTCTTGAGGAAGGATTGGTTCTTGAGTTGGCATAGGCATAGGTTTTCTGAATCTTGGTACTTTGAAATTATGGGATTTACATATAGGCACAAATTATTTATCTTTCCTAAATCTAGGGATTTTGGGCATAAAATATTTTTGCCCCATGGGTTGGCTTTTATGTGCAAGTGGATCCTACCTAAAGCTAGGAAAGGAAGGAGTGAAGGTAGTTGGTTACACTTTAATTTCTTTCATATGCACAAGCATATAGCACATCTGCTCTTCTTTAGTTATGATCTACTTAGCCAATCATTCCTCTTCAAATCTCTGTCGCTCCATCATCTCCCACTATTGATGAGTAAGCTCCTCTTATTGCTTACCATACCCCTACTCTCTTTGATCTCCTTTATTTGTCTCTAAACATCAAGATGTATTTCATTTATGCTCTTTTGAGGTTTATTTGGGGGGTAATAATGTGAATTGGGAGCAACTTGTCTTGAACAAGGCTGATTAGAAGCATAAGCAAGCTACCACATGTGTTGAACTGGTGAAGGGATACATGCACTCCCATGAGCTTGATATGAGAAATAGGAAGGCATAATAATAGCATTTTCATAGAATGGGGGGTGAAAAGACATACTAAAAATCACATATACTAATTAAACTAGTAGACTAGACATTTGGAGTCACCATATGCTCTGTGGAGTGTCTTCAACACTTGATAGCTAAGGGTAGCACTGATTCCTTAGGTCTTTATTCAAACTGGTCCCATTGAGCATGCCAAAAACTATTATCAATTAAACCCTACACCCATTGAATTAGAATAATTAGTTTAGTGAGATGATGGGAATATCCCCAAGGTTTTGGGACCCTTGTGCTCCTTGGGATAAACCTTTAGAGTAGGCTAGAATCCTTTTATTCTAGGTGCATCAGTTTAAGACTAATGTGCAGACTTAAAGATTAGAAAGGTAAATATACCACTAATATAAACCTAAGATTTTGAGGGGAAAGGGAGGGAGAAGGCAAAAAAGTGATAAAATAAATAAACGGTGATGCACAATGAATAGATCAAGTGCTCTTATTGCCTTAATCAACACACTAATTTTTTTTTAGAATAAGACAACATCACACAGACTCCACCAAGGATACTCTAAATGCATAAGTATTTTATATGGAGTTGTGAGAACACTATGCAACATTGAGAGGGATGAAGGTTATCCATAGACAATTCCTAAATAGACCTAGGTACACATATAATATAACCTACAAGTGATTTCCAAGTTCTACATAGAAGTGTTGGGAATGGAAAATAATGAGAGAGGTGAACATCACCCATAGACAAAGATCAACAAACATAAATAGCACACATAATATAAGAAGAATGAAGGGAGGTGAACTCAATTTTCATTAAAATTTAAGTTTTAGATAACATGGTTTATCTTGGAGAGAAAATTTTCATAGCATTTTTGTGTTAAAAAAATCCTCTTTTACAATGATAAATTTTCTTGCTTATATAGGCAATTGGAGAGATCATGGTCATTACTCACTCTTGCCCACTATTAGGGTAGTTAAAATATTAAATAATTATTTGGGGAGTAGCTAATATATTTTGGGGAATAAAATTCATACCCATGCTCTATATTATTGGAATTAACACCCAATATTAGTATCTATCTTTGCATTGAAGTTTATAGACTTGTCAAATCAATACATCACTCCAACTGTAACATTGACCAATTTAATTATACACTTTTCCAATTTTAAATTAATATAATTGTAAATAGGGAGAATTCATATTTCCAATTCAAAAAAAAATCATCAAAAATGGATCCATGGATCAAAAGATATGTTTAAAAAATAAACATGTTGTCACATAGTTGCATCAACACCTTTAGAACATGGAAAAATGAAAAATTGTAACATAAGATATGAGCAAAACCCATCATATATTATATTTCCAAAAATATATTGAAACTAAAATCAAAAGGCTATTTTTTTTTTTTAAATTATTAAAATAACCCATACAACCTGGCCTCTAAGTGTTTTTTTGGTAAAAAGTTGGTTGAGTGATAAATCTTCCTAGAAGGGCTACTTCTCACCATCATAACTTTTCACTGGAGACTCGCACAAATACAAAACCAAGTACATTACATTATCATAATATTAGGGTAAAATAATGATAATTTTCATGAAATTTATACTTCATTTTACCCTACATAAATGGGAATCAAAAGTGTTCACTGGGCAAATTTAGCAATTGGAAACATATAAAAGTGGCTAAGTAAAAAATCATCTCAGAAGCCATTTTTCACAGCTATGCATCTCACATGTGGGAGTAAATTTTATGAACAAATTTTAATTGAATATTCTCACCAAATTTATCTACTTTCATGTCAAATTTTAAGGAAATTGAAATTTATTTGTTCCTATGTAATGGTACTTGAAAAGTGCTTATTGGGAGGATTTGGCACTTGGAAACACACAAAAATCTCTATTCTAAGAAGTTTTCATGGCTACGTATCTTCCAAATGAAAAATTATTTTATATTACCACTTTCACTATTTGGATACTCTTATACAAGTTTTGGAGAGAAATGAGCATGATTTAGTCATGTGAAACATGTCTTGAAAAGCCCTATGCAAGCTGATTTTACACTGATAGCTCTAAACCTTGAAACTTGCAAACTTGAACCTCTCCACTTTTTCTTGGAAATTTTTCTTTATGGAGGTGTATAAAGGTAACATACAAGGAAAAATGTCAATGAATATTTTGGGAGAATGACAATCCATCTTTGCAAAAATTTTGTATGTAGGCCAATTTTAGTCAACAGTAACTTATCACCAACTAAATCACCTATGATCTATGATCACATTATAAAAAAAGGTTCTATCTCAAATTATTATGAACTCATTTTTTTTAACTCTTTACCCTCATATCTCACTCAAATAGCCTCTTAGGTCTTCTCACTCAACTATCCTCTTTTAGGCTCATTAGGTCAATTAACCTTGTCATCTACCTACATAATATATATTAAATGTTCATAATGGTTTAATTATTATTATTTTACTCAATTACCTATTTATTATCCTTAAATTATTCCTTTTCAATTCTTATATTCATATATTTCTTACTCAAATAGGCCAATTAGGCCTTTTATACTAAACTCTTTCTCATACCCATCTTGGTCAGCCATGAACCTTTGCATACATGGATCACTATTATAATGGACCTTATAAAATTTTACCATCATGAAAAAACCACTCCTTTTTTCTTACATTATCTTATTATCCCCAAACTTCAATTAGGCATTAATGAGACCTAAAGTAATTTAGGCCTACCCATGCACACACTATCACTCTAACCCTTAGGAACATTTTTTATATTAATAAATTAATTAAAAACTTCATACATGAATCAAATATACTAATTATAAATTAAAATTTTGTCCCAAACTCCATTTGGCCCATTTAAATATTTGGTCCCACTAATTAGGCCTACTTGCCTTTTAAGCCTTCTCACTACCAAAAAGTCTATCAATCATATCTAGAACATAAAATCAACTTTATTACACAAATATGTCCTAAAAACACATTAATATAATATTAATGACTTAAAAAACCTATCCATGTCCATTATGAATCACCAAATAGGCCAATAGGCCTCAAGAACTCTCTTGCTACAGGCTCACTCAGAACTGCTAGTGCATACTAAAACTCAGTCATGAACATTTAGGCCAAAAGTATAATTTTTATGAAAAAACATGTCAAAAATTAATATTTAATAAAACCTCATGACCTATTGGTAATTATTAGAAACAATATAATCTTTGACTCAACCTATGTAGACTCTAAAGCTTCTTTGTAAGAAGGTCACTTAGAGCTACCAAACACTGCCAACACATAGTCAACAAAATTTGACTCTCCACACTTCAAAAAGGATAAAAAAGACTATAAAATAAATATAATTAACCTTTTATACATAATAAACATCTTAAAATTCATTTTATTCTTTAGTATTATCCAAACAACCTCTAACTCATCTCTGCAAGATGACAACTCAAACTGCCTATAGCCTCTGCAAGATGACAACTCAAACTGCCTATAGCCTCCAAAAACATAGTCATGTAGAAGCTCTTATTTATTACTTTAAATGAAAATTACATGAATTATTATACACAAAATTATATCCTATATTACTTATATATCATCATAAAATACATATATCACTTTTTATAATATCAACCATTGGTCTTACAGACCAATCTCTCATCTCTCTCTTACACTATGGATACATAGTCTGATAAGCCAATTTTACTTTCATGTTTCAACTCCTTAAATTGAATAAAAACATTTAATAAATATTTTATAGATAATTTATTTCATAATACACAACACCATGATCATTAGATTCATTATTTAGGTATAGATATTTTTAACTTACCATTCCCACTTACATACATAGAGCTGTCAAACTGCCTTAAGAACCAATCATAATGAACATGAATTCCAACACATGTATAAGAAATTCAAAGAAATTATAAAGAATTAATATACTTAAAAATACTCAAATAATATTAAAACACCTAGGTATATATTTCTAATGGTAAATATTAGATATATAGATCAATATCTGAAACATACTCTTTCATTGTCTTGAATCACATAGACAAGCCATCTTGAGAGCACTATTTTAATCATTTTAAATGAAATAAAAATAATATAACCAACATGTAAAATATTTATATGTATTTAAAAATTACCTCAATCAATTTTATCCATTCCTAATCATCTAAAATGCATCCCTAAACTCTTTATCACTCTAACTAGTTTTTCTCACTATTTTTCACTTTTAGATAGTTTTAGAAATAGGTCATCTTCCATGACCAAAATAGTTGAAACAAAATATTTAAATTAATAAAATAACATAATGGACCTCAAGAAAAAGTCTTGACCTTCAACCTAAATTGATTTGTATGTGTTGACCTAGTCAATCCTACCTGTAGCAAGAACATCTTAAAAAATAAGCATTTTTTTGTAGCTGTTACTCACTATCCTAACACACCACTACCACATAGAGATATTTGGATAAGTCATATACAAATTACAATAATAAAACATTAATTTCCAATCCATCTTTGTTCATTCTCAATAATATTTTCACCATCAGGTCAATATGAGGGCTTTAAGAGGGCTTTTGACTAGTCTAGATTCTTAACATTTATTGATATAGTGTTGCCCCTAGAATGTCAAAATAATGCTTGGAAATAATTATTATTAAAATTTTACATCTCTCCCAAAAGTTTAATATTCCCATGAAACTATCACATGTGCCAATGAGCATCAAAATATCTTTCTTGGGCTCTCATCTCTTCATTTTGCATTCATATGAGAACTCAAAACATGTTTTCTTGCTTTCTCCTTTAATATATGACCTAAAAATTCATCAAAGTTATTGATAAAAAATTTAAAACCTAAATCCATGATCAATCTTACCTTTTAATCGGATCCTCATCCTCCATTTGGCCACACTAGGTGTCTTGGCACACTAGGCCTTCAGCTACAAGTCACTTTAGGTATAGAATATGACCCTCTCACCACTATATATGCTATCAACACCTAATATATATTATTATAAAACATATAATGTTATCACACACTTATTTTAATGCTTCATAAACCTTGGCAACATATCATAGCACTTCATTGGGTTAGGTAGAGTCTAAATCAAGGTCTAGATGTAGACCTTCAATAAAGACTTTCCTTATTAGGCTCACTTTGGCACTTTCATGAGTGTATAAACACCTCATATTTATTCTCAAGTAACTTAATTTAACACCTTCAATATCATCCACATATGTATCACCATCATCATTCCTTTACAAGCCATGTCCATGCTCAAGGAACTAGGCCATCAAACAGACCTACTAGGTACCACACCTTATTGAGACCTTCTTGCTACTATAGATGAAATTTAAAACTCATAAACATGACAAACCACTTTTTTAATATGATCAACTACTGCTTCACATATTCTCACAATCTTATCATATCACAATATAGAGTCAAGATCTTATGTAGAGCTCAAGAATCTATTAGGCTATGTTTGAGTCATCATGAATACTTACCATGTATCTTCTCAAAAAAACCTATAGGAAGTCAATGAAATTTTAATCCATTTTTAAAAAATGAAAAAATTAATTCCACAAACACACCAATAGGAACAGACCTCAACAAAACACTCATTTCTAACTCCATTTGTGAGCAAATTAGTGAGAAAACTCGGATTTCCTTCATGAATAGACATGTTTTGCCATTTTATCTATTATAATGTAAATTAAATATATTTAACCAATTATAAACATTAAGTTACATAAAAACATACTTTAATGTAAAAATTTAAGATATTTCATTTAATAAAAATCAAAAAATTCACTTTTTGGTGTTTTCTAGCTTGCACAATTTCATTTCTGAATGCTTATAGGTCTATGTTTTGCCATTTTATTAAGTTTTATGAGGAATAAAAATATTTTTTTAATTATTAAATTTAATAACACCTCTCATAATTATAATCATTTAATATTATCAAACAAACACTTAAACCTCTCCAAAAATGTCTTTTTTTATTCTCTCTTGCTTGCCTAAAACCCTATAACATGTACCTTTGCCTTTATCCATTATTTTCCTTATATTTTTGATTTATTAATGTTTATTAAGTTTTTTAATTCTTCATAGTATATCACACATTTTTTTTTCAACTAATAACTTAAAAATGAAAACATATTGCCTAAAACCAAGCTATTGGGGGTTTATGAAGGGGTTTAGAGCACCTTTTCCTTCTTAATGATTGTTCATAAATTTAATAAATTGTAACCTAAAACTAATAAATTTAATATTTATTTAATATTTTTAATTATCTCCCCATAATTCCATTAAAATCAAATATTATTCTCATTCATGTACCAAATATTTAAAAATTACCTTCACTAGCTTACAACTAGCTAGTTAGAAGAATTAAAGAAACCTCTATCAAAATTTGGACTTATGATCTATTAATGAGAATGGTTTTGGTTTTATGAAGGTTTTATTATGTTTTATATACATTTTTTAATATTCAATCCATCCATGGAATCTTATTTAACACCTGCACATAAGCAACTTTAACCAATGGTGGCAAAATTTGTCAACATTCTTGGTGACTTTGTTAGGATGTTTGCCTATTAAACACTCAAGACTAGTAGATATATCCATTATTTTATAGATTTATGAAAATATCAAAAAATATTAAACTGATAATTCCTTCTCAAGCTACTAAAACACTTTTTCATATTACTTATTGAATTGAAAACTAGAATAACTATAAACTGAAAAATGTGTAAGATAGCACTTAGAAGAAAGTGAAAACTAAAACTACTAACTTAACATGTGCATATAAAAACTTGGATTAAAGTTACATATAAAACTAATACTATTTAAAAAAATCAAAATTTATTTGTATCAAATCAAAAACCTCTCAATTTCACTCTATGTGGTTGATAAAGATGAGGAACAAGTTGTTGTTTGAGTATCATTCTAATTGGATCAACTCTTTTTTTTATTGTCAACATTTTTTTCGTATCTTCAAGTAAATAAAATGAAGCAAACATATATCCAATATAATAAAACTCATCATTTGGTTTAATTATCACCTTTGGTTTCTCTTTCAAATTAATAAAACTTTCCAATGTAACCACATTCTAATTTATAGGAATAGCTACAATTTCAGCCTTTAATGGCTCAGTAGAAAAATGTTCTTGGCCTTTTGTGACATATTTAAATATTTCATATTTATTTTAAACTATTTTAAAATGTTAAATATCTTGAAATATATCCAAATATTTCTTTCTATCTTCATTAGGATATTATTTAAATGTGTTTTGATCAACATCCTCTTGAACATGTTTTCTAACCTTCACAACCACTTTATCAATGTCTTTACAAGGATATGTAGGCCTAAAAATATTATCAAATACTTCAATAAATTATAATTACTTATTACATAATCCATATTTACCTTATTAATCCTTACTTATAGTTTCTATTTGATTTTGATCCTCAAGGGATGCAACATGATCTTATTTTATGCCAAATTGAAACTCATTTGACTAACACAACTCTTGATTATCCTCTCTTGAAAAATTCTCCTCTTCACTTGGATGTTCTTATTTTTCCCTCCATAAAATACTTCCTCCTTTAAAAATTTATATGGTGAGAGGTAAAGAGGTCATATTTGGTATCATAGTAATATAGGGCATTATGGGCTACTCTTGTATTTGAAGTACTTGATAAAGCTTGTTTGCTTTAGCATGCTAATTTTTTTAAGATAAAGGGGAATCAATATGATCATTAATAATTTTATACAGTATATTAGGAAAATTTTAATCATATATTACCTATTGTGGCTCATTTATATCCATCATCTTAGATAATGTAATGGTTACAACAAATTTTTTTGATTTACTAGGCTTACCAATCTAATTTACTACCACATGATCATCAATTTGGAAATTCACCAAGATTGAATTTGGTTTTAATTTTCCAAGATTAAATTTCCCTTGTTTCATCATATATTCATTGTGTTTTTATTTTTTAATAAAGTCTTGCTCTTGTTTTATTTTAGGAATTGCCATATTTTATGCTACTAAATCTTGATTTTTCACATCATTGGTGTTAGAAGGCTGCCAACTTGAATCTTCCATCAAGTTATTTTATAATGTAAAAAGTGTATTTTTTGAGGAAGGAACATTAATTTCAACATGTATGTAATCATAAATACATTAGATCCACAAATAAATCCTAGCTTAGAGAAGGTAAATCCTACTTACACTTTCATATAGGGATACATTAGATAATCAGGAACATGACCAATATACAGATCTGATAGATCCAATTAGGGTATATCTTACCACAATAATAAAAATATGGGGGTTATAATGCTTCTAATCAATAAAAATCATGAAATAACCCTTATTAAGTCCTATTTTTTCATATTCACTATACCAATAACAAGAAAAGCAAAGAAAAATAATCTAGTGCTCACCAAAGTTGTTGGCATAATATGGGGGTTAGTAAACAAAAAAAATATCCATAATATAATCATAATTAATATATGTATAGGTAATACCATAATTCATGGATAGGAATAATAATATTATTAAAAATTTATTAATTATAATACTTTTATCTACTAAAGAAAGGAGAAAAGTTAGAGAAACTTACTTAGAAGATGAATCCATCAAGACTCAATCTCTCCTTTGGATAAAGGGGCTTCACAAGAGGTTTTTGTCATTTGTAAGGATCAATAAGAAAGGCCAAAACATCTAAGACTTATCCACAAGAATAGATTCTCTAAGTAAAAACCCTAAGCTATGACTCCTCAAGTAGAATGGTGGAAGATAAAATTGTAAAGAAACACAAATGAATAATAACTCTTCATGTCTCTCTAATAATGATAAAATGGATGTGTTTATATAGGTGGATATAACCATAAAATATTCCAAAATTTTTGGCCAATAGGGTTAACCTAGTATCATTATTGACAAAACCTCACTAAGTCATGAGTTAAGTTGGCCAAGAGTTGAATTAAACCCTAAATGAGTTTCACCAATAACTAGTAAAAGGTCAACCTAGTCTAACTAGTCATGTAAAATATCGAAAGGGGTTTTAGGTTAGGAAAAGGGGTATGGAAGGTGGTAAAATATTATAGGAGTGTGAAAAATAGGAATAATAGCTTATGGGAATGTTTTTAGGAGTTGGTTGGATTGGTAATAAGTGGAAATAAAGGATAATAATCCTATGAAGCATCAATGGTCTACCCACCCCTTTCCTGATGTACCCCTTAGGGCATGCACTCAAAGATATTGAGACTCAATGAGTTCTTATAAGATATAAATTTTCATTATTTGATAACATTTGAAAATATTATGTGTATAAATATGCCCCACTTGAATCTTATCACATGTTACTTAGGTGTAATAGGGGATGGTGCTTTGATAAGAGAACATAGTAACACACAATGATGAGGCTAAAAAAAGTTTTAATATTTTAAAACAAAAATAAATGAAAGAGAAATAATAGAAAAGTAAATGTGATGATTACATTGACTTACCTGTATCACTGTATGGTTATCTGTTGTGTTTGTGGTTTTGGTTGTGGAGGGTATGGAGACTACTTTTGACAAACTCAAGAATACAAAACTAAAGACCAAAAATAAGAAAATGTGAGAAATCCAAGATAACTTATGTTATGTAGATGGGGCATATATGTAAATTTGGCAAGTTGGGCTGATAAGTGCTATGTTAGACCAAATTACCAAGTTAAAAATTTAGAGTAAATTAGGTAATCAAAAATCTAAGGCTACTAAAGACCGAAAAACTCAAACAAGTAAACCTTAAGTAATAAAGGAAAACTTACAAATTCAAACCAAGGATACATGGCAAAAAATATGGTAATTAAACATCAATGTAAAATAAGTAACAATCCTTACTTAAATAAAGATGAAAAATAAAAAAATGGTAAAACACCATTGATGAGTGAGAAGTAATAATCCTTACTTAATCATCAATGAAAAAAGGTGAATAAAAGGGAAAACAACATGGATGAGTGGGAAGTAACAAGCCAACCTCACTCAACAATGTAAAAAGTACATGAAAGTAGAAACAAACTCAGGTGTCTAAAAAAGGGGGTGGTATAAAAATGATAAATGGTAAAAGAAATAAAGTCACATCTATAAATGTAAATACATGGTGTAAATAAATAAATCCATAGTTGTTCAAACATGTTTTGCTCTAAGGATAGATAAAAATGAAACATAGTATTGCTAACGTGTTTTCAAGATGTGAAGAAGAAAGAAGTATAGAAGAGGGGAAACATATTCATAATCACAATTTACCTATCAAGGGGGGAAATGAAATGGGTGGAGGGGATAATGAAGGAAAAAACAAGGTAGAGGAACTCTTTATCAAAGTCAAGATACTCAAATTATATTTTTCAAAACAAGAGGACTTTCAACCTTAAGGACTCTGAAGAACTTCTATTAGGCACACAAGTCTTAGGTAAATAAATGAAGTATGTAGATCATTTCATGAAGGCTATATACATGAAAATAAAAATGGACCTACCTTCCCATAACATCTTCCTCATTCCTTAGGACCCCTTACAGAGTCATCAGTCTACTATGAAGATTGGGTACTTACATGAGAAATTAGGTAGCACCATAGATTTTTTTAATTATCATATTCCAAACTACTAGATTATCACACCCCAATGGACCTTATCTCTATTGTGAGGCCAACTATGGAGTTTGAGCTTTTATTAGAGATAAGAGATGTGATTGCAATCACATATTTTTATGTGATTTTGAATTTTGAGATCTATATGTTGCCTTTTATATATCATTACCTTTTATTTCAAATGAATTGGATTTTAACTTTATTGATGGATTTTTATATTTCTCCTCCATATAGATTTGGAAAACCAAACATGGGTGATAAAGATGACTTTTATTTGAATACTTGGGACTTGGTTTCTAAGAGAGAGAACTTCAAAGAGCATGGCATCTAAGAGTCTCATAAATATAGGTAAAATAAAAGTGTTATATTTACTTTGACCTTGTTTTATCCAATATGGAGTGAAAGGATATAAAATCAAGAGGAATAAAACATAATTTTTTTTGAATTACTTCAAATCACAAAAAATGTGACAAAGGGTGAAAAAGGATATAATGATAGTAAAATGTGTTTCCTTATCATAATAATGAGGGGAATGTAGGAAAACATGCTAACATAGGTTATTAGGCAAATTTCATCTACAAAAATAAGCAAAAACTAAATCTTAGAACAAAGATCAAGAAATTCTAACCATTACTAAACACATTCTATAGAAAGGAATGACAAGATGGTGATTTTATGAGGAAGTCCAGGTCTTATCCATGGTCTTACACTATAAATCATAAAAGAGAATCCCACAAGGGTGACAAAAAGTAGTATAAAAATAAATAAGATAAGAAAAAGATGGTATTTATGAGGAAGGCCACGTCCTATCCATGGTATTATACTATAACTCATAAAAGAGAAACTCAAGGGGTGCCAAGAAGTGTGTAAAAAATGAGAAAATAAATAAGATAAAATCATTTTATGATGAAGACCGATTCCTTCCATAGTTTTACAATGTAACTCAAGAGAATAAGGAAAACCAAAATACCAAAAATAAGGACTAAGGTTTGTAAAAAGAGAGCTCTATTACAGAGGGTGAGACCCATGTAAGTAACCTATAAAAAATTATTAGATAGATAGCATATAAAAATCATGAAAAGAAGAGAATAATTAGGAAAAATACTTCTTGAGGAATTGTGCATTGGTGAGATCTTTGAAAATATGACCTTCATTGGTTGGAAGGTGATAGGTACTTAGACCAAGAATATCTTTCACTAAATAGGGGACCCATCATTTTTGGGAATATTTACCTTATTTTTCATGAGTGTAGTTTAATTTACTGACAAGATCACCAACATTAAATGTGTGAACTTTAATTGATCTATTATGTTATTTGGCAATATGGGCCTTTTATTGTTGATTGTGTTGTAAAGTAGACGATGATGTTTGTCAAGAAGATTAAGGTCATGAAGGTGAGATTTACATAATTATTCATTGGGTATGATATCATGAAGAGATATATGGAGATAATGAATATTAACTTATAATAGAAGGATTGAGTTTGAACCATATATTAGAGAGAATGACGTTATCCCAATGGTAGTGTGTATGTTAGTTTGATAGGTCCAAAGAGAAAGATAGAGGTGAATGTGCCAATCTATGAATGTTTCATGAATTATAATTTGGAAATTTGTATTAATAATTTTTTTGGTGGTCTTGGCTTGGCCATTACATTATGGATGATAAGGTGTGGAAAATTTGTGATTGATTTTAAATTTAGCACAGAGTTATTTGACATCCTTATTTTTGAAATTACCACCATTATCTAAAATGATAGTATAAGGAACACCAAAGTGGAAACTGATTTGATTAAGGATGAAACTAGATGTGGTAGTGTCAATGACATTAAAAATGGTCATAGTCTCAACCCATTTAGTGAAATATTATGTAGTTTTGATTATAAAGACATGTCAATCTTGGGATCAATGTATTTTTTGATGATATCTAATCCCCACATGGAGAATGGCCTAAGAAACTTGATATTTAAATGCTCTACTAGAGGTGAGTAAATTAAATCATCATGAATCTATAAAGGAGTACAATTTTATGCAAATTTTATGGTATCATTTTCAAGAGTAGGACAAAAGTGTCCCATATGTAGGCATTTATGGGTTGTAGCATATCTACTATAATGGCCACCACAAATTCCCCCATTTGATTGCTCAAGGAGAGGAGGAACCTCATCTTGCATAACATAGTAGAGAAAGTACCTTAAAAATTATGATAATAAAGGATGTTATATAGAAATACATACTTAAAATATTGTTTGTGAATGTGAGTCTTTTTATGGGAATCTAGATTGGGAGAATAAGTTTGGTGTTCTAGAAATTGAATGATGTCTTTGTACCATGGGATTTGTCAAATGGTGATATCCTCAATGTGGTAGATAAGTGAATCATGTGGTTGAATAGAGTATGGATATTTTGTTATTTGGATAAGAAAAGAGGGATTGTAAAAAATTTGGTGTAGATGAAAAAGAGATGTTGAAGAAGCAAGGGAATCAGTAATAGAATTTTGATCTTGAGGGATAGGCTTGAGGTGAAAGAAATGAAATATTTGGTGAGAGTAGTTGTAATTTGATGATAAGAAATGATATTTTCACTTTTTCATTAGTAATCACCATTGATTTGGTGGAAAATGAGTTGAGAATGACCTAAATCATGAAGGTATTATATATCTAAATCAAGAGTAGCTCCCATGCCTAAGATTAGAGTTTTGTACTCTACCATGTTGTTAGTGATGTCAAATGTTAAGTAAAAATCTAAAGGGATTATTTTTACAAGAAGACTCGTAAGAATACAACCTATCCCATCTCCTTAAAGGCATTTAGGGTTGGGGTATAAGTATCCTTGTATAAATTGATATTGATTTCAAGAAGTTCTTTAATAACCACTTTTGGTTTAATAGTATCAAGGAGGATAGCAGATTCATCAAGATTACTTGCTTCTAGATTAGTAGTGAAGTTATGGAATTAATATTTAAGAGATATGGCTTTATTGGTAACTTAAAGATAGAGAATATTATCATCAAGAAGACTATATTGAAGGTGATTGGTAGTGAACATAGGAGCTATGACAAGTTGATCAGTGATGATTTTTCTTTTGATAATTTTTTAAGCAATAATTCAAAGATCAAATTACATAAGGAGGACCATCCATTTTTCCATTTTATCTCTAGGAAGAAATGATTTAGAGAAGTGATGAAATGGGTTGGAATGAATGATGACATAAGTGGTATGATAAAGCATGTAATGTCAAAAAAATTCAGCTATGAAATATATGATGAGGCAATCACATTCAAATTTTATGTAATGTTTCTCTTAATTAATGAGGCCTCGGCTGATATAGTAGATGGAATACTCTCTTCTTGTATCATCTTATTAGGTAAGCATTACCCCAACTGATATGGGTGTGGAATAAGTATATAAGATTAAAAGATGATCATTTGAAGGAGGACAAAGTGTAGGTGGGTGAATTAATGATTCTTTCATGTTATCAAAGGATTTTTGACAAAGATCCATCAATTTTAAATCATTACCTTTCTTATGAAGAGAATTGATGGAGTGGATATAGTAAGCCAATTTGGGGGTGAATCATCTAATTACCCCAAGTTTATCAAGATAAGTATGGATGTTCAGAATGGAATGAGGGATGGGCATGTTGATGATAAAACTAATATTGACAAGGTCAACATTGATGTCATAGAGAGAGATTAAGAATCCTAATAGTTTTCATATGTGACACCAAAGACAAAATTTTTAGGAGTTAGTCTAACTTTGTATTTAAGAAGATGGTCAAAGATTTTGTCAAGATCAGAAAGATGAGTTTTGCAAATTTTAGACTTAGTAATGAGGTCATCCACATATCTTTCTACAATTTAATGGATGATATCATGAAATATATGAGTCATCACCCATTGCTAAGTAGTTATAGCATTTTTGAGGTTAAAATGTATTTTAACATAGCATATGTTCCCCATTCCATGGTGAAAGTTGTCTTATGGTTATCCCTAGGAGAAATGTGAATTTTTTTATAACCTAAGAAACCATCCATAAGAGATAATATTTCATAACTAGTTATGGAATTGATAATGTCATCTATTGAAAGTAAAGGTAAATTGTCCTTGGGATAGGCTAGATTAAGATTATGAAAATCAATATAGATGCAAATGACCATAGTGACATTTTTCTAAATGGGAACTATGTTAGAAACCCATTCAAAAGAGTCCACTAGTTTTATAAATTTAGCATCAAGAAGTTTGATAATTTCTTTATGACATAAGGTGGAAACCTCAAGTAGAAATTTGCATTACTTTTGATGCATAGGTTTAGCATTGGGATAAGTGATGATGTTGTGCACCATAATGCTTGGATTAATACCAGACATGTCCTCATATGATCAGTCAAATATCTCATGATATTTATCAAAAAATAATCTAAATTTATCATGTTTGGTAGGTGAGATTTTGTGAGAAACTATAATTGGTTGAGGACATGGTGAAGTACCATATTCAATGTAAGTAGTTTCTTTGATAAGCATAGCATTGCCATCTTGGAAGTGTTATGGTGCATTTGGTAAAAAATAAATTAGATTAGCTTTAGGATTGATGCTAGCAATGAAGTTATTAAAATAAGGGGATTTGTTTTTTTAAATTCCCAAGTTTGTGATGTTATCAAGGAATTTGAGGTTCTTAGGCATGAAGTATTTCAAGAATGGCTTCATTGTTAAGCAGAGTGGGAAGAGGACCATAATACTCAACATCTACTTCAAGATCTATAATTTTATTACCATGGCGATCATATTCAAAATATATATTATGGACATCAGTGGCCTTGGTATCTAATGTAATATAGGAGTATGAGAATTAGATGGATTAAATGGGATTGGTGTCTCGCTAGTTTCTTTGATAGGGGAAGGATCAGATGTAACGATTCTATCTATAGGTGGTAAAGTATATGCAAGAATATCTAGAGGTTTAAGAGGTATGATTTATTATACCACCCAAGGAATATCAAGAAGTGGAGGATTAATAGAAGGCATATGACCTTTGAGATGTAATTTATGATCCATGGAAATGGTATGAACATCCTAGTGAAAAGAATGTATTTGAGCTAAGTTATTTTATAATTTTGAACATCCAAGTCTTGAGATTGAGCTTGGTCCATGATGTAGTTATCATCATAGGTTAGAGAAATGGTACATGCTTGAGATTTAGGGGGAGTTTTAGAAGGTGAAATCCCAATATTAATAAAATTTTGTGGATACATGATGAAAGGATCTTGAAATAATTTGGCCACTCCATAATCATTTTACGTAAAGGAATCTTCTAGTAAAGAATGCACCTAAGCATTATATTAAGGGGAAAAATCAGTGATCTCATCGATGAGAGGAATAGTATGATCATAAGGTAATTAAGAAGGAAGAAGCCACTACAAAATATAAGGAGGTATCTTGGTAGTTTTTCAAGTATGTTGTAATTCATTAGGTTCATCATCATCCAAATCATCAAGAGTGACTTGTATGTTGGGATTGATGTTGATGAATTCATTTAAGGAAAATTTATTTATGGTAGAAATGGTAGGAATGTGATATTGATATTTTGGATTAGAAATTTGAATACTCTAGGGGTCATGATCAACTTCGTGCGTATATCATTTTCCATTATATAATAATTTGATGCATCAGCTACTAGAAGAGGTGATGGCCCTCATTCTATGAGTCCAAGGGTGACCGAAGAATATGTTATAAGATAGGGGTAGATCAAGGACCATAAGTTTAGTTCAAAAAATCTTAGGTCTGATTGTAAGGGGAATCCAAATACAACCAAGTGGATTTTGATTATTTTTATCAAATATATGATAGGTAAGGTGGGTTTTATTGAGATGATCTTTTTTATAGCCAAGTCATTGGATGAGTCACAAAGATGTCACATTAATACCAAAGCCTTCATCAACTAAAACTTTATGGATAAGGGTAGTATGAATGGATATTTTAATGAATAGTAGTGGATCATTGACATGAAAAAGGATTTCATCTTTAATCATGTCCTCTTCAATAAATTCAATAGAAATCTTGGAAGAAGGACAAATAGTTTCAATGGTATGTAAGTTGGTGGGTTGAGGTTTGATAGAAGGTGGTTCTTCATCGATATAAAATGGATCTTTGATTTCTTATAATTTTTGTATAAGTAAATTGTGATGATAAGGGGAAGTATGAACTAATCTATAAGTGGAATATTATAGGGCATGGAGGTAGGTTCTTTGAGAAATTTCCAATGAGATTTAGAAAAAGAACTAGTGCGAGTTTTATAAGATAAGATAGATTTTAAAATAAATGAAAGTTGTTGAGGGTTAAAAAGAAGGAGATGGTTCTTCAAGAATTATTAATTTAAATGAGTGGTTGTAGTATCTTTAAGAATTTTTCCTCCAAATATTGTTTGTTAGGTTTTATGACACGATCTTTGTTAGCTGGCTTGTGATGATAATTAACCTTAGTTGCATTAACATATTGAGAAGTTTGTAATATTGGTCATAATTGGAATCAATAGCACAAAAATCCTTGATATTTTGTTGATTATTATATGTGGGAAATTATTTTTGGTTATTGGAAGAAGAAGCTTTGGAAACTTGTCATTTTTTAGAAGCAATATTTTACTCTTGATGATGAAGGTTGTGTTAGTTTTGACAACCCCTGGTTTGGTTTGAGGAGTATTACCAGTGATGGAATTAATATAAGTTTGAAAATATAATTTAAGGAATTTTTTATTAGGTTTTAATTACTTCATGAGAAAATCTTGCTGTTTAGCTTGGTCAAGAGCTTCATTAGGTGTTTAGGAAGCAAAAGTTTAAACCTTATATTGAAGAGGAGTTAAAGCAGGTATAAAGATTTTGAATAAATTTTCATTAGTCATGTTATGATCAGATTAATGGGACAAATATTTCCATAATTTAATAAAATCATGAGCTGATTTGGTGGGATATTGCTTAGCATTGATGAAATGACTAAGATAATTTTTGGGAAGATCATTATGTTGAAATTATTTGACTAGAGGATTGACTAAATCCTCAAGTTGTCAAATGTAATTTTGATGAATTTGGTTGTACCATTATAATACATCTTCAGTGAAGGTTTTAACTAGAATTTTAGTTGTGGAAAATTATTTTTTTCGATCCACTCTTTGTAAATATTGACAAAGGCTTTGAGAAAGGAGGCAAGATCTTTAGTCGAATCATACTTGATAGTTGGAGATATATTTCCAATATCAATGGATACAATGAAAGGATATAAAGGATAATTTTGGATATTTTGAAGCATTTTTTATTCATGGTAGGTTTAGGAATAACATTTCCTAAGGCATCTCTAAGAGGTGGATGGATAAAATTTGGATTAGATTGAGGATTGATAGCCAGAGGTTGATAAGCCATATTGATCAAATGTTGTTGTATTTGAATCATTTGAGAGGTGTTATAAGTTTTCATTATGTTCATTTATTGTATGAATTATGTAATAATTTTATTCATATCAATTTTTGGGTTGGTGTTTTTAGGATAACTCCCCAATTTGGTATTAGGAGGAGGGTTATTAGAAGATGGATTATTAATGGGATTATTATATAGACTCATGACATTTGCTCCCACATTATTTTGAAGAGTTTGAAAATGATAATTGTCTTGATAGGTAAAAAAAGGGTTGGATCTACCAATGTCATCTTAGGGTGTGATTTGAACCATGTTGCAATCCATAGATGAAGGAAGGGAAGAGGTGTTCCAAGAGTGAGGGTTCTCTTGGGAGGAAAAGAGGGGGATAAATAAACATCCCATATAGTACCTAAATGAATTTAGTTTTTCCAATAATATTATGATAGGGAACTTCATGATGACTTGATAAAAATTAATAAAATTCTAAGGAAGGAAAAATAGAAAGCTGAGTCAGATAGACAGGATAAGTAGTTAGAGTATAAAGTCGACTGGGTCAACCTAGTATTGCAAACTAGGGAAGATAGAGTTTGATAAGAGTACAGAGTTGTTTGGGTCAACCTAATACTATAATATAACTAGTTAAAGAGATATAATGTTTATTGGGTTGACTTAGTATTATAGGCATGGAGAAAAATAGTCTATAAGAGACTATGTCGTACAGAATGATAGTGTACTAAAAATAGGGAAAAATATTAAAATTTACTTTGAAGTAAGAAATGAAATTAAATACACAAGTAATTAGTTTAATGAGAATGATCCAATTAAGGCACATATTAAAAAACCTTACACTAATGCTAGCTAATGCAAGTTTTTATAAGACAACATATAATGATCATAGAGTAAGCAGTCAATTAAAAAGTAAATGCTAATTAAGTGGTCATCCTAAATGTTGTTAGATTATTATAAAGTGTTATTTTAAGTGTGATAGAGAAGTTAGTTGAAATTAGGGAATTAAAAATTAATTTATAGATGGTTTCAAGATGTTTAGGCTAAAAAATACCTATGTTGGCAATGATACTAGCTTGGTATTGGGGCCTACCCCCTCACTTCATAATTCTATAGTGATAAGTATGTCGAGTGCTTTGCCAATATATACCATTAACCACATATTTATACTTGGCTAGAAAACCAAGTCAGCTTCCCTTTTAGTGATGAAATCCAAGTAGGTAGGCCTTGGGTAAACAAATATTTAAATGCATTTTAAAATTATGTGATTTTGTAGTGTGTGAAAGAAATATAAAAATAGTACAACTAAAAGCTATATTGAAAAACCACCTAATTATACTATGTGATCTAGTATAAGCATGCACATAACTAAAAGTAAAAGTGTGAATTAATTACTAGCATATAGTTTTTAATTCCCAAATTGAAACATAGTACAGAGTTAGTTCAGAGTCAATAGTGTCACTACTATACTATATAAGCCAGAGTCCTTAATAACTAAGTTAACCAGGTCGACCTAGTCTTTCAAATAGAAGATAGAATATAGAACTAGATTGACCAAGTTGATCTAGTTTGTTGTATGATGGTATTTTGAAGGAATGCAAACTTTTTAAAATATAATTATAAGGAAGAAATGAATGAGAGAGAGAGAGAAACCTTGGTGAGTTAGAAGATAATGAGGAATGTGAAATTTTTGTCGAAGTGTCTTAAATGGTCCTTGTAAGCTCTACCAACTATGTTGACTGGGTCAACCTAGTTCTATAATTCCCTATTTGTTGAAGCCTATCAATATGACTATACCGGCCTGATCAACCTAGTATATTATCTTGAAGCTTTCTAGATTACTATATCGACCTCTTCAACCTAGTTTTTTTTTTTGAAGTTTAATATGAGTATTATATTGACCTATTCGATATAATAATATGTATCTAATGAAGACCTACATAGAAAGAATAGAGTTATTTTGATGTGATTGTCTATTAAACCCATGTACAAAATTTAGAAACTATACTAGCCCTATCAACCTAGTATCAAAAATATAGAAAAATGATAAATGAAATGATAGAAATGAAAAACATGAAAGAAAACCTACAAAGGTTAGATTCATGTTGGGTTTACCAAATTGTATGCAATTAAAAATGCATCAAATCTACAAATCAATCCTAGATTAGAGAAGATAGATCTCACTTACACTTCTGATTGGGGATACATTATATAATCAAGAACATGACCAATATGTAGATCCACTAGACCCAGTTACGGGATATCTTACCACAATAATAATACTAGGATGTTTTCCAAAGCCTCTAATTAATAAAAATCACATAATAACCCTAACTAAGTCCTATGTTTTCATATTCACTATAATAATAAGTAAATCAAATAAATCCAATCTAGTGATCACCAAATCTTATCACACAATATGGGGGCTAGTAAACAAGAAAAAAATGCATAAGAGAATCCTAATTAATCTATCTATAGGTAAGGCCCTGATGCATTGAGAGGAAGAGTAATATTATTCAAAAGCCATTATTTATGCTACTTCTTTCTACTAAAGAGAGTAATAAAGTTAGAAATACTTACCTGGAAGATGAACCCATCAAGACTCAATATCTCCCTTGGCCAAAGGGTATTCATAAGAGTTTGTTATGGTTTATAAGGATCACTATGAAAGGCCAAAGCATCTAAGACTTCTCCACAAGATTATATTCTCTAAGTAGAAACCCTAAGCTAAGATTCTTCAAGTAGATTGGTGAAAGAGTAGATTGTAAATAAGTGTAAATGGCTAATAACTCTTGATGTCTCTATAATAATAATGAAATATATTTGTTTATATAGGTAGATATAACCCTAAACCCTTTCATAAGTTTTAGCTGACAAGGTCAACCTAGTCGGCCTAGTATAGTTATTGATAAAAACTCACTAGGTCATGGGATAGGTCAACCAAGAGCTGACCTAGACCTTAAATGAGTTTCACCAATAAGATTACAAGGGTGACCCAATTGATATAGTCATGTAAACTATTGAAATGGGTTATATTTTAGATAAATGGGTTTAAAATGTGGTAAAATATTGTATGAGTGTGCAAAAGAGAAGTTATAGCTTAGGGGAATGTTTTTAAGAGCTAGTTGGATTGGTAATAAGTGGTAATAAGAGACAATAATCTTATGGAGCACTAATTTTTTACTCACCCCTTTCACATTTCACCATTTTATGCATGCACTTAGAGATATTGATACTTGATAGATTCCTACAAGATATAAAGCATCAGTATTTGATAAGGTTTGAAAATATTATGTGTATACATAACATATGTTTTGGCAGGTGTAATGGATTTTTAAGATTGATATGGAGGCCTATTATATCTATATCTTTGGTAGAGAGGTATTTTCTCCCTATATTGATAATATTTGGGTTAATTAGGTGCTTGATATGACCTATTGGCTTGATGTTATTACCTCTTTAGTTGAACTATTTTATTACCAAAAGATTGTAACATACCTTTTAATTCATCAAACTCACTAGATTGACTATAAGGAGCTTGAAATTGACCTTGAAGGGTTAGAATTTGGACTATTTGTGGGGATTAAGGAGGTAAAATAGGCTATAATTTTTTTTTAAATGGCATTGGAGACGTAGGAGAAAGTTTACTAGCTTAAATTAGACTATTTTTAGCTATAACAACAACCTCATATGCATATGGGAGTGTCCTACCACCTATGGATTAAATAATAAATAAAACATCATAATTCAAGGATCTCAAAAAGTATAGGAAAGCATATTTAGGAGATAGATTATCATGGGAGGTATTATGTTCCATGTATTTTAAAATCTAAGATTAAAATCAATCATAAATTCATGTGTTACTCTCTTGATGGTAGTGAGCTTATCAACAAGGGATATATGGTCTGATTTATCTTCAAATTATATATATAATACTACACCTAAATCATCCCAACTAGTAATAGAATTCAACTAAAGGTTCATATACCTTTGCAACACATTTTCCTTGAAGGATGCAACAAGTAAATGAATGGCAACATTCTCTTGGGTAACATGGTGGAATGAACACAAGTTGGTCACCTTATTGATATGATATATGGGTTTAGTTTGGTCTTCAATTGTATACTATGGTAGGATTTTGAGGGTTAAGTTTATTAAAATCATCATATTGGGCCAAATTGAGAGGGATTCTATCATTAAAGGAAATAAATACCTAGTTCTTTGGGATAGACATGTTAATAATGGGATTTTAATTTAAAATTATATATACTTGAATACCTTATAGTGACCTTAAGCATGAAACTAATACTTCTTATTTATACAAATGTTTTTTCATCTTTAATTTGTGTCCCACTAAGTATGCCAGAATTGTCATCACTCAGAAGTGCACCCTTGTAAGAATATGTGTCTATTCTAACTCCTATTGATACAATTGAAAATATCCAAGGTTTGGGTGACCTTATGTTATATATAGCCTCTATATTAAGTTATATTTACCTTTATTACACTCACCCACAACTCTCTAAAGTCTCTCAAATAGTGCTTTCTTGACTAGGAAAAGGGTAAAATGAGTAATGTTAAAGCTGAAAATGGAAATGAAAACTAGAAATGTGGGGTGATGCACAAATGTGAAATTAAATTATTCATATACCTAACACAATTTTTAATGTAAATAGCTTTCACACATTCAATTTATTCTCATATAATGACTTTTTCATCAATATTTCACATAGAAGTCTTGAATAACACTCACACTAGCTTGGAAAGAATGAATAATGGTTGAATTCACTTCCATATTAGGTAGAAATAAGACTTTAACACTTTTTATGACCTATACTTTTTCTTATTTTATGAATAAAGGTGAATAATATATACATAAACATATAAAAATCATTCATTTTCTAAGTTACATCAATAAATATTAAGCATGCACTTCATGAACAATTTGAAAATAGAGAAAAAATAGCTCTTTATTACTTCAAAGGTGATGCTATATAAAATTTTGGTAGAGTTTCTATAATCAAAAATCATAATCTCATTATAAAATTATAAAAATTAAAATTATATAAAAATTAAGAAGAGAGAGAGGAGACAAGGCAGCCCTAAACTAGATATGAGTCCCTTGTCTAGTCTAACTTCACCCCTTCAAATTGAAACTAACCGAAATCCAACTCAACCTTTGAACTTCACCAAAACTTATTCCCAAAATCTAACTTATAAAATTTAGATTTTAAACATTATTCTCTTGGAGTATGGTTTATTATGCAAAGAGAGAAGTTTTAAAATTCAAAGTTACTTGCATGCATTGATTGTCTTCAGTCTTGAAAAGATCTTTGACTATCTTTAGTTAACTCTTTTTGAACTTGCACTTAACTCCTTTTGATCTTGCATGCATCTTGAAGTTTAAAATTTAGTTAAATTTAATTCATATTGGATTTTTAATTTAATTTTCTTGCCTTTTAACTTGGAGTTTTATTTTATTTTTATTGACTTTTAACTTGGAGTTTGACCTCGATTATCCTCACTTGCACTTGCACTTGCATGCATGTTTCTTATTTTAAATTTATAAAATTATTCCAAAGGGGGTAGTATTAGGAGATAAATTATTTAATTTTTAAAATTTTTAAATCTTCATATAATATGCTTTCTATAAATATATTTATTTGTGAACAAGACAACTCTCCATACTAGTTCTTCTTGGAAGTGTACATCTTCTATGATTTGACAAGCTTCTTGAATGCATAGTGAGAACCTGGAACTTAATTAATTTGAATTATTTGAATATAGGAGTGCAAATATGATTTTATAATCATCACCATGGTGTCACATACCTTCAAATAAAATTTTAGCTCTAAATTCCACTTACAACCTCCAAAAATTCCATTTTGTGTTTTTTAGGCCTCAAACAACCCTGATTTGGATTAGGAGGTATAAAATGAGTTATAATCCTTAATATACAATATTAATATGATAATTTTATATTTATTAATGGTTAATATTTTTTTTAAAAAAAATCTTGAAAATAATTCACTAAACTCCCAAACAAAACTTCACAAAAAGTGTTTATTTGCTACCCACAGGGTGACCTAGAGATGTTTTTATTTAATCTAAACCTATTTTAAATTGTAATTAATTTTATTATAATTTATTAATACCTTTAAATAAATTATACACACTCTAAAATCATTTTTTTCCCTTTTATAAACTTGAAACACTAATTTTCAACTCTATTTGTGAGAAAATTAGTGAGAAAACCTTGATTTCTTTCAAGAACAAACCTATTTTTTGTCATTTTATCTATCCTAAGGTATAATTAATAGATAAAAACACTTTTAAAAATTTAATTATATAAAAAAATACTTATATTTAAAATTTAAATATATTTAATTCAATAAAATATAAAATATGCACTTTTTGGTGTTTCCTAGCTTGTACATTTTCATTTTTGAATGCATAAGGTCTAAGTTTTTCCATTTTATTGAGTTTTATTAGGAATAAATACCTTATTTTGTTTTAATTAAGAACTTAAATAACCTATATCAGTATTATAATCATTTATTATACTCAAAAAAACACTTAAACCTCTCAAAAATACCTTTTCTGACTGTTTGTCTTGCTTGCTTAAAACCTTGTAACCTATACCTTTGCCTTTATCAATTATTTTAATTGAAATTTTGATTTTATTTATTAAGGTGTATTGAGTTTTTTTATTACCCATAATATCTCACACAATTTTTTTAACCAAAAACTCAAAAATACAAACATACTACCTAAAATCAAGCCATTAGGGTTTAAGAAGGGTTTTAAAGCACCTTTCTTTCTTAACAATTGTTCATAATTTTGATCATTTTTAACCTAAAACTAATGAATTTAATATTTATGTAATATTGGCTCCTAACTCCCCATAATATCATTATAACCAAATATTCTTATCCTTCATATATCAAGCATTTGAAAATTTCCTTCACTAGCTTGCAACTAGCTATTTAGAGGAATAAAAGAAGCATTTATCAAAACTTGGACCTGTGAATTGTTATTGAGAATGATTTTGTATTTATTAATATTTTATTATGTTTTATATACCTTTTTTAATCTACACTCCATGAATAGAGTCTTCTTTAAAACCTACACATAAGTAACCTTGACCAATGGTGGCAAAATTTGTCAACAAGCCCTTCACTACATTAAAAAAAAATCATGCAGTGGAAGATACAATTATATCATTTGTATCTCCACATGTATTTTGTGCCATTTACTTATCTTTTATTTTAAATTAAAAAATTATTATACAAATTTTGGCATGTTTTTTCCTTTAGTTCCATTATTTTTGGGTTTCTTATGTTTTAATTGTATTAGCTTTTAGAGATTGGGCATTTTTAGTCAAATTTATATTTATTCTTTAATCTTAAAATCTAGTTTTTATATTGTTTCAATTTTATTTTTTTGATGTGTCTAGTTAATTATGATATGTTTTAATTTGGTCTCATGGGATATCTATTACATAGTTGTGGGTTTCCTCCTTGTTATTCATATATAGCTTCCATCCTAGCCTTAAATTTTACCTTAATTGGTGTTGTGATTCTACCTAAGGATTTGGATGAAATTTTTATTGGTAAAATGTTTCAATTTACTTTCCATGTCACCTAAAAATAATTTACAAGGTGGTGAAGGATCCTCCATTAGGAATAATCATAAAATCAAAGGCATAGAGTCATATGTAAATATATTTATGGAGAAGAGCAATGAAATAATCCAAAAAATACTCAGTTGAAGACGTGCATTCTTATTTAATGGGGATTGTTGAGGGCCTTAATTTAAGGCAACTTATAAATAATGGAATATTATTTGACTATTCAAAAAGGATAATGGTTGATCAAGCTCTTAACTTCATAGAGGTTAAACTATTTAAATCAATTAAATATAAAAATATTTTAAAATGGATGGTAAAAAAATGTTCAAAGGCTAGATTTCAACTTGAATGGGTGAAGGCTTATCTATATATCGTGTCTTATAGACTATGAATGACTCCAAAAAATCCACCATTAGGTTGGATACACTTAAAGTGGCTCAATTGATTAAGGTGAAGACTTTTTAGTTTTCCATGAGGATTTTGAATAGTTGGGTTTCAATATAATGTGTGTAGTCTTGATTAGGTGTGGTCACTATTAAAATCCATGTCAGTGGATGATCTTTCCAAAGGGAAAAAATTGGGTGTCATTTGATTAAAATTGGATAGTGATACATCCTCATTTGTTAATTCATAGTTGGCCAAGACACTTGTGGCCTTGGTAATGGAAGATGATGAGATAGAATGAGATCCTATGGTGATGGTTTTTAATTATAATGGTGAATTAAATGAATATCTATGTGTAGTTGGTTTTGTGTTTACTTTTTGTTTCTAAAACTCATAGAACCTTCTTAGTATAAAGTGGAAATTTATATATAATACTCTTCATAAAAAAAAATAGGATTATTGTATTTGCATACTATATTAATAAACAAGGTGTTGCATTTTTTGACTTGTCAAAAAAATGAATAACATCATGTTAGATATTTCCATAAAATAGCATGAGTAAATATACCAAATAAAATATATCATAAATTTTATAATTTTTTTGGACATGTAAAATAGTTTTGTGGAAAATAAATAGTAATTATATTTTAGGTTTTTTCCTCAATATATATAAAGTGAATATGAAAATAGAAAAGCTCACCTCATTCTTACCTTTTATTTTTGCTACAATTAGATCCTAAGAGAGATTTTTTAACATGGAGAATTGATGACCATTCAATACATGTTAATTGGATCATGTGAGGTAGTTACCACACTAGTTGAGGAGTTGAGGTTGATAAGTCATTTTGAGTTTTTTTTCTCTTTTGGCCATTTTTGTTTTAAATTCATATCTGGTAGAAAGGAATTTTTTTCCTCATTTTTGAACTCATATTCTCCTGTCATCTATTATATAATCCTATAATTATTTGTACAATATTAATAAAAATTATTATGGTCATGTTCAAATGTATTATCTCCATGTATTATAAAAAGTTTTAAATTTTTTATAATTTAATATGCACAATTTGATAGTATAGATGTACATTGTTTAAAAAATTCAAAAAAATAATTTAAGTTTATGTTTTTGTACCATGGTTTGTGCTAAAGACAATACAGACACCAGGGCAAGAGTAGGTTGAGTGGGTGCATCTCCAAATTATTTTCATAGGCCATCTATACTAAAATGGAGATGAAATTGAATATAGATAATGTATGGAAATTTTTTAGGCTTCTTGTCATAGGGAGATAAGTAAAAGAGTGATTCATTGATATGATCAACAATAAACTCATGAGAAATATATGGGGAGAGCTATAAATCCTACGGATGGATAAGGGATTATACTAAGATTGTTATTCAAAAATACACACCACATTTCTAGAAACATTGGTTATAATATGAAAATTGACATAGGGGTATATCTTATTCATATGGCCTCCATCGCATAGTATAGGGTATGGAGGAGAGGTGGACCATATACACCTAGGGATGTTGAATGATCACACACTTATATAAGTACCTTCATAGATTTTATATGGGACACATGATAGAGGGATTACATTAGGGACATAGCTATAATGTTTGACATATGAGTAGTTGGTAGTTAATGTGCTTATCAACATACCTACTACCATAGAGGATAGAGATATCCCACTAACATAAATATGACATATATTTGGATAAAAGAGGATGTGATACCTAGATGCCTCACATTTGAGGGTAGTAGACTCTCTTATGGAGATGGACATCACATAACAACCATATAAATATCATCTATGTTTGGATGACTATACCACATAAATGAAAAATTAAGGTAAAGAAGATGGTGCAGATTGTAGTTTATGTAAAAAGTAGAGAGATTAAATTTTTTGAGGGTACTGAGATGATCTAGAATAATAGAGGATATTCTACTATAAATTTTTATCTAGATTATGACATCTTGATTTCCTAAGAGGGACAGAGAAAATGGGGTCTTTATTGAAGGCTAAGGTACCAATGTATGATGAGGATGAGTTGAAATGTCATAAAACCATAGGTTTTATGATGTAAGATCCATAAATGGATGGAGGGAATGGTGTTTTGAGGTTGACCCATCGCCACTACTTCTATTGGAGGAAGAGGGAAACTCTACTAAGGAGGGATAACAAATAGATGGTGTTGATGAGTTATGAATAAAGGGGTGGATGAAGAACCACTTGTGGTTTATTTGGTCCAAGTAGCATGGAACCTAAGTTGGAGGTAGGGAATATAGGTGAATAAATCAAACAAACTCATTTTAATATTTTAGAGTTCAATTATTAATATATCCTTAATTTAAAATATGGATGATGGAGAATGGGTCACTACCATCATGCAATTGGTAAAGATATTAACTCAAGTCATGTTGAAATATATTTTGGGTGTTATTGAGATAGTTGACTTCAAGGTGGGAGTTATACCCCCTCTTCTATCTAGTCAATATGGCTATGAAAAAACACATATGTGCATATTTAAAGGTTGTAGTATTTGAGTACAAAACTTGCATGCATTCAAGAAGATACCAATCAAGGATTAGGAGAAGTCACATATAAAAAAACATGCATCTCTCAACTTGATTCTTCATAATGACAATCAAAATCATGGATATTCAAACTCTAAAAAATGAACCTCTATCTCCTTATATTTGTTCCTTAGATATTAGAGGTGATTTTCCAACTATAAAATATGATGGGAATACCAATCCTAGCCTTCACTTTAGACCATTTGATAACCTCTAAAAATAATGTATTAAAACCAATACTTATGTGACCACCAATATTATAATTAAATATATAATTATAGAGTCATTATAATGGTATAATCAACTTCAAACCCATTTAATTAAAAAGTTATAAGATATAGTAAATTATATAGACAAATAATTTCAATATCATGACCTTTCCAAAATAATCCTTGGTAATTTTTTCAATGCTAATAAATTACATAAATAATCCATTTATGAAATTATCATCTGATGGAAGTATTTGGTGAATAAATAAGATCATGACATTATTGAGGAAAATATTTTGAATCTTTTCATTACCATTTTAAAAACTTAGTTTTAATACAAATTAAGGTCCTTATCTCCTAATAAATTGGAAGAATATTTTGATCAAGCTAAAAGACATTATCACCATATGAATTGATTTTAACCTTGTTAAAAAAAATTTATGTAATCTTCCCAAACATCAACTAACATAATCAATACCAACACTTCATAGAGTAAACCTCCCCAACCTAAGTCAAGAGTATCTTACAAAAAAAATCAAATAATTTTAGCACTACCCCCACCCTTCTATTTAGTCTCCAATAAATCAATAAAATCATTTCACTTTCTAGGCCCTTGAGTTTTGATTATTCCAAGCCTTTCCCACCATGGTATAAAGTTTAAATGTTTTGTTGCTTCATGATAATGGTGGCCAGTCTCATGAATTATTTTAGGAGATTAAGAAACATGGTTATGACTTCATGTTAGTTAAAAACTTCAATCACACAACTAAGTCTAAATATAATTATAAGGAATATCTTAAAGCTTTTAAATCTCAATCAAACCATTATAACCAATCTCAAATTAAAAAATATCAACACAAACCTCAAAAATATTGTAATCCTAATACCACACCTATGAAAAAAATTAGGTGATTTTAATTCCAATTATGAATAATACTAAATAAATTATCAATATGTTAATGTGTTAAAGGTTAACTCCCAATGTAAGATTTCTCATAAAGATATTTTTATAAAAGCTAAGAAAAATTATTAAGAATGTATCTTTCTCAAAAATAAAACAATCTAAAATATATATTCCAATAATGATTCCACTTCACCAACAAAGCCTTAATATAAGGATAAACCTCATCTAATAATAAAATATCTTAAATCAAACCCTAGTTTTCAACCAAAATATCATTATGTCTCTTACATAAAATCATCTCAATGTTTTCTTGAATAACTTAACACTATGTTTTGCAAGATTCCTCTAATGAAACTCATGAGAACCTCACCCCATCATTGAAAACTTCTCATGTAAAAATTTAAATATTTAGAATAAATCATTCAATAAAAAAATTAAAACATCTATTCAACCTCTTGAAGGTTTTTAACCTATTTAAATCCATACCATGGAAACCATGATCAATTTTCCAAGGATGATACTATTAATTTTATATTGAAATCCATACCATTGAAGGTCCATAATTTTATAGAGAGTTAGAAATACACAACAAAATATCTTAATAAAAAAAAATTAATTTTCATGGATTTGATAAGAATTAAAAAAAAAACTCTTGGTTGCATTTGGTTTCTTCTCACCATAAGACCCAAAAATTTTCACACCATGCTTATGGTTTTTGATCTTCCAATTTATTACAACCAATCTTTGGTCATCCTTGGAATTATTACATGATAAAAATTTCTTATTTTGATATCTAATGCCTAAATTTTATCCCTTAAGGTTTTAGTTAAAAATATTAATATTAACCTAACCTATGGGATCTCAAATTTAAAAAATTGTAAAATGTATTTTCGTATTCTCCCAAAACTATTAA
Source organism: Torreya grandis (assembly GCA_037957365.1). NCBI lineage: Eukaryota > Viridiplantae > Streptophyta > Pinopsida > Cupressales > Taxaceae > Torreya > Torreya grandis. The sequence continues at coordinate 1,094,905 of JARHVA010001870.1, forward strand.
TAGTGCTAATTTTTTTTAATTTCTTAAACATGCATCTTGATGTGTAAATTCAACTCAGTGACCTTCTAAAAATATGTAATATAACTAAGATACTACCAAAAAATTGGAATGGCTTCCTCCATCTCTTTTACCAAAAGATAGATCCCTTCCTTTTATTGATGATGACAATTAAAAACCACCTCCTTTCAATGTTAATAAAGATTCCTATGCTAGATAATATTATGAATGGAAGGAATATGGGGTTGATAAGATCATCCAATAACCATTATTACTCTCTCATCAAGCTTTAATTCAACTTTTTATATCTTCCAAGGATATTTCCAAAAAAAAATCCTCAAAACCCTGACCAAGCATGCACTATTTCATAATCTTATGATGACAATGACATTGTTTCCTAAGCTTAAGTGAGACACTTGGATGTGTTTCATTATCAATAAACCCTCACTAAAATGTATCATTTCAATTAGGATGTCAACTTATTACATATTTATTATAATTTTTATCCTTGCTTTGGGTCAAGTGATAAATAAAAAAGTGTGGACATAGAAGGATATATACCTCCATTAATTCTCAATTATAAAATACCAATTGGGTGATTCAAAAAATATCAAGTTTTTATTCCAAAACTCAAAAAAAATTTATTTATGAAATAATTTATAAAAATTGTGGTAAAAATAATTGTATCTACCATGTTGATATAGTTTAGAAAAGTTAAAATATCTCTAACTTTATTTGATCATGTCAAAATAGTTCAAAAACACTTTCTACCAGAAACCAATTACCTCAGTGAAGACACCACTAAAATTGATGATATAATTCTCCCAAATCCCTATTTATAATCCAAATTTATTTACCAATTTTTTAACTTATTTTTAATTTTATTTACCTAAATAAGAAAAACTATCAAATATTCAAATTATATACATAGAATATATAATTTATTATGCAAATTTGAAAGTGAAAATAATATTAATATTGAACTTACTATTTTTATATATGAAAATAATATAGGGAAATTAGATTATATCTATTTGGTTATGCTTCTCGTATGTGCACATCATTAAAAATAATTTACAATATATCTGTAATCACTTGGCTCAAAAAATTGACTATCAAAATCTATCAAGACACTATTGGTAAGGCTCATACTCTGGTGGAAATTGAATGTGTCTATTATCTACTAGATTTATCTCTATAGGTTTTAATATTATGTTCTACCATAGGTCATTACACTTAACTATCAACATGTTTTCTATACAATTTCCTACCCTTGATCTTGTGCACATATTCAAATTTTGTCCTTTTTGCCTTGAAATCCCAACTCCAATTTTTACACCTACTTGACCTATAGAAATGGGTTATAAATATGGGTTTTACAACCCCAACCAAACCCCATTAATTTATTTAACATTTCTAACATTACAATACTATGAATAGGTCTCAAACCACACATAATTATATCATTTATGTGTATGTGTGCTCAATAGTGATCCACTATAATCTAATGTAGAGATTTGTATTTTTACAATTGATAATATGTAATATTGACCTTGTTTTAGGTGTTCAAAATTAGATTTGAGACCATTATATTATGTGGTTTTCAAAATTTTATGCTTTAGGATAGTTCCCCAAGGTTGTGCATATTTATTTTTCAATGTTCAAGTGAAATGCCCATATGACCTCTAGATAGAAATTACCTTAGAATTGATGTGTATATATAGAATAATATTTAGGTAATTTCCCACATAATTGACATGAAAGATGTGTGACCCAACCCAAGGGAGGGATTTGAATTTGAAAAATATTCATTGGAGGAACCTGAGATACTACAGGTGAAGGAAGACACACTAATAACTAGTACCATTTAACTATTGATAGCATTATAAAGGATGATGAAAATAGGAATATAGAATATGGAAATAGTCTATAAGATAATAACTTATTCTAGAAACAAATAGGGAGAAATTGTATATGAATGATGGAAAATTAGGAAGGACAAATCCATAGAGAGTTGAATGGTTAGGTAAAAAATTATGCAAGATTTATATGTTTATGAATAATTCATGTATGTTAGAGATAGGTAAAATTTGTTTTCAAGTGTCTTATACCAAATTCATGTTCCTAAAAATGCCACCTTTTTAATCTGGTATTGAAAATGATAAATTAAGAAAATTAGTACATGAGAATAACTAAATTTGGTGTCTTAAAGTATACCCAAAATATCTATCTTGTTACAAACAAATATTGTAATTAAGCATGAAAAATTCAATGTCCAGTAAGGATATAAAATATAAAATTATCTATATTATCAAAATATTTGTAATTTAAAAATAAGGAGTTAATATACATGTGGGTTTACAAACTAATGTATCACTTAAAATTATGTTTATAATTACATGGGGTTATTATGCCCCAAGGAAATGTAAAATATTGTCATAACTCTTTTGGTGTAACTAGTACTAGGTTTGTATGCCAAGATGGACCCTCATATTAGGATCATATGTAAAGATTGAAAACTCTAAATAAATTGATTTAGATTGATTTTAGAGTCAAATTGCTTATGTATTACCATAGTTTCCATCATATAAATTATTAAAGTACATGCATGAACAACATCCATGCCCTAAAATTTGATCCTTTTGTACATCAATGTGATATATGATGCCATAAATATCTATGTCACTCTATCTAATTTGATAAATATAATAACCTACTCAATCTTACCCATGTAACCTAAAAAATATATTCAATATAATCCATGTAATATGTCACATCATGTCATATATTTATCATAGTCCTATAAAATTCCCCTATCTGCCTTGCATATGTGTAAATATATCAATTTATCCCATTTTATGTCATAATCTATTTGAATTAGTCTCATCTGAATCATATAATCTAACTCAATTTATTAATTGTCTATCTGTCAAATCTTGAATCTCTATGAAAATCCCATTACTATGCCCCCATTTTGAGAGAACCTTACAAATCACTCTTCTTGAAATAAAATAATTAAATGTATCTCTTATATATAAAATAATAAGAATTGAAATCATGTGTCCTAAAATGATTAGATATTTCATCATATAGATATTTGATCATTCATGCACATATGATGATCATTCATTCACATATAAGACATGTAACCCAAGGATACAAGTTTCATGTCAAATATATATATGAAGGCACACAATAATAATCATTTTAGTCTTCATGACATGATAACACACAATGTGTCAAAGTGGGCCACACTTGAAGATTGATAACTGGATAGGATAAAATGCATGAAGTTGAAACTATATGTAGTTGTGAAATCATAAACACATGAGAGGAAGAAAACTCACCATTTAAAAAAGCATTCAAAAATGATAACATTCATGGTTTGTTCTATATTAATTAGTCAAATATCTTTAGGAAAGATACATATATAGGTAGAAAATAGATAGGTCCTTACATCCTCATGAATGTGGGATTATCTTCCCTAATGACCTTTATTTAACATATAAGTGACACCTAAATAAGCTAAATAAACCATGTAGGTAAAACCACATGGTGGTAAAAAAACTTACACCAATAAAATGCACTCATAGAAACACCCAAGGTGGCATTCAATGTAACAATAATTTATAATTACTCATGGAACACACAACATAACATATAATAGTCACACAATGTAACATGCAATGTCACATATAACAACCATCACACAATGTAATTAAAAAATAAATGATTAAAATATATAACAATTATCAACATCAAACACACAAAATAAGCATTAATATTCTACATAATCAATCCATATCATTATCAAATCATAAAAAATTATACTATCTATAGAATATAACACTCTAAATAGTATATGCAAGATTAATTCATCTGAACCCTAAAAATTATATGCAAGATTAATTCATGTATAAATATTCTAAGTAGCTAAATGTGATCAATTTAATGTCATATAAATATGTAACTTGTAAAGTGTACCAAGATACCCCCAATGTAGGCATAATTCCAATGTATAAAGGTAGCCTCTATGTGTAGGAATGTCTTGTAATTATATGTTCATGTGTCGTGTATAACATGTATGCCCCATATCCCACTCATTAATACCATAAAAATCATGTGTGTAGAGAATGTATGTGTAATCTATCATGTATATATGATCAATAACACACATAAACCATCTAACTAGTAAAACATGTTGCGCATAGGTCTTGATTTTTTATTGTTTGAATTTTATTTTATTTTTGAATTTTTTGAATTTTTGTACACATATAAATATATATAGTTAAGCAAGGAAAAATGACAAGGATTCATAAATAGAAGAATGGAATGGGTCTAAATAATCCCTAGGATATTTTAAGCCATAACATACACAAAGTGTAGTAGTAAAGTGGTCTCAATGAAGATAATGCAAACAACATGCCCCCTACTATATATGTGAACCACATAATTATATATCAAAAAAAAATTTAGAGATAGGAGGATGCATGCACCTAATGGGATATAGTTTGTGTATGCATTCACATCATAATATGTAGGCATAAATATATGTGATAAATTAATCTTAATGTAATCCATATAAATATCAAGTATAAATATCCAAAATGTAGGGATTAATAAATAATGCACCACAAAAAATGTGCCCTAGGATCAAACCATTATAATAAGATCTATTATTTTAGGATAGTTTCCATGGATTTTTGAATCAAGTGTTTTAGGATAGTTTTCATGGATTTTTGAATCAAGATAAACAATAGAAAGGCAAGGGCCTAGTGAGAACATCACAACAAAGACAAAGCCAAGGGCCATAATAATTATCAATTCACAAACATATGTACACACATATGTCAAGATAAACTAATAGATAGGATTAACAATGAAGTAAACATGAATAATTTATTTATATTATATTATGTTTTGAATAAATAACTATATCATCGATGACAGTCATATGCATGTCCTATATCATACATGTCATAATCACACACTATATTGCCATAGTCATTCATAATTTTAGACACATCATCATAATCACCTTCTATATTTATAATAGGATATGCATAACCAATTGCACCATGTGTTTTGATCTTAATCAATTGAAATTCCCATTCTATTATTTTTCCTTTGGTAACATCAAATGAGTTGAATGGCTATGTAAAATCACCTTATAAAATTATGTATGCTAAATGGATATTCTCACACTAACTTATGTGGAGTGATTTTATGTAGCTTATAATTAAATGGATCCTACTACTTCACATTTGGATGGAACTTGGTGAATGTTAATAACTTGAGATTTTTTTATTCTTGTTATGTTTTTGAAGTGTTTTTAATTTTTTCAATTCCTTGATCTACACTTAGTTGATTTTTCTTTATTGTCCACACTTATGTGCTTCAATAGGTACTTTTACTCTTAGTAAGAGTCTATTTTTTTATCATTTTATATATTTGATATGTAATCAACCCACTTTGAAAATAAAACAAAACTTCATATTGATCCTATCCAATTTTGATTATATTTGTTGTAACCATAGTTGTCCTGATATTGCATTAAATTCTGTAATAATATGCTTCACATATAATAATGTATCCATTATCTTAGGCCTACAAGTAACCAGTAAATTAGTATGACATATTACATTCTCATAAGTTATTTTATGTTGTATCTCATGATCATCATATCAAAATTCATAAATAAACCTAATTGTGTATGCATTATGTTATATTTTATGTTCAATTTCTATACCTTTTATATGTTCACTTTATATAAGAGCTCAATTTACCATTGGTTCCTTTTTAGGAATGTCCTATGATACATTAGTCTTCACAGAATATGAAATAAAAAGGATATTAAGAAGCCAACCTTGAGGGAGTATTGTTATATCTCTCAAATATAATAACACCTCTATCTATAATTTGTTCAATTGTATTTTGTAATTTATAAAAAAAATTATCTCTATTCCCGTTGATATGATGATAGTTACAAAATTTTATTATCCCCAATAATGCTAGGTAATATGTGGGGTGGTGGTGATTAGAAGGTAACTTGATCAATTTCTTATCAAGGACTATGCATAAAATATCACATGATTTATTCTTAAAGCCATCAAATTGGACTAGTTGATTCACATTTGGAGGATTAGGACTCATGAAAGTTGTTGTGGTATGAATTATCTTCTTTGGAGGTTATTTCTTAGCAATGTCCTTATTTATAACTCCATCATTATTAATTGTGTTATTTTTAACTTCCTCAAATGAAGATTCATTTTTATGAGTTGAAGATGTTAAATTTTGATAAATAGTATAATTAGAAGCACAAGAACATGTTCACATAATACCATCCAATTTTATCCTTATGTGACTTAAACTCTAAATTAAAAGTAGTAACTTGGGTTTGAAGCTCACTTAAGGCTATTAAAAATGGTGGTGGTATGGAAATATTTGTTCATTTTTTTCATCACACCATCTAGCTTACTCTAGACTCATCACAAACATTACTATCATTGCATTTCTTAAAAACTTTATCAAATTCCTTGTTAATAGATACATCACTACATAATTTAGAACTATAATCACATTTTATGTCTATATAAGGCATAAAATTTCATTTCACTTAATCAAAAACATAATTGTATGTAGAAGCAATTTTATATTTTTAAATATCATCGTAAGCTATATTAACATGGATGTCATATATCCATTGCTTTATTGTATCATATTTTTCAAGTGCAATCCTAGTAGCATCAAAGTGTGTTAGTTTATTTTTTATTTCTTCTCATTTTACTATATGATTATTGGAAGGATTTATATAAGGATTATGAGAGTTGATTTATTTAATTATAACATTATTTTATTATTTTTATGCTTCACTATATTTATACAAAGATATATCACTAGCATACCAATCTACCACATCATTATTGTCATAGTCCACATAGTCACTTCCTTTAGGCACACAAGCATACTCCTCATATACATAAGCACTATCATTAGGTACAAAATTATGATCATCTACATCCACTATTGTCCACTCATTTATATAACTATAATACATTGCATGAGTAGATAATAATTAATTTATAAGATGCAACCTATTAGGGGATACACACTAATAGATAATTTACCAAACCCTAAGATGGTAATGAATAAAAGAACAAGGCTTACTCCTAGGATAAGTAAAAAATTGATCTCTAAGTTTTAAATTATTATAAATCAATAACTAAAAACCTATGATAAATATACACCAATAAAGGGGATATCCTAAATCATATGTGAAAATTAGACCTTCATGCAAAAATATGAAACCCTAAGAAAGAAGGATGAAATCCTAAGGGAAATCTAAGGTTTGTTTCACTAAAGATAACGATTAGGTTCACCTAAATGTTTTAACTTATTTCATATTTTAATGATTTAAATAAGCCAAAATATTGAGTTAATAAATAATATATATCATTCATTATGCAAATATGAATGTAAAAAGCAGATTGATAGTGATCATATTGTTTATATAAATGATAAGAGGATAAATTACTTAGCTTATATTTGTTATGTTTTGATTTATATTGATACATAGTCAAAAAAAATAGTTTGTAATGGATCTAAAATCATTTGACCAAATAAATTGATTTTCAAAATATTTTAGTACATTGTCAATAAGGCACAAATAATGTCATGCCTAAAATTTGCATGACTAAAACAGACACAAAAATTGACCCATTTTTTTTAAGATTGAACAATGCACATAAAAAACAAATTATATTTCTAAATACATATCCATCTTCATGGCATGATATGCACAATACATTGAAACAAAACTCACATGTTTGCGTGAATTAAATAAAAATGTGTAAATAATTACACAATTTTTATCTAACCCTGCCAACCCCACTCGTCTAGTTGACCTACAACTAATTAAGTGGATCAAGTAGCCCCTTAGCTCAAGGTTTAAAATAAAAAATATTAAAATGGATGTAATTTTTCAATGGTTAACATAAAGCTAATATCCATTATTTCATTAAAATTTTAGATATAAGTTCAAGATTATTTTATAAAATGTTTGCACAAAGGTTTCCTTGCTTTAGTATCAAATTGAATATCATTTGGAAAGAGTTTTAACATAGCTAAAGGGTTGGTAATATCACAATACTTACCTCACCTAATTCTTAGACCTATTTCCCCACCTAAACATGGTACCCTACATATCCACTCTTTAGAATCAATGTCAGATGTAGTTCTACATAATAAATTCAAGATATTCAAACTCAAATCTCACAATTATGATAAGGATCAAAAAATATTAATCATACAATGAGTTATATTGACATATTACATAATCCATTGGCTCATAAATTACTAGTTACCTTTTGGAAATAGGTTTCATTGCACCTAATATTACCTTATACGATAGCAAGAATGATCCATAACAACACATTAAGGATTTCTATGTGGCATATCTAGATTATACAGATAATGATAAAATGATAACAAAACTTATTTCATGAATACTTAAGTAATATTATTGGTTTTACACCTTACCAATTGGTTTTGTACTTTTTTTGTATTTCCATAAAACATTGTCACTTATATACACTTGCCAGGAATCTTATCATGTAGAATAAATATTTATGCAAAGATAATTAGTTACATCAAGTTTCTAATGCAACCCATTACGTTAAAAACTTTTTATTTTTCATGGAAAATTTAATTGACTCTAAATACTTTATGGCAACAAACTTTTCTGAGAGTTATTTGAGTTTTTTAGAGAAATACTAGGTATTAATTATCTCCCATTTAGTTTACGCAAGTTTATTATCCTTAAAAATGGTTCATAGTTCTAGTTATTTACCATGACTTACCATATAGAAATTTTTTTTTCTAAGGCCTCTAAGCACTTCTCTTGGATCTAATGGTTTCCTAACCATTTTAAAATATTAACTTTAATAGTTATGCAACTTAGGTACTAAATTATTTAAGTCCTATGTCTAGCTAAGCAAGGAGTTATTATCAATCATTATTGATATAACTCAAGCCTATGCTTAATTAATTATATTCTATTCAATTCATCTTAATCATTTAGATTTTATCAGGCCACTAATTAATCATAGTTTTTATTTTCAAATAATGACAATTATATAGTCTAGGTTCAAATGAAATCACCAAACTTTAGGCTTTAACCTTTGGTGTTAATACTATATACAATGAAAAATCAAACCAAGTCTCTCTTATCCAATGTGTCTCATGTAATAAACCATAATATAGTTATACATAACTCTAATTTATTCTATTTGAGTTTCTAATTGATGTTTCTATAAATAATTTTACCCATGTAAGATAATTATAATCACCTAAAAGTGGTATTTGAGTGATAAGAGTGCTACTTGAGACTACCCATCCTTATATTAGCCCTAAACCTATTATAGAGTATATTTTCACACTTATTCAACCTTTGTGTGGGCAAAATGAATCCTTAGTCATCCCTAAAGTAGTCCCACCCTCAATCTTACATTTGGGCCCTTCGTGCCTAATGTTCTACCACTTGGACACTAGAACCATAATAGGGACAATAATGCCACATGATTCTAGTGTCCAAATAATGGTTTTCATGTCATTTCCCTCCCTTTTTCACAAGTAGATATATTTTCAAATCTTAGAACTCTTAGGGTCAACCTAGACTACTTTTATCATGCACATAAATAACAAAATAGTATGAATACACAAATTTTAGCCCTCTAACCACTTAATGGAAATCAAATGCAAAATATATATACAAACTTAGAGCAAGTTGTGCATAATTAAGGCTATCAATCCTTATTATAACTTACTTATACATACAACCATCTACAAAATTCCTAATCTTAGATTACCTAGATTTTTAGTCTCAAGAACATTCAAATCACTCAAGTCAACTATCATACTATCTGCACTTGCACTTTTACTATCCCTTAGGTGGGGATAACTACATTGATTTTGATCTTTCTTCAAAGTATTGGTATGTAGGCAACTCTCATCACAATTAGGTGTTGAGTATGTCCATCATACCCCACTAACAAACACACTTTTCAACTTGTATCAACTAACTACCCTAAAAACATGAAGGATTAGGGTGTGCTCATAAATTTAGATAGAATAGGTAATATACATGGTTTTATAACTCATGCATTTATGAATAGACCTCACATATCCAAACATAGGTGCACCTAAAAGCTCAAGATAGTCCTTCATAGAGGAAACTACCACCATATATATAATAATTATGTTACTATCCAATTACGATGTTACTATCTAGGAGGATTTATAACATTGGGATCCTATTTGTGACACTCAGACTAGCCTCTAGATCATCTATCTTGATCATTTTTTAGCTAAGTTATTACTTGCATTATTTATTATTAGTTTTAAAGGTCAAAGTTATTCAATTATGTAACAAATTTGTGGTTGCATTTATTTCATATTATTACTATGATTTAGTATACTCATCCCTTTAAAAAACATAGGATTTACATTCACCAAGTCCTAAAAGGTTAAAAAATTTGGTGAACCTGACTTACTTTGAACATTTCTCAAACCCTAACACTAGATGTTACTAGAGTTTGTATCTTTTTTTCCTATTTTCATTGGCTATTTTAAGATTTTCAAGTTACTTATATTATGTTTTATTATCTTTATTTCTCTTTGTTTACTATATGCCATATAAAAACTCTATCTCTTTTCCATTAAGAAGTGTTAGGTTAGGTGGAAATCCTATTGATAATATATTATTCCTTATATTTGAGCTTATATCATGGATAAGGGACAAATTTTAACTTCATTATTGATCTTTCACACCGTGATTATGTGGATTTAATGATAATGTATCCAAAAAAGAGCAATATAATCAAGATCAAGATGATACACAAGGTGTAAATTAGGACACTCTCCTTCCACTTAAAAATGAAAACCTAATTGTCAATAAGGATGAGATTATATAGAGATTTAGAGATAGACTTTAGAAACATCCCCTTGATCATGAAAAAAATTTACAAGCCATCATGGTAATAAAGAATAAATCAAACAACAGTCAATATTCTACTCCCCTAGATAATAACATTGTTACACCTATATTAGGCCCAACTTAGCTATCACAACAACCAATTATAACTCAAAAACCTTGAATGACAGATACACCTCTTATGGCTAGTTCCTCTACTATAAATGTATAATCTCTTATATAGGAGGTTCATAATCTATATGCTAAGGTGTTACATATTGAGTAGGGAGCACATGCCTTGGATTCTCATGTTATTTTACATACACATTTGGAAAATAACATAGATAAAAACCCCTTTCCATCCAAATTAATTTCACCTAAGCTTAAATTTTATGATGGTAAGGGTGACTTGAATGACCATATTCAAGCTTTTCACATAACATGTTTGGAATGTGTGTCCATTGACTGGCTCCTCACTAAGTTATTCCCATGTAGTTTAAAGGATTATGCCCTATAGTGGTTTTATGATCTATAAAATTATTATATCACCACATTAAATCCATTATAATATAATTTTTTAGCACACTTCTCCATAGACATCAGTGATAAGATATCATATGCTCAAGTTGCACAACTAAAACAAAAATCAAATGAGCCTATTACAGAATAAGTATTATGATATAAGACTATATTGGCCAAGTTAAATAGCCCCATGGTATATAAATATCTTAAATATATATTCAAATTAATCCTAATACCAACATTACATGAAGATATCTTATTTAATAAGTTTCCAACCTTCATAGATTTATGCCACATAGTGAAAGAAAGAGAAGTCAAGCTTCTCTCAATGAGTAAACTAAAATATACAAGTAGATAATAATAAATTGATAAGATTTATAGTAATAATCCATACAAGGTAAGGGAAACTAAAAATACTAGTGATCAAAAGTTCATAAGTAATGTAGCTTTAGATCCATCTCCTCATCTAGTTTTACTAGCTCTTCCACATAGTTTTGACCAATCTTCCAAAATCACCAGCATGTGTTTTACAACAACTCTTGCAATGTGATGTCATATCTCTCCCTCACATTAAATATGTTTATACGGAATGAAATATTAAAAATAAATATGATTCTAATACTTTTTTTTAATATCACATGCCACCAATCCATACAACAAATTGATGCATCATCTTGAAACATAAGATACAAGATTTTATATAGGCTAACATTATTGATGTGGGCACACCCACAAAGGCACCCAAATTACAAAAAATTAAAGTTAAATAATTAAAAATATTATAAGATCTATTTCCAAATAATATATTAAATGAGTCAGAGGCACTTCAAGTGTTCACGACATGTATCAGGCACATCCACCACCAACATCATATCACACTACTTTAGAGGAGGCACACCCACTATACAATATCATTAGTGTGTGTCATAATATAGTTCCACCTAGACCACTCATCATATTCTCATATTATAATATTTTTTATGATGATTAATATTTATATGCACTTTTTATACGATCCTACATAGATCATCATCCTATACAGAGTGTTTGGTTGATAATGGGTCAAGTATTAACATGTGCACTATCACACTTCTATACTATTTGGGGTATTTATATTAGGATATATCTCCCATAGAAATAGTTATAAGTTTTTTTAGTTGAAATTTTAAAATATCCATTGGGGATATTTTACTTTTACTACATGTTGAACCAACACATATGACCACTAGATTCTTAGTAGTACCTAGTAAAAGCATATTTGACATGTTACTAGGTAGGCCATAGATATAGTAGCTAAAATCCATCAGATCCACCAATAATAGTGTTGAGGTTTTTTAAATGATGTCTCTAAGGTGGAAAATAGTGTCCATGAGTTGATTTATATGTATGGTTCTTAATGAAAAAGTGTGCCTTAGTGATAATGCATAGACCTTGCAATGTTTTCTTGATTAAGTAAGATTATGGATGTTGGTGTTATGTTGACCATGTTTGAGGGATCATATGATGGGTCAATATTTATTGGTGTAATTTTTTAATTGAAATCAATCCATATAATTAGTATTGTGAAGTTATAGGTTATCCTAGTCATCTTGGTAGAATTTCCTAAGCAGATTGATGACATCAACATTTGCACATGTGAAGGTTTTAAAATAAAGTGGTTACATAAGTTTGTTCATAATTATTATTAAATAATGTGTTTAAAATTTTGGGTCTTGAAATGATGTATATCAAAAGTTATGTTGGTTTGAAGTTGATCTCCCAAGTATATTTCACTAGTTTCCATAGTCAAATTTGCATTAAAAAGTGACTGTTGGAATTCAAATATTTGAATTTATAAAGGAAAACTAGTCTACAATGTTTTGTTTATTACTTTTGATGATGGATTAATTTTATGGTGGATTAAAAATAAAAGTGGTAGATAAATTCAATTTTAATTAATTAAAAATGATTTAGATGTTTGAATAGTCATATATTGTATTTATTATGGTCCAAAATTGACTAAGGGTTTGACTTTCTTTTATAAGTGACCTGAGAAGGATGTTTGAGTGTTTATTGATGATGTTTGGATGTTTCATGGTGAATTATATATTTTATAGTGTTTTAAACCCATTGAGTATCATATATATGTATTTTTGAGGTTTGAGCAATCCATTTTTAGTATGAACTATTGCTTAGAAGCTATATTTTGGTTTGTTTATGGTGTTTTCATGTACAAGGCAAATGATTAATAGGTTTTGCATATGTAGAGGTGTGTAGTGATTAATTTAATCACTTTATTATGTCTTATGGGTCATGTTTCATGAAAATATGTGATTTGAAGTGGTCTTGTGTTTCTATTTTTGCTTGGTGAAGTGTTAAAAGGATGAATAAGTATATATGGACCTAAAAGGGCTTTTTAGGCCTAATTGAAAGGTGTTAGTGCTTAAGGGTGATCTAAAAAATATATTTCATACCAATGTAGGTGGTTTTTATCCTTTTATAAGTGTGATATAATATTTAATGATTAATTCAGTTCTTGTGGCTGATCAAGAAAGTTGTGATCACAATGGTTCTCTAAAGAGCATAAACAAAGATGAAGGCTTCTAGAGTTTACAAGTGAAGAAAAGAGAATTAAAAGTGTGATTGGTGGATGTATTGAAGATAATATTAATGTGAGTAATATGTGTATGACCTATAGTTCATATTTATGATGTTATAATAATTTTCTTATAGGTTTGAAGATTAAGGATATGTGAAGAGGTGTAAAGTGATCCAAAAGGATGTTTTAGATGCATTACTTGTGTGTGAAGGCTTAATTAAGTGTGAATGATTTATTAGAGTTGATATTTACTATTTATCCATCATATTAGAAGGTAATCAGATTTATAGAGGTTTTTATATCAAAGATTTTGTGTGGGTGTTCAACATCTAATACGAGTGGGTGATTGTTCAAGCTTAAGGGTTGGTACTCCTTCTGAAGTGGGTGTTTCACTAAATTATCTTATTTATAAATCTCTTATAGGAATATAGTCCAATTTTTGTAGACTTTAGAGTGGGTTTTATCCCCCATGATGGTTTCCCACATAATTTATGTGTTATGTTCTTTGATTTTGCATAGTTTCCTTTGTTCATTTTTATAAAAAAATTATATGTTTCATGAATGCTTATGTTGAGTGGTTAAGAGTTTGAAGTTTTATAATTGGAATTAAAATGATTACATCACTAATTCACCCCCCCCATCACTCTTATTTATTTTACCTCTACCAATTGGTATCAGAGCCATACGTTCTTTGCAAGTTTAACCACTTGAAGCTAATCAAAGGTATACTTGGTAGTCATCAAATGCAAGATGGTTTCTCTACTAAGAAAGCACCACTATTAAATGGTTCCAACTATGAATTTTGGAGTGAAAGGATGAATACCTACATCATGTATCTAGGTTTTGACATTTTTCAATCTATTTTGGATGGGTATTCCACACCCCCTACTCCTCTAACTAGTGCAGCTGATAAGAATTTTAGTGAGAAAAATTCTAAAGCTATGAATTCTATCATTTTTGGCCTATCATAGGCTGATTTCACTAAGGTAATCCATTGAAAATCTAACAAGTAAATCTAGGGAAAAAATTATATCATCTATGAAGTATATTCAAAGGTCAAGTTGGCTAAATTATAGACCTATCAAAGGTAATTTAAGGTCTAAAAATGAAGAAATAAGATACTATGGCATCCTATCTTATAAGGGTTGATGAGGTGGTGAACATGATTAGAGATCTTTGAAAGGATATTGAAGAATATATTGTAGTACATAAATTAGTAAGGTCTCTCACTCTTAAGTTTGATTCAAAAAAAATTCTATAGAAAAAAGTCATAATCTCACCTAGATGAAGATGGATGAATTACATGACATTCTTACTTCCTATGAGATTAGATTTAATGAGGACAAACTAACAAATAAGGAATCATATTTCAAGGTGAATGTTTCCACCAAATATTATACCCTAGAAGAGGGTATTTAAGCCTCTTCTAGATTTGGGCAACACGGGAACATTTCTAGGTATGTGGGTGTACCTATAGTGGAAGTGAGACTCTAGATTTAAGGGCTAGCTCCCTGAATGTATTTTGAAGTGATTATCACCTAAACTATTTGATTGATTGTGAGAAAAGGGATATAAGTTTTCATGAAATGAAACTACTCTAAGTCATTGATACACCAAGATGAATTCCATATGATCATTATACTTCATACACTAATAAATAAGGCATAAAAACTAACTTCTAAGTCCTAAAGAATTCTAACATGAGTATTTAAATATGGAGGTGATATGCATGAAGTATATACAAGGCAAGTGAACTATAGGATAGTTTTAGACACTAATGCTTAGTATACACTTAAAATATAGACCCATACACTTGACAACACTTCATATTACTTGCTATAATAGGAACTCTTACATAAACATGAGAGGATAAGGGATGGAAGGACATAAGATTATCACTTTGCATCATCATACATCACTTTTCACTCTTATTCAAATGTTTTGAACTCAAATACAAACTTGAGTTTATTTTTCAAAGTTAAAATGCAATGTCATTCTAGTAGGGTTTTGCCATACCTAGAGTGGAATTAGAATTGAAGAGCCAAAATGGCTACTACTTATAGAATTGGAGAGAGAAATCCAAGAGTCACTAAGACATGTGTCATGCTAATTAAAAGAGTTATACATGTAAGGTAATTAGTGTGAGATATAACATTCAAGGTCTCATAGGATAAATGTCCCTCAAATGCATAAAACTCCTAAAATGTGGTGTAAGATTCCTCATTCTACACAAAAGAATTGCCTTTATCATTTGGCCTTCTTGAAACATCCCATAGCTGACTACAGATAGGTTTGATTATTGTACTAAGAGGGAGGGGTTATAGATAATCCACATCATGCATTTGTTACATCCCTAATCATCAGGATTCTTCTACACATGAGTTATCACTATCTTTAGTCCAAATAACTCCTCTTTCACTCACCCTTTACACTTGGCATTAAAATTATCTTTAATTTTCCATGAAAATACAAAAAAATTAGTGAATGACACCTTTAGGGACACATCATTGCCTTATTTTCCTTATGAAATCCTTAAAAATCTATGCACTTGAAGTTCTCACACTTTTCACTATCTTGCTCACCATGCTAGATTTGATTGGCTAAAAGGAATGCACTTGCATAATCAATTAAGAGTTTTATTATTGAAATAAATTTATATGATATTCTATATTAAGTCTCAATCCTTCTTCCAAAGTTTATTTCATCTCCTAAAACCTTTCCATACTTGTACAATACCAAAAATAGTCAAAAAACCTCATTTCCCTTGTCTATACAAGTAAGGAAGGACTAAATTTTATGGGGGATGATACATAGAGAGTCCTCTATAATCTTTTACCACTTTCCATGCCATTATGTTCCACTAAGATGTATCTCTAGTTTCATTTTCTCCATTGGCTCATGAATCAAGGTTTTGTAGGGTTTTAGGCTATTTTCACCATTAGCATTTGTTCATAGAGTTGTGATGTTGAAAATATGAAATAATTCCTATCAAAATTTTCCAATATATTTTATATCCCATTCAAAATATCCAAGAATTTCAAGCATTCAAAGTTACCTACTCAAGTTTTCCTTCCATTAACTACACACTTAAAGAGTTTTGATCTAAGGAGTGGATTATCAATGATTTACTTTACACCCTTACATCTTGAACACAAATAAAATATATATATACATATTTCCATGTATTATAATTCTCATCTCATGATAGAAATTAAATTGACTCTCTAGTTGGGATTTAGGTCTATTATAGGCCATGTAGGTCTACTTACACCTTATGAGTTTTGAACCACCCTATTGTATTCATATATTATCTACCTATATTTCCATGTTTTTAAACTTATATAACATCTCTCCATACCTTCATACAAGTTTTAATAACCATAAAACCTACCTTCTCATCATTTCCCTTCAAAACCTACAAGTTTGCATACAAAGCAAGTGCTTTTTATCTAAGACAAAATAAAGGGCACTTCTCTTGTTTCCTCAAATAAATTTAATATGGTAGATGCTTATCCAAGTCACATAGATTATATATGTTTAGTTTCATCTCTTTAACACACCATTATACCCTTTAAATTCATGAAAAACCAAGACAGACTCCTAGGGAAGCTTATTGTGTGCAAAGTTTAGAATATGAACTATGGGTGCTTGTTTTGGGGCCCTTCTCTACATGGTGTACATATGGTAAGAGCCTCTTGAGACAAATATGATCATTATTAGTTTTATATTAATCTATTTATCACTCCAACCTCCCACATACCTCTTCATACACCTTAATTAGTTAAGACTGAGTGTAAATTTTGACTGTGTATTCCATTTGAAAGGGCATCTGTAGGAGTGTTTATATGGTTTAGGATTTATACCACTGTTTAAGACCTTATTGAGTCTTATAATATAATTTCACATTCATATATGTGATTTTTCATCATTTTAAAATCATGCCAACCTTAAAAACATATCTTCTTAGCTCACTACCCACTACAGTCAAATATAGTTGAATGAACATGGGTACTATAGGTGGGCATCATCTTTGAAATCTATGTCATGTGATCCATGATCCACATATGTGTCTTGTAACATTTGTGAAATTGTATGTTCCTCCACTCATTGTTTCTCCATTTCTAGGTTTTAATGATGAGGTTGTGTATACCTATAACTAGTTGTAGGTGGCCTTTTTAGACTAAGACACACCTGTAGGTATGCTTATCAGCCAAAACCTAGTGTTTTACACCTTCATTGGTAATTTTAATCATTAAAGTTATTTAAAAATGTTTAGGATCACTCAAAAATGGATACATATTCTAACACTACAACTTTGGGGTGTGAAAGGCATTTGGAGTTCCAAATTTGTAGATATTACTGTTAAGTCTTAGTGAACAAAAGTGCTTTTTGGAACCCTTAAAAACTACTTTCCACTAATCAAACACCCTTATACTTTTTCAAGGATCTTATCCCATGTGGAGGATATAATATGGGTAGCTTTGGATTCATCATAAATCAATATTTCATCACTATACATTAACCCCAAAAGTGTTAGATGCTCTATTTTGGAGCTTTAGGGACTTTGTCCCTGAGTTCACATTCCTTCATTTGGAGTGATATTTCAAGACTGATAATCAACTTAATGTTTCAGAAATTCTTGTTATGGTCATTTCAACATATTAAAACTTGAAATATGATCTCAAAACACATTCTAACATCTCCCTATATCACTTCCAATTCTCTGTCAGTGTCGCCTATTGGTGGACATTTCCATTTATAGGCAATGAATGTGAATGTAGGTAGTGTGCAAGATATATATACTTGTAATCAATTATATAACCTCACAAGATATCCATATTAATTCTTCATGATTTTAATTATTTTTAAATAGGTACCAAGTCTCCTATTCCATAGAGTAGGCAATGAGCGTGATCATGGTAATATGCATGAAACATGACCTTATAACCAATTTGATGCTCCATTAAGATGTTCAAGTGAAGTATCATAAAATTATAGAGTTTTATAAAAGTTCAAACATCCAATTCTAATGTTATTTCCCTCTTGAGAGCACTTGTAAATGCACATCCATGGTTGACTATGTGTATATATTGCATATGACTACCATCATAGTCTTTCTTATGTTATTTAGAGGCTCTAATATAATTGATCATACACCAATAATATGTTAAAAATATTTTAAACTGAATTTATCCTTCATAAACATGATTAAATCTCCAAACACTATGACTACAACTATAACAAGTAAAAAATTGATTGTGACATAATGTAAATGTGTGTTTGCTCAATACATGATCTTCAAAGACCTAGTTTGGGGAGAAGAGTGGTTATTATGACATTAAAACATGAAATACAATATATTACATCCACATGAGACTCTTTAAGATAACCAAACCTTTTATTAGTAGTGAGCTTGACTACAACTTTACCTGGGATGTCAACCTATAACCTTAAACTCTTTGGCCCATGAAATCATTACCAAACATGAAACTAAGAATTAGAAGCATGAAATGAAATATTCAACATCCTCTAAGATTAAAATTACAAACTAATTTATACAGACTAGTTGAAACAAGAGAAAAACCTATAGGGTGTGGGAAATAATAGGCAAAAAACATAATCAACTTGTTAAAGATGGTTCATAAATAATAATCCACAATTCTCTATACTATAATAATTAATTTTAATCTCAACAATTTTAATATCACCCCCCAAAGGCATTTGATCTAAAAGTCTTCCTACTAGCCATACCAACCAAAAACATGTTGACCAGTTTCATGTGCATGGTGGAGTGATGGATAATCACAACAATTTTTAACTATTTTTGGCACTTACATAGAATATAAATCATGTATCTAAGTTTGAGTAATTTTAATATCCATCCCACAAGACTATCCCACATGTCATTCTCTCTTATAGGCCATACATCTATTGAAATTCATTATTTTATAGTTATTTTCTTGGTTTTTAATTATAACCTACAAGTTTTTAGTTATAATATAAAATTTATAATAATATATAACATATTTTACATTTAATAGGACTTTATAACACATGGACACAACCCAAAACCATACCACTTGCGTTAAATGCTCTTTTATGACCCTTAAATGACACAAAATGGCATAAGGACCTACTTGGACTATGAACAATGCTAAAAACATATTACATGACATTAAATACACCTTATAACATTATATTATATTCCTATATAAGTTTTTTTACTATATGGGGTTGACTCATTTTGACTTGTGGTCAAAATAGTTAACATTCTTGGCAATTTCCTAAGGGTGGTATGCTTGATATACCAAGACCAATTGCCTAATCCTATTCATTGTGATATAGAGTCAATTATACACTATATTGACACAAAATTTACTTTTAAAACACACCAAAAAATATAAAACTAACAAGAAACAACACACAAGGCAAGAACTAAGCCAACCCACACTTGTGCTTCATGAGCAGTTATGGAACACACACACATAAACCAAACTAACTAACTCAAACACAAACTAACCTGAGAGAAAAAATTCCTCCTAGATAAAAGAGGAAGTTTAAAAACACTCTTGCTTCATGTAATTAAGGATTAAATGAGGCATGTAGCCTTTTAACCCTTAGCATTAAGGCCTCCATCTTCTTCATGGTGTTTGCCAACTTTATTGGCATGATGTTCAATGAAAAAAATTAGCTCCAACTAGGTTGGATATGGAAATTAATTCCTCTTGAATCCAAATAGCCTCAACTTTCTCATAAGTTTCCTCAACTATGACCTCTAATGGTGGTTCTATAAGACATGCCTTCTTGATTTCCATGGTGCTCTCAATAAGAATAGGTTTCTTCTTATATTCAAGTTCTTCAAGATCATTAAGGATCTTTTCATAGTCCACCCAATCTTGGTCATTGTCCTCCATGGAAAAATCTTTATCCACCATTTCAAGTACTTTACCTTCAAGTTGGTAAAGATATTCAAGTTCTTTCAAAAGCTTCAATTGTAGCTGCCAATCATCTCCACTTTCTTTATCACCTAAAACCACTACTTATTTAATCTTCTCTTCTTGATGTATGAGGTCATCAAGGTGATGTTTTTCATGCTCCAATTAATCTAAGGGTGGTTCAAAAATTTTCTAAGGTATTGAGTCATCTTTAAATACTATACCTTCTACCTTGGTCTCATGAGATTCTTCTAGGATGGTAGCCTCCTGATTGATAGCTTAAAATTCACCTTCATCCTTGATAGAAAACTTAACATCATGCTTAAGATGGTAATCCATAAATTCATGATTAGACATGGAATATTCTTCAAAAACCTCTCTCTTCAAGTCTTTGCCACATTCCTCATGGACAACTACAAAAAAATCTTCAATATGTTTCTCTTCATTCAAGAAGGTATAATTGCCCTTGTGTTCACTAAGGGGAGTCCCTATGGTGATTGCTTCCTCATAGTCACTCATGACATCTTCTTGATTAGATATCACTTGAGCTCTTTTTTCTTCATTTTCTTTCCTCAAAATGTCCTCTTTCTCAAGAAATGGTTGGATGGAGGGTTGGTGGATAGGCTCATGAGAAGGAGATGGAATATGAGGTGTAGTGGAAGGTTGATGAATTAGAGATGGAGGAGGCTTGTGAATGGATTTATGAAAGAGGAATACACTGGTAATCTCATAGGAAAGTTATTTTTTAGGATGATTAGAAATAAAAACACCTATATAAGTAGGATTTTCACCTTGATAATAGTCTCCTTGAGGCTCTTCAATAATAACATACTCTTTTTAGGTTCTTCATCCTCCCACATCCTTAGCTTATCTATTGAGCATTGAAGGCACTTCTTTGCCAAGTTCATTTATTCTTTGATCTTTCATTAATTTACTTATGTCTATTTAAACATTTACAACATTTCCATATAAAAATGTATAGTGCCTCTTAACTATTCCATGAGATGATTAGGGAGCACATCATACTCATCATCCCATGTTCTCATATCATCTTATTTAACTAGTAACTATGGTTTGGATGCCAAAAAATACTTGATATAAGATTAAAATAATGGAGGAAGAGGGTAATGATGGGGTTCAATACCAACTTCAACTTGTTACATTCTAGCCTATAAGAATCCACATCTTACCTTGTAATATCTTTATGTACAATTAATAGGATTATCTGATTCTTCATGAAAAGACTCATAGGAATCCTCTTGAGGTTGATAGGAATCATGATATGTATGGTAAGGGTCATATTGGAACTGATAGGGTGGTATTTCTTGATAGGTTTCTCAAAAAAAATTGTCATAAATTTGTCTAACAACATGATGTCTATCTAGGGATGGAAATGGAGGACCATAGGGCTGCCATGGCTTATATGATTGATAACCATTATGATAGGACTATTGAGGAATATAATGTGATTCATATCAAGGCTAATAAGGAGGTTCATGATAGGGTTATTAACCATAGATATTCATATCAACCTTATATGTTATATGAGACATAAAATTTGATCAAAATATTAAGTTATCATTCGGAGTCACCATTGGTGTTATCTTGCTTGCTTCTAAAAGCTGATTAGAGGAAAGACACACCAACAATATTTCCACTCTCTTCGACCTTTATCCCACCAATAATTATAGAACTATTATCACCAAATATTGTACCTTAAAAGAGGGTGTTCAATCCTCTTCTAGATTTAGGAAACATGGGAACACTTCCAGGTATGTGGGTGTACCTATAGTGGAAGTGAGACTCTAGATTTAAGGTCTAGCTCCCTGAATGTATCTTGAAGTGCTTATCACCTATACTAGTTGATTGCTTATGATAAAAGGGATATAAGTTTTCATGAAATTAAACTAATCTAAGGGGGTAATACATGAATATGATTTCCATATGACCATTATACTTCTTGTGCTAAGAGATAAGGCATACAAACTAACTTCTAAGTCCTAAAGGATTCTAACATGAGTATTTCAATATGGAGGTGAGATGCATGAAGGATATCCAAGGCAAGTGAACCATAGGCTAGTTTTAAAAACTAAGACTCATTATACATTAAAAATATATACCCATACACTTGACAACACTTCTTATGACATGTTATAATAGGAACTCTTACATAAACATGAGAGGATAAGGGATGAAAGGAAAAAATATTATCACTTTGAATCATCATACATCACTTTTCACACTTAGATAAATGTTCTTAAACTCAAAGACAAACTTGCATTTATTATTCAAAGGCAAAATACAATGTCATTCTAGTAGGGTGTTGTTATATTTGGAGTGAAATTATAATTCAAGATCTAAAATGGTTACTACTTATATAATTAATGAGAAAAGTGAGAAGAAAGAAGTTAAAGAGCACTAAGACATGTGTCATGATAAAAAAAATGATTTATAAATTAAATTTGAGATAGACCATGCAAGGTCTCATAGGACAAATGTCCCTCAAATGCATAAAACTTCTAAAATGTGGCATAGGATTCCTCATTCTGCACAATAAAATTTCCATCATCATTTGACCACCTTGGAATGTCCCACAACTAACTAGGGGTAGGTTTGATGATTTCACTAAGAGGTAGGGGTTATATACAATCTCCATCATGCATTGGTTACATCCATAATCATTAAGATTCTTATGTACATGATCTATCACTATCTATAGTCTAAATAACTCCTCTTTCACTCACCCTTTACACTTGGTATCAAAATTGCTTTAGTTTTCCATGAAAATACACACAGATTAAATGAAACTTGTTAGGAGACCTCATGGCCTTATATTCCTCATTAAGTCCTTAAAAATCTACCCACTTGAAGTTCTCACCCTTCTCATTATCTTTCTCACCATGCCATATTTGACTAGCTGAGAGGAAGACACTTTTAGAATCACTTAGAAGTTTTCCTATTTCAATAAATGGATATGATAGGATAGATTAAGCCTCAATCCTTTTCCCAAAGTTGATTTCATCTCCTAAAACCTTGCCATACCTACACAATACCACAAACAATCAATAAAACCTCATTCCCCCATATATGTATAAGTAAATAAGTACTAAAATTTTTGGGAGGAGCCTTATAATGTCCTTTATAATTCCAACCACTTCCCATGAGATTTTAATCCATTAGGATTCACCTCTAGCTTCATTTTCTTCATTTGGTCATGAATAAGGGTTTTGTAAGGTTTTAGGCTCTTTTCACCCTTAGTCTTTATTCAAAGAGTTGTGATGTTGAACATATGAATGAATTCCTCAAAATAGTAGCTCAAGAACCTATCCAACTTGTCTAAGGTCCTTGATCTCCTGTGAAAAGTATCCAAGAAGATGGAAATATACAAAGTTACCTACTCAAGATTTTCCTTCCATTTCCTATAAGCTTAAAGAGGTTTGAGCTAAGGAGTATCTTATCAATGATTTCCTTTACACCCTTATAGATTAAACACACCTAAAATATAACTATAAACATATTTACATGGATTTTAATGCTCATCTCATGCTAGAAGTGAAATTGACACTCTAGTTAGGCTTTAGGTCTATTATAGGCCATGTAGGTCTGCTTACACCTTGTGAATTTTGAACCACCCTATTGTGTTCCTAGATTTTGTGCCTAGATTTCCATGTTTTTTCACACCTATCACATCTCTCCACACCTTATTATAAGTTTTTGTCACCCTCAAACCTGCCTTCTCATCATTTCCCTTAAAAACCTCTAGGTTTGCATATAAAGGTAGTGCCCTCTATTTGAGATAAAATAAAGGGAACTTCATTTTTTTCCTCAAATAAATTTGATATGATAGAGGCTTATACAAGTCTCATTAATGATTTTTACTTATTTTTATATATTAAACACACCATTAGACCCTTTAAATGCATGAAAAACAAAAACAAACTCCTAGGGAAGCTTATTACATGCAAGGTTTAGAATATGAAGTGTGGGTGCTTATTTTGAGGCCCTTATATGCATGGTTTCCATATTATAAAAGCCTCCTAAGACCACTATGATCATTATTAGTGTGATCTCAATACATTCATCACTCCAACCTCCCACATACCTCTTTATACACCTTAATTGGTCAAGATTAAATGCAATTTCTAACTAGGTTTTCTATTTGAAAGGGCATATATAAGTGTGTTTATGTGGTTTAGGATTTGTATCACTATTAAATACCTTATTCAGTATTTAATATAATTTCACATTCATATAGGTAATTTCTCATCATTTTCAAACCATACCAACCTTAAAAAACATCTTATTATCTCACTACCCACTAGAGTTAAATATAATTCATTGAGTAATGGTCCTTTAGGTGGGCATCATATTTGAAATCTATGTCATGTGATTCATGATACACCTAGGCTTATTGTAACATTTTTTAAGTTTTAATTTCCTCCATTTATTGGTTCTCTATGTTTAGGCTTGTATGATGAGGTTGTGTATACCTACCAGCTATAGGTGGCTTTTTTGAACCAAGGCACACCTGTAGGTATGCCTATTAGTCCAAAACCTAGTGTTCTGCCTTCATTGGCATTATTTGAAGCATTCAAGTGATTTACAACTATTCAATATCACTCAAACATGGAGACATATTCTAAATCTATATATTGGTGTGGAGGGCATTTGGAGTTCCAAATCTGTAGATATCACTATCAAGTCTCAATGAACAAAAGTGCATCTTAGAGCCCTTAAAAAACTACTTTCCACTAATCACACACCCTTCTAATTTTTCAAGTCTCTTCTCTTATGTGGAGGTTAAAATATGGATACCTTTTGAGTGATAATAACTCAATATAAAATCACCATACATTAACCCCAAAAGTGTTATGTGTTCTATTTTGGAGCTTTAGGGATTTTGTTCATGTGTTCATATTCCTTCATTTGGAATGATCTTTCAAGACCGTCAATCAGCTTAATGTTTCAAAAATTCTTTTTATAATCCTTTAAACATCTTAAAACTTGAAATATGATCTCAAAACATGTTTTAACATCTCCCTATATCACCTCTAATTCTTTGTCAGTGCTAACTATAGGTGGACATTTCCATGTATAGGCAATGAATGTGAATGTAGGTAATGTGTAAGATATATAGACTTGTAATTAATTTTAGACACTCACAGGATCTCCAAAAACATTAATAAATATTTTAAGTATTTTTAAATAGGTAACAAATCTCCCATTCCAACATTTTCAAACTCTTATAGGTGTTGGTATAGATGCAGACTAGATAGTGAGTGTGATCATGGTAATGTGCATGAAACATGACCTTATAACCAATTTGATTCTCCCTTAATATTTTCAACTGAATTATTATAACATTGTAGATTTTGAGACAATTTTGGACATCCAATTCCAATGTTATTTTCCTCTTCAGATCACCTGTAGGTGCACATCCATGGCTGACTATGTGTATATGTTGCATATGACTACCACCATAGTCTTTCTTGTGTTATTTTGAGTCTATAATCTGATTGATCATACACCAATAATATGTTAATACTATTTTAAATTTAATTTATCCTCCATGAATGTGATTAATATATCCAAAAACTATGACTATAACTAGAACAAGCAAAAAATTGACTATGATATAATATGAATGTGTGTTTACTCAATACATGATCTTGGGAGAATTAGTTTTGAGAGAAGAGTGGTTGTTATGGAATTAAAATATGGATCAAAACATATTACATCCACATGAGACTCTTATATAGAACCAAACCTTCTACAAGTAGTGATCTTGACTATAACTTCACCCAGGACATCAACCTATAGCCTTGAACTCATTGGCTCATGAAATCATTTCCAAACATGAAACTAAGCATGGGAAGCATGAAAGGAGAGATTTAAAATCCTTTGGGAAAAAAATCACCAATTGATTTATACAGACTAACTAAAAAAATAGAAAAACCTATAGGGTGTGAGAAATAATAGGTATAAAAAACATAGTCAACTTGTTAGAGATGGTTCATAAAGAATAATCCACAATCATCTACAATCCATTAATTAATTTTAGTATCACCAAGTGTACTATCACTCCCCAAATTCATTTTATTTGAAAGTCTTCTTACTAGCCATACCAACTAAAAACCTATTGACTAATTTCATGTGCATGGTGAAATAATGGATGAGTAGAATGTTTTTGACTATTTTTTACACTTTAAAATCTATTCAATCATATGAGTCTAATTAAGTTTAATATCCATCCCAAAATATTCTCCCATGTGCCATTCTTTCTCATAGGTCGTACACCTCTTAAAACTCTTTATTTTATAGTTATTTTCTTGGTTTTCAATTATAAAATGCAAGTTTTTAGTTATAATCTGACATTTCTATTATTAAATAACATGTTTGACATTTAGGAAGAGTTTAAAACATATGTACATAACCCAAAACTATACCACTTGCATTAAATGCTCTTTTATGACCCCTAAATGACACAAAATAGCATAAGGACCTAATTCAACTATGGCCAATACTAAAAACATATGATATGATAGTAAATACACCCTATAACATTATATTATACCCATATATATGTTTTATACTATATTTGTGTTGACTCATTTTGACTTGTGGTCAAAATGGTCAACAATGATCAAGGATACAAAAGGCAAGAAGAGCAAGTTAACCCTTAAAGACTTTTATCTTAACGAAGATAAAATTGAAGCCATGATTATAATAATATTTAATGTAGGATCAAGTAAATATGAATGGAATCTTCCTTTTAAAATTTTTCATGTGGTAAAGTTGGTCATTTTTTAGCTAAGTGCCTAGATAGAGGCAAGTCTAAACACAAGGAAGCTCATAAGAAATCTCATGAGGATAAGCACAATAAATCTGAGGATCCTAGCAAGTATAGAAAGTGTTTTAATAGTATAAATGGAAATAAATAGTCATAAAAAGGTATTAAAATCCTTTACCATGAAGAAGATAATAACTCATCTACTGAAGAAGAAGGAAACACATCAGACAATGATGATTAATATCATGATGAGGACAAGGAGACACTAATCATGGTTCTTGAAGATGATGAAGGTGAATTTTATTTAGGTAGAGGCCTCTTTGATAGATCAAGTCACTCTTAAAGACAAATATCTGAAAACCTTGGAAGATTTGAAGCTTATATAAGGCAAGAATAGAAACAAGCATCCTTGATCAAGACCTATGAGGAGAAAACTAGGCTCTTTGAAGAAAGGTTGAGAAATAAAGTCAAAGAGCATGATGAGATCACTAAAAATCTTGAAAATAAAGTTTTTAACCTTGATAAAGAGGTAAAAATTTAGGATGAAGAATGTGTTAAATATAAATTAGAGATGGAGTCCTTGTAGGTGAAACTAGATCAAGCTATGAGCAAGCTTGAAACATATCAAAAATTTGAGGAAAGTACATTTGATAATAATAACCTATTGAGTAGTCAGAAGGTCTCAAATGACAAATCAGGCCTAGGCTTCCATGAATATGTTCAAAATCATAAGAATATTTAGGATATAGTGGTGATAGATTAGAAGATAAATAATGTTAAGGAGAGTGCTAGTAAAGACAAAAAAAATGACAATATGATTAAGAAGGACAACTTCAAAAACTACAAAGTTTAAATCAATCAACTCAATGTAATAAGGTATTATAAAACCTTCAATGGTTATTGTTATTCTTGTCATCAATTTTGTCATAAGATCATTGATTTCAAAATAAAATCTCCTAGTAAGAGATTTCCATAGAATTATGATCAAAATAATGACAAGCATGGAGAAAATCATCACTCAAGATAGTCAACTAGTCTAAAAGGAAATCATGACATCTTATGCAACAAGTGTCAAGGGATTGGTCATATTTCAAGGTCTTTCAATGCCTTCATCAATAAATAAAATGATCAGGTATATGAATGGGATAGTGAAACTTCAAGAAGTCATCACTTGATCCACACACAAGGTATGTACAATCATATAAATTTCATTTGTTTAAGGTGTCAAGAGAGAGAGGTCATATAGAAAGGTTATGCAAGAATGGTCAAAATTATACTTCAAATAATGTCAATCCTAACATGAATAAAAGGAACCATGGTGAATGGATACCAAAGGAGGTGAATGAAAACTAGGTTTAAAATAGATTGTTTGTCATGATAGAACAAGGTACAGGTTCAAATGTCAAAGAGCAAGTCTTATCTACCCAAGTGGACAAGAAGATAAAGCAAGATCCTAAGTTAAAAATAAATAATGAAGTTAGGAACCCATTGAAATTAAATTTAAAGATGAGGAAGGAATGAAATTCAAATGATAGCATGGAAATATGGGAATATCTTGAGTTTTGGGACCTTTAATCCCTCTATGACAAGTGGATGTCTCTACATATGTTTCTTAGGAGGTATATTTCATATGTAGAAGCAAGTGTGTGTAATTTAGGTGATATAAAATATTATATAAATATTATATAGGTATTTTTTTAATGTGGATCAACAAGTTCATGAGATTTCTCCATAGGTTTGTGATGAAAAACTTCAAGAGTTTTGTTTAGGGACATTAATCCTAAAGGCAAGTTTTAGTCAAATTTTGATGCTTGGTTTAGAAGGCTTAATCATGATGTATGAAGGTAAGGTTGTTATGGATGGTGTATAGGATGTATCTAAGTTTAATACATGGGATTTACTACCTTGTATTGGTCACATGTAGCTTTAATGATCATTTGCTCAGTTTGACCACTTTGCTTAGTGTTCACTACCTAGTATGTGTTCATCTTGAAAAATTGATACATTTGAGGTATATGAAGCTAAAAAAGTGTTGAGACAAGTTGAATTTTATGTTTCCATGTGAATAAGGTGTTGAGGAGATGGCATAAGGCTTCCATGATCATTTGAATATGTTTTGGAATAGTGATAGGGGTATGCATAGGGTCTGCATGCATAGTATGACTGATTTTAGGTGTCAAATCAATATTTGTGAGTATTCAAAGTGATTTTGAGGCATATAAAGATGTGTTTATGTAAAAAAAAAATTATCCAATTGGTTTCAAGGTTTTAAGGCCTCTTTAGAGCAAGTTGAATATTTTTTATGCCTCTCAAGTATGATAATCCTTGCTTAAGGGCTAGCACGACAAAAATGATGTTCATGGTTTGTATGGGTTACCCAAGGATTAAAAACTCAAAAACTGGTATATAAGTGTGTATTGGTGACCTCTAGGTGTGAGATAAGTTTTAGGATCTAATTTTGGTCATAATATGGTAAGTTGACCTTGTTTCTTTTTTATGCCCTAGGTTTTACACCATGTGAGTTAGTGACCTTCCCAAAGCATTTGAGGTCTAATAATGCTTAATAAATTCAAATTTCTAAGAGGGTGCTCATAAATTTATTTATATTCATTTGGAAGTGTATGATTTGTCTTATGGTTGAGGATTTGTCCAAATGGAGGGCTAATTAAGAGGTTAGTTTGTGAAGGAGCTATGGTACAGAAGAAAAGTTGGATAATGATTATTGTGATGCATGAAGGGGAATATTATTTTGCATCAAATATTAAATTTAAATTCATGAAGGTACATACATATAAATTTATGGGATCTACAAAATTTAGGTAGGGCTACTAGGCATCTAGACAAGGCTAATATGAGGAAGATGATTTTTGTTCATTTTATTCAAAATATAAAGGTATGTTTGTACCTAAATATGTTTCTTAGTTTTATTTATGCATGATATAATTTTGAGAAAGAGATTTAATGTCCACTCTTCATTCTATGAGTGGCTTGTGAGAAATTTTTTGAAGGTAACTATGAAATTTCATCATGGTTGGAGATGGTCTAAAGGTGTTCAAGGGGTGCCTAAGTTCATGTTAATTAGGGGGAGTCCCTCTTAGTTTTCTTAAGGTTTTATCACTCCTATTTGTTTCATATTGTTCATTTTGTATTCATATAGCAATGCATAGTCAAAGAAGAGTGTTATCAATGAGTAGATTTGAGGTAGTCATGGTAAGGAATGGTAGCATAGTGATAGGGGGAGTTTATATCATCTATCAGAGGATATCCCTTATTTATTTTGGATTTTAAAACATTTAAGGTACTTATGATTATCAATTAAGCCTACTTTGTATATTTATTAAGGGGGCAAAAGTGTTTGTAGAGGGAAAAGAGTATGTGCATAAGCTTTGTTGTTGGCTTTGAAAACATTTACAAGTGTTGAAATCAATGACAAAGGGGTATATTATTGAGGTTTTTTTAGTTATGTAAGTAAGGTGGTCATTAATGTCCATGATTTGATTTTTATGCATGGTTCTCAATGACAAAGTTTGCCTTAGTGATCATGCATAGACCTTATAGTGTTTTCTTGATTAAGTAAGATGATGGATGTTGGTGTTATGTTGACCATGTTTTAGTGGCCATATTATTGTTCAATATTTATTTATGTAATTTTGGAATTTAAATGAATTCATCTAAGTAGTCTTGTAAAGGTTTAGGTTATCCTAGTCATCTTGGCAAAAAATATTGAGTAGGCATATTAATGATGTTAGATTTCACACATGTGAAGGTTTCAGAAGAAAGCAATCACATGGGTTTGTTAAAATTTGTTTCTAGAGAATGTGTTTAAAATTTAAGGTCTTGAAATGATGTATATCAAAAGTTATGGTGGTTCAAAGTTGCTCTCCCAAGTAGATTTCACTAGTTTCCATAGTCAAATTTGCATTAAAAAGTGACCATTGGAATTCAAATATTTAAATTTACAAAGTAAAAGTAGTCTATAATGTTTCATTCATAACTTTTGATGATGGATAAATTTTATCATGGAGTTAAAATTAAATTGGTATATAACTTCAAGGGAAATCTATTAAAAATGATTTGGAGGTTTGACTGATCTTATAATTGTATTTATTGTGGTCCAAAATTGACTGAGGGTTTGCCTTTCTTCTGCAAGTGATCTGAGAAGGATGTTTCAGTTTTATTGATTATGTTTGGATGTTTCATTATGAATTATATATTGGAGAGTGTTTTAAACTCCTTGGGTATCATTTGTATTGATTTTTAAGGTTTGACCAATAAATTTTTAGTATGAACCATTGCTCGGAAGTTGTCTTTTAGTTCATGCATGGTGTTTTCATGTACAAGGCAAATGATTGATAAGTTTTACATATGTAGATGTGTTTAGTGATGAATTTAATAACTTTAGGATGTATTTAGGGTCATATTACATGGACTTATGTGCATTTTAGTTGTATTGTGTTTCTAGTTTTGCTCAGTGCAGTGTTAAAAGGATGAATAGGTCTCTATAGACCTAAAGGGGCTTCTTAGGCCTAATTGAAAGGTGTTAGTACTTAAGGGTGATATATCAAAGATATGGTCAACCTATGTAGGTGGTTTTAATCCTTTTATAATTGGGATATAATTCTTAATGATTAAATATTTTTTGTGGTTGACCAAGAAGGTTGTGATCATGAAGGCTCTATAAAGAGCATAAATAAAGATGAAGGTTTTTAGAGTTGACAATTGAAGAAAAAAGAATTGTGAGTGTGCTTGGTGGATGGATTGAAGAGAAGACTAGTGTGAGGAATATGTTTTTACCTATAGGTCATATTTAAAATTTTATAATAGTGTTCTTGTAGGGTTAAAGATTGAGATGAGTGAAGAGGTGTAAAGTGATCCAAAAGGATGTTTTATATGAATTGCTTGTAGAAGGTTTGAATAAGTGTGAAGGATTGAAGAGAGTTATTATTCACTATTTATCCATCAGATTAGAATGCAATCATATTTATGGAGGTGTTGGTATCAAAGGTTTTGTGTGGGTATTCAACATCTAGGATAAGTGGGTGTTTGTTAATGCTTAGGGGTTGGTGCTCCTTGTGAAGTGGTTGATTCACTAAAGTCTCTTATTTTTAAATATCTTATAGGACCTTAGTCCAATTTTTTGCAAACTTGAGAGTGGTTTTTATCCCCCATGAGGGTTTCCCACATAATTCATGTGTTATATGATTTGATCTTGCATAGTTTCCTTTATTTATTACAATAACAAATTTATATGCTTCATGAATGTTTATGTTGAGTGGTTAAAAGTTTGAATTTTTGGAATTGGAATTGAATTGATTGAATAACTAATTCACCCCCCCCTCTTAGTGATTTTAACTATAACACATAGATGCCTCAAATATATACATGAAAATCAAGTGGTCATAGTTGAGAATATTTCATATGAGTATCCTTTATTTATCCCAAAAGTAGTAACAACAAATTTATTAGTTGTAGCTCTAAGCATAGTTCCTATCAGTATGCCATAGATTACAATAGATATACCAGTGTATGTGAGGTTTACTCCTATAGTATGTATGCATACTCTCCCATGGACACCATTATTAGAGAGACCCTTATGTTAGAGGTATGTTGTAGATTCTAAAGGGCCTCCCTCTCCTCACTTTCTTCCAAGATTAATATTATTGAGTTCTCAAGGTTCTCAATACAAGGCACCTATTCCACCTACATCATATTATACCAAATGGGTCCCTAAGACCCCTACAATTCATAGGACACCATAATCAATGCCACATATTCCTAGAACCATTTCATAGGCAAGGCTAGTTATATATCACTTAGTATAATAGGTTATAGCATAATTACCCTTTCATACAACATGCATGATCACTATTCCTTTATTTGATATAGGCCACATTGATACTAAGTCTCCCATGAGATTCATC
This sequence comes from Torreya grandis, assembly GCA_037957365.1. Classification (NCBI taxonomy): domain Eukaryota; kingdom Viridiplantae; phylum Streptophyta; class Pinopsida; order Cupressales; family Taxaceae; genus Torreya; species Torreya grandis. The sequence goes on from JARHVA010001870.1 coordinate 1,128,617, forward strand.
AATTAGTATTGTTCCTCCCTCCTTGTACATACTTTCCTTATCTTTTTCTCCTTGTATATAGTTTCATTTTCATGTTTCTTGTACATAGATTATATCTATAAAATTAAAAAAATAATGTAATATGTCAAAAACAAAAAAAAATAATTAAAATAATTACTTAGAAAACACAAAATGATATATTATATGCATTACCATGTTTACACTTCTTATATTATCTAGACACTACATATGTTAACTATCTTAGTATAGTCAATTTTATCATATATACATGCTTTAATTATTCTTGTCAAGTGATTATAAATTCATGTAGGAATCAAATCCACTACCCCAATCTAGATTTGTTATTATCTACCCATTAGGAACATATACACTGATACATAGGTTATTAATTTGACACATTTTCCCATTTGGGGGAACTCTATACACATTTTTTATTACCAAGTTATATCTTTCTATACTCTATTCCTATCTTTAACATTTTTATATCTTAATATTGATCATGCTACACTTAGATTTTTTCCAACTATTACTACTTTAGACTCAGCTTATGTACCTCTTATGTTTCATGCATACATTCCTTTCTATATTTCTTAGTTTATAATTGATTCTATCTTTATGTGTCTTATATTTGAGGGAATTTGAATATGTCATTTCTATTTGGCTCTACACCACTTCATTTCATAGTATGTATGCTTTGGACATGTTCCCATGTCCTTGTGTGTGATTTATTGATTGTGTATGTATGTAAGTATTTGAACATGTCCTTATATGTGGCTCTTATCCAGCTTGTTTGTTGACTTCATATGTGGACATTTTAACATGCCATGTATGCCTTGTTTTCTTAGATTTAGTGATATGTGCCAATGTATCTTGTATTATGGCCCCTTAGCCTACTTTGTGTGCCTCATGTGTGTTGTATGTATGCTTTATTGTGTACATCATGGCCATAAAACTTATATTTTTATTTTTACACACTCCAATTTTAGATTCTATGAGGGACCTCATTCATCTTCCCTTCCTAATTAGGGGTCGTGATTGAAATCATGCCCCATTCCCCTAGGTATCTACTCAATTTTTACATAGATTTATTATTACATACATTATTATATCTAACTTGACACCCTTGTGAATTCTAGACATAACATCATTACAAACTTATGCTTAGATTATCTTACATTATGATGTTATGTATGCACATTATATTGGATTATTATGTACATCTCATATATACTCTAACTAATACACATCTTGTAGAGATTTTTATTTTGAGGATAGTTCTTTCATAGGTTTAACAACTCCCATCAAAATAGGGGGAGTTCATAAGGGTTTGTCATAGAGATTAGGCTACCAAAATGCATTCATAGTAATTTTTTATCACACAGGCTTAGATTAAAAAAATTAGACTTAAGTAAATATAATGGGAAAATAGTGACACAAAGATCATTATAGTTACACAAAAATTAGAGAAAAATGAAACTAGCACCTAAATTGGGACACTAGCACCACTTGGTGCTACTATCAAATATATGGTGTTATTGTCTAGTAGCATCAATTTTAGAAAACACTAGATTGGCCAAAAAAATATAGCATGCATAGTACAAGTTTACACAAGTTTAGTTATAGATTTATTAGTTTTGTTTAGATTCATACTAGTTTAGCTCAAACTCATACTAAATTGCCTATATTTGGGGCATCATTCATGGCATGACCTTTCCCATTTTTAGTTCAAATACTCAAATATAGATTATTACTCAAATATAGATTATTACAACTCAGTCTAAAATCCATATGCTCATATATCAGATTTGGGGGCATGTGCATTACACATTATTTTTGTATGCTTACTTGCACACTAGTTGATCAAATGGAATGACAAACTCCATGAAATTATCTACACTATATACATCTAACATCATATTTTAGTGTTTACACTAGTTTCATGTCTTACTCCATCTGTAGTGGTTGGGATTCTTGAGTGGCCTATTGCTACTTAATATACCTAAGTCATCATAAAGCCAACATACCCAATTAAACATTGCTAGTTACATCACACTATTTTAGTTTAAGATGAATCTATTATATATGGGTAGGAAATGATGGAATCATATCCTACTTAATTTATTGATCCACCAATCTAATCTAAGTTATTAATAGTTATGATCCACCAAGCATGGGTGGGTAATGATGAATTCAAAATTGGATTGAGTTCTTGAGCCACCCACACATTAGGATTGAGTAAACCATCAACTACATCGAAACTATTCACTAATTGATCACTACGTAAACACACACATAGAGGTTATCACCAAGTTTATGCATTGGTTCACATACATAGTGAGGTGTATTCCCTCATTCCTCTCTCTTATCCCTTTACTTAATTTTACTTAGTTTATTATTTACTTTTGATATCTCTTAAGTAAAGATTGATCTATGTAGGTTTCACTTGTAATACATGCATTGGAGCATGTTTTACATACTCAGACCTAGCTTCATGGGATTCACCTCTTAGGTAAGTCTAGGTATGCTTCTTTTTCCTTTATCCTAGTCATTATACTTTCTTGTATTTAAATAATAAAGGGGGTGAAAATGTAATCACCTAAAACTAGTATTTGAGTGTTAAGAGTGCTACTTGAGACTACCTATCCCTAGCTTAACCTTAGACCTATCCTAGAGCCTATTTTCACATATATCCAACCTTTGTGTGGACCATAGGCATCCCTAGTCATCCTTAAAGTAGTCCCAAACCCTCATTCTTGTATTTTGGCCCTTTGTGCCTAGTATTATACCATTTTGAGACTATAGCCATAATAGGTATAGTATAACCACATGATACTAGTGTCCTAATAATGGTGCTAATGTCTTTTCCCTCTATTTTTCACAAATGGTTATCTTTTAAAATATTAGACCTCTTGGGTCAGTCTAGACCACTTTTAGCACTTGCACAAATAACAGAATAGTATAAATACATGAATTTTATCCGTCTAACCATTAGATGGAAATCAAATGTAAAATACATATGCAAACTTAGAACAAGTTGTGCATAATTAAGGTTATAAATCCTTATTCTACCCTACTTCTTCATAATATACCATCTACATCATTCTTAAGCTTAGATTACCCAAATTTCTAGTCTCAATCACATTCAAAGAACTCAAGTCAACAATAATAATAGATTCAATTCCACTTGCACCAACACCTAGGTGGGGAGAACTACATCAAGTTTAATTCCTCTTCAGAGTAATGGCATGTAGTCAACTCTCATCATAGTGAAATATTAAGGATGTGCAATCAACCCTACTAAAAAACACATTTTTTATCTTGTATCAATTGGATACCTTAAAAACATGGAGGATTAGGGTTTACTTACAAATTTAGTCAAAATAGGCAACATACAAGGTTTCAAAACTCATGAACTTAGGAACAAAAAATCATAAATCTAGACATAGGTGCACCCAAAAGCTTAGGACAGTCCTACACAAAGGAACTACCTCCAAAATAAGGACACTACCACCATATATCTAATAATTTTACTATTGATGCACTTAATGTGCTTCCTATGTCAATAGGAAATGGGAGGAAAGTAATAAACTCAATTTTAAGTCCTAGAAGACTCAGGTCTTGAGTTGTTTACACAAATACTACTATAAATTGTAAAACAATAGAGTTATGGCCACCACTTGTAAGTCTACAAGTAGATCCTTCAATAGGGACAATAGATTATACAATAGTGACACTTTATTTCTTGAAAATCTTTGTGAAATTGCTCTAAACTTTGAAAATTATTGTCCAAACACAAATAAACCATGAATATTTATAGAATGATCTAAATTAAAGTGACTCATGGGGTAGATCCAAAGGTAAGCAGGGTAGGGTATAAAATAAAATTTTCTTCAGATGGTTAAAGGTGTCAATTATTCTAACCTTTATGACAATAACATGTAAAACTAGCATTCACCAACCCTAGTGTAATACTTAAATCCAAATGAAAGGATTTGAGACTCCAAATGAAATGATATGAATATATATGAAAGCATATGTTTCATGAAATTTACTTATTCGCATCAAATTTCATTAGCACATTCAACTGTAAATAAGATGAAATAGAACACATAAACTAGCAAATTTATTAGCCTAGTGTTAAACTCAAACCAATAGATGTACACATTGATATTATTTCCATATTAGTTAGTAGAAAATAAACCATTAATTATATAAAATCATGATAATTAGAAACTATAGAGCACACAATAGAGCATTCAAACAATCTCATGAATTCTTAGCTCTTTTGCATTAATTCTATAACAACTATTCATGAACTCTTTACAATGAGGGGGGATACCCCTATATATAGGCCTCAAAATTCCTATGATAGTTAAAGTGGGTCCTTTGAAATATTCCCAAATCAAACCAATTGGATTTTTAGCTTTTGAATAATAATAATTAAAATGCCACATATTACAAGGAAATATTCCAAATTTGAATTTACAAAGCAAAGCAGAATATTCCCCAAGGCCCTGGAAGAGGTTGCTGAGGTGATAGATATTAATATTATGCTTGAAGTGTAACTTGTTATTGCAATGTCACTTACTAGCTAGCTTGTAATTAAAACCTTTGTTTTTCTTCCTCCTCCCTTATCCAAACTTCAGTGCATGCTAAGTAGTCATGGTCAATTTGACCAAAATATAAGATCATAGGTGAAAATAGGTCAAGACTTTCTTGAATAATAATGCCATGCTCTTCAAGTACAAGTCTCAATGTTTCTTCAATAACATAAACTCTCTCTAGCCTTTGGTTAAAAAAATCCACAGTGTTCTTCACTTCAGTGGCAGTCTTGACATTGACTATGTCTTGTTAGAATTTTACAACAAATACTTTCATTTGAGACCTAAACTCCTTGTCATCCATAAATTCTCCATCAGGTTTGGTCACCCTAGTGACCAAATCATCCTTTAACAATAGGGAAATCCTAAACTCTATTTTTTCTAAGGATCCAATTACATCCTTAACTTTTTCTAGCCACCTTTTCAATATTCTCCTTCTATTCATCATTATAGTCTAAATTAGGATGATGCCTTCAGGTGGCAATGTCTTAAGGTCTGAGAACTTATTATCCCTTGAAACTCTATCCAATTTTACCAACTTGGAATCATAAAGCGCAATTATTTTGTCATATTTAATGACCACATTAAACTACATAGTCCTATCTTCTTGCCTTCTCTTCATGACCTTATATAAATTCAAGACATTGATGATTGCATTTATTACTTAGACTATATTGTTCTCTAAAATTGTAGGTAATGCTTGTTCCCTCAATCTCTTCACCTCCTAATACATAAATTTTATCAAAGAAACTATGGATTTTGCATTGGCTGAGACCATGGACATAGACCTCTGAATACTCATCTAATTCACCTAGGCTAGAATTCCTCTTCTTTGTTAAAGTGAAGAGGGACTCTTCACTTTCATGAGCCATAACTGAGATAGATTGGGGCTATTCAACATACTTCCTCACCAATCTTTTCATAGTAATTTTAGTAGCATCAAATTTCATTCCACTATATGGTATAAAGAGGACTACCTAAGGTATCTCTTACCTTGTTGTCATTATAATATATATGACCCAATTTATGATAATGGTAAGCATTAGATTTGCTAGTGATGGTGTAGCTAAGGTAGATGGTAGAGATACAGCAGGAATATGTGGTAAGTTTGTTGGGTCTACCTACCCAAGTGTGTCAAATGGATTTCTTACAAGGCACATATTTAGAATAAATAAAGGCAATTTTTGGGGCACACTCACCTTTGTATCCATAGAAACATTGAATGTGGATGCAAGAAAAGGTGGATTTGGAAAGGTGATTTTTTTTCAAATGTGCTTTAATAGACTTAACAATGCAAGGGAACCAATATAAAGTATTGCACTATTTATTGATACCTAATAAGAAGTACAACTAACAATATAGCTGCACTAGTGCTTGGTGAAGATGTAATATTTGCAGTGGCATGAAAAATGAAATGGTGGATGGTAAATCCCAAAGAACCACTAGCTTGGCCTAGGCTAGTATCAACTAAAGATTGAATAGTGGTAGTTGTAATTACTAATGATACTAGATCCAATGGGGAAACAACAATGGATGAGATACTTTTGGTAGAAATAAAAGGAGTAGTCCCAAGTGGAATGCTAGTTTGCATTATGCTCATTTATGGGGTAGCAATGGTAGGAGGAGAAAATATATAAGTAAAAGTAGTTTGAGTTGAATTTTAATTAGAAAAGAATGTAGTGGTGAGGTACTTACATTGGGATCTTGTGATCCAAGGGTGGCTTATGGTGTGCTATTGGAAGCAATGGTAGTAAATGGATTAATTCTTAGAGAGAGTATAGTTTCTTGTTCTTGTATAACCTGGGTGCCTTCTAGAGTTGCTTGCATTAGAGGCTCTAGAGTCACTTGAGAATATAGTGGAAGGGGTATTACTCCTTTCATAGTGGTCTTAATCTCCCTTTTTACTCTTGTAGACTTTTTTAATGTTAGCACTTATTTCATGGAGAGCTAAATGCCTTGTTCTAATTCCTCAAGGTTAATATAAGCATGCTCAAGTTGATCCAATATTTATAGAATATATCCCATAATAGATGAAAATATTATTGTGTGAATTTGGGAGTGATCAGTCTAACAACTGTATCTTCCTTGCTCAAAGCTTAGAGGTAAGTTATGAATTCTTAAAATGGTAAATTGTGAAGGTCTATTTGTCATGTTCCTAACAAGAGGAATGTTGTATTCATATTCTTCATATTTACCTTCTTCATAGTTAGCATCAAACATGTTATCATGTTTTGGTGGTATCCAAGACTTATTAATATTTTTATTTTTATTATCCCTATATATAGTCTCATCTCCAATTCAATGCTCTTCATTGTTACATTCTAAAGTACCACCTAATCATTCAGAGCATCTCTATATATCTACTTGTGGAATTATTATTTATGCTCTTACTCAATTGATACATCTTTATTGAATATAAATAGATGCTTGGAAATGACCTTATTGGGATCATATGGTTTTAAGTCATCTTCAGGCAATAGGCATGAATCATTATGCCTAGTAGCTAAAAAAAAATCATACCACTTGGTAATCTTGGTCCTCCATAGTTTGTAAGGAACCTTATGAGGGGCCATTTTCTTCTTTTCTTTAAAGATCCTATCAACTCCATGTAGAATTTTATAGGCCATTTATTCTTTAGATAGCTTCATTAGCACAAACATTGATAGTCTAAGAGGGGCCACAGTCACTCCTTCCATTCTGATAACCATGTAGTCTGGGTATAACAAGTATTTATCCATGTCTTTCAAGGTTTTCCTAATTTTAGGGGAAACCTTATGCATATGAAATTCATTTCCTCTTGAATTCATTTATCGATCAATAAACCACTAGGTATAAATCTTCCACAATCACTCTTATATTGCATCTAAATCTATGAATATGCATTGTAAAAAAGAGTTGAGGCATAATTTTTGGACACTCAAGAGACCATGAGCTTTGACCCAATTGATAAATTACATATATTTCATCTAATAAGTAGCTCATCATAAATAATGGGGCACCATTATTTCAAGTGTCATGTATTGCATACACCAAGTTATTGTTGATAATTTCCCCAAGTGGGGGAGTTTACTAGTCTTCTAGGATTATTTATAGCAATTGAATAGTCCTTGTGTCCACATAAGTAATGTGTGGACTTCCAAGGCTACAATAATTATAAATATTTATCTAAATTATTGGATGGGTAAGTTTCCTTGATCATCCATGAAAATATTTCTCATTTGGTCAATCATCCATGAAGCCAAGACCTTCTCTGGGGAGTGCACTTCATACCAGTTATTGATGATAACTTGGTTATATTCTATCTATGGTGAGGGAAGGTCATAGTATTTTAAAATCTTAGTCATACTATGAAAAAAATAGGTATCCCTTGGGATATTAATTTAATTATCCCATCTTCATACTTTGACCTCCAAAAATATCATAAATTAGGTCAATGCATGGCATGACCTTTGGTTTAACTATGGCCTTGTGAAGATTGACTACATTAATGAAAAGGATATCATAAGCTAGTTATATTACATAAGTCATGGATTCATCCTCATCAATAGCCCTAGTTACTTCTACATTAAATATATATGCTACTGTAATATAAGTCACCAGATATTATGGCCTCAAGAATAAATTTAGTATCTTTAAAGATGATTGATGAACCATTGTAAAATAGAAAGTCATCATTCCTATAGGAACTTCCCTTACCTAGAGTAGAAAGACCTATTTGTTCCATCTTTTACAATACTTTAGGTGGCAACGAATGTCTCTTTTTATCCTTCCACAATTTTCAAGCTTCAATAATGGTGGTCAAGAGTCAAATTTGTCAATGGCTTAAGATTTGTCAACTTGCAAGAGCATAGACAATAGAGAAAGCAAACAGGTATAGCTTTGAAATGCAAATAACAATAGTCTTGATTGTGTAGCCTTTTGAATGACTACTCTGATTAATGCAATGTTGATGGTGTTCCTGGTTCATGCAATATTAGTAAAAATCTTTTCAACCTTACATATATTTGAAATAACTTTGAACTATTACTTTTAGAGATTAATTACACCATAATTCAATTTAACTTTAATTTGTCTTTGATTTTCCATAAATTTTAGCTTAAATATAAATATTTCCACCTTTAACATGTGGATACCACCTTAGATCCAACTAAGTACTCACATGGCCTGAATATGACTAAGTTGTTTAGTTGGGTCATAATCTAGACATGTGGCACCTTTTGATTACCTTGTAGACTCTTGAAATGTAGCTTTACATGATGACTCATATGTATCTCACCACATGGTATCTTTCAATTTATAGTGAGATCTTAGGTGGTGTTATTCAATTTTGATTAGTTTTGGGAATGCCATGCATCATTCTCATGGGCAATCATAGCTTTCCTATTTAAGTGTCTCTCTCAAAAGGCTTTTAGACAACTATTAATAATTTGGCACTAATTAGATGGCTTGAGTGGAGACACACATCCCTCTCAAAGGTGATCTCATGGATCCTAGATAGAAATAATGTGGGAATGACATGTGGTGTCATTGATTGGGCCTAAAGGGGACACACATCAATCTTACAAGCTATTGTGTATTCTTCTACCAAGTGTCATTCTTGAAAGGCACTTTAGACAATTATATATCATCAAACCTTGATCAAATGGCATCGATGTAGCTACATGTCTACCTCACTATATTTCACAAGTTTTGGATGGATGCAACATGGCATAGACATGTGGTGACCTCGAATGAACCCAAGGGGGACATGCGTCACCTAAGAAGGCTACTCAGGTCTAGTTGGTTGCCATTGAGACATATAGTGACATCTAGTGGTATTTTGTATTGTGATAGGATATATGGGGGATGCATGGTGGTTTGGATTGGATAGGCTCACTTTCAAGGACAAAGATCATGACATGTAGCTCTAAGATTTGAATTTTAATGGCTAACTTATTCTGATCCCTATAGATGACACCATGTAGTTCATGAACTTGGTAGATTTATTTTATGGGTCTCATGTAGGATGTGATGAATCATTAAGGCCTTTTAAGGCCTGATAAGGTGTACATCTATCCTTTTGGGCCATATTTTAAACTTTGACTTCTTGTAAGGCATTATAAATTGTAACTTTAATTTGATGTCCTATGAGGTCAAGCAAGAAATTAAGTTAGATTTTAAAGATGTCATATCCCATCTTAGGCAAATTTAAACAAGTTTAAAGAAAAAATTTGTACGCAAATTCCTTGAACACAACATAATGTTAATTTAATAAAACCCAATGAATTTTGTTGTGTTTATGTCTATTAGAAAGCTAGGTCACACTTCCTTAGCAAAAGCATATTTGCATATCATTAAACCATCCATGGTCAATAATTCATTTCTAAATAAAACTTGAAGACTAATTTGAATATTTCTAAGTATCAATCCTTATTACAAAATGAATGATTAAACAAAAATTCTAGAAACACAAGTATTGGTAAATTCAATCAATTCTCCATGCAGTCAAATTATTTAATATGATTAGCATCTTTGGCACTTTTGAAAATTGAAGAAAGGAGGGTCCCCATTATGAGAATAGGGTAACATTGATAATAAACAAATGGAAACCTCTATAGGGAAACATTTCAAAAAGTTAGAAACTAAATATTTTTTTCAAAGATAAATCAAAAATTAGTTATCTCATTATAATCTTTGGTCAGTACCAAAACTAGTTTTTAGAACTAATGAAAGCCCACATGCTTGAAATAGTGTTTAAACCTTGTATACAATCATACTATGTCTATTTTTTGAGGTTCCTTGACCATTACCATTGGGTTCATAAATGATAACTTTCAATTTTCAAGACATCAAACATGAAATGACTTAAGCATTCTTTAGATTTTATATAATTATACTCTAGTTAGTTAAGGATGGTTTGGGCATTGCACTGTTGCCATCTAGACATCCATAACCTTGATAGAGATACCTTTAGCTCAAATCTAGACCTTGCTCTACTACTATATAGGTATCCATAGCCCTAGTATAGATGACCTAAATCACTTTTTATTGAATCAAAAAGTATTTTATGATTTCACTTCATGGTGTATCATTTTTTTTATACTTGAATTCATTAACCAAAATGGTTGGGAACCAAAATTATCTAGGTGTAAGGTTTTGTCAAGACATAGTTTGGATGTAATTCATTTTCAAACGTCAAGTTCTACCTTGGAAATTTACTTGGTGAATTTAAGTGATAGTATGATGATCCACAAGGTTCAAACTCTCATTCAAGAAAATTTTCATTCATCTGAACTATATTACAATCTTAAAATGACTTATGATTTTCATAATAAAATTAACTTCTAATTAACCCCACATATCTTTTCTAAATTGAAACACTATTAAAGGTTTCCAAAATTTAGATGACCAATGTTTAAAATCAACAATCCCTTCTTTCCATTTTCAAGTTTAGACTAACATAGATTAAGCCAATGAATTCTTTTTCAAAGGACTTATTATAAGCTACAAAACATAATAGAAATCAAATAAAAATAAAAAAGTGAGAAAAACACAACATGAAAGCAAAGCAAGAAAGGAAACTACTCTACTCCTACCTACTCTAACTCTAAATAAACTTACTATCCTTCTAGATTTTGTAACAAAGTGGTGGATAAATAATTGTTCATGTACCATTGACTGACATGATTAAGTGATTCCCTTGTATATCTTGGAGCCTAAATGCATTTTCAACTAGTATTTATGCCACTTGATATGGTGTAATCTAGAGAGGAGTGAACTTGTCATTTTGTCCTTTCTTCTCATGGGCCTTGTCCCATAGTAGGACCAAGTCTAATATGTATAATGCTTTAACTTTGGATCATTTATCAAACCATCTCTTTATAACATCCTGATGCTTGCTGAATTTTTTCAATTCTTCATCTCTAGCATCTTCCATTTGGATGGTGTTCAGTATTCAGGGTTGTACTCTTTCATCATCTTCCCTATATTTGGCCATAAACTCATAGGTGGGAAACTTTAGTATGATAAGAAAAATAGGTTGCTTCCCATAGACCATTAGGAATGGGTATGCCTTCAGCACCTATTTATATCTCATTTTATCTACCCATAAAGCATACTTTAGCAGGGACTACCATTCTCTAGTTTTTTCTCTATAGATTTCTTGATGGCACTCATCAAGTTTTTATTGGTAGATTATACAACTCCATTACCCTAAGGGTAATAGTTTGAATTAAACTTGATGAATATTTGATTTTCATATGCCCACTTAATGAATTTGGCTAACATAAAGGCTAGACCATTATAACATACCAAAGATAGGGGCATCCCAAACCATGTGATGATATTTTCTTCTAGAAATTTGATGTCAATTACTCTATTATTCTTGGTAGCCACTGCTTCAATCCACCTAGTGCAATAATCTATGGTAGTGAGAACAAATTTATTCCCTATTAAGGAGTTAGGATTGATCATTCTTACAAAGTTTAGGCCCCATTATGTAAATGTTTTCATTTCAATAACTAGTTACAAAGGCATGACTACCTTTGTCTCTTATTAATCAAACATATGACATTGATGACATATTTGCACATGAGTTTGGGCATATTTGAATATGGTTGGCCAATAGTAGCCTACTCTCAATATCTTGTGTGTTATTGTATGCCCTGAAGTGTGACTACGTCATAGTTTATCATGAAAAGTGTTCATGATTTCTATGGCTTTATCTTTATAAATACATCTTAGATAGATCCCCTCATATTTTTTCTATAGAGGACTCCCCTTTTAACCATAAAATGAGATGATCTCAACTTGAGGTCACTTTTCTAATCCTTTATAAGGGGTGGGGGACACAATCCATGTATAAAATAGTGAATGATATCTTTATACCAATCACCACTGGATACTTGACCTACTTTAGCTTACAAAATGTTAATACATCAATCAATATTTGCAATAATCTAGATTAGACCCTAGCCTCTAACTAAATTAGTAGATTTTATTTATATATCATATTCTTGTATTTTGGTCATCCACTTCCCTCTTCATTCTCCAAGCTCATTTTGTCCTAGCATCAACTTGATATCTAGATCAGGCACTATGGCATACATCTTGTTCCTCAAGATGTAGTGTTTGAACTTCTTGATGGTCTTCACTAGAGTGTAGGCTTACTTATCCAAAATAGGATAGTTAAGTTTCACATTATTCAAGTTGGTTCTCATGAATTCTATAGGGTATTCTTTGTCATCCTCTTTCTACATCAAGATAGCAAAAAATAATGTGATAAGAATAAAAAGAGTATAGATAAAAGTCTTTACTAAAATCAAGACTTATCAGAATAGTAGCTTGAGCAATAACATCCTTAATGTCTTAAACCATCTTCTTTACTTTAGTAGTCCATTCTATCTTTACATCTTTCTTCAGTATCATGTTGAGTGGTCTTATGATCTCTGCAAAACTAGAGATAAATTTTATTAAAAAATTAAACTTGCCAAAGGAATATTTCAACTCTTTTATTATTAGGGATTTATACCTTCTAAATTGCATTTATCCTATCAGGGTCAATAGTCATACCTTCTTGGGTGATTACATGTCCTAGAAGTTTACCTTCAGTTACATAGAAAATAATTTTATTGGGGTTTAAAGAAATGCCATACCTCTTGCACTTCTCCAACACTTGTCCCAAATTCATCATGTAATCTCTTCTATTTTTTTTTAAAAAATATTAGATCATCCATGTAAATAATGATTCACTTACCTATTCATCCTTGGAATGTATGGTCCATTGCTCATTGGAAATTTTTTTCCATGTTGATCAATCTAAATGGCATTAATTTATATGTGAATATTCCCCACTTGGTGGTGAAGGTAGTTTTCATTTTGTCATTCTCATTCACTAGACTTGGTTGTAGCCTGAAAAATTATCAAGGAATGACATCATTCTAGACCCACTCATTAATTGGAGGACCTTATCCAAGGATGGCAAGAGATAATTATCCTTCTCTAAGGATCAGTTCAAGTTTCTAAAATTGACATATATTCTAATTTATCCATTCTTCTTTTGGACTAGAATAATATTTATAACCCATGCCAAATGTTGTATGGGAAATATTATCCTTACATCTACCAATTTCTTTACTTCTTTTTAAATCAGTGGTTTCAACACTAGATTCATTGGCCTCTATCTTTGGTTGAAGGGTCTACAAGCCTCTTTCAAGGGGATAGTGTGAGTAATCACACTAGTATCAAATATATTAAGAGCATCATATGACCAGGTAATGAGATATTTAAACTAGGTTAAAATGGCAGTGGCTTCTTTTAGCTCTTCATTAGTGAAAACTAAACCAATATTGACACTTTGTTCATTCCTAGGATTTCCCAAGTTTACTTACTTATAATATTTTCCATTCACCTTGGGTTGTTTAGCTTTAATTCTTTATTCATCCAGGTCAAACATCCTTTGTAAGGAGATCATGCCCTTGGGGATTTAGTTTTCCTTGAGTTGGATTACTCCATCTTCATTTTACTTTGAATTTTTTTATATAAATTTCATCATGTTCATCAATAATGTGGTATTTGAATATGCCAAAATTACACATGAATTCAATTATCTATTTATCATCATCAAAAACTTGGAAGTGATTGATATTTTTTGGGATAGAAGAGCATGAAATCATTTTCACAATAAACTCCTATAAGTTCAAAGGCTTTAAAAGGAACCATGTTTGTTGCATTTGAAGATAGATCATCCACTAATTGGTTCTACTCCCTAGGTAGGGAAACAATATTAAATGAGTCAAAATACTCAATCAAATCCCAATATCTAAATTTCTACTATCTTAAATAAGAGATCTTACACTGATATATGCTCCTAACCTAATTAACAACTAATTATAAATCACCATAGAATAACAATTATTTTACCTTATGTTTGATTACAAATTCAAGTCTTATATAAGAGATTCATATTCTACTAAATTATTAGTACAAGCAAATTATAATCTATAAGAATCTAGATATTATTTTCCTTTGGGATTTGTCATAATAATTCCAATGCCAGAACCTTGCTTAGATCATGCACCATCAAAGTGCAATGTCCATAAAATTTTGCTTTCTTCTTTCACCTTGTCATCTATAACAACATTAGTGGTTTCTAAAGTGTAAATACCTAAGTCAGAGGATTGGTAATTTACTTTTTTTATTTTTGGCATTATATTCAGTGATCATGTATTTCATTTTGGGTTCCTAGTCAATCTTGATTTATTGGGAATCCCATGTTAAGGTAGCCATATGTGGGAAAAATCAATTTAAAAATATCTATTTAGGGATTTAGTCCAATTGTGACTCAATAGTAATATGTAATACTCTATCTTGGCTATAGTGCCTTACACAAATAAATAGTTCAAGTAATTTTTGGACACCAAGAGAACTTTGTTACAAACATTCTACAATGTTTGGTTCATATTTTTAGGTCATCGTTAACTACTATCAATTGTGTTTTCATTAGTATATTCAATATAAATTGGTTAAAAACTTGGTTGTATAATGCCTTCATGGGCATTGCTCTTACCTCTATTGGGAAGAGAGGGTGATGATTACTATTTATTAATTTAATGATTTGTATGGTGTTGATTACCTAATTACATTTATGATTTTTTTAATATGATTTGTACCTTGATTATTATAATCAGTTATGGATAGTCTTAATTAATATCAAGGTTAGTAATAGTGTGTATTATTGGTATATATATACTAAATTTTTATAAGAGGGTGGATTATTGCTTAAAATTTATAGAAAATGGTTATCACTATTACCTTGAATGGACTTGGTTTGGATTATATTATCATTATTATTTATACCATTTTTTTGGGCTAAAATATTTAGATTGGTTTATTGATCATATTAATAATTATTTATTGTTGTTTTGATCAAAATAATCATTTGGTTATTATGAGTGTAAATATCTATACGAATGAAATTCCATTGTGACCTTCAAAATTTTTGAAATAACTTGTTGGAATAGTAATATTAATGACAACTTTTATTCATTGATCTTTAGTGCTTGAGAATTTTACCATTCGTTGACTATCTGGATAGTCAGGGTTAGGAAAAAAATTTGTTAATACGTTGGTCATGAGAGCCAGTGGATTATGATGATTATAACCTTAAAATTTCTTCAGTATTTGATGATGTTAAGATTTTAGTCTAGTTTTATCAATGGGGCTCCTTGAGAAAAACATTATAGTGATTATTCCTCACATCTTGATTAAAGGCTTTGATCATGATTTATTTTAATCATGAATTACCTTGACTATGGCACAAAGTTTGAAAAGTAAGGGTAATTGAGGTTTTATATAATTATTTTGGGAATATATGTTTGGAATGAACCACATGAAGTGGAAATAAAGTAAGGAAAAATAAATAGTAGCCTATGTTTTCAACCTACACACCTATGAGATAGTAGGGGTAGCTTGTCTATTATACTTTCATCTTGCATTGATTAAAAGAAGGTCATGTTAGATCGAAGGGGTGAGTACACAGCTTGATATGTAGGAAAGAGAGAGGAGTTTGGTAGTTAGTTTTTTTTTGTCTTTGAGTGTGTGGGGAGGTTGGCATCTTATCCCACCTAAGAACATTTAATTTTTTTTCTACCTATTTCCTCCTTGTGCCAAGCTTAAAATTTATGATGCAAAAGGAAGTCTAAGAGAATAAATAATTTCTTGGCCTTCTAAGAAGAGGAGGACATGATTGAGAAGGAAGGATAACTAGAGTATGAGGGTGCCACATCTATGATAGTAGAGAAAAGAAAATAATTTGCAAGAAATTGCATTTTTGTGATGCCTCTTTCATTTTATCTTGATAATGAATGGATCAATGGATGTACCGAGGTGATTTTTAGCCTGTATTGCATCTTTTTTTGGTGTGTTCTTTCATCTTTATTTTTTGTTAAATTTTGATTTCTAGGTCTCAATTATATTTTGTGTGTTGAAATTATATTAGCATAAGAAATTTGATTATGGCATAACTGTAGAAATGGAGTAAAAGTAAATTAGTCAATATATTTTACTTTTAGTATATTGGTACATAAAAATTACATAGGATTATGGTGCATCAAGGGATGTATAAGTAGAAGTAAATAAAATTATTGTGTCCTAGAATGGAAAAATGTTAGATCAGATTGAAAGCAATTTTATATGTTGGTGGCCTGGATGGTGCAATAGGAGGATAAAGAATATATTCAAACTCTTGATAATGGCCTAGTTTGGCATAGAAGTTAGATATAACACAACTGTAAAAGGGGGAATATGTAATTTATTTAACTATGATGGCTTGTAAGTGGTACAACACTAATATGACATTGATTCTATTTATCTTCATTTTTTATGAAAAATACAGCCTTAGATATGATGCTTTGGTAAATTAGAAAACATAAAACACACCTTCAATTTTGTCTTACCTACTATGATAGTTGTAGGTGGAATAATTAGTTCTTGTCACATTAATTATAGTGTTTCTATGGCACAACTATAGGTGAAGACATAATAAGAGATGAAGGAAAATGGAAAATAAAATTGGTTTGAGTATTGTTAAACTAGATGAGGCACAATAGTAGAGGTGGCATAGCAGAAGTAGGTTTGATGATTGCAATTTTTCTATCTAAAAATGGCACTATAGGAAGTGAGTTAAGATAAATTTATTATATTCATTCTACTTATTTTAATATCTTACCTCTATAAAATTGTGGTAAACTATTTTTCCACCTTGGACAGGAGTCTGACATCTATCAATCTTGATAGGAAAGAAAAGAGTTTTTCTTAGATGGTTATAAAATTAGGCTCTTAAGGCATCATGCTAGTTTGATTTTGTTTTGGCAGCTATAGACTTATCAATTTGATTAGTAGACTGATGTGTTTTCTTTCATGAATTAAATATATATTGTTATAAATGGTTTCTTATTGATATGAAATAATTTATGGTTTCAATATATAATGTATTATTGTCTTTTATTTTATGGATATTATTTCTCCTTTCCTTAATGAGAAGGATATTCTACTTATTATTTGTTCTCTTTTAAGGAGTTCAACATGATATAATCTCTTATTTTATGGGGGGTTGAACCCTGAATGGACTTTGTTAGAAATATATCTTCATCCTCAGCTAGGAAGGATTAAATAGTTTGGTCTTTAAGGTAATGGATTGAATGTATAAAATAATAAATATTTGTAGTTATGTGTAATAAAATTTAACATATAGTTTAGTATTGAATTTTTTATTAGTTATTAATGTTAACAAAAGTAAAAATCATTATAGTTTATATCTATTGGATTTATTCATTGACTAGTTAACTTGAAAATTGGTCACATGATATCACTTGCTCAGCATTAAGATGGCACTTTTTTTCATGTGGTTTTAGTGTAGGTTATAATGAGATGCAAGGTAGATTGATCAAGCAAACTTAAGAACCTTAAAAAGAGTCATCTTGTAATGTAACTTGATGAATGAATATTATTAATATTTTAATCCTCTATAACATTTTACAATCAATAATTCATCCTTGAGATGGTGCCTCAATTTTGAATTTACCTTGTAATCAATTTGTACTTGTTTTATATGATTATAGTTCTAGATAAAAAATATTATCTTGTTGAAATTTAAATTTATTTTAACCTCTATAAGATAAATAGTTCAAATATACTCTTTGGTTGATCAGTTTCAGTGAAATAAAACCAGTTTGAAACCCACCTTAAATTAATATCTAGTAGTAGGATATTTTGAAACCAAGTGTTGCATCAAGTTTTACTTAGTATTATATTATTTCAGATACCTTATTTTAGTTTTCAATTTATCTTTTCATATTTTTATTGATCCTTTTTCTTAGACAAATTATTTTGCATGTCTGTGAAAATCTAGGTAAGATGGCTCAGAAACAAACTCGACTAAGGCAATTAACTGATAGTTTTAAAAATATTGATATTTAAATCCACTTACATATCATAGGAGAGAACAAAAAATAAAACATTTATTTTATTACTTGATCTTATGTTGATTTAAAAACCCATTTCTGAGTGATGCTTGTTGTTTTTTGCCTATGTTGTTTGTCTTTACTATGCAAAGTCGTTACAAAATTAGTTTGCTAATTATAGATAATTAATTATTTTATTAAAATAGATTGATTTTAGTGTTTTATTTTACCTTTAAATTTTTACATCAACTTTTAATTATAATTTTTGGATGATTTTACTATTTTTGGTGGTCCAATTTCGAACCTAGTTTATTCAAAAAATTACCAGATGATAATTTTCTACATTAAAATCTATTTAGAACACTAAGTTATTTTAGCATTTAAATTATTGAGGATCATATTTGAAATTTATTAGTGGTATTTTTTATCTAACATAATATATAAAAACTTCCAAAAATACTTTTCACCTAGTGAGGGTACTTTTACCATTGTCATTTGATAGGTAGTTTAATGAAATTAAGAATTAGCTATAAGGGAAACTAGTCGAGTCTAGATGCCCTAGAATTAGATAATTCCACTTCATCTTGAAACTAAGAGTTGAAATAAAAGTCATTGTGATTTAAATTATTTGAGGTGTTTTCATATTTGTCTTATAGGGATTTTTTAATTTTTAATAGGGTAATTTCCAACCCATTTGTGAGTAGATTTTGAAGGCAAAGTTTTTAGTCATGCAAATCCCTTCCAGATTATCGACATTAAATAGGTATTGTTATCACCTTTATCTTATTTGATGCTTTGGTATAGGTAATAAAACCTCATAGATTTGGTTTTAGGTGCTTTAAGTGATCTTTATCTTAAGGTCATATTTTATCTAAGGTTGTTTTGAACCTAGATTATCAAGTTAGCAAAAGACTATCATTGTACTTTTGTCATTTGGTTTTGTAATTGGTTATAAAGTTATCTTTGTTCACCGACTAGATTGAGCTTCCTCTTTATTATCATTCATAGACATTTTATTGTTTTGACCCATTGGTCTATCTTTTGAGAGGCATTGTTTAAGCTCTAGAGCTATTATCACTCTCGTTAGTGAGATTTGTAGCTTTATGGAGTTATTATTTATTGGATTTATTTTTTGAGTGGGTATACTTGAGTTCTGTGGTTATTTATAGATATTTTTTGGAATGCAAACTATTATTTTCCTTTACCTTTATTTCACTCACTTACCTCTTGGAGGTTAGTGAACCATGTGCCATATAGTGAATCCTAGTCTGTGAGTAAGGTAGGCATGGACCTTGTGTCTTGTTATTTTCATGTATCTTAATTGTTTTATATTATCTTAATTTTCTTGTACCTTTATATCCACTTATAATCAAACATATTATTTCAAAGATTTATTTCTAGTCATAATATTTCTATAGGTGTAAGAGTAGGTTATTGTTAAAAAAATGTTGTGTGTTTTTTTGTCCTAAATTTTTTTGGGCTTGACATAATCCATAAGCCTCAAGTATGTCACTGAATTGAATGTCGATGAGCTAATGGATTCAAGTTTCATGAGTGAGTTGTATGTGAATATTTAAAAATTATCCCACAATTTTCACTCTTGATTTGTCCAATTGTAGCACTACCTTCTCTAATTTGACTAGGTTTAATCCTAGTTTTTCATAGATTCTTAAAGGCATAATGTTAGTTGAAGCACCAAAATATAGAAATTAATTATGAAGATTCCTAACAAAAATCCTTATAATTAATAGAAAAGGTGGAACTTCATGCTTAATCTTATACATTACCACATTTGCATGAGTCAGTTTAGCTTTTTTAGATCTAGGCTTTTCATTCAATGATTTCAATAGAAAATCATGTTGTTTAGTGATTTTAGTGAGTTTATGCAATGTTATGTTTTCATTGATGTTTTTCATATCTTCCACTATGTTATATCCACACTTCAATGTTATGCAAGGAGCTTATGATGTTGGCTAACTTTATTTATGTTTAGGGGGTGGAGAATTATTATTTGTCCTATTATCAGGAGCTGTATCTATTTTATTAGGTGGGGTGGAAGTTGTCAGAGGTGGGTTTTGACCTTTACTTCTCAAAGCATAGTTATTCCTCTAGTGTTATTAGAAAGAATGAAATTCCTTGACATTATCTTTAGGATCATTTTCATCTTGATTGGGAAAATCATAGGTGTCAACCATGAAGACTATTTATATAACTCTGTAAGCATCATTGGTATTTTTAGAGCCATTAGCATTACTTTGATTAGTGGGATTCATCTTGAACCCCTCCATTTAGCTCTAAATGGATTTGAATGCATAATAAAATTCAATGTAGCCTAGTGTTCCATATCTATTGGAGAAAAAAATGGATAGTAAAGCTACATAAGATATTCTTCAGATATTAGTGCATTATATATTCAGTTATCAGCAATATGTATTTTGTCATATCCTCCATGACTTGTAAAAGGAAAGAATATGAACAGACTCCTCTTTTGGTGCTAAATTATGAGAATAATGTGAATAGTCATAGATTGTAAATGACTATATATATATATATATATATATATATATATATATATATATATATATATATATATATATATATGTATGTATGTATGTATTCTTATATGAAGAAAAGGAGAACCTTTTGTTGAGATCAATATAGACTATGTGGTTATGGATGCCTATTGTATTTCTTATTTTTGTTCCTTGATTATGCTATCATATCTAATTTTTGGCTTTATTCTATCTAATTTACTCCAAATTCTCTACAAACCTTAATAAAGTATTGGTTAAACCTAATTTATACATAACACATAATACTAAATCTTTGTTATGCTTCTGATTTATCTTATCGAATATGAATTCTCTGCACTATCCTACACACTTGAATAAGACTTATATATCCTTATCCTTAACATGTTTTGATGTATTAGAAAACTCTGCTAACAATGGTGTAGTGATCATGGAAACACTCCTTCTAGAGGAAACTATTCTAAGATGGCTACCAAGACAATGAGACATTGAAACATGTTAGACTAAAAAGTATGGAATTTTGTAGAAGAATCTAAAAGGACTTTTCTTACCATAAGTGAAATTATCCAGGAATACATTTAAGGAGAATATATGATATTTTTTGGTGTGAATTACCTGAAATACTAAATAACTAGTTGACAAGATTGGAATACTATTGCTTTAATCCTAGAATGAAAGAAATAATTACTTGGACTGAAGAGAAGATAGACTAATTGCTGAAATTGAAAACCAACTGGATGAGAACAATAGACTATTGGGTTGCCACCACCATAGATGGATATACCACTAAGTTTTTAATATAGGTATATATAGAATTTAAAGTTGTGTAGGACTATTTTGTTCAAGGAATTAGAGGAAAATTTTTGTAGTGACTGCCTCTCCTCATAAAGATGTTGGTTGTGGATAAGGCCATGGTGCCTACTCTAGTGATGTAGGGGCATCCTATAAGGACCCAAAATTTGAATCATTTTTGTATTTAATTAGTTTATTAAGTGTCTAATAGGCACTATAGGTATTAATTATTCATAATGTGGAGTCTAGATAATCTCAAGGTACATGAAATTTTAATTTTGGATTTTCCTGCCCTTTTGAAAATTTGAACCTTGTTAAGCCTTTTTGAGGACTATTATATATTTGTGAAGGTGGAAAGATATTACAAAACATTTTAAAGGATTTTTATACTATATTAGGTCCATAAAATGTTCATTAATCTATTTTTATGGTTCTACATTCTACTAATCTAACACTATTGTTATGTTTCTAAGCCTTACAATTACCTAACTCACCCAGCATCAACCATTTGAAAATCTAACACTATCTCCCACCCAACCTAACCCAAGACACTTTTTTAGAATTCAAATAAAAATTTAAATGGCTCAACCATTGGTGATCATGGTGACCATTGATGGTCAAATGTTGATAACTTTATGGATATCGACCATTAATAATCAAACCTGATCACCAATGGTCATTGTGGGTGTTCTATGAGTGGAACACCCAAACCTAAAACCTACCCAACTAAGAAACTAATTAAAAAATCAAATACAAACTTAAATACTATAGGTAAGCACACCTAAGCTATCAATTTTAAAGCATCCCCTACCTTGTTCCATGACCACTACCATGGAGTTAACCATAGACCTACCTATCCTTATTTGTGTCCATGCACACTTTGTATCCTATTTTGGTACACCTCAATCCACCTCAATAATTAAATTACTCTTGATCAATCACCATCATTGATTCCTTTCCCAATATGTGAAATACTAGAGCTCTAAAGTCAAATAATGGCAAAAGTTAAAATGAGTAAAAAGTAATTCACCCTTGATCAACCTAACCATAGATGGTTAGGGGACTCACTTATTTTCTCTCACCTAGATCAAACCCCCTTTTTTAGTAGAACCAAATCATAAAACCAACCCTTGGAGACTACCTTCTTTACCCACCCTGACCACCTCATCACCTCACCATTGGTCCATTTTAGCCTAACTAATTCATGTTTTGTGATGATTTTTTGCCTAGTCATTTGACTGATATAACAACATTGCTATGTTGACCAATTTTTTCACTTGTACCACCTTGCATATACTAGACCCACTTGTGTCTTCTTAGGAGCACTTCCTACCTCAGATACCCATGACACTTAACTAGTTTGTGTTTTCATCAAGAGAACTTGATGCTTTGGATACCCACCAAAAAATAAACATTGCTTAAGATCCTTGTATTTAGGAGTGTACCCATCTTCCATGCCTAAATGTAGTCACATGGTCCACTTATCACTTGTCACTTATCCTCCTATGACTTCCTTGAATAATGAGTCTTCCATGTGCACTATCAAGAATGTGATAAGAATCAATTTATACTATAACCCTACCATATACCATCATTAATGGGTTTTTATACCACTTAGGGAAGACAAAATCTTGTATAGGGTTGTTTTGTAACATGAATGACCTAAAATTTTGTAGGAAACACATCAAGGAGTCATAAGAGGATATTTTGTGGGAGAAGATATGGACAAAAATCTATTATAGTGTGGTTTATGGTGGGAAAATCTATACTAGGATGCACATAGAGTTGTGCAGTATTATTATCTCCACCAATACATGGGTAAACCACTATAAATAGATGAAATGCCTTTGTAACATCTATTATCTAAGTATCCGTTTTAACAATGGGGTTTTGACTTTTTTGGACCTATCAACCCACCAAACAAGCATAATAAAGAAAGTTATATCATCATTATGATGGACTATTTTACTAAGTGGGTTGAAATTGTTACAACACCTAACTATGATGTGAAGGATGTAGTGAAGTTTTTATATGAAAACATCATTACAAGGTTTGGATACCCTATAAATTTAGTCAGTGATAGAGGAATGCACTTTATAAATAATACCATCAAGGCTCTAACTAAATAATTTATGATTTCTCATCATAAAATCATTGCATATCATCCATAGGCCAATGGCCAAGCTAAAGCTTCAAATAAAGTGTTGGTTAAAATGCTAAAAAATATCTATGATGTCAATAGGTATGATTGGGAAGATCACATTCCTACAATTTTGTGGGCATATTGCATGCATTACAATTGATATAGAGGGTTTATGCCATTCTAGTTGGTGTATGGTATTGAATCAATCATGCTGATGGAATATGTAGTACCTAGCCTATGCATTACCATGGTCATGCAATTTAGAGATCATGAGTCTCTTACTAAAAAAAACATTAAATTAAATAGAATGGATGAATATAGACACAAATTATCATAGATGCATGAAGTGCATAAATAGAGCCATAAAACATGGCATGATAGGAATTTTCAGTAGAAATAATTTCATAAAGACCAACCAATTTTATTATATGATAGTCATTTTACATCATTCTCAAGCAAGTTATAGATACGATGGAAAGGGTCCTATATTATACATGACCAAATGCAAAAAATAACTATGGTTTTTTTTGTAAATATTGTCATTGATGTCAAAGGTCTAGCATTATTGGTGATAAAGGCCCCATTATATTTAATGGTGTTTTTAATATTCATATCTTGGCTAATGTGTGTTAATATTTATTTAATATTAATGAATATATTTTTATTTTCTTATAATTCAAAAGAGGGCCCATGAAGAAGTCAAAGAGTCATAGGGTAAAATACAAAAAATGAATGGAATGAATTTTCTCATGAAGTGTCATCTTGAGGAATTTTAAGAGTCACCATGTGAAGACAAAAGAGGGTATGGTGCATTTTTCCATGAAGGGAAACTTTGAGGAGTATTAAAATTCACCAAGATAAATATAAAAGAGGAAATAATGCATTTTCTTATGAAGGGTCACCATATGACTTTTCAAATACAAGGATGTGAAGGGTCATGTAAGTTTGGTACCATTTTCCATGAGGATTGAAGGGTCATAAAAGGTGAATGCCAAAGGTCATTTGGAAAAATATAAATAAAGGATTGAGAAGCCGTTTATTATATGTAATAAAGTGCATGGTTTTTATTTGTATTCAAAGAGAGAAAAATAGGTGATATTGTAGAGTTTTATCATTTGTTGAGTAAGAAACATTGAGAGATAGTTGTGTTTTATACACAAGAGGGGTTGGTGTTCCTATGGGTTAGTTCTCATAAATATTTGAAAGGGGTTGGTGATCTTAAAATTTGGTGTTTGTGAACTTTATATTTTGAGTTGGTGTTCATTCATATACTTGAGACTGTTCTCCATAGTTTTTCCCACTTTGAATTTCCATGTAAAAATCTGGTGTCTCTCTCTCTTTCTTATGTGGTGCATATTATTGTTTCAATTTTATTGCATGTCTTAAATGTGTTATTAATTGGTTAAATAAAATAAATCAAATTAATTAAAATATATATAATATACTGATTCACCCCCCCTCTCAATATATTTCATGCTTAACAATTTCTATCAGAGCAGGTTCCTTTGGAAAAAGTTTTATAGCTTGAAGTTAGGTCAGAAAAGCATGATGGATGGATCACATGAAGGTTTTTATAAAAATAAGGAACCTTTGTTTAATGATAAAAATTATGTTTTTTGGAGCATAAGGATCAAGACTTATTTGATGGCCCTTGGATTTGACATTTGGCAAGCAATGGTGGAGGAATATGAAGAGCCATAGACACTTGTAACTACTTCGATAGAAAAGAATGCAAGTGAAAATAATGATAAAGATTTAAATGTTATTTTATGTGGTTTATGTGAATCAAAAAAATTTAAAGTTTTAGATTAAGGTAAAAATAGGTTTTGAAGGGGCCCCAAAACCCTAAAACAAAGGAAGAAGGATATAACAATAATGTCCACAAGAGAAAACAAACCTAACACCTACTGCTGAGTAGTATCAAAAATAGGTTTTACAGGGACCTGAAACCACATTCAAGATCATCAAAAGACAGACCCCAAGTTTTACAGAGACCTAGAAACTCAAGTGTTAAACAACGACCCAGAAAATGGAACCAGTTATAATATCCAACTAAAAGGACCAGGACAGTAAGAACTAAAAGATCCTATTCTTCTAATTCTAGAATCATCTTCACCACTTCCTTTCCAATCACAGCAGTGTCTTGTATAGATATTTCCACCGACATGGCTACCTCTTGCATTGCTTTCTTCCTTGAGCTCTGTCTGGTCCTCTTACTAGGCCCCTCCAAAGATTTTATTTCCTCATTTGCCCATTTTCCAATGTTTGCAGCAGCTGCACATATGCTAGAAGTAACCTCCTCCATCTTCATTCTACTTTCTTTAATGATCCTCCTTAGATTATTCTCATAGTCTTTAAGTTTGATAGGAATATCCCTCATCTGCATTCCTAGATTGTTGATTTTGTTTCAGTCGACTTCTTGATTATGTTCCATAATTTCCATTTTCTTCTTAAGGCCCAGTATATCCTTATACATCCACGTGTCAACTTGAAGGATAGCATCTACTTTGCATTTGGCTAAATTTATAAAGGGATGCCTCATGTCTCTCTACTAAACATCACTTAAATCTTTTGTGTTCTCATTTGGGTTATCTTCATCCTTTTCAGTATGATCCTCCCTTTCCATTCTTTTATGTTCTTTAGTTTCAATAGGGATTTCATTATGGATAAGATCATCCTTTACTTGTTCTCTAGTTTCCATTGCATGATAGGCATCCTTCACTAAATGTTCCTTCTCTTTTTTCGAAGTAATATCCTCAATTAAAGCATCCATTTCTTTTTTAGTTTCCCCTAGCACTTGTTGATTTTCCTCAAGATCATAGTTATTCTGATCAATTTTATCTTCTATAGTGTCCCCTTCATTTTCATTCTTACTTTTTTCTTCTACTTCCTCATTAGAGCTGGAGTTCCCACTCTCCATTCCTTCCTCTTCATCCATACTCTCCTCCTTAGAACTTGCAGTGCTTTCCCACTCTGTTTCCTCATCAACAGTCTATTTTTTAAAGCTAGAGGATTTGGGTTTAACTTTTTCTTTCCCCTTCACTGTTTCATTCTTCTTACTCTGTGAGTCCTTATTTTTGTCTGAATAAGGATTTGGGACAATGGCCTTGTTTTTGCAGAAACCTTCTATTATTAGGATCAATCCCTCATGCAATATAGGATGAGACTCCTTTTTTCTATGAGTGAACAGACTTTAAAGTTATGTAATGTAAATCTACTCATAAAACTTGGGTAAAACTTGAAAATATTTACAAAGGTGATGGAAAGGTTCAACAAGCTAAGATTCAGACTTTTAGAAGATAGTTTGAAGATGGAAGAGGAATAAAATATAGAAAGTTGTCTTTTGTAGGTTGATCAAATAGTTAATCAAATCAAAGTCTTAGAGAAAAGTTAGAAGAATCAATTGTGGTTCAAAAAGTTTTGAGATCTCTACCATTGAGATATGATGCAAAAGTTTTAATAATTAAAGAGATGAATAATTTAGCCAAGCTAAAGATGGATGAACTACATGGTATTCTTATGGCATATGAGATGTGGATCGAACAAGAGAAACCCTAAAAAAAAGAAGCTACTTTCAAGACATCAAAGAAAGAAAATTCTAGTGATGATGAAGATGAGAATGGAGCTCTATTAATTCACAAGCCAAAAAAGGGCATAGGTAAATATCAAGGAAAATTACCTTTTAAGTGTTTTAATTATGGAAAGATTGGAAAATTTTCAACTAAGTGCCTAGATAAGGGTAAGGGTGATAATGAATAAGGAAAGTCTACATACAAGAAGAATTTCATAAGAAAATTAAAGAAGGGATTCAAGAAGAAGAGTTTGTATTCTAAAGATCCTAGCTCAACTAAAGATAGTGGAGTTAGTGATTCAGAAGAAGAAGAGATTATATTCATGGCCATACATGAAGATGCCTCTATAATCAAAATTACAGATGATCAAGAAGAAGAATACGATGAAGCTAAAGTGAATCTAGAAGGAGAACTCATTTGTGCCTTAGAAGAGTTAAAAGCTCTTGAGAAGAATAATCGAAGATTAAAACTCTAGATCAAGAAAAATGAAAAGGAGCCAAAGAAAACAATTGAAGATCTACAAGCACACTTTGAAGAAGCCAAGAAGAATGAAGAAGATCTAATGGCACAGTTTCAAAAATTAAGTAAAGAATGTGAAAGGTATGTTATTGAAATTTCTTCTTTAAAAAAAGATATTGAGAAAATAAATAAAGAAATCACTGATAGAGCATCCAATGATTCAAAATTTTATAATAACACTAATATGTTGAATAAGATATTATAAAGTCAAAGATCAATGTCAGATAAGATAGGTATCAGATTTAAAAAAGAGAAAGGGGAGGCCACTACTTTCACAGACAAGGAAAAAGGAAAGAGTTATGTTAAAGCTCTTACAAAAGAGAAAATCAAAAGGGAAGAAGTTAAGAATACAGAGGACATATGAAATAAATAAGGCTGGAAAGAACAGAGCTACAAAAATAAATTAGGTCAAAGATACACAAACAAGTCGTATTTTAATGGTTATTGTTTTTATTGTAATGGATATGCTCATAAGAAAATAGAATGTCAAAAAAAAGATAACAATTTTAGAAATAAGATGGTAAGTCATGTAGAGTCAAGCAAAAGACACAACTCTTTTGCTCTTCTATCAGGGTTTAATGAAGAGGCCATAATATGTTACAAGTGAAACAACTTTGGATACATAGCTTAGTACTATAGAAGTGTGTTTTATTTAGTCAAGAAGGACCAAAGTTTTAAGGCTCCATTCATCAAGAAGAAAGTTTAGATAGGTTCATGGCAAAAGAAACAACCTAAAAAATCTATGTTGGTGTAAACAGATTTACATGTAAGAAATGAAGAAAATCCATGGTTCATTGATGGTGGATGTTCGAGGCACATGATAAGAGATAAAATCAAGTTCATAACCTTGAAGAATATCAATGCTGGCATAGTGAAATTTAGAGATAATACTACTACTAGAATTGCCAAAAAAGGTACCTAATTTTTTATAATGGTAGAACTAAAATTGAAAATTTTTTGCATGTAAAAGGTCTTAAGCATAATATTTTGAGTGTAAGTCACATGTGTGATCAGGGGTACACATTAAATTTTTATGTAGAAGGTTTTGAAATTAGGAGAAAAGATTCAAATGTGTTGGTTGTAGATGCTTAAAGAATAGGTAATAATTTGTATATGCTATCAAACATCAAAGGTCAAAGATGTTGTTTGAGTTAGATTGAAAAAATTTATCTATGACACAGGAGAATGGGACACATAAATTTTAACAATATTGTCAACATCAGTAAGAAGCAAGCAGTCAAAACTCTTCCAAAGATTATAAAGCCATCTGACATGCTTTGTGAACCTTGTCAACATGGGAAGCATGCCAAAAAGTAGTTCAAAGCAAAAGAGTACTTGACCATTCAGATGCTAGATATTGTTCACACTGATCTATGTGGACCTATGAGAACTCAAAGTACTCAAGGTGATAAATATTTTATGTTGCTTATTGATGATTTTTCAAGTATGACTTGGGTTATGTTTTGAAAGAAAAAATTAGAAGCTTTCAGACATTTCAAAGCATTAGTTGAGAATGAAACCATTTTGAAAATTAAGTTTCTAAGATCAAATAAAAGAGGAGAATTCATGTTAGCTCAATTTTATTGAGTTTTATGAAGACCATGGAATAAAGAGACATTATTCAACAACCAAAACTCCACAACAAAATGGAGTAGTTGAGCAAACAATAGAATAGTTTAGGAGATGGTGAGGACACTGCTAAATGAATCCAAGATACCAGATAAATATTGGAAACAGGTAGTTGTTATAGCAGTGCATATTTAGAATAGAGCATTATTGAGAGTCAATAGTGATAAGACTCCTTATGAGCTATGAAAAGATGAACCAGCAATAGTTGATTATTTTAGAGTTTTTAGTAGCAAAAGCTTCATAAAGAGAACTAAGAAAAACTTGGTAAGTTTGAATCCAGAGAAGATGAAGGTATATTTCTTTGTTATTCTGGTAAAATTAAAGCATATAAATGTTATAACAAAAGAACTAAGAAATTTGTTGAAAGTGCAAGTGTAAGAATAGAAGAAGATGGAACATAAAGAATCAGTGATCCAGTAGACATTCCTAAAATCATTTAAGAGGAAGATTTTAATGAATCACATGAAGATGAGAAGGAGAAAAAGGACACCAAAAACCCATCCAAATATGTCTAGAGAAATGATAATAAAAATGACATCATCAAAGACATAAATGAAAGAATTCACACCAAAATAATGATGGTAGGTGAATTTGAGCAAGTTAATTTCTCTTTGTTATCCAAAATTTAGCCTAATTTTTTTTTAGAAGCTAGACATGATGAGCATTGGGTTAAGGCAATGGATGAAGAATTAAATTAGATAGGAAAGAATGATACTTGGGAATTAGTGCCTAGACCAAAAGATCACAATGTGATAGGAACAAAATGGGTTTATATAAATAAGTTTAATGAAAATGAAGTGACTAGGAATAAAGCAAGATTAGTATGTAAAGGATATGCTCAGATTGAGGGAATAGATTTTGAAGAAACTTTTTCACTAGTGGCAAGGCTAAAGGTTATTAGAATCTTTCTTGCATGTGTAGTGTTTAAAATTTTCAAAGTGTTTCAGATAGATGTCAAATCTACCTTCCTAAATAGTAATCTAGAAGAAGAGGTCTACATTTTGCAGCTTGAGGGATTTATTCTCTCAAATATTAGTAGTCGTGTATGCAGATTGAAGAAAGCACTATATGGATTGAAACAAGCTCCCAGAGCTTGGTATGTAAGAGTAAGTACCTTTAGGATCAAGGTTTCAAGAGAGGATTTTCTGACAATAATCTCTACATCAAAATGGAAGGTGAGATTAAATTTATTATTATGGTATATGTTGATGACATCATTTTTGGAGGAAACATTAAAAATATAACAAAAGGTTTTTTTGATAATATGCATAAATAATTTGAGATTTCTATGCTTGGAGAATTTTCATTTCTCTTAGGATTGCAAATATTTCAGTCAGACAAAGGAATTTTCATATCTCAAAGTAAATATGCCAAGTAAATGTTGAAAAAAATTGGTTTTGAGGATTTTGCACCAGTTGGCACACCAATGTATACCAAAAAATAAGGTGAGTAAGGATGAAGATTCATCTATTACAGATCAATCTTTGTATAGATCTATGATTGGTAGTCTTTTATATTTGATAGCATCAAAGCCAGACATCATGCATGTAGTAAGTATAGTTGTAAGATATTAGTCAACTCCAAAAGATAGTCATGTTCAGTTGGT
Source organism: Torreya grandis (assembly GCA_037957365.1). Classification (NCBI taxonomy): domain Eukaryota; kingdom Viridiplantae; phylum Streptophyta; class Pinopsida; order Cupressales; family Taxaceae; genus Torreya; species Torreya grandis. Next base: position 1,159,950 of record JARHVA010001870.1, read on the forward strand.
GAAGAGAATATTCAAATATATCAAGGGGACATTGGATTATGGATTTTGGTATCCCATAGGTAGAGATTTCACTTTAGCTGCTTATATAAATTTAGATTAGGTAGGTTACTTAGATGATAGAAAAAGTACAAGTGAAGGAGCTTTTTTCTTTGGTGATAGCTTAGTATCATGGCTAAGCAAAAAGAAGAATTTTGTATCACTTTCTACAGCTATATCAAAATATATTACAATGGTATTGTGTTGTACTCAAGTGCTTTAGATGAAGCAAACTTTGGAAGATATCAAGGTAAAATATGATGAACCTATTTCTATTTTTTGTGACAACATAAGTGCTATTAATATTTCAAAGAATCCAATGATGCATTCAAGAAAAAAACATATTCCCATCAGATATCACTTTTTGAGAGAGTAGGTTACAAATCACTAGGTTAAGATGGAATATATCAATACTACAAAGCAAATTATAGATATTTTCACAAAGGCACTACCAAAAGACACATTTGAATATCTACGAGAGAAGTTGGGAGTAATTTCTTTTACTTCTTACCATTGAGTTTCATCATAAATTGAGGGGGAGCTAAGTGTTAGCTCTAGGTAGGCCCTTTGCCATTGATGTCAAAGGGGGAGAAGAACAAAAATAGGTACAAGTGCAAAAACAAGAATAGGGAATAGGTATAGGTTGATACAATAAGGGGGAGTTACTATATGTTTTTTAGATGGTAGTATGTGTAGGTTTTAGGATGTGGTAGTTTTAGTTTGAGGTTTCCATCAATGACAAAGGGGGAGATTGTTGGAAATATTATCATTGATGTAAAAGGTCTAGCATTGTTGGTGATAAAGGCCCCATTAAATTTAATGGTGTTTTTAATATTCATTTCTTGGCTAATGTGTGTTAATATTTATTTAATATTAATGAATATATTTTTGTTTGCATATAAGTCAAAAGGGGGCCCATGGATAAGTCAAAGAGTAATGGAGTAAAAGATAAAAGAGGAATGGGATGCATTTTCTCATAAAGAGTCATCTTGAGGAATTATAAGAGTCACCATGTGAAGACAAAAGAGGGTATGGTGCATTTCTCCATGAAGGGACACTTCGAGGAATATGAAAAGTCACCAAGATAAAGAGAAAAGAGGAAATGATGAATTTTCTTATGAAGGGTCACCATATGACTTTTCAAATGCAAAGATACAAAGGGTCATACAAGTTTGGCACCATTTTATATGAGGATTGAAGGGTCACAAAGGGTGAATGCCAAAGTCTTTTGGAAAGCTATAAATAAAGGCTTGAGAAGCTATTTGTTATATGCACGAGAGTGCATGGTTTGTATTTGTTTTCAAAGAGATAAAAATAGGAGATATTGTAGAGTTATATCATTTATTGAGTAAGAAACATTGAGAGATAGTTATGTTTTATACACAAGAGGGGTTGGTGCTCTTATGGGTTGGTAATCACAAATATTTACAAGGGTTTGGTGCTCTTGTGGGTTGGTGCTCACAAATAGTTATTTTTTTGGTGCTTGAAAAAGGGGTTAGTGCTCCTACAAATTAGTGCTTGAAAACTTTTTAATTTGATTTGGTGCTCATTCATATACTTGAGATTGTTCTCCATGGTTTTTCTCACTTTTGGTTTCCATGTAAAAATATGCTCTCTCTCTCTCTCTCTCTCTCTCTCTCTCTCTCTCTCTCTCTCTCTCTCTCTCTCTCTCTCTCTCTCTCTCTCTCTCTCTCTCTCTCTCTCTCTCTCATGTGGTGCATATTATTATTTCATTTCTTAAATGTGTGATTAAGTGGTTAAAGAAAAGAAATAAGATTAAGTAAAAGATATATAATATACTGATTCACCCCTCCTCTTAGTATATTTCCTGCTTAAAAGTTTTAATAAATATTCATGGAATCATGTTACCAAGGTGGGTAAATAGCTTTAGGATTAAGCTTGATCACTAATAATTGATTGATCTCATTTTGAAATTTGAGTAGGTGTTGAGTAGCACTAAGTAGATTAGGATTCCCCCATTTTTACATGTTTTATGTGTGTTTTTCTCTTCTTCTTTTTTTCGATGATCTATTTATCAATAATTAAGAATTAAAATACCAATCATTGCTATCACCAATCATGTGTAAGAGGATCCATGTGTGCCATAAGGAAAGTCAAAGAGGAGTGAATGAAAGAAATTAAGTCCAATAAATGTATGAAAATGTCCCACCAACAATATATCCAATGTATAATAGTCATCCACTTGAATTAAATGTGTTATCAGTGTATGGGGATGAGTTTTCTAGGGATGAGTTATCTAGGGATGAGTTGTGCACTGATTAGACATATCTATAATGAGATGAGACATAAATAAGACATGATACAAAATTCTCTGTTAGCTATGGGGATGTATGGGGTGTTTATGATGGGTATGAGTTGTTTATTAATTGAGATGAGACATAAATAAGATATGATACAAAATTCTCTATCAGCATCAATTATGGGGAGGTAGGGGGTGCCTATGATGGGGATGAGTTGTGTACTAACTAAGATGAGACATAAATAAGACATGATAAAAAAAATTATATGGAAAAATAAGCATGGAATTGATGCATAATCTAATAGGTGTGAATTCTATAAAATCTAAAATTTGAAAACCAAGTCAACATTTCATCCTTGTGCATATTTTTCATGAGCTTAAAATATTAAGAACTGAGCATGTTTTCTTGCACTGAGAGTAGATAGATTCCTAATTCTTTTACTTCACACAAATATGGATACATCATATATTATTATGGCTCTCAATGATGATTATAAATAGCACATGATTGTCAACATGACACTTAAGTAAACTAAATTTAGTGACCAAGAATCATTTGACTACCTTCACCAAGTAGAACATAAACTATTCTGACCATATCCTATTGATGTTTTACAACTATTGGGAGAATAAAACAAGATAATAAAGTTGCATAAGATATTATTTGAATATTCATATATTATATATAAATTTTTTAGCTAATGTATTTTGTCCTATCATCTCAACTTATGAAAGGATAGAAGGTGAATAGTCTCCTCATTTTACTACCAATGTATGAAGAAGAATATGAATAGTCAGAAACTATAACGACTATAAATATGAATGATTCTATGAAGAAGTTGATGACCTTTTACTAAGATCAATATAGACTTTTTGATTCATGGTTACCCATTGAATCTCTTATGTTAATCCTTTTTTGTGTTATCATGTTTAATTCTTGGGTTTTACCTATCTTAACATAATATAAATGCTCTATATACTTCAATAACTCTTGGTTAATCTTAGTTTCTACCTATCATATGATCATTCACTTCTATCATGCTTTTGATTAAAATGAATTCACTACACTATCCTTTGAAGACTAATAAAACTTAGTTATCCTCGTCTTTAGCATGTTCTATTGAAATAAGAACCTATGCTAACAATGGTGCAGGGAGCATGGTAATACTCCTTCTAGAGAAAACTATGCTAAAATTATTACCAAGACAATGAGATATTAAAACCTAGCTAGACTATAAAATATGTCGCTTCATAGAATAATAATCCAAAAAGATGGGTCTCACCATGAGTGAAATCATTCAAGAACATATATATGGTGAAATATATGAAATTTTCTAGTTAAAACTACCTAAATTATTGGGTATTTAGTTGACAAGATTGGAATACTACTGCTTCTATCCTAGAGTAGAAGAGACCATTACTTGGACTGAAGAAAAGATAGATCAGTTAGTGAAATTGGAAATTGATTAGATAAGAGCAATAAACTATTGGGTTGTAACCACTATAGATAGATACACTACTAAGTTCATAGTACAAGGCTATATAGCATTTGAAATTGCATAGGATCACTTCATATAAGGAATCAGAGGAAATTTTTTACATTAAATACCTCTTTTATTAAAAATATTGGTGATGAAAAAGGCCATGGTGCTTATTTTAGCTAGTATGGAGTAGTTACTTTAGGCATATGGTGATGTGTGCGCATGATGGTGAATGATGGATAGACGAGTGACTAGAGATTGAGTCTATATCTAGAATGGAGATGAAAGGGAAGAAAAATTAAAATAAAACTCTAGATTTAGAAAGGGAATTATGACAACAAAATAGATGGATACCCAAGTAGTTGTGAATAGAAGTAAGAATAGTAATAGAGTATATGATGAATGAGTGTGAAAAATCAATGAGTAAGATGATGAGTGAAGGTAAAATAAATATAAAAATATTGGATGTTGGTAGAAAGAGAGAGAATATGAAGAATGATTAGAAGAGATGTGTGAAGAAGAAGATGAGAGTAGTTTAGGAGTAGAATGGATGGAAGATACAAGTAGTGCATAGTTATAGAAAAGGGTATTAACAGAAGAATAAAAATTACAAAAAGAAATAGAACTTAGTCATAGGTGAATCATAAGATCAAGTGTATCAAAAAAATAAGTCATGAGAAAGTATTATTCACTAGAAGTGTATGTGTCCCTATAACTAAATCTTATATATCCTAGTAGAAGTTTTTAACCAGCCAAGTAGGAGGAGAAAAGTTGGGAAAAATCATTTTTAGAGAACATGAACTATTGGGGCACAAAGATTCAAAAAAAAACTATTAAGGATTTAAAGTATATAATATTAGGTGAATTTGAACATTAATAAAAATGAAGCATAGACAAGTAGAGTGTGGACAAAAATTCCTCTGGTGCATAGAGTAGTACACAGGAAAGAACACCTAGGATGTAGTCACCTCAAATAATATTTGTGTAGAAAAATCCATCTATACCAATCACTATGATGAATTATTTAGGAGGATTATTAAATTTGGCCATCTATGATGGGTTTATAGACCCTAAATAGTACATTCTAACTTGTAAAATGAAATGGCAAGTTAAGGGTTTCACTGATGAAAACTTACAAAAGTACAAATTAATAGGGGCTCTAGCTAGGAGAGCATTTGATTTCATGTAAAAAAGAGATATATAATAGGAAATTCTTAAAGATGTGAAAGATTAGCTCATCATAGAATTTAAGATTAATAAATTTACTAGCTAAATAATATAGAACCTTAAAGAGATAAGGCAAAAGTCTGAAGAGTCAATCTATGACTATAATCATAGATTTTCTAATATAATGAACAAAGTAGAATTCACTTTGATAGACAAATATAAGGAGACATGTTTTATTGAAGGAATGCAATATAGGATTTGGTTTGCCACTATGCAATCATAATATGAGATAAAATTAGATGCTAGACCTACTGCATTACATTTAGAATAGATTGAAGACTATGGAGAAGCTCTTGTTACTAACTCTAAATTTGAAAGCACATTGTAGTCTTTCATGAAAATAATGGAATAGTATCACAAAATATAAAAACCCAAATTGAACCTATGGTTTATAGAGTGTATAAAATAAGGACACCATCAAAATGATTATCCTAAATTAGAGATGGAATTTTTTGAACTTTGCTTAGTAGTAGGGAATGCTATGACACAATGTCATCTACTACATTAATATATAAAAAATCCTTAGAATTTATACTATAATTTTTATAAATCCACTAATAATGATGGGAAGAATTATAGAGCTCTAAAATAACTTTAATAGGATATATCCAAAAATTTGTTTGCCATTATAGCATAGCAAATTTCCTCAATGAAGCAAATAGTCCCAGGCTCAGAGGTTGATAAGAATTGTGTGACCCAAGTGAGTCCATAATGGATTATAATTTACCATAGTACCAACCTCATGGCTTATTTAGATGGACTCTTTCTTCTTCTGGAAGGACCACTTCACTGCTAAGATGGACACCTCCATCCCCTCAATACTAATATACATCACTTTGGAGTTCACCCATAAGTAGCCACAATAACTGACTTGGACTCCACTAACTATGCAACAATAATTTAATATGGGAGACAATAATCAATATTACCATCAATCAAATTTTTCACAACCACAAGGAGGATAATGAGGTGGTTATTAATCTAATATATGAGAAGGTTGAGGTGGTTATAAAGGAGGATACCAAGGTGGTCAAGGAAACAACTATCAATGGCCTCCTCTACAATGCTACCTATGCATAAAGTATAATTATGTCCAAAAAATTACCTAATGAATCCATAAAGACAATCATATTATGCATACTATAAAGTCTACGATCAACATGATATATAAGATTGTCTTGTCCTAGAAAATTAGAGGAAGGATAAAGCTATCCAAAATGTAAACATGGTAAGCACCTAACCTAAATAAAATTCCTTTCTGAACCCTATGACACAATAATATCATGTATAAAAATGACTGGCTCCACTTGAAATGCCCCAGGATTAAAGCATTAAAAAGGTTAGACAAGACAAATACCTATATCTAGCCACAAAAAAGAGTCTTATGAATGAAGTTGCATAGTTGTTGAAAAACATTAAACAATAGGAAACTACTGATGGCAATGCTATAACAATTGATGCACAAATTATGGTCAAATTATGCACATCATATGTCAAGACAAAGTTATCACTACACTGATGGATTTACTAAAACTCTTGAGAACTCTGTGCAATGAAGACATATCATAGAACATCATGAACCTATTACGTAATCTTCTGTAATGTGCACAATATGGCCCACAAAAGATAGAGAAACTAGTTTGGTATGTCAAGATGAAACCATGGTATGTTGATGCACAGATTTTTATTAAGGTTGTAGGATATGAAATCCCAAATTTTGTCTTTTATTCTAGTAGCATAGTAAATATTATTCCTAGATCTACATAGGAAGTGATTAGATGACCAGCTCTTAGCTACATCTTAATAACTCTAGGAAAAAATGGGCATATGATGTCAGATGACTATTAATATAGTATGCAACCAACTTTAGGCACACCAAAGTGATAATTTTGTGGTCATTCCCCTTAATAGAGTGCATAAACCATACATAATTCCTATTGAACCAAACTCTCTACATGTTCTACAATAAACTAGTTAGATGAAGGTCAACACTGAGGAGAATCCAAATGTTATGTGTGTAATGCAATTTAACTTCCTATACCAATAGGCCAAACCTCAATTATAGTTAATGCTCACCCAGTAATTAAACACATTATAATAATAGAGATCAAAACCCATAATAGCATAGTTGGTTATAAATCAATTTGTTGTTGATGACTGTGCCTCCATGTCTATAAAATCTCCCACTCACTCAAAATTTGATTTCTTATATCAAGATGATGATCACATGTAGGATTATATATAACCTACAAGGGAAGGCACAATGCCTTGGGAAGCAACTTCTTCTATTAGTGGTGATTCAAATATGCATCTCCTTAACTGGGCCCATGGTGACCATGAACTCCAACCTATGAGGATGGTCTTTGCACACGAGCAAACAATACCTATATAATATATAATGGAGGATGTTAATGATTTTATTATGCACCTACAATTTCATATTTTGACTATCAATTAGTGGGTTAGTGCTCTAACCTATGTTTTGAAGGGAGTTATAGTAGCCTGGTGGGTTACTCATCAAGATAATAAACTTGAGTGGGATGATGCTTGTGAACTCATGATCAACAAATTTTAGCTACCATAATTAATTCACACTAATTGGCCATTTTTTCAAGAAGGTAAGTGTCTTTAGGTTCATGTACATAAATGTGTTGAAATTTGGAATGAGAAACATGTGGTACCCAAATATTGGGTTCACATTTTCCACTGTACGCTAGCTCCACTACCTGTAGCATGGTACATGCACCAAGAGCATAGGAGATAAACCAAGAATTGGGAACAAGTGTAGAGTGTTTTCATACAAATTTTTGTCTTTGAAGATGAAAATCCTTTAATTCATAATGTATTATAGAAACTCAAATACTTTCTATATCATGGGTGCATGGAAGATGTGAACACCATAACAGAATCAACTACATATAAAAATGTAGCCTTTGATCTTAATTTGTAACTTCAAAGGTATAAAGTTGATAATACTAAAGAACAAGCTTTGACACAACCCTATCATTGAATCTAAGATGAGGTAGAAGACAAGGAAGATTTTGATTCTAATGCTAATTTAGGCTTGAATGATTTTTTGGACCTAAGTGGCCTATAGAACCACTCAAGGACACTAGCACAACACTAACTAAAGAAGATAAGTTGTGAAACATCCAAATCCTAGAGAAGGAAGGGAAAAGTAAGATCTAGAAATTATTGGTTGAATAAAAATGTAATATATATCAATAACCTCTCAAGAAACATGTCGCTAACATCAAAACAAAGGAGGTTACAAAATTGGCAAGCATAGGTGAATATTGGATGAAGACTAAAATTTTAGAAGCCTTACAACTTCTGAGGGATTACCAAGATGTCTTCCCCACCAAATTATTATAGGTTCAAGGATTCAAACCTTCTCTTAGTGAGATGCACATTAAATTAAAAGAATGTGAACCTCTAATCAAGAAGCAACCATATAAACTCAATCCCAATATGAAGCTAAAAGTAAAGGTAGAATTGGATAGAATGCAAGATGTAAAGATAATCTATTTAGTAGAAAAAGTTTATTGGGTAAGCCAAATGGTAGTACAACCCAAAAAAAAAGGATAAATCTAGGTATGTGGAGACTATCACATTTTGAATGATGAATGCATAAATGATCAATTCCTTATACCATTTATAGATGAAGTTTTGGAGTTTGTCATAGGACACAAATTATATTCTTTTATAGATGGGTTCAATGAATATCATCAGATTTCAATCATAGAGGAGGATCAAGACAAAATGACTTTTATAATGGAGGGGTTCTTTTGCATATAAAGTCATGCCATTTGGCCTAAAGAATGCACTTATGGTATTTTCATACACAATAGTTATAGCATTCAAATATTTCATCCATGATTTTTTGGAAGTTTATGTAGATAATTAGGAAATATTTTCCCTATTTAAAGAGCATTTGTCAAATTTGCATTTGATTTTAGAATGATGTCAAGATTTTTGCATCATTTTATATTTGAATAAATGTTTATTATTTACACCTTTTGGTGTTTTACTTGGATATGCTATTTGAAATGATGGAATTTTAGTGGATCAAGATAAAATCATAGTAATCTTGAGTATGCCATCACCTGTTAGTTCTATTAAAGTGTGATCCTTTCTTGGACATACAAGATACTACTAAAATTTTATCAAAGGCTATGCAATGATATCATCTCCACTAGAATCCTTACTATGCAAGAATGCTAAGTTCTTATGGAAATATAAATGCTAAGAAACTTTCATTGAGCTCAAATAATAACTAGTCAATATGCCTATACTTTTTTTCCTAGAATAGACTAAGTTGTTTCATGTACATGTAGATGCTTTGGGCATTGCAGTTGGTGCTATACTTATGCAACCCAGAGATGGTGTGCTTGATCACACCATTCATTTTGCTATCCAAAAATTGTTTGATGTAGAGAAAAATTATACAACCATAGAATGGGAATCATTGGCCATTGTGTTTGTACTTCAAAAATTTTGGCACTATATTTTGGTGACACCATTCAAAGTTTTCACAGACTATCAAGCACTACGATACTTGGTCAACAAACCAATGCTAGGGGGTGAATATCTTTCCAATTGATGTTTTTTTAAGAATTTCAATTTCATATAAATATAAAACTAGGTAAATAAAATGTGGGATGTGATAACCTTAGTCAAATTATCAATGGTGAAGAGATAAAATAATTACAAGAAGACTCACCTTATGTGTACCTCTTCCATGTCTTTATGATTCCTAAAAACTTTCAAGCTATTTCAAACATCTTCGAGCAAGGAATATTTCTTGTGAATTTTTAGGAAATGGATAAAAAGTAGTTGGTGACTAGAGCACTACCATACACTATCATGAATATACTTATATATCATTTGGGAAAGGATGAAATCTTATGCAGGGTTGTCCTCAAACATGAATGCCCTCAAATATTGGAAGAAGATCATCAAAGAGTTATAGGAGCACATTTTGTAGGAGAGGATATAGCCATCAAAATTATACAGAGATAACTATGGTGGCCAAATTTATTATAATATGCACATAGAGTTCCATAGCATTATGATGTCTACTAACATATGGGAAAACCACTCTATAAAGATGAGATGTCATTATAACCCTTGTTAGTAGAGTAGCCATTTGAATAGTGGGGTATTAACTTTGTAGTACCAATCAACCCTCCAAGAAAGCATAGTAAGGCTAGATATATCATTAATGCAATAGACTATTTCACGAAAGGGTTGAAGTTGTTGTCATACCTAGTTTTAGTGTGAAGGATGCAGTAAAGTTTTTATATGAAAACATCATTACCATGTTTGAATGTTTGATCAAAATAGTCAGTGACAAAGGAATCCAATTTATCAATAATACCATTATGGCCTTGACAAAATATTTTATGATTACTCATCATAAAATCACTACCTATCATCTGCAGGTGAATGACCAGGCTGAAGCTTCAAATAAGGTATTAGGGAAAATGATCACAAAAATATATGATGTCAAGTAGGATGATTGGGAAGATCACATTCCTCTGATATTATGGGCATATCACACAAATTATAAAATAAATATAGTATTTACACCATTATATTTGGTGTATGGTCAAGAAGTAATCATGCCAATAGAGTATTTAGTGCCCAACTTGTGTATCATTATGGTCATGCATTTTAGATATCAAGAATCCCTTACCAATTGGCTCCTAGAATTAAATAGAATTGATAATTTTATATGAATATAAACATGGATGTAGGAAGTGCATAAATAAAGTCATAAAGCATGGTATGATAATAATCTATGCCACATGGAATTTTACAAAGAGAAGCTAGTTTTGTTGTATGATAAGATGGAAAAGGCCTTACATTATTCATGACTTAATGCAGCAAGGAATGGCAGTTTTAATGGACCTATATGGAACTATATTACCATAGTGAGTAAATTGTTCTAGGATTAATCCCTACTATCAATAGTCTATTTGATCTCAATATGCAAGTTGAGTAACATTATGTAGATTAATTTTTTTTTATTTGCAAGTTTTCTATGTATAGTTGTTTTCTATTTTGTTTGTTTATAGATGATCTCATGACAAGGGTGGAATACATAGACAAAGCATCAAGTACACCAAATGTGCATCAAAAGAGCCATGTATACTGACAAAAAAGTCAAACAAGAGCTACCAAAAGATATTAAGTCTAGGAAAGAAGCCAAAATGTTACATCAAAAAATTATCCATTGGATAATGGTCATCCACTAGAAATAAATGTAAGAACCAAGGGTCGATGAACATGATCTTCAACAAATCAGTGGCTAGTTAACATTAGCATTTTGTACCCCTCATAAGAACACCTAAGGGCATAATGGCATAACTCCACACATGCACCAATAACTAACTACTTTAATGGCTAGATAGGAAATTGATTTGTAACATTTGCTATTGCTTTTAAGATGAGTGGGAAGCTAGGCATGGCCTCAACATGGAAGCCAATAGGCACAAAATTTATAAAAATATAAGTGCAAACTCCATGTTTTCATTTCATTTTTAGCACATTTTTTAGAGATGTAGCTATCAAAGAGCCAAACTATTTCCTTTGCATAGAACACTCAAATTCCTTCTCACATAATTATAGATACCATGCCACTAATCCAAACCCTCTCAAAAGCACAAAAGGAATCCATGTGTGTTGACATGGTTCTTCAATAGACAAAATATAATGATTAATAGTCATTTTAATACCTACACAAAGTTGAGTAGAAGATCTTCCATCCTAACCCTATTGATGTTACGTAACCACTTATCATTGTAGTTCCCCATAGATTTTAGAACATAGATGTTGAATGTCTACTATTAATACCAACCTTTAGTGACATGGGATAAATCATTCAAGTATTTCCTGGATGATACAATGAAGTAGCTATCTATTTAGGTTTGAATGAGATGATCATCATCAATACACAAGCCATAAGCCAAGCATTGGGCATGCCTACATGTAGAGACTCATTACTATCATATAAGACCAAGATGCCACCTATTTTACAAGAATTTTGGGATCTCTATGTGTGATATAATTGAATAATATTGGTATATGAGATCTTAAATTAACCTATGTGCATCCTTGTCTAGTGCATCACCAAGTGATTTTGAAAAATGACCAAGTTTGTTAAATAGATACCTAAGGGAGTTATGGATATCACCCATAGGATGACACATCAAGGTGAATAATTTAATTATCCAAAATGCTTTGTATAATAATTTCTCACAAACATAAATAAGTATCAAACCACTCCAAGGTAAACCTTCTAGTACTAGTTCTTGATCCTCCTCCTTTATTTCACATAATGGAAATCACCTAAGGGGGAGGTACACCTAGATATAGACTATTGGCCAGTATAGTAGTTTCATAACATCATATGGACATTAGAATAGGGATCCCTTGCACATGAGGGTAAATTAAAAGCATGGTGGGGGGAGTGCTTAGACCTTATCGCCACTCACCCCAAAGTTCCACTAGACATCCTCCAGTATTTGGGATAACATGCCAACATGATAACATTACTTCCTAAGGGAGTTTTCATAATAATCCATGAGCTATTTCACTCACCTTTCAAACCACTTCCATTTTTCATTATAATGGATATGGTCTAGGCCAAGGTGGTCAAGAAAAAATAACATGCATCAAGGTGAGCAAACCCTTTGTAATCAATACCACTGGGCACAAAAAAAATTGTAGTGAAACTAAAAAACCTAGCATATAGTTCACAATAACATAAGGGGAAGCTTAAGGTAGATCCTCATTCAATGTCACCTCCTCTAAAATTCATAACATGAAACATGGAAACATGGAAAGATAACCCAAAGGTACCTCAAATAGTTGGTTCCTATGATCTCGTAGAAATGGGAACTGATGTGCAAGAGGTCTACCAATTCATGTTGGTAGACATGGATGGAGACTATTATGACAAAGAAGAAGAAAAATAATTCTTTTTATAGAAGGTGGTATGCATAGTGCAAATCCAAAAGCAAGTTCCACTAGAGCTATGGTTAGAAATTCCTTCCTATTCACCTTCCATCATTTTGGATAAAGTCAAAGAGAAGGTAGGAATCAAAGAAGAAGAAGAAGAAGAAGAAGAAGAAACAAGAAGAAAAGGAGGAAAAAATGAATATGAAGGAAGAAGCAACAAGAGAAAGAGGCTAAATATAATATGGCTAAAGATGTTGCACAATAATCTAAGCTACAAGTAGAGGCCACAACATAGTAGGAACAAACCACCATGATGCATGTAGAAACTTAGTTACCATAGCTTATACTATGAGGTGTATGGCACTGGGATGTTCTAGTAGAAACTACTTAGTGCACCACCTTTTTCCTTCCTCTAGTAACCATGTCATGATAGGATCCTAAAGCAAAAATGAGCCCATTTTCCACTCTTCTGATTAAAGAGGAAGTATATTTAGATGTATCTTACCTACCCTTAAAGAAATAATTGGAGGGAGCCATAAAATTTTAAGAGTTTATCACATAGAAGGTTACCTCCCTAGAACAAGAGTGGGACTAAGCAAAGGCTAAGAACATGGAAATTTGGGCTTGACTACATGAAGTAGTGAAGGTAATTGAAGACACTTAATTATCCTTGGCTTCTTGAGTCATCAAAGAACAAATCATATCAAATCACTATAGGCTAATGACATTGGTGGTAGAGCTTACAAAAGAATAGTGCATAATGTAACAACTCTATGTAATTGACAAATTGGGATACAGTGTGAAGAATGACACCATGAATTTGATTACTCTATTAGAGGAGTATCAAAGTATGTTGGATATATCATCCCTTCAAGTACATCATCTCACACATAGTCTTTTATATTGGAAGTAACAACTAGATAATTCCTTGACCAGCTCCAATGTAGACTTCAATGCAACTACCATAGCCTGCACAACCATGCATAGCCTAACTACATCAATCAATGAAAATAAACTTGCCCTCTAGCAATCATTTAATTCTCAAGATAATATGTGTGACCAGCTTCTTAGTTGGAAATAGGACCTATGATGCAATGCATTTATAGGGGAATAGGCAGAGAGACATGTATAAAATCTAGACTAATTGAGCATAGAGATCCAATTGAAGGTCATCAATACAAGCGATAACCTAAGTGTTGTATAAAATGAGGACTTGAAGGAACTCATTGAGAGTTATGTACCAATACATGTCTTGATTTACATGGTCCAAGAAATCATGATTGATTGGGATGCATTCAAGACTAACTTGGCTCTATTCTATAGTGAAGTGACTTTGATGCTCAAAGTTATAATGTACATGCCACATAAAATTCAATAAGTAATTGTGTAATGCATGGCTACCCAGATAGAGGTCAAGGATCCTACTGGCCAACCTTCTTCCTTAGAAACACCACCTCTTACTAGTTGAGTACTATGTAATGCATAATTTTTTGAAAAAACTTTTATAACTATGAATAAATTTTTACATTAGGGATGATTAGTAAGACAAGTGGTGATAGGATGGTTTAAAACCCATATATGGTGGCCACCTAGTTACACTATCCTATTCAAAACCCAAAAGGGTGGTAGGTTGGTATGTTGTTTAGTTGAAAACATGAAAGGGTAGCTAAATAGTGCACGAGAGGTAAAAACTAGAAATGGTGCCTTGATAAATTATTATGACTCTTGTTAGTCTACCCACATTTTCAAATTTTTCCCTCAGTGCATAGACAGATGAATTTGTGATGTTGTCTTGGGATGAGACAACACTTTAAGTCTAGGAAAGTGTTGGGAGAAAAAAACTAGATAAGAAAGTTTTGCAAGATATTCTTTGAATATTTGTGTGTTATATATGAAGTTGTTGGCTAATGTAATTTGTCATATCCTTTTTTCTTGTGAAAAGATAGAAGGTGAGAAGTCTCCTCATTTTGACACCAATGTATGAAGAAAAATATGAATAGTCAGGAATTGTAATGATTATAAATATAAATGTTTTTATGAAGAAGTTGATGACCTTTTACTGAGATTAATATAGACTTTCTAGTTCATGGTTACCTATCGAATCTCTTATGTTAATCCTTATTTGTGTTATCATGTTTAATGCTTGGGTTTTATCTATCTTAACATAATTTTAATGCTCTATATACTTTAATAACTCTTGGATAATCTTAGTTTCTACCTATCACATAATCATTCACTTTTTTCATGCTTCTAGTTAACATGAATTCAATACACTATCCTACATAGAATAATAAAACATATATATCCTCATCTTTAGCATGTTATTTTGAAATAAGAACATCTACTAATAATAACCACCCATTCTCATAACTCCCGACTAGTTTTAAAATATAGACATTAAGTGCCTACTATGATTGCCTACTTTTGGCAACCTAGGGGAGATCATCCAAGTATTTTTAGGTCACTACAATGATTATAACATCTATTTAGGGCTAGACATGACTATTTTTATCAATACACATGCCATGGCCTAAGCTTTGGGCATGCTTGCATATGGAAATTCCTTGGCTCTATATAAGACAAAAATTTCCCCCATTCTACAAGAAGTCTAGGATTTGTATGTGAGAGGAAATATAGGGATTCCCATTGATGAAATCCTAGATGATATAGTGTGTATCCTCATGGAGTGTATTACCATATGATTTTAGTAAACAACCAAGTCTACCAAGTAAACACCAAAAGGATTCATGGACATTGCTCACTGGATGATCCATAAAAATGAATAATTCAACTAGATAAAGTACTTCATCTAGGAGTTACTCACTAACATTGAGAAGTGTCATGCCTCTCCAAGGAAAAAATTTTACTACTAGTTCCTCATCTTCCTATTCTGCTTCACATAATGGAAGTCACCAAAGGGAGAAGTACACCCTAATATAGTCTATTGGTCAACATAGTAGTTCCATAATCTCATATGGATGTAAGAGCATGGAGAATTCACACATAAGCTAAAGTTAAAATCTTGGTGGGAGGAGTGCTTAGAGCTCATTGACACACATCCCCAAGTTCCACCCAAAATCATACAATAGTTGGGTTAGAATATATCTATTACTTTGATTTTATAGGGTGTCTTCATCAACATACATGAACTATCATGGTCACCCTTCCAACCACTCCCCTTATTTGTGACAATGGACATATCATAGGTCAAAGTTGCATAAAAAAAAGTGTTCACATATAGGTATATGACTCCTTTCCAAATAATACCACTTAACACATCCATCCCTACCACATAATAACTCAAAGGGAAAATGCAAAGTAGAACATAATATGGTGTCCCCTCCCTTGAAACAAAATACATGAAGCATCATAATTTGGATGGATTATTTAAAGGTGTCATAGATCATGAGATCATATGACCTCCTATAGATGGGTACAGATGAGTAGGAAGTCTACCAAGTCATGATGGTAGACATGGGATAGGGAATTTTATGATAAGGATGAGAAGAAAGAATTTTCTATTAAAAGGTACTGAATATAGCTCAAGTGTGAAATTAGGTTCCCCCATAACTATAGGTGGACCTCACATATTTCCCCCTTTCATTATTGTTGACACAATTAGAGAAGAAGCAAAATAACTCCAGTGTAAAATTGATTTCTTCTAACTACAACCTATAATGACATTCATAGTTGAAGACATATATTTACATCTACTAAAAATTCTAAAAAAAACACTTGTGCATAAGCCTAAAATAAATTATAAGGCTAGGGTCTCCCCCAGATTAGAATAATGCACATTTAGCATCTTAGCCATGATGTAAGAAGCATAAACTACCCCTGCATCTACTACACCACCACTAAAATGTAGACTAGTCACTCTTAGGATGAGGAAGGCATAGTTTTCTAGCCTAGAGTTGTGACCCAATGATTTATTATCATCACCCCAAGATCAATAAGTTGAAGATATTACACCAGAGAATTTGATAGAAGAAGAGTAATAGGCCATGAGGGAAGAAGTAGCTCATGCAGTAGAATGACGAGTGAGGAAAGAGGAAAAAATAGATAAAAAGAAGAATAGTAACAATATAAATCCATGTAGAAATATAAATAATCTAAGGATATAGAGGGTGACATTCATAAGGCCATGGATGTGGCCAAAAAGGCATAATAATTAGCTGACACAGCCAAGAAAGTGTGAGACGAGTGAGAAAAGAAGGAAAAGGAAAAAGAAGAAGGAAAAAGAAAATAAGATGTAGTGGCCTAAGCATAGTAGACCATAGAAGCTATTGAGAAAAATGAGGAAGATGTTGAAGTTCTACATCAATAAAAAGTGCATGCACAAGCTCAAACATAAGCTCAAGCACAAGCACAGGCCAAAGCTGCACAAAAGCAAGCTAAGGCTATGGCTGTAGAAAAAGATAAAAAGAAAGAAGAGGAAGAAAAGAAGAATAAATAAGAGGAAGAAGAGAAGAAGAAATAAAAAGAAGAGAATAAAAATAAAGTAGAAGTAGAAGAGTAGGCCAAGAATTTGAAAGCTCAAGAGGAACAAGCAAAGCTACAAGCCATGCAATAAGAATTTAAGAATAAAGAAGAGGAGGAATCCAAATGAAATTACGTTAGAGATGATACATAGCATATTAAAATAGAAATAAAGGCCATGACATAGTAGCAAAAATCCCTAGTGTAACCTCATGTATAACTGAAGCAACCCACATAGAAATAATTATTAGCAACTACATAGTTAGGTTCATAGTTATCAGATTTTCCACTAGGAGGTATCTAGCTTTGGGATGTTCCTATATTAGGTGATCAATTCACTACCTTATCACTTCTACTTATTACTATACCACACCCAAATCCTTTAGCATATACAAGCACATTGGCCTCACTCCTAGTCAAGCAAGAGGCTTCCTTAGGCATGTCCTGACTACCCTTAAAGAAATAATTGGAGGTTGTCATAGCTTTCCAAGAGAAAATCATGTAGAATGCCACCTCTTTAGATTAATAATGGGATCAATCAAATGTGTATAACATGGAGCTCAAGGCTCGCCTTCATAAATTGGTGTAAGTGATTAAGGACACTTGACTAGAGTTAGTCACTCAAGCAATCAAGGTCTAAGTGATGTCCAACCAGTGCAAGATCAAGACATTAGTTATTGAGCTCATAAAGGACTGGTGTATAGCCCAGCAAATCTATATATCTGGTACATTAGGCTAGAGCATGAATATTGAGGAAACTATGTTGATCACCTTACTAGAAGAGTACCATAGCATACTGGATATTATAGCCATCTAAGCACATCATATCATATGAAGTCTACTAGATTAGAATTAGCAATTTGATGACTCTCTCACTAGTTCTAGCATATATTTCATTATTATTGAAACCACCAAGATAACCATGGATATTCAAACCACATCAATGGATGAGAATGACTAAGCTCTCTAAGAATCATTCAATGTTAAGGACAACATGTGTGATTGACTTATCAACTAGAAAAATACAATTCAATGTAGTTCATTTGTAGGTCTCCAAGATAAATGCCACATAGACAAGTTAGGGAAATTAAGGGAATAAATATTGACAAGGGTTAATAATACGAAGGAAACCATGAGCATCACTAATGACTTAGACTTAAAATAACTCATCAGATATCATGCATTGATGTGCATCCTACTGTGAATGATCTAGAAGGTGATGATCAATTACATACTTACAAAAGTGACCTATCTCCATTCTACAATGAGATTTCTTAGATCCTCAATGTACCATTCTATAAGCCACTATCTGAGCTTCATCAAGTCATCACATAGTGCAAGGCTACATAATCTAGGGCCCAAGATCCTGATGGCTAGTCCTCTTCCATAGCAATTCTAGCTCCTTCAAGTTAAGTACTATGCAAGGTGCAAATTTTATAAATTTTGTAAAATATTTATATTGGGAATGATTAGTGAGACAAATTGGGATAAAATGGTTGAAAACCCATAAAGGGAAGCCACTTAATCATGCTAGATTATTGAAAAATTGAAAGGGTGGTAGGTTGATATGCTACTTAGTTGAAAACCCAAAAGGGTGGCTAAGTAGAGTGTAAGAGGTGAAAACCATAAATGGAACCTTGATCAATTACTACAAATCTTACTAGTCTACCCATGTCTTCATATTTTACCCTATGAGCACATTCAGATGATCCTGCAATGTTGTCTTAGGATGAGACAACATTTTAAGTTTGAGAAAGTGTTGGGAGAATAAAATAGATAGTAAATTTGTGTAATATATTCTTTGGATATTCATGCATTATATAATTAGTTGTCAGCTATATGTATTTTGTCCTATCCTTCATAAATTATAAAAGGATAGAAGATGATCAGTATCCTCTTTTAGCACCAAATTATGAGAAAAATGTGAACAATCACAGACTATAAACAACTTGATATATGTATGAATGTATGAAGAAAAGGAGAACCTTTTGTTGAGATCAATATAGACTATTTGGTTATGGTTACCTATTTTATTTCTTATTTTTGTTCCTTACTTGTGCTATCATGTCTAATTTATGGCTTAATTATATCTTAGTTACTCCAAATGCTCTACAAACCTTAATAAAGTACTAGTTAGACTTAATTTCTACCTAATTCACAATACTACATCTTTGTTATGCTTTTGGTTTGTTCTATCGAATATGAATTTTTTGCACTATCCTACACACTTGAATAAGACTTAGATATCCTCATTCTTAACATGTTCTAATGTATTAGGAACCTATGATAACAATGTCTAGCAGTATTGTGCACTCATCACTAGTTAGTCAAGGCTAATGCACAAATGTTGATCTCAAGAAACTTATTCGAGGGGGCTCGCTATTATTGTTAGACCTATTGAACAATCTGTTATATCTCTAAAAATTTTAATTTCTATTGGATCCCTCACCAATATTTCCCATTTATTTCTTGAGATCCAAGAAATGATTAGTGAGTTTTAAATTGGTTCTCTATATCAAATCTAATTCTCCCTTTAGAGGCTTTGAGTTATTGTTTTAGGTCATAGTTTAAACATCGATGTTATTTACAAGTACCTATGCTTAACTAATATTATTTTGGGGATGTGCTCTAGCATTAATTTGGTTAAATAATCTTATCTACTAGTTGTGTTCAACATGGCTTAATGACAATTGGTTAATTACTGGCACTTGGTTTAATGTAGGCAAATTCAGATTCATGTTAGGTAGGACATTTAGATCAAGTAGTGTCAAGTCATTATTTGGTATAACAAAGGTAGGATGCCCCTATGGGTGCATTTTCTCATCAATATGGATGGTTTCTCATCAATATGGATGGGTTTAGCATTTTCCAAAGGTAACATGTTAATATTCAATGCTCTACATTTGTCATTGGGTCTAAGGCATTTTTGTATATTTTTAAAGCTAATTTGTCTACCGACCTATAGCATGGGGATGTCAGGCTATACATTTTTTGGAAATTTGCATTGAATGTTCTAATTGGCTCATTTATGTCCCTTTTGATGGTGGATAACTATTGATACACAACACCTAGGCTTACTAACCTACCAAATTGGGCAATAAAAGTATCATTGAATTGATCCCATCCCATGATGGAATCTTCTAGTAAGTTAAAAAACCAATCATAAGCCACATCTTAGAATGTGAAGGGAAAAAATTGGCAAGCCACATGCTCATGAATTACATTAAACAACCTCAAATATTATTTAAATGACTTTATATTCTCTTCAATGGTTACTCTATCGATGGGGGTGAAGAGAGGCAAATATTTTTTTGGGTTCCTTAGAATATAATGCACAGCTCTAGGGACATTAATGGATGAGCCAACTAACCATGCCATGATTGGAAAGAGGGGTGGAAAATTTTGGTTATAATGGGAATTTGGCTAAGTCCTAGACTTCTTACATGTATTTTATTTTCTCTCACCTTCTTATGAATTTCTAGGGATGTTAGAGGGACCCTAGTTTCAAATTGAGATCTGGGTCAAATCCTAGGCAACTTTAGGATGTAGAACAGGTATCAATAACCAAAAAGTATAATAACTTTAAAGGTATCTTCACAGGTGTCAAATATTAAAAATATCAATCAACCTCTTACATAAAAGCCTTTACAAACTAGATCAAATAGTTTTACCTTGATCTTTGAGGATCTAAGCTTTGAAACCTCTGTGTTTTCAATACCTACACAAATACTGTTAGTTTTGAATGTTAGACTATAAAGATCAATGTTAGACCATGATTATAAAGTATTTATATGCCCAATTTAAAAATCTAAGATCATTTTTAGCATTTTAAAATATCTTTCAGCACAAAGCTACGCAAAGGTTCACCCAATCCCAAGTGAATTAGAGCAATTGTGATCTTAAATGTCTAGATTCAGTACAAGTAAGGTCTCAGTGATTGACCTTTACATAAATTCTCATAAATATCTAGATTTCTTACCAAATTTATATCAAACCTTGTAAATATGATCAAAATAACCTTCAATATTCTTCTAGAATGGGGTATTTCACCTATCTTTAAGGTTCTACATAAATTTAGAAAATATTTCTAAATATTTACAAATTTATATGAATGAACGCTAACTTTGATGGAATCCTTCAAAGAATGTAGATATTTAGTGTTATTTAAAAATATTTATGTACTTTGAAATAACAATGCATATATTTAATTAAGTACACTATAATTTCACCAAAATGCATGAAAGTAATTGCACAAGGGCCCCCCTAGTGCCAACTTTTTTCTTTCAGTTGATGCTTTTAATGTGCATCCTATATCACTAGGAAATGGGAAGAAAGTAATAAACTCAATTTAAGCCTTGAAAGATGTAGGACTTGAGTTGTTTTCACAAATACTACTAAAAATTAAAAAATAGTAGAGTTATGGCCACCACATATTAGTTTTCAAGCAAACCCTACTATAGGGACAACAAATTTTACAACAATGACACTTTATTTCTTGCTAATATTTGTGAAATTGCTCTAAAATTTTCCAATTATTTCCCAAGCACAAACAAACCATGAATATTTACAGAATGAGCTAAACTAAAGTGACTCATGGGGTAGATCCAAAGGTAAGTAGGGTAAGGCAAAAAAAAAAGTTTGCTTCAGATGGTTAGAGGTGTCAATTCTTATAAACTTTATGAAAATAACATGTAAAACTATAATTCACCAACCATAGCATAATACTCAAATTCAAATGAATGAAATTGAGACTTCAAAGGAAAGGATATGCATATATCTGAAAGCATATGTTGCATGAAAGTTACTTATTCACATGAAATTACATTAACACATTCAACTATAAATAAGATGAAATAGAGCACATAAACCAACAGATTTGTTAGCCTAGTTTTAAACTCAAACCAATAGATACATATATTGATATTATTTCTAGATTCATCAGCATAAAATAAACCATTAATTCTCTAAAAGCATGAGAAGAAAAAACTCTGGAATACACAACAAAGCATTTAAACAATCTCATGAATTCTTAGCTCTTTTGCATTGATTCTCTAACAACTGTTCCTAACCTCTTTATAATGAGGGGAAATACCCCTATATACAGCTCTCAAAATTCCTATGCAGGTTCAAGTGGGCCCATTAAAAGATAGCCAAATAAAGCTAAGTGGATTTTTAGCTTTTGAATAACAATAACTAAAATGCCACATATTACAAGGGAATATTATAAATTTGAATTTACAAAGCAAAGCAGAATATTACTCAAGGCCCTAGAGGAGGTTTTTGAGGTGATTATTATTACCATTATACTTTAAGGGTAACCTATTGTGTTGAAAACTGATCTTACACAGCTCTAAAACCATCATATTTTGAGCTAACTTCAAATTACAGGCCTATTAGTTCAAGCATTCCTTGCAACCCTGTTATCCCTATTTATTGGCCATAACTCCATATATATTATCTAAATAATGAAATTAAAACCATTTCTATATACCCATTAAGCTCTTTTATAACATACTGAAAAATATCCTGAGGTTGCTTTGTATGGAATTGTACTTCCTTCTTTATGCCCTATTCTAATAAACCCTCCTTGTGTGCAAAACACCTTGTCCAGAGTAAAGTATGGAATTTATATGAAAAAAAAGCATCATTACAGATACCCATTACCTTATTACAGGTGAATCAATCATTTATTAGGGCACTTCTTTGGAGAAATCCACTTTTCCTCTATTGGCCTACACTCATTCCCTTCACATGCACCTAGGTCTCACTTGACAGTTGACTTTTTCCATACTTATCTATATTTTATCACCTTGAAACCACTTCCAACAGTTTTCTAACATCACCAAGGTTCAGATTCCAAAGTTTCAAGAGTTTTCAAGCATTAAAACTCATTTAGAGGGCTAGAAGCTAATTCAAGATTTTCCCTTGGACAGTCACAGGCCGAGAGCTAATTAATTTTTATGGGAGTGTTATATCATTTTTCAAGGGTTAAAATCACTTTTATAAGGTATTTTTTAATCCCCTACACCTTCTCCAAAAATTATCAAGTTATTTGGATTAATATTTTAGGAGTTATGTCCTTTTTAGTGACTGGGAACACATTTTTCTGAACTGTTCCAGAACTACAGGTCTGTATTTTGACCATAACTTTTTCCACATTGCTCAATTATATCTGAAACCACTTTAATTGGATTATTAACTCTAGTTTTAATCTACACACAAAATTTCACATATTTTAATTGGGTAAATCTCAAGATATACCCATTTTTCCAACCATGGCCTAACTTTTTGTCCACACAGGCCTGAATTCCAACTGTGGAGTTTTTGGACATTAAAGGGGTTTATAACGCCTATTTCTTCTTGATTTTGGTTTATAATTTCCTTATATACCTATTTCCATACCATTTTCAACTCCATACAAACATTTTCACGTGGGTTTGATTTAAGACAGTGGGTTGTAGTTTTACAGGCCTGAATACCCTGTTTAGGCTTTTTACAACATTCCAAACTCCTTAAAACCTCTTGACCACATCATACCACCTTTATATTGTTCCAAATATATAAAATAATCAGTATTTCACAATTTTATTTAGATAATCATCATACACACATTTTTTCATACATACACACATTCACATATGCAGGCCTGTTACCAGAATTCATAAAGAAACCATATATGAAACAAATACATTCATTCTCCTTAGATAAAATGGAAGACTTACATTTCAATTCCAAAATCCATGGCTTTCAAAACCTTTCTTTCTCCTTCACACATTCTCTTGTTTGCTCCTTCTCTTTCTTTTAACATTTCTTGAGTGAGGTCCTCCCTCACTAATTCTCCTCTCTCTTCTTCATTCCATTCTCTTTCTTTGCATGAGAGGACCTTTCTTATCTGTTCTTCTTCTCTTCTAAACCCCTCTCATCCTCTCTTCTCTTCTCCTCTTCTCTCCTTAATGAATTTTTCTTTGTTTCTCTCTTTTCAAGAATCTTCCTTCTAACTTCTACGCCCAAATTGGGCTAAAGGCAAACAAATGTTGTTTTTAAGTTTTAACAATATTCTAAGGTTGAAAATAGTTTCAACCAATTCCTCCTGATTTAATCAATAGCATAACCATAATTTTTTACCTTTTTACTTTCACTTTTTGATAATTACATTTTACTTTCAAGGTGAAATTTTGAAATCTCACAATTTGGAGGGAAAACCAAAATTTGAATTTTCACACTAGAATTTCATTTGCATTTGCAACTAGTCCTCCATGGTGTTATTGTAGATGCTCCTACATCATACTCTCCCTCTAGAAAAGATTTGAACCTTAGTTCAAATGTCATGCTTCCTCTATGCTTTAGCCTTCACTCGTATACCTAGATCCAAGGTCTTGTTGTCAATGCTTGTCTTTGTTTGAAATAGTCTATGTCTTTCATCTTGTTGTTCTTCCTCTTCTGGTATATTCTTCTCCTCATCTCTTTCTCAGCTATCATCTCCCACTTCCATGCTTCTTCATCTTCATACATAGCTTCTAGATCTTCTTGTTGTTCTTCTTGGTTCATGAGCTTCTTCAATGACTCATGTATGTCATTCACTTCAGCAACCTTCATACCTGCATACAAAACATCAAAAGCCACCTTAGAATCAAAATATTTAGGCCATGAAGCCTCTTGGTTGTCTTCACATGCTTTCTCTTTGACCAAAACTACCTTTGTCTCTTTGCTCTGCTCTTGTCTTGCTTCACTCTTCCCAATGCTGCCTTCACCATGGCTTGTACCTTCCTTCATCTCTCTTGAATTACCAAATAGCTCCTCCAACATCTTCAACTCTTCCTTTAGTGAGATCTCATCTATCTCACTATTCTCTTCATCAAACTTGGGCTGATCACACACAAGGATTACTTTCCCTTTATCTCTTATCTCATCTTTTCTTAGCTTGTCTTCACATAAATCAACTTCTTCATCAATATACTCATCAAATACAATTAAAACACCCTTACCTTGTGTCTCCTTGCTTTCTTCAATCTCTGCTTGAAGCCATCTTGATTGCTTTGCTGTATACTCTTCCCTTTCCTCATCATCCATCCATTTGGAACTCTCTCCTTGCTGTACATTAGTTTTCATAGAAAATTTACATTCCTCATTTCTCATGAAAGGATCATTAAATAATTCAAACACATCATCATAAACCAATTGTTTACCTTTTACCTCTTTGGTATACCTCTCAAGCGTCCTGTCTTCATGGAATGCTTATTCCATACTCACCATCTCTCCTTCATTCTCTTGGCTATTGGAATCACCTTCAATCCTCTTCCATTGACTTCTTGGTGTTGTTGTCTCAATACTCACATCTTTTCTCTTTGCCTTCTTATGCACCCACATTTGATTCTTCTTCTTATCATTTGACTTCACAAGCCATTTAGGCATCCTGTAACCATGTTCTTGTATTAGCTCTTCCTCTTGCTTGGGAGTTTGCTTCTTCCACCATTTAGGCATCACAT
The DNA here is from genome assembly GCA_037957365.1 of Torreya grandis. Taxonomy (NCBI): domain Eukaryota; kingdom Viridiplantae; phylum Streptophyta; class Pinopsida; order Cupressales; family Taxaceae; genus Torreya; species Torreya grandis. The sequence goes on from JARHVA010001870.1 coordinate 1,185,884, forward strand.
ATCCATGGTTAATTGGAAACTTCACCTTTCTCTTTGTTTTTCTAACATGCATATTAACAATTTAATGCTTATAAGACAAATCAGTTTTTGAACTCATCTTTACCTCCTTAACGGGCTGCTCCATTAGTTCTTTGACTTGCATAGCTTCATGATTATCTATCCTTTCTTCTTCCTTCATTCTTGTCTGTTCTCTTTCTTCTTCTTGGCCTTCAATGGCATCATGAAATTCAGCTTCCTCTTCCATCTCTCCTCCTTCATGCATTAACCAATGCATCTTTTCTTCTTTATCAACAGTAGCAAACTTACTTCTCTCTCTTACACATTCACTTGTGTACTTGGTGTCTTCTCTTGCACCAATCTCTTCACTCTCCAAGGCCCTTCTCTTGACCTTCACAAGGCTGCTCATACCTGCAATTACCCACTCAAAGACAATATTAGAAATAAAAACAAGAGACCACAAGGTCCCTATGAGTGCTCTCTTCACCAACACTCTCATCTTTTCAAGTGCTCTTCCTGGCACTTCCTCTTTTCTTTCTTCTCTCTTGTTATCCTCAATGAGAACCTTCTTCTCCACTTCTTCCTCTTGTTGCTCACTTGGCAACCTTCTTACCTTCTTCAAGCCTCTATGGGCTTCTCTCTTCATGGCAATCTCATTTTGCCTTCTTCTCCTTTTCACTAGGAGATCTATTGGCCACTTCATCCTCTTCCTCATTGGCCATATCCATGCTTGCTTATCCATCTGCATCCAAGACTCATATTCATCTTTAATCTTAGCTAACTCTTTCTTCAAATTAGCAATCTCTTTATCAAGTACAAAACTGTCCATACCTTTGATGCTTGCTTTCTTCTTGGTGCCCTCATGTACCTTGCTGCTCTGTAGTGCCTTCAACAACACTTCCATCTCTGAGATCTTCACCCAAGTCTTTTCCACCTTAGTCTCTTGATCCCTTGTCTCACCCAAGCCTTTCTCCTTGACTGGTCTTTTGACAATCTCCTTGATCTCACCTAGGCCTTTTGCATCCTAGTCTTTTGATCCTTCTCTCAATCCTGCAGTAATTCTTTATACAACACTTCAGCAAATACAAATCATGAATCCAAGCTTACCTTGCTTTATATATTCTTCTTGAGAATCCACTATTCTCTCCTTCTAGAGCTTCTCCAAGCTTCAAACTCCATCCTTTACCTCACCTAAGTCTATTTCACCTTAGTCTTTTGGCAAATTATCCAAGCTTCTTCTTGGATCTTCACTAAGCCTTCCTTGGCTTCTTCTCCTCTTAAGCCTCAATGGCTTGGCTGCCTTAAACCTGAAAATTCTTCACTTGATTTCTTCTCAACACAATAAACTTAACTCAAATAGCAAAGATTCTCATACCTTTTCTTCCCAGGGTCTTCTAGCACTTGTCTTCATGATCCTCTTGCCAAATCTTGTAACAACTCATTAGAAATCACAACCAAAAACAAGTTACCAATTCCTAAGAGCTTCAAGCTATGATACCAAATGATGAAACTTGTCCTTAAACAGCTCTGAAACCATCATATTTTGAGCTAACTTCAAATTACAGGCTTATTAGTTCAAGCATTCCTTGCAGCCCTGATATCCCTATTTATTGGCCATAACTCCTTATATATTATCTCAATCATGAAATGAAAACAATTTATAGATACCCATTAAGCTCTTTTATAACATACTAAAAAATATCTTGAGGTTGATTTGTACGGAACTGTACTTCCTTCTTTATGCCCTACTCTAATAAGCCCTCCTTATGTGCAAAACACCTTGTCTAGAGTAAAGTATGGACTTTATAAGAAAACCAAGAATCATTCCAGATACCCATTACCTTCTTACAGGTTAATCGATCATTTATTAGGGCACTTCTTTGGAGAAATCCACTTTTCCTCTATTGGCCTACACTCTTCCCTTCACATGCACCTAGGTCTCACTTGACAGTTGACTTTTTTCATACTTATCCATACTGTATCACCTTTAAAACACTTAAAAAAGTTTTATAACATCATCAAGGTTCATATTCCAAAGTTTCAAGAGTTTTCAAGCATTAAAACTCATTTTGAGGGCTAGAAGCTAATTCAGGATTTTCCCTTGGACAGTCACAGGCCGAGAGCTAATTAATTTTTATGGGAGTGTTATATCATGTTTCAAGGGTTAAAATAAATTTTATAAGGTCTTTTTTAATCCCCTACACCTTCTCCAAAAATAATCAAGTTATTTGGATTAATATTTTAGGAGTTATGTCCTTTTTAGTGACTGGGAACACATTTTTCTGAACTGTTCTAGAACTATAGATCTGTATTTTGACAATAAATTTTTATAAATTTTTCAATTATATCTGAAACCACTTGAATTGGATTATTAACTCTAATTTTCATCTACACACAAAATTTCACAACTTTTCATTGGGTAAATCTTGAGATATACCCATTTTTCCAACCGTGGCCTAACTTTTTGTCCACACAGGCCTGAATTCCAATTGTGGAGTTTTTGGACATTAAAGGGGTTTATAACGCCTTTTTATTCTTTATTTTGGTTTATAATTTCCTTATATACATATTTCCATACCATTTTCAACTCCATACAAACATTTTCATGTGGGTTTGATTTAAGACAGTGGGTTGTAGTTTAGGTTTTTTACAACATTCCAAACTCCTTAAAGCCTCTTGATCACATCATAACACCTTTATATTTTTCCCAACATATAAAATAATTATTATTTCACAATTTTCTTTATATAATCATCATACACACATATTTTCATACATACACACATTCACATATGCAGGCCTGTTACCAGAATTCATAAAGAAACCATATATGAAAAAAATACATTCATTCTCCTTAGATAAAATGGAAGACTTAGATTTCAATGAAAAAATAAATGGATTTAAAAACCTTGATTTCTCCTTCACACATTCTCTTGTTTGCTCCTTCTCTTTCTTTTAACATTTCTTGAGTGAGGTCCTCCCTCACTAATTCTCCTCTCTCTTCTTCATTCCATTCTCTTTATTTGCATGAGAGGACCTTTATTCTCTATTCTTATTCTCTTCTACACCCCTCTCATCCTCTCTTATCTTCTCTTCTTCTCTCCTTAATGAATTTTCTTTGTTTCTCTCTTTTCAAGAATCTTCCTTCTAACTTCTACGCCCAAATTGGGCTTAAGGCAAACAAATGTTGTTTTTAAGTTTTAAAAATATTCTAAGGTTGAAAATAGTTTCAACCGATTCCTCATGATTTACTCAATATCCTAACCATCACTTTTTACCTTTTTACTTTCACTTTTTGATAATTACATTTTACTTTCAAGGTGAAATTTTGAAATCTCACAATTTGGAGGGAAAACCAGAATTTGAATTTTCACACTAGAATTTCATTTGCATTTGCAACTAGTCCTCCATGGTGCTATTGTAGATGCTCCTACATCATATTGTTTCAATGCCACTTATTGACCAACTTGCAGTTATAACCTTTGTTTCTCTGCCTCCTCCCTTATCTAAACTTTAGTGCATATTAAGTAGTCCTTGTCAGTTTGATCTAACTATAATATCATAGGCTAAAATAGGTCAGGCATTTCTTGAATGATATTTTCATGCTCTACAATTACAAGTCTCAATGAATATTCAATATCATTAGCTCTTTATATCCTTTGGTTAGAAAAATCCACAATGTTCATCACTTTAATGGTATTCTTGGCATTAGTTATGTCTTATTGGAATTTTGCAACAAATACTTTCATTTTATCCTTAAACTATTGGTCAACCATAAATTTGCCATCAAGTTTGGTCACCTTAGTGACCATAGCATCCTTTATCAATAGGGCAATCTTGAACTCTATTTTTCCTAAGGATGCAGTTATATTCTTAACTTGATCTAACCACCTTTTCAATATTCTCCTTCTATTCATCATTATAGTCTACATCGAGATGATGTCTTTAAGTGGAAATGTCTTAAGGTCTACGAATTCATTGTTCCTTTCAATTCTAACCAAGTTTTCCAACTTGGTATCATATATTTTAAGTCTTTGGTCATATTTAATGACCACATTAAACTGTAGAGTCTCATCTTCTTACTTTCTCTTCATGACCTTGTATAAACTGAAGACATTGATGATTACATTTATTACTTGGACTATAGTATTATTTGACACTATAGGCAATGCTTGGTCCCCCAATCTCTTCACCTATGCTACATACCTTTCATCAAGGACATTATAGATTCTACATTATCTTGGACCATGGACACAGGGTCTTTTACATACTCATCTAATTCACCTATGCCAAACTTCCTCTTATTTTTTAAAGTGAAGAGGGACTCTTCACTTTCATGAGCCACAACTAAGTTAGAATGGGGTTGTTCAACCTACCTCCTCACCAATCTTTTCATGGTAGTAGCATCAAATTTCATGTCAACTTGTAGTACAGAGAGGACTCCCTGAGGTCTCTCTTGTCTTGCTACTAGTATAATATCTATGACATAATTTGGGATAATATTAGGCATTGGATTTTCTATATGTGGCATAGTTGAGTTAGAGGATAGATCTATAGTAGGAATATGTGGTATGTTTACTAGGTCTATCTACCCAAGTGTGCCAAATGGAGTTCTTGTAGGCCCCATTTTTAGAATAAATGAAGGCAATTTTGGGGGCATACTCACCTTTATAGTTGTAGAAACATTAACTGGGTATGTAGATAAAGGTGGCTTTGGAAAGGTGAAAAGTTTTGAAATGGGCCTTAATAGCCTTGCCAATGTAGGGGAACCAATAGTAAGTGCTACACTAGTTGTTATTGCCTAGGAAGAAGTGGAACTAAAAATCTATCTAGCACTAGTGCCTAATGAAGATATAATATCTCTAATGGCATGAGAAATGAAATGGGGGATGGTAAGTCCCAAGGAACCACTAGCTTGGCCTAGGATAGTATCAACTAAATATTGAGTAGTTGTATTTAAATTTTTTTATGATACTAGAGCTAATGGAGTAACAACAATGGATGGGATACTTGTGGAAGTAACAATAGGAGAAGTCCTAAGTGGGATGCTAGTTTAAATTATGCTCATTAATGGGGGAGCAATGGTAGGAGGAGAAAATACAAAATTAAAATCAGTTTGATATGTACTTGAAAATGGAAAATAATGTAGTGGTGAGTTACTTACATTCGGATCTTGTGCTCCAAGGGTGACCTATGGTGTGCTATTAGAATAATGGTAGTAGATGGACTAATTATTAGAGAGGGAATAGATACTTATTATTGCACAACTTGGGTGCCTACAAGAGTTTCTTGCATTGGAGGCTTTATAGTAACTTGAGAAGATGGTGGAGGGGGTATTCTCCTTTCATAGTGGTTTTAGGCTCCATTTTCCTCTTTTATACTTTTTTAATGTTTCTAAAAACTAGTGCCTACACTTATTCCATGGAAAGCCTAATTCCTTGTTCTAATTCCTCAAGGTCAATAGAAGTAGGGTTAGGTTGATCCAATATTTCCATAATGGCCCCCATAATAGATGCAAAGATTATTGTGGGCCTTTGAGAGGGGTCAAGTTGACTTTTAGATCTTCCTTGCTCAAAGCTTGGAAGTAAGTCATGAATGCTTGAAGTGGCAAGTTGTGAAGGTCTATTTGTTTTGTTCCTAACAAGAGGAATGTTTTATTCATCTTTCCATTTGGCATAGTTATCATCAAACATGTTCTCATGTGCTGGAAGTGGTTGAGACTTAGTAATATCCTACTTTTTCTTCTCCTTATCCAGTGTCATCTCTAGTTCAATGTTCTTCATTGTTGCATTCTAGATTACCACCTCATCATTCAAATCATATATATATATATATATATATATATATATATATATATATATCCACTCATGGACTTCTTATTTATGCATGTATTTCATTGATACATATTTTTTTAATATGACTAAATGCTTGGAAATGACCTTATTGGGATCCCAATAAGGTCATTTCCAAGCATTTAGTCATATTAAAAAAATATGTATCAATGAAATACATGCATAAATAAGAAGTCCATGAGTGGATATATATATATATATATATATATATATATATATATATATATATATATATATCCACTCATGGACTTCTTATTTATGCATGTATTTCATTGATACATATTTTTTTAATATGACTAAATGCTTGGAAATGACCTTATTGGGATCCCATGGTCTGAAGTCATCTTTAGGCAATAAGTATGAATCCCTATGCTTAGCAATTATAATAACATCATACCACATGGTAATCTTGGTTCTCCCTAGTTTTTAAGTTACCTTATGGGGGGCCATTTTCTTCTTGTCTTTGAATATCCCATCAACTCCATGTAGAATTTGATAGGCCATTTCTTCTTTAACTAGCTTCATTGGCACAAACCTTGGTAGTCTAAGAGGGGCCACCATCACTCATTCCATTATGATAATTATGTATTCTGAGTATAACTAGTAGCTACCCATGTCTTTTAAGGTCTTTTTCCTAATTTTAGGGTAAACCCTCTACATCTTGAATTAATTGATTGATCAATAAACCACTGGGTAGTACTCTTCTATAATCACTCTTATATTTTATCTAAATCTATTAATATGCATTGTAGAAAAAATTTGAGGCATAACTTTTGGATGTTCATGAGACCATGAAATTTGACCTAGTTGATTATTTGCATAGCTTACATATAATAATTAACTCATCATAAAGAAGGGGGCACAATTATTTCAAGCGTCATGTATTGCATACACCAAGTTATTTCTAATAATTTCCCCAAGTGGGGGAATCTATTGGTCTTTTATGATTATTTATAGCAATGGAATAGTATTTATGTCCACATAATCAATGTGTGGATTGCCTAATATTCTATTCAGGAGGGCTATATCAATTATAACTCCTTTTTTGAATTGTTGGATGGGCAAGTTTCCTTGATCATCCATGAAAATAGTTCCCATTAGTTTAATCACCCACAAATCCAATACCTTCTCTAAGGAGTGCACTTCATACTAGTTGTCGATGATGACATGGTTATATTTTATCTACAGTGAGGAAAGGTAATAGTATTTTTCAAGGCTTGTTCCTACAATGAAAGAAATAGGGATCCCTTGGGACATTGATTTAATCAGCCCATCTTCACACAAAATACTATAAAGTAGTTCAATGCATGGCATGACCTCTGACTTAGTTGTGGCCTTATGGAGATTGACTATGTTAATGTTAACATATCATAATCTAGTTTAATTATATGAGGCATGGTTTCATCCTCATTAATATCTTTAGTTGCTTCTACATTAAAATATATGCTATTATAATGCAAGTCACCAAATTTTATGGCCTCAAGAATAAATTTAGTATCTTTAAAGTTGATTGAAGAACCATTCTAAAATAGCAAGTCATCATTCTTGAAGGAACTACCCTTACCTAGAGTAGAAAGACTTGATTGTGCCATCGTTCATAATAATTTAGGTGGAAATTAATGTCTCTTTCTATCCTTATAAAAAATTTAATCTCTAATCGTGGTTTGGAGTCAAATTTAATAATGGCTTGAGTTTTATCGACTTACAAGAGAATAGACAATAGAGAAAGAAAACATGTATAGATTCAAAATTCAAATAATAATAGTCTTGATTATGTCAACTTTTGAATGACCATTTTGATTAATGCAATGTTGATGGTGATCCTTATTTGTGCCATATTAGTGGCAAGCTTTTCAACCTTGCATGTATTTTAAACAACTTCAAACTATTGATTTTAGTGATTAATTGCATCATAATTCAATTTAACTTGATTTTTATTTTATTTGCCTTCAATTTTATCTTTAAAGCTAAAGATTTCCACCTTTTGATATGTGGATACCACCTTTGATCCATTTAAGTACTCATGTGGTATGAATATGACTAATATGCTTAGTTGGCTTAAAATCCAGACATATGTCACCTTTTGATTACCTCATGGACTCTCAAAGTACAACTTTTCATGGTGGCTCATCTATATCTCACGACGTGGCATCTTTCAATTCATAGTGAGATCTCAAGTGGTGTTGTTCAATTTTGATTGGCCATGGGAATGCCATGCATCAATCTCATATTCAATCATAGCTTTCTTAGGTAGGTGTCTCTCTCAAAAGGATTTTAGATAACTATTGACAACTTGGTGCTAGCTAGATGTTTGAGTAGAGACATGCATCCCTCTCAGAGGAAATATCATAGATCCCAAGTAGAAATAACATGGGAATGACACATGGTATCATTGCATGGGCCGAAATGGGACATGCATCATTATTATAGGATATTTTTTGTTCTTATACCAAGCTTCATTCTCAAAAGTCACCTCAGATAGTTGTATATCATAAAACCTTGATCAGATGGCTCATGTGAAACTATGTGTCTACCTCACTAGATTTCACAAACTTTAGATGGATAAAACATGGTGCAAACACATGGTGACCTCATATGAATCTAAGGGGGACATGTGTCACCTCAAAAGGCTACTCAAGTCTGGTTGGTTATTGTTGAGACACATGGTGGCATCTAACAGGATTTTGCACTATAGTGGGATGCATGGTGGATGCATGGTGGCTTAGATTGGATGGGCTCACTTACAAGGGCTAAAATATTGACATGTATCCCTAATATTTGAATTTTAATGGTTAGATTCTCATGAGCCCTCTAGATGATACCACATAGTTCATGGACTTGGTATATTTGCTTTAGGGGTCTCGCATGGGATGTGATTAACCCTTAAGGCCTTGTGAGGCCCGATGAGGTGGACATATATCCTTTTATGCCATATTCTAAACTTTTATGTCCTAAAAGGCATCATAAATCATAAATTTAATTTAACATCCTACAAGGTCATGCAAGAAACTAAGTTAGCTTCTTGAAGACATCATAGCCCATCTTAGGCAAATTTAAACAAGTTTAAATCAAAACATTATGTAAACAAATGCCTTAAACACAACATAATGTTAATTTAATAAAACCCAGCAAAGCTTGTTATGTTTATGTCTATTAGAGAGCTAGGTTGCACTTAGCAAAATATTGTCTATATATCATTGAACCATCGATCAATAATTCATTATTGAATAAAACTTGAAGAAGACTTGTAATAATTTGAATATTTCGAAGTATCAATCCTTATTTCAAAATAAATGATTAACCAAAAATTCTAGAAACATGAATATTGGTAAAGTCAATCAATTCTCCATGTAGTCACATGATTTAATATGCTTAACATCTTGGGCACTTTTCAAAATTGAAGAAAGGAGGGTCCCCTTTATAAGAATAGTGGAATGTTGATCATCAATAGGTACTACTATCCAATTAAGGAACTACTATCTAGAATTGGTTCTTAAGATTAGGATCATATTTACAACACTTAGACCAACCTCTACCTTTGTTTCTAGAATTTAAATCATCTGTCTCATTCATTTTGTAGCTAAGTTATGACTTGTATTATTTATTTCTAGTTTTAGAAAGGTTAAAGTTAGTCTATTCTATAACAAATCAATGGATGTATTTATTGTATATTACTACTCTGATTTAGTAGAATCAACTCTTTAACAAGCATAGAATTTACATTCTCTAAGTCATAAAAGGTTAAAATAATAATAAAGATCATCATTTCAAGGAATTATACAATAATTTCCAAGGATTGGCTCACAATAAAACTTTGCATTGTATCTAAGGTGGTGATCCAATAATTATCTTTCCAAAAATCAAGATTAATTACAAGGTTTATACTTTAATAATACACTTTTTAAAAACATAGCAAAACATTCTTTATTACAACATAACCATGTAACTAAATTATAATTACTCAAGTGATGCATCTCTCCTTGATCAATTATATAATTTTATAAAACATGATTTAATATTGATTTAACAATAAAACATCTAATTTTTTTTCATCTTTGAACAATAAGCTTCTTTGGTCAGATCCATAATTATGGAAGATTTCTCTTGTTCTACTTTTCTAAGTTCTCAACTCATATCCATAACTTGAATCAACATTAAGTTAAATATCTTTCATACACATTCCTACTGCCTAATTACATACAAGCATTGTCAAAACACAACATGATAATTTGATCAATTTACATCCAAGGTAAATATTCTATTAAATTCATATATTCAATAATAAATCAACTAAACTCTTCATATAGTTTTATACCTATTCCAAGTATGTATAATCAACTATGACTAGATTTTGAGACTACATTTCCATGAATTTGGATGCACTTTGAAGCAATTTTAATATAATTTTTATATTTGTTTAATCTCATCCAACATGGATATTAATTAATCCAATATACAACTAGACAAGAATTAAAACCATGTTTTGTGAGGATAAATAATGATTGGAATATTGAGTGATCACAACTACTACAAAAATTAAAAGAGTTCAATACTAAATTAAACCTAGGTATCTAAGTTAAAATGGAATAATGTTAAGAATCAAATTCCTAATATTAAAATCATTTCTGATAAACTATAATACATAATCAATCATGTCGTAAAGGGTATTATCGGTACTCAATTTATATATTTCTAAGGCATATATTTTAACTTACAATGAAAGACTCTAGGATTTGATGTATGGCTTGTTTATATATATATATATATATATATATATATATATATATATATATATATATATATATATATATATATATATATATATATATATATATATATATATATATATATAAGGTATATTTATTTTGTGAGCTTACTATTGAGATGGAGAACCAGTAAATCAATATTGGCTTGTTAATGTATGACTAGATGTGTTGGACTACAACAATGAATTAAGAATATTCATTCTAATGCTCTATAATACCCAATTACATTAGACTATAAGTAATTAGGACATTTAAATTCACCATTATTTTAATTACAGGGTCTAAGAGGTCTCAAGTTATCAACTTCCAAAATGAGGCTAAAGCTCATTTCTCTAAAGTAAAATGTAGTTTTTACTAGGCATCAGTTTCACATAAGTATTTATGGATCAATAAAATTATAGTAAATACAAAAGGGTAATAAAATCATGATCCATCCCCTATCCTAATATATATACATATATAATTCATAACAAGACAAAATTTGATTAAAAAGAGTGGCACATATAGTCAAAAGGAAACAAAGTGTAATCTTTACCATTCCCACATAGTTTGGAGTATTTTATCTGAATTAGTTAAGGATTAAATAGTATGGAAAGATTAGAATAGGAGTTTTTTATAATTAAGAGGTGAAACATTGTTATTAGAGATAAAATGTAGACCAAAATAGAAACATTCTATTTTAGGAGTTAAAAATTAGGTAAAATATATTTAAGTGCAATAGCATGTAGGTGTAGCATAGTATATAGTTCAATCATATGATATTCATACTATTATATAACCAATTTAAATATATTAAAACATAAAAATTATAGTGATAAAGTAGATTATGTGCACTTGTTTCATCATCCATATTTTTAAAACATTGTTTTCTCCTCTTAATGCCACTTCTCTCTTTGTGCATCCTTCTCTTATCTTAAGTAAATAGTTTTTCTCCTCGGCTATGTATAACATCCTTCTTCAGCAAAAATTCATCCTCATTATTTTACTATCAATTAAAATGTGTTTCCTTACAATGATTATGTTCCCCTTCAACTCAACATGTAGTCTTATCTTTCTTCTATGGCATTCTCCTCCTTAGAAAATGCATCCTTGATAATAAAAAAATTATCCCCAAAAAGGATTAAAAAATATATATTTATGGTTATATCATCCATTTAGAAGCATTTAATATACTTACTAACTTTATCCTTTAGTATGGCATAGTTAAGAGAAGAGTTAATGTTTATGGTTGGGAATAATACATTTTTAAAGAGTCTTAATTGCTCTATACTTCTCTTCTTGAACTATGGCATATCTCATGTGTTTAAAAAATTATACCAACTTAATTAAAATCTTGAAAAATCCTTAATATTTTAATTACATTGTTTACAAACCTAAGAAAAAATTAAATTGCTTATTTTTACACTAAGAGTGTTTGCATATTTTAAAGAAAACAAACTGTAGCTATGGTTTCTATATAAAAACAATAGATAATTGAAGCATAGTCTACATTTGATAACTAAGACTTCAATCATATAGAATAAACTATTTATTAATATTAATATCAATATTACTGTTATTATTATTATTATTATTATTTATTTTTATTTTTAATAGTTGATAGTTTTTTAATCAGAGCTTGAACTAGTCTAGGACACAATCAGGGGCCCAGATCCCCATGTAATACCACATGTATACCATATATTACTAGTTGTATACCAAAAATTACCAACAAACTAACAACAACCACTACCAGCCTTAAGAACATCCAATAACTATTAATGGCCTTAAGAATTCAACTGATGTCCATAATCATCCCCATATGCCTTTCTAGATATTTGAACCTTGGTGGGGTTTAAAATAACTAATCCACTTAACCAACTCACCCACGTCTCATTGGAAAAAATTGGTCACATATATTTGTAGAAATAAAATGCCCAAACTAGTGATGAATATTATCCCTAGCCATGGGTTGTGAACTTGCCTCTATAGTCATATAAAATGCAAAAATCGGTAACTTGAGAATGGATAATGACACCCAATCCTTAGGTCCCTCTTTCTTGCTCTCATGGCCCTTTTAGGCTTACTTTCACTGATTCTCAGTCATACATGGCCTTCTAGACTTGACCCCAACTGAGCCGAGCCCTTTCTTCATGACTAATCCATCCCTCTAGTTCTTGTCTACTCAAGATAATAACACCAAAGTTGGACTATAGCACTGGACCCTTAGGTGTCCACTTTTTAGCACTGATATCCAATCACAATTCAAGCCCAGATTACCATTTTCCCCTGATTCCTCTTTTTCATTATGTCAACCTAGTCTAGTTTCATCTAACCCATGACCAATAGATCCATATATAATCCCATTCAAAGATCATTTGGAAAGGGTTGGCAAATATCATTCAAGAAAACAAGAATACAAGTAAAACCACTCAAAAAATCTTCCCTATTCTTTGCATACAGCCAACTTATACAAATTTAAGATAATTCAAGAGCTTACACTAGTCCCTAGTAATCTCAAGCTTACCCAATTTTAACATTTCTTGCATTTCAATTCACTATTTCATAAAGCACTCTTAAAGTGAGAACTACATATGGCTTGATCCCTCCTCAGAGTATTAGTATGTAGGTAGTGTGCTTGCACATGGGGTGTGAAGCATGTCCAGTGCATATTACACACACTAACCCCTTTTCCAATTTTTCCAAAGTTTATTTTAATTGTATAGAGGATACAAGTATACAATGAATCGGCTCTATAGGGATCTTTATTGATAGTGAGGACCTAAAAATTTCTACATAGGCTTACATTGAATAGGTGAACAAAACCCAAAAAACTTCTACATAGGCTTACATTGAATAGGTGAACAAAACCCAAAAAACTTAAATCCCTAAGATAATAGCATTGGATAAGGACTAAACACCAGAGCCTAGGGTGTCTAGTTTTGGCACTCTTGTCCAATCAAAAAATGAAGTCCAGGATCTTATTTATGATAGTGTCCTAGTCCTACACACAAATTTCTAAACCTTGTCTTAGTCAGAATAGTCTAAGCTAAGTTTGATTTTATCTCTCTCATTACTATTTTTAGAAAAGTTCAAATTGTAATTAAATTTCACAAATTAGTAGATTTAATTAGAAATATTATTTACTAATTTCTCCTACTTGGACCTATTTATTTAATAGGAATAAAACTCCATTATTCCCAAAAATAACAAATCAACATCATCATATTAAACATAAGTTTCAAGCCACATGCCAACCCCTATCACATTGAACATTGATATAGTATATTTTCCATTACATTAGATACTTTTCATGAATAACCTATCATAACTTAGTCTGGGAATGATGCTAGAGAGTGGTCATCCCATGGAATGGACCTTGAGACCTCCCACTTCTAACACTCAGCTCACTCACTGCTAGGATATCATAGTTGGGCTTCAAATATTTGGTAATGATCTTTTTTAAATAGATCTAGAACCACAAACATTTATAAAATTAGAATTCCCAAACCAATAGTGAATAGTATTCTTAGCCATGGGTTTTGGACTTACATCATTGTATTGAACACAATTTTTAATCCACATGTCAACCCCCATCGTATTGAACACCAAGATGGTAGTCGATTGCATCAAATACTTTTCATGAATAACCTACCATAGCTTAGTTTGAGAACGATGCTAGAGAGTTGTCATCCTAGGAATGGACCCTGAGTCCTCCCACTTGTAATACTCATCTCACTCATTGATAGTCTATCATTATTATTATTATTATTATTATTATTATTATTATTATTATTATTATTATTATTATTATTATTATTATTTACATAACCCCATCCACATATAATTAAATGGTTGAGAATTGATTATGTTCTAATACTCTAAATAGGGTTCAATCTGCATGAATTTCTCATGCCTATATGCATGTGTGCTCAGTAGTGATTCCCTATGTAGTGTAGAGATTTGTCTTTTGACACTTGAAAATATGCAATTTTGACCTTGATTTAGGTGTTAATAATTATATTATGGACTATTAAATTAAGGGAATTTCATATTTTGATGCTTAAAGATAGTATGTCAAGGATTTGAAATTTTGTTTTTTAGTGTATAAGGCCAATGCCCAAATGCCCTCTAGATAGAAATGGCATTGAACTTAATATGTATATATAAAATAATCTTTGGGTGGTATCCCCTCATAGATGACATGTGAAACATGTGGGCCAACATAAGTGAGGGATTTGAATCTAAAAAAATAACCATTTGAAGAACCTAGGACACTGCTAACAAAGACAAACACTAATGGTAACTGGCAGCATCCAATTATTTTCAAAACTTTGTAATATGGATAAAAAAAGATGTAATATGGTCAAAATATGCATAAGATAATATATTATTCTATCATAGATTATGGAGATCCTATATATGATTGATAGTAAATTGGGAAGGCCAAGTCCATAGATTTGTGTATTATTAAGTAATATGTGTGCAAGAGTATGATGTGTGTGCACAAGTCATGTATGTTAGATATATGTCAAAAATGATGTTGTGAAGTGTCTAATACCAAATTTATGTGTCTATGATGAGTTTCATATATTTAGATAATTCAATTATAATGTATTGTATCAACCATGATATAACCCAAAAAACTACATAAATCATACTCTATAATACAATTCAAAATAAAACATATTATTTTGGCAAAAAAATCTTTTCCAATCCTATTTATATTGACAAACATTCATTTTAAACTCAATCAACAAAAAATAAATGTATTTTATAACATAAAATTCATTAAAAATCACTTATAAATAATTATATTAACTGGGATACAGAGAAAATAGTCATATGGAGATATATCATCAATGATGTACATCAAGTTGGTACAACTAAAATCAATCTTGAAAATCATAACTACCTCATCAAGGCTGATATTATAGAGAAAAATTCCTATCCATCTCCTATAGATCCATAAATTACCCTAGATGCCAAAACCACAATCGTGAGATATATTCAAAATTATTATGACACCAAAGGTAATAAATACATCAACATAGAGGTGGACATTAAATAGTATGTTCCTTTAACTAGTGATGAAGTTAGTTTAGATCTCCTTCATGAAATAGAACCTCAACATCCTCGTCAACAAAATAAACTTAAACATTCTAAGAATACTCCACATTTTCACAATTTTGGGGCTAACGTCATTCCAAAATATCCTATTTATAACTCACCTCATACACTTTATCTTTTCAAAAATGGAAACACAATACTCACCGAGGAAGGTAATGAGATTAACCTGGGAACATGTGATGATTATTATCATATTCTAACTTATTCTTGTCTCTCTCAAAGAGATGGATAATGTTAGTGTAATCCTTTACAATTACAAGAAATATTTTTCTTTGACATATATGGAAATGCCTACAATTGATCCTACCATCATTGTCCATAATATCATTACCTATCCTAGTGATACACCCACTTGTAAAAATCAATGAAAATTCCATCTAGAAGTTTATTAATTTTTATTATAAAGAAATAATAAATCTATTTGATGATAAGTTCATTAAACTAGTATATTTATTTGAATAGGTGTCCAACATATTCCTCCTTTACAAGGTCATAATGGGTATTCATATATGTATTTATTTTTTAATCTCAACTTAGCATGGCTTAAGGATAATTTCCCATTACCTTATATTCATGCCATTATTTATATTATATTTGGTTATGAGGTGATTTCATTCATGGATTATTTTTTGGGGTACAATCAGATTCACATTTCCATCAAAGATCAACACAATACTACATTTATTACAAATTAGGGCGTGAATTTATATATTAAGATGCATTTTAGCCTAAATAATATTAGTTCAACCTACTAGCATGCCATAACCCACATTTTTCATGATCAAATCAAAAAAAATTGAATCATAATTAGATGATATCATAGCTAAATCCAAGCATTTCAAACATCATCCTCATGACCTATCATTCTTGAATGTATAATCAAATGCAGTGTTAAATTCAACCCCAAATTTTATGTCTTTGGTGTTACATCTAAAAAATTTATAGTGTTTGTGGTCTTTAGATGAAGGATTGAAATGGATCCTTCCAAGACCATATTTATCATGGAAATTCCTAAACTAATATCTATCCATCATATCTATACTTATCTTGGGAATCTTAGGGAAATTTTGGTATTTTTTTCTAAATTGGCTTATTGAACTAAATTGATAAATTCCCTCCTTAATAATAGTGTTACACTTGAATGGATTGATCTTTTCCAAAATTATTTTGATAACATGGATAAATCCTTAATTCAACCTCCTATATTATGACCTCCATCTAATTAATTCACTCTCATCTTATACACATCATATACCCCCATCTTAATTGGGGTAATGCTTATGTAATGATATGAGTCATGTAAAGACTATGTCATCTATTACATTAGTCATGTCTTGACTAATTATGAAACTCTATACACTAAAATTAAACTGTATTGTCTCACTATTTATTTTTCCACTAAAAAGCTTCAGCATTACATACTTTATCAAATGACATACATCATTTTCCATTTAGATGCCCTTCATCATTTGTTTTCAAAGGTATTTTTGCTTGGTGATAGAATTGGAAAATGGAATATCCTCTTGATAGAATTTCATCTTAAGATAATTACTCAAAAATTAGTGAAGGAGAAAGTGATTTATAATGGTATATTCATGATAGTCTTATAGATTAAGAATCATATTAAAACTATAACCCTTATAGACTACTTTCATAATTTCACAGTTGACCTCAAAGCCCATGCCATCTAAGAGTAGGATATTAAATTATTGAAACCTTAGACAACAAATAAAATACAACACAAACAACAACCCAAATTCATAGTTGAATTACATGAGGACACTAGGACACTCCAATTTTATAGAGCCAAGTGAGTGTGAAGAGATTGGTAGGATGTTTCCTTTTTGGTATTTTTGGCAAGATCATTCCTTTATATTTTCTATTAAACTTTGATGTTATTGTTGACCAATTTTGACTCCCAGGTCAAAAAGGTCAACCCCTTTTAGATTGAAACTTTTCATGGGATTATCAAAACTTTTATGTGGTATTTTCATGGTCTTAAATGGTCCTAAATAGTCTTAATATGGTCACATTAGTCATTTGTTAATTCTGTCCAAGGTTTGGTCTCATGTGTACTTGTCTAGTCTTAGGGGTCATTTATGAGGTCTTGATGTTGACAAACATGATCAAAGTTTTATATGGTTTAGATTAATTATAAAAGTTTATTAATGAGTATCTAGGGTTTTAATATGATGTATTAACCTTTTATTATGTCCTTATGTTCTAAATTGTCATTTTGGTCACCTTTTGTCATATTTAGAAGAGTTATACAGATAAAATTATATTATATTATGTTCGTTTTACAATATAAGAGATATAAGTTGACATCAAGTTAGATTCACCATCTACCAATCATGATAATTAAACCTATTTTATTTTGTAAATCAACACTTAAAACCACCTACATTCAAGCCTATTAGTATGGTTATTGAGAAGTTTAAAGTCTCTAATGAGCAAATGTCTATTGAAAAACCCAAGTCAAGATAAGGTGACCTCTTAGCACACTATGACTCTTTCCTTACCATACTAAGTTAATCTAAGGTGATTAATAAATATCAATAAGGTTATTCAATTCACCTGATGTCATATAATGTTCAAGAATGATAAGACACTAACAAACTTGCAGGTTCAATGCCTAAAATGAGAAAATTACCACTTTACAAGAATTTTGGGAACCTATACAAATTTAAAAGATATTTTCTTAGTTTATAATAGTTTTATAGTGTCCCTTAGGATTCCTTAGATCCATTTCAAGCTTTGGATCAGGTTTTAGGCTATACATATGCTTCAGACATTCTCTCTCCTCCATCGCTACCTTCACAAGCTTAGAAAGGCAAAATTCAAGTGGATGATATGGTCGAGAGAGAAAGTTGGAAGATTAAATTTTGTACATTATTATGGGTCTTAATAATATTCAAATTATTTTCATTGGTTTTCAAATTCATGGCCCCTCCTTTATTAATAATTGGTAAGAGTGAAAGCAGGTCATTATGCCTTATCCATCTGAGTAGGGTCTGATTTTACTCGTGTTTCTCCTCTTAAAAATTATATGGAGAATAATGGTTTTGAGGTATGATTTTATAGTTAAAATTTATCCTTTACATTTTATTTTAATCATTTCATTCATCTTATTATGTGTCTTCAATAAAAGGAAAAGTGTCTCAATGTATAAGGTGTTTTAGTCACTCCTGCTACAAGCTTTGGTTTTTTGAGATGTCTATAACTTTTAGAGTTTTAAATTAATACATTTATCATTAAAAACCTCATAAATCTCCCATAATCCATGTTTTTCCCATTTATAATTATCTTTCTTGTAAATAGTCCTTAAAGAGATACCATGTCTTGCTTTTTGAAAAACATGGTTTGTGCATAAATGACTCTCTACATGTTTAAACATCTATGTTCACCTTGAGTGGAAATAAATGACTAATTTATCATGGTAAAATACTATTTAAAATGTTTTAACATGATTTTTTTGAGATATGTGATCAAATTATACTCTCAAATAGTATTGAAGTGTGTCATAGCCACCCATAGGTTTACAGACCTATAGGTGGACATCTATAGAACCCAAGTTCTATGAGGAGGTTTTTTAAGTAGTGAATAAGTTATAAAGACTCATAAAAAAAATATTTTACCCTTTAAAAACTCCATTTTACCATAAAATAAACATGAACCTTATGCTAAGCTACATTCCATACATAAAACTTATGTAAGTTGACTATGTATAGAATTTGTACATATGAATGAATAAGTGGAAGATGATGTATGATTAATAATGAGTTGAAATTATTTTATGAAAAATTTAAAATTAAAGATTCAAAAAGTTGATTCTTTAACAACCTATGCAGGCAAAATAGAGACCTACAGGCTTAAACCTATAAGTTCTCTTTTGGACTGAAAGATAATTTATCTCCTAGAAAAAAATCCAAAATAGTAAACCTAACTTCAATATAATAATAATATATGACAAAATCCATTGGAAACACCTAAACCTTCTTCAAGTTAGGAGATGATTAGTGTGGTTGAGTCCATAAGCTTAAACACTTAGGCATAAGTCTGAATTTGAAGACAAAGATAGAGGTTGTGAAATGCCATAAAAAGATCATGAAATATAAAAATATAGTGAAAAAAAATCCTATGAATTTTAATTTCTCAAATCACCATGACAAACTTTATAATATTAACTTTTAAGCTTCATGCACAAACTCTTCTCTAAAAAGCCACCTATAGCCATTTTGAGAAGGTAGCCTTGAATACTACAGGTTGTGAAGTGATAGTGACTTTAGAGTGCATTTTTAAATGGTTATAGATTATAAAAAATACAATAATTCATTAATATATCAAATTTTTGAAATTAAAGTCCTACAAACAAAGAACGAACTCAAACTACCCTAAAAGTCACCTACAGGCCTGTTAGAGGGATCAGTCTAGCTTCAAATTGAAGAAATAAGGTAGAGGTGTACAAAAAGAACTTGGATTAAAATTAGGATTATAAAAAAAAGTTAAAGATTAATTTATAGGATCATTTTTATGAATGTGAGGTTCTAAAATAAATAATACAGTCAAACTTCTCTATAGACACCTACAGGCTACAATCAAGAATAAGTTAATCCAAGCCTAAGTAAAGAGAAAAATGTATCTGAAAAGCTTGAGATATATCTCAAGTGAACATAAATTTATGAGGTAATATTAATATAAAATGATATATGATTAAATTACAATTAAAAGTGATCAAAATAGAGTTCAAAACCTTGCATAAATAGTCAATAAGACCATCTACAAGTATACCTACTTTTATGAGAGTTTTTGCTTGATTAAATAAGGGTAAAGTTCTTTGAAAAGGTATAAGGGAATGAGGAATATTTGAAGATGGTTATTGATGATATATTACCTCATTTAAACCCTAAAAAATAATAACAAGGGTGAACAAGGTCAAAACCCTATCTAGGTCTAATGAGCTTAAGACCACACATAGGCTCATAGGTATAGTCATGAGACAAGTGGCTTGTTAAGAATAAATTGAAGGATTAAGGGAATTTTAATGTATATAATGAAAGTGAATAAATTTTATAATCATAAAAAATAATTTAAATGAAAATAAAAGTGCCAATTTTGGCCTTAAGACCACCTCAAGCTCTCTTCATGTAGGACTGTCATCCAAAAGGTAGTTTTCTCTCACCTATTGTAACTTGAACCTAGTGCATAAAGCCTAATGGATTTTATAGGAGGTTTTTGGAAATATTATAATTGATTTCAAATGTCTAGCATTGTTGGTGACAAATGACCCATATCATTTATTTTCTAAATGTGTTTTTAATGTTCATATTTTAGCTAAATGTGTTGATTTTTATTTAATATTGACGAATATATTTTTGGTTGCATAAAGTCAAAAGAGGGCCCATAAGGAAGTCAAAGAGTCATGAGGAAAATAAAAAAGAGGTAAATTATTAATTTTCCCATGAATTTTCATCTTGAGGAATTCAAAGAGTCACCAAGTGAAGACAAAAGAGGAACGGTGCATTTCTCCATGAAGAGTCGCCTTAAATAATTCAAAAGGTCACCAAGATAAAGACAAAAGGAGAAAGGATGCATTTTATCATGAAGTTTCACCATGTGAATTTTCAAATTCAATTATTTGAAGGGTCATGAAAATTTGGCACCATTTTCCATGAGGAGTGAAGGGTCAGAAAAGGTGAATGCCAAAGGTCTTTTGGAAAGCTATAAATAAAGGTATGAGAAGCCATTTGTAATATGCAAGAGAGTGCATGGTTTATAATTGTTTTATATAAGAAAAGAGGAGAGAATAGAAATATATATTTTATATTTATATCATTTTTTGAGAAATCAACTTTGAGAGATAGTTGTGTTTTATACACAAGAGGGGTTGGTGCTCTTGTGGGTTGGTGCTCACAAATAGTTGATGTGCTAGTGCTCAGCAAAGGGGTTGGTACTCCTAAAATTTGGTGATTGAAAAAAATTTAATTTGATTTGGTGCTCATTCACATAATTAATATTATTCTTCATTTTTTTCCCACATTGGATTTCTACATAAAAATATGGTGTCTCTCTCGCTCTTGTGTGGTGCATGTTAGTGTTTTAGTTTTATTGTATATCTTGAATGTATGGTTAAGTGGAGTTTTATTAAGTAAAATTTTTATAAGATATATGATATACTGATTCACCCATTCTCTTAGTATATCCCATGCTTAATATAGGTATCAAGGTCTCCATAATTAATTATTATGGCATCATTTTTTTTATTAAGTGTTTGACTTGCATGAACAAAGGCTAAGAGCTTAGATCCCTCTCTAATGGCTTGCTTACAACATGAGAATTAAATTATCACACTCAAAAAATTTGTGAGGTTTTACATGGGACCCAATGGTATTTTGAGGTGATGTATGGGTCCCTTAAATACAATCTTGTGGCATTAAGGGAGAGAAAGAGGCTATGTTACTTATGAACAATCTTTAAGAACTAAAACCACTTTAAACCCTCCTAAAACCCTAATACTAACCAATAAAGAGAAATGTAATTATAGAGCACATGTAAAGACCTAGTTTTATTTTAAATCTCATGTATTTTGTTGAGGAAGTATATTCTTAGTGAGTAATTTTTATATACTTTTAGTTATATGGACTATAATAAATACACTACTTTGCATGCTTTTTGGTATTTTTCAAGGGTTTTGAGAAAATGAGAAATTTATAACCATTTAAGTTGGTCACATGATGTTTATTCCATAATTTTAATCCAAAATTTATGAAAAGTAGATCCTATAAGTGATCAAATAAATCTCATTTTCCAAGGTAGTCCTACACAGGCCTAAAATGAGATTAGGTGGCAAGGCCAATTCATGTTTTTCATACTTCTATAAGGTATTAGGGCCTCAAATTTGACATGGAGTTTTTTGATAATCCATGTAAATTGAATCACATGATTTTTTGTTATTTCACACATGTGGGAGAGGTCTAGATCAAAAAAATATGGTTATAGGCAAGGAGGCCTAATTGAGGAGAGAGAAAGGTAGAAAAAGGGACTTCCACTTAGAATATAAACATGAAATTAAACATTAATATATAATAGTATACTAGGTCCTCAAATATGTTATTATTTTATTAAAATAATCCATAAATTCTTATAAAAAATGAGGTTTATAGGTTTTTAAGGCTACAAAGATATTAAGCCTAGTGAGAGCTTGAGGAGAAAAATGGAGTCTTGAGAGTTTTTATAGGAATCAAAATGGATTGATTCAAGGTTCATAATATATTTTAAGGACATCCATGGAGATATAGTTACTTGGAGATTATGAACTCGATTTTTGAGCCATTTGGACCAAGCTAGGCATGGGAAATGAGGAGTTTCAAGACACTTAGGCATATGAATGATTAAATGTCAGACCAAAGGAGTTTATAATTATAGGTAAGGTTAAAAATAAGATTTTATTAAGTAATTAATGTCAAATTTATGATTTATATGTGTATTTTTAACTCTTATTATTCATGGAAGGGAAGTTTTCAAGAAAATGATTAAGGTGTCATGCTAAGTTCTAAATCCTATGCCACTTGGAGGATTGGAGCATCTTCAGAAGTGAGACACATGTAATTGGAATATTTTTATACTATTAATAACTCCTTATTTTTAAATCCCACATTAACACGTTTCAAACTTTTTCTACACTCTTTCTCTCTCTTCATGATTATCTATATAAGTAACCACTTTTGGCCTTTTAAGATAGCCACATTTGGTATGGATAAGCCATAATAAAATGAAAAATGATTTTGACCTGGAATAAAAGGTTAAAAAATAGTTTTTACTTCTCAAATTCTTGCTTAAGTGTGTGAATTAGTTCATTTTGAATAGCAAGTGAAGGTCATCCCTCTTTGTGTTCATCTCACTCTTTCATGATTGGTGTAAGTAATCTAGCTTCTAAAAGGTCATATGAAGTGTAAATGGTTGTTTTTTACATCTATTTAATTATAAATAAGGATATTATTGTTTATTATAATACTTAATAATCATATACATTGGTAAACACATTATATTCAACCTTCATATTGAAACACTTTTGTTAGGAGAACCTTGGGTGTTAAGATCAGTTTTGTGAATTATCTTTCATAGTGAAATTTTAGGTAGGTTTGTGGGATACATCTTGGTGCATCACCTTTTTTAATTTAGTTTTAATCTCTTTCTAAACTTTTCCTTCAAATAAATTAAATTAGTGGTTAGTTGTAGGTGTAGTGTAAGGGAGTCAGCCCTTCAATCTATAGACTCATCTCTCCCATAGTTCACCCACAAATTGAGAGATGTTTCCATGTTACATAAAATTTAAGGAGGATGGAGTAGACATCCTTAGGGTTGAAATTTTGATTTATAATATTTATATTATACCCAATGGGACCCAAATAAAGAGTTTGTCTAAGATAGATGTTGGTCTTAGCACTATTGCAGTAGTAGAGTCCTTCATGCAGCATTTGGTAACTCCAAAAGGTTTTAAACTCCTAGTTATTAACTAGTGAACCAACTTTCATGCCAAAGGTGACTAAAAGATCAAAATTTAAAGGTATTCAATTTTAATTTATTTCATTACCTTTGTATTCATATAAAATAAAGAGATTTCTTCATACTCTCCCATACACCAAGTCACCTAGAAAGAAGATCTTTATTCTAGATTATCCAAGTTCTCCTAAGGTTATGTTGAACATTTTACCTCAAGACAAAATGGGTCAATCCATTATAATTATAATATTGTATATGGGATTTTTATAATTTCATAAGTATGTTGTAGTTCATTTGATAACATTGCATATGACATTCTAGCTTTGATGATAGTCTAGATTAGTCATTGTGTCATTTGATGTCTTAGGGGTCATTTTAGGGTCATATATGCAAGTGGTAGGTTTTTAAGGATCCAAACAAGTCTTCATGGTGATCAATATAGTCAATATCATGGAAATGGTATATAAAGGCCTCAAAGAGTTCATTTGGAGCTACAAAATTCTAAGAATAAGCTTTGTGAAGCTAGGCCATCATCAAGACATCATGAAAAAACATGAATGGACCAACTCACTTATTTAATTTTTAAATTCACTCATAAATAATCATGTTTATACCACCCATGATCAATTTCCTTAGTGATAATATCACTCTCTATAATTTTCATATCTCGATAAGTCTTTTGTCTCAAGATATAAGCCCTCAAAGTTTAGCTTGTTGAGTTTAAAGGGTCTAGCCATCCTAGACATCATCCAAAACTCAATGGACCATCTCACTTGTACATTTGGTAAATACACCTAAAAAAATTATATGATTCAAATGACTAAATTTCCATGGATCTCTTCATGCCTAGATCATATCCTAAAAGTTTCATGTCTGCACAAGCTTTCTAGCTCAAGTTATGGAGTTTCAAAGTTGAACCTACAACATAAGATGTTTGCATGAGTGTCAAGTTTTAGATTCAAAAAATTATCATTTGGGTTCAAAATTCCTTAAAAGGTTTAAATTTTATCAATATCTAATTGTCTATGTGAGTTCATAAATTGACACATGAGATATAACATATGTGTTGGGGTCAAAATAGTTAAAAGGTCCCTGGGTTAAAACCCTTAAAAAGTTATGAGTTGGATAAGATCTTATGGTGTAGGTTCATTAAGTAGAGATTTGATGGTGCAAATTCACTAATAAGAAGGGGGATCTAAGCTAGATCAATGATCAACATTCATTTGTACTAATGATTAAATGGTGTATAATCACTAACAGGAAAGTGGGCCCAATGAGATTTATAGCTCATGTATCTACGTACATCATGATCTAATAGAGCACAATCAAATCAAAATGTCAAATGATATTTATGTTATGAGATCCAAGTCTAGCATTCACTCATACAATTTGATCTTATGGTGTGTAAAAAGTTAAAAAGTTCAAGATCTGATACGATTATTTATGAGACCAATGGGAATAAATACATGTTGGAGCATTTTGATTGGCCTAAGCAATTTTTGATGGAAAAATTCAAACCAAAGGAGAATTTTTCAACCAAGGCAAACAAGCTCTTGTAGGGTTCATCCCATTTTCATTGGATCTTAGATAAATTCCATTAAATAGACACATTGATGCAATCAGGTTAAGTGACATAAAGGGACATCATTAAAGCTTAATATGACCTCTAGTTTGATATTTTATAGTTATTAAGGTTCATTCTATGATTGCATTCACTATTATTAAAGGTATTTGTGTACATGGTTAATCCTTAGTTCCTAAAATGACAATGAGATCAAGAAAGGGGGCTATATAGTCAATAGGTCCACATCTATATAATGAATATAGGAAAACTAATAGTCTAAGATTGGTTTTCTATCCATAGTGGACCTATGAACATGGAGACAAGTTTTATCATGATCAAATTTGAACAAGATCTAATATTTCAAAGGATTTTATGAATTTATACATGTAGCCCCTAATGGTTTCATATCCAAGACCAACTACATGAAAAAGACCCTTCTCTCCACTTTTGCATGCCATGACAAATTAGTTAGAAGTAGTTAACACTAAGAGAAAGCTCTAAAAAATTGATTTGATAGTCATAAATGCATTTATTATAGGGCCCAACTTATAATAACTTGATCCCACCATTTCAACCATCAGGGAGCATCAATGAGGGAATAATGTAATTATGTAACCACTTGAAGTGATCTGGATCAATCAAAAGGTCTGAATGAGCATAATTTGTAGAAGTGGTTGTAACTATGGTTTAAATGGAGTTGATCTCATTGATTCCTATTTTAGTGCCAAAATATCTCTCTCTAAATTCCCTTTCTTCTATAAATATATCCTTTGATCTAATGTTAAGCATCCCTCAGGTTGGTATGACTAAACTCTACCAAAAATTAGATTCTACACCTCTTAGAGTAATGAATGGAGCAATTTTTAGTTGTCTACTAACCTTGATTAGTGTTTTGTATTTGTTTTATATGCAAAAGTGGTTTTCATCCTCCTTTTGTAGGTCTAATTTAAACTTAAGTGCTAATAAACTTCTTTTATAGGTCATCTAGTATGTTTTAAGTTTGATGTCTCAAGTACAAAGTGGATAGTTAACTATAAGTTCTTTCAATCAAGCCTTACCCTCATTTCCCTCTAGCCTAAGTCCATCAAATTTACCTCTAGGTGAAACATTATTACTTGGAAACCATTTTAAACACTGTATTAGTCCTATTTATAGTCTATTAGTATGCTAATGAGTTCAATCTTGAGAGTGGATCTTTGAACATTTAGTGCATCACCTCCTTTAGAGTAGGTTCAATTCATACATTCTCTAAATCTTTTCCCCATAAGTAATTATTTGTCTTAGGTAAGAGCATTTCAAGATAAATTCAAGGATCTAGCCCTGAAATCTAGAGGCTCATTTCCAACATAGGTACACCCACATACCTAGAAATGTTCCCATGTTGCCCAAATCTAGAAGAAGCTTGAACAACTTCTTATATGGTATAATATTTAGTGACAACAATTTTGGCATGACTGGTGCAACCCCATTATATTCAAGACAAGTTTTCAAGGTGAATGCTAGTCTTGACATCATCAGCTACAAATTGGTGTGCTACTTAGCATTTGGTGACTCCTTCAAGGTAAATCTAGTTCAACGCCATTATCTTATTATAAACTTGAATTTATAATTCATGGTCCTCACTAGGTCATCCTCTACTTGAACATTCAATCCAATTAACCCACCCACTTAGCCTATAATTCCTCTTGAAGTTTAGTATCCATAGCCTAATATGCCCTTTGAGGAACTAGCAGATTTTTCTATAGAGGAAGAGGGTGAATAAGTTAAAGAAATTGAATATATTGAATATCTTGAAGAAGACATGGCTAGACCTCATGTTTTCCCTACCATCAATACTAAAAATCTAATTAAACTTCAAGTATATGATGTCATTCCTCCTAACACCACTAAAGGTGTGCCCACATTCAATGGTGAGAGTCATATCACACCTAGTGAGCACATTAGAGATGTTTTCAACTTTTGTAGTTTCCATAGTATTGTTTGAGAGAACATTTCCATTAGGATCCTTGTTAAATCCCTTAAAGGGAAGGATATTGATTGGTATAAGACTCTATAAGGTGGATGCATCACAACATGGGATGAGTTTGGAGTGTTGTTAACTTCTATATTTGGAAAATAAAGTGACCATGCCTCTCTCATACATCATCTCAATGTGATAAAAAGGGGATCCAAAGAAAGATTAATTAAATTCATTAAATTCATGCATTGTTTCTTTGGAAAAGGAAAAGAGTAAGGATCTAGGAGATGGTATTATCATGCCCATACGAACATCTAGTCCTCATAAAAGGGAATAAGAAATAGATGCAAGGGTGATAGTTCCAAAAACTTCTACATTTCCATCAAGCCAAAATATGATAAGGTCTACTCTTATTCCTCAAGTTCCAAGTAATTCTCTACCTATAAGATCCTAAAATAAAGTAGGTATGGATTATTTAAACATTGTAGATTATTTTAAGAACACTAAAATATCCATTTTTCTTTGGTATGTTCTTCATATGCCTAGTCAAAAAAACTCCTATAAAAATAATTATCTACTATCCCTACTAATGCCTCACCCTCAAATCAAATTCATGGCCATTTTGCTATTGAAAATGCTGCTATTACCATTATTGAACCATCTACTAGGTTTGAGAAACCTCCACCATTTTTCCTCACCCTCGTTATAGGTGATAAGTTGGTACATAATTACATAATCAATAGTGGATTTTTTACTTCTATCATGCCCAAAGTTGTAACTAACAAGTCAAGATTGAAATATGAGCCATATAGAAAAGAGGTCCTTCAATTAGATGGAACACCTACAAAGATAATAATACTAATAAAAGTCTTAAAGGTTTTTTGACATGATTGCCCTAGTTTTCCTATCTTACAAGACACAATTTTGGTTGATCTCCTAGCCCACTTTGCAATCTACCTATCAAGGGACTTCACAACCAAGATAGGTGGCTATCTCTTAGTTGACTAGTCTTTCTTGGCCTTTAGAACAAGGTATGGTTCCAATGTGATGATTGGGACACAACCTATTACAAGGTTTCATATATAACCCTCGGAATCTAAATAAGTTCTAATTTGAATTATGGTGTTCATGAAGGAAAGGATTCTATTGTAGATGATGTCACTTCTTCCAAGCTTGAGGGTATTTCATATTTATTTCTTGATGAATATGTCATTAATAATTATGAGCATGATCCCTATGATTTTGTGGATGAAATTAATTTATGTGTATTGTATACATGAAAAAGGAATACCAACACCTCTATTTGCCAAAGAAGAGGGTGAAGATGATGAGTTGTGGAAGATGTTTTTTGATGGTTCAAGAAATAAAGTTGGTATAAGAGTTGGTGTTATGTTGGTCTCCCCATCTAAACAATAGTATTACTTTTCACAAAAAATCCATTTCAATTTTACTTGTAATGTGGCTAAGTATGAAGGTTTAATTTATGGCCTTCAATGGATACGGAGGAAAGGAATCAAGAACTTGCAAGTATATGGAGATAGTGAATTAGTTGCACATTAGGGGAATAATGTGGTTACAATAAAAAACCCTTTTCTTAAGTCATACAAGCATAGGGTATGGTATTTACTTGAATACTTTTATGCATTCAATATTCAATCAGTCCCAAGGGAGTAGAATACTCATGTTGATAGGCTAGTTGCCATAGGAGCTCAATTTGATACTCCAACTACCACAAAAGAGGAAGGAAAATAGTCTCATATTAAGATCATTATCAGACCTTGTGTACTTGATAATTAAGTGTCTTGGAAATTATTTGATAGTGATAAACACATTACATGCTTCTTGTAAAATGAGACAAAGTTTTCTTTAAGGAATCAAAATAGGCTCCAAGAATAATTGAGTGATCAGATTGTGAAATTAAGAACCACTAAAATACCTAAGGGTTTGGTGACCTTAGAAATTATCTTTAATGAGAATGATAAAAATAAGGAGAAAGTGAATATTTATATAAAAGAAGAGAATTATGAAAGAGTCTTGATCTTCAAGGATAAACTCATCAAACTAGGCAAGGTATGTTCTAAATTAGATAAGCAAGCATTCATTATGTTGTGTAGAGAATTTCATGATATCTTTGTCTATGAATATAAGGACCTCAAAGGATTTGATCCTAGCCTATCACACCATACCATTGATTTGGAACTTGGAGTTAAACTGGTTAGACAAAAATAAAGACCCATCAACCCCAAGGTTGAGTAACTCATGAGGTTAGAGCTTACCAAACTCCTTAAATTTAAAATAATATTTCCCATCAAGAAGTCAACATGGGTATCTAACCTTGTGATTTTTAGAAATAAAAATGGGGAGATAATACTTTGTGTAGACTTTAGAGATCTTAATAGAGTGTCACTCAAATATCACTATCCTCTACCCTCAATGGAGTAGGTTTTACAAAAGGTTTCAGGTTCTTGATGTTTCTCTCTTCTAAATGGATATTTAGGCTATAATTAGATTTTAGTTAGTGAGGATGATCAGTTTAAGATAGCCTTCACTACTAAATTGGGGAATTTTTCTTATAAGAAGATTCCCTTTGGTTTGGCCAATTTCAGTGCCACATTTCAAAGAGCAATAGACATGGCCTTCAAAGGTTTAATCAATGAGATGCTATAGGTTTATCTAGATGATATAACAATGTTTTCTAAAGATGCTAATGAACACATGCAACACTTGAGGAAAGTGTTTGAGATGTAGGTAGTATGGAATATCTCTTAATCCAAAAAAGTACATCTTTATTGTTCATGAAGGTAAGCTCTTAGGACATATTGTTTTGAAGGATAGTTTGAATATTGATCTTAAGAGGATAGAAGCTATTCTAGGCATATTATTGTCCTTGAATAAGAAAGGTCTTCAAAATTTCTTAGGCAAGATAAATTTTGTAAGGAGGTTCATATTTAGTTTTGCATATCTATTGAAACCTATCATAGTTATGCTTAGGAATAACCAAATATTTTCCTAGAAAAAAAAGGGTAAGAATAGTTTTGAAGCCATAAATAAAGCAATTGAAAAAGCTCCTACTCTTGTGAATCCTAATTTTACTAAAGACTTCATGTTTTATTCATTTTCTAGCCTTGATACTATATCAACCATGCTAATTCAAAATAATGATGAGGTGTGGAGTAGTCAATCACATTCTTTAGTCAAGGTTTAGAAGATTATGAAGTCAAGTACACCTTTGTAGAGAAATAAGTCCTTACTATTGAATGGGACTAAATAAATTTAAACATATGGTTTCAAATAATAAGATTCATGTTATGGCCTCTCATCCTAGTTACAAAGAGTTTCTCTTGAGAAAAGATCTTAGTGAAAAGAGGGTGAGGTGGATAATTAAAGTAATGAGATATGATATTGATATCAAGGTGACAAAATTGATAAGGGGTAAATGCCTTTGTGAACATCCAACTTGAGATCTTCATGAATCAAAATAAGAGGCTCTAGTCAGTCATGATTGTTCCCAATCAACTGGCTCATTACCTCCACAAATTTGGACACAAAATGTGATAAAATTTCTTCAAAATGGTGAGTATCCTAATGGTATTAATAGATCACAAAGGAGATATTTTGGATTACAATCTATTCCCTTTTATCTTGTGGATGGTGTGATTTTTAGGAGGGACATCAATGGTGTGCTATTGAGATGCATTGATAATTATTAGTTTGGAGAGTTACTTGAGAAGTTTCATGGTGGGACAACAAGAGGTCATTTATCTCTAAGAATCATAGCTGCCAAGATCATGATGGCAAGTATTACTAGCCTAGCATCTTCAAAGATTACCTTGCTTGGGTGATAAGGTATGGAAAATATGCTTTCATTGTAAGAAAACAAAAGCTTTTAGCTCTTATTTTGAATACTAAGTAAAATAGACCAACCTTTCATGCAATTGGGTCTTGATTTTATTGGTATGATAAACCCCCCATCAAGTGTTGGTCATAAATGGATACTCACAGCAACTGAGTATTTTAATATATGGTTAGAGGTAGTAGTATTGAAGGAAGCTAATGAGAATTATATCTTGGAGTTATATGAGAGTATCATAATAAGGTTTGGCACTCCTACTATTATTTTAAATAATGCTCTTGATTTTATGGGTGTTAAGATAGCTGATTAGGAAAATATTAATGGCATATTCTTGAGCACTTCATCTAACTATTACCCTCAAGGTAAAGGTTGGATAAATATACTAACAAGAATCTAATCAAAATCATCAAGAGAACCTTGGAACATAACTAAATATATTGTCACACCAAATTGAAGATAGCCTTATGGGCTGATAAGATAACTCCTAAGAGGTCAATAGGGAATTTTCCTTTTGTACTTGTCTATGGGAGGGAAGCTAGGTTATTTATCTCTCAAATGTTGCCTGCCTTAGAGATAGCACATCAATTAGAGTTGATTGAGAACACTCCAATGGAGGTGATATTGATAAAATTAATGGAGTTGAAAGAGACTAGAGAGAAAGCTCATCAAGCTATGGAGCATCACCAAATACTAATGAAGAGGTGTTTTGATAAGAAGGCAACTCCAAGATCATTTCAAGAAGGTGATATAGTATTGAAATAGGATGAAGATATAGAAAAACTAAGGATATATGAAAAATTTGATACCCTATGGAGTAGACCATATGTCATCATCAAGTGTAATCAAAACAACTCTTTTAGTTAGCAAGGATGAATGGAGAAAAGTTTCCTATTCCTGTGAATGGGATACATTTGAAACCCTATTATTGAGAACTGAGGGTCAGCTTTGTAAATATTATATTAGGTGTGTGTTTCTTTTCTAGTTGTGTTATGTTCCATAATTGCTCATGAATCACATGTGT
Source organism: Torreya grandis (assembly GCA_037957365.1). Classification (NCBI taxonomy): domain Eukaryota; kingdom Viridiplantae; phylum Streptophyta; class Pinopsida; order Cupressales; family Taxaceae; genus Torreya; species Torreya grandis. Next base: position 1,218,505 of record JARHVA010001870.1, read on the forward strand.
GTTTCTTGATTTGTGTTTTATTCCTATTGTTTTCTATTGTTTGAGATGTTATCTAGGTAATTTTTATGTCAAACCTATTGTACATGTGACTCCATAACCCAATGGGTAGGATTAGGAAAGTGGTCATGGCATAGAAATCATGTGACCCTTGGGAAATCACCAAAGGTGTTGACTATTTTACATCAAGCCAAAATGGGTCAACCCCCTATAGTCATAATATTTTATAATGGCTTTTTATAATTTCATAGGGTATGTTGTAGTTCATTTGATGACATTTCATATGATATTCAAACTCTGATCATATTATAGATTAGTCCTTGTGTCATTTGATGTCTTAAGGGTCATTTTAGGGTCATATATGCAAATGGTAGGTTGTTAAGGATCCAAATAGGTATTCATGGTTATCAATATAGTCAAAATCATGGAAAGGGTTTGCACATGCCTCAAGGAGTTCATTCAGAGCTGTAAAAGTACAAGAATAGGCTTTATGAATATAGACCATCATCAAGACATCATGAAGAATCATGAATGGACCAACTCACTTGTGTAATTTGTAAATTCACTTAGAAAGCCTTACATGACCATCAAACCATGCATGATCAATGTCCTTAGTGTCAAGACCACTCTCTACAAGTTTCATATGTCGATGAATCTTCTATCTTGATATCTAAGCCCTCAAAGTTTAGCTTTCTGAGTCTAAAGTGAAAGGCCATCTTATACATCATCTAAAAATGAATGAACCAGCTCACTTGTACATTTGGTAAATGCACCTTAGAAATACATGTGAGATAAAGGAATATAACACCATAAATATATTTGTGCCTAGATCATATCCTAAAAGTTCCATGTCTATGTGAGCTTTCTAGCTCAAGTTATGGAGTTTTAAATTTGGACTTTTAGCATAAGATGTCCATGCGAGTGTCAAGTTTGAACTTCACAAAATGACCATTTGGGTTCAAAATTCCTTAAAAGGTTTAAATTTGATCAAGATTTGATGGTCCACATGATCTCACATACTGACACATGAGATCTAATGGTGCACACTAGGGTCAAACTAGTCAAAAGGTCCCTGGGTTAGAGCCCTTAAAAATCTATGAGTTAGATAAGATCCTACAGTGTGGGTTCACCAAGCAAAGATCTAATGGTATGCATTCACTAATATAAAGGTGGGTTTGAGCTAGATCAATGATCAATTTTCATTTATACTGATGATCTAATAGTTTTTAATTATTTAAGGAAAAGTGGGTCTAATGAGATCTATGACTTGCATTACTTCATACATCTTGATCCAATGGAGTGTGAGCAAGTCAACATGTCAGGATATTCATGGTAGGATATTAAAGGCTAGAATTCACTCATAAAATTTTATCCTATGGTGTGTATAAAGTCAAAAAGGCCAAGATCTGATAGTGAGTATTTGTGAGGCTAATGGGAATAAAGATAGGTTGGAGAATTTTGATTGGCCTAAGCAATTTTTGATGGATAAAGTTGAACTAAAGGAGCATTTTTCAACCAAGTCAAGCAAGGTCTTGTAAGGGCCATCCTATCATGATTGGAGCTCAACTAAAAACCATTAAAGGAACACATTGATGTATTTAGGTTAAGGGACATAAAGGGATGCCACTAATGTTTAATATGGACCTCTAGTTTGACATTTTATAGTTTTTAGGGTTTGTTCTATGACTATGTTCAATATTCTTAAAGGGATCTATATACATGGTGAATCCTCAATTCTTGTAACGACATAATGGGTTTTTTTAGACCTATTCAGATTAAGAAAGGGAGATATATAGTATATAGGTTGCCATCTATATAATGACTATAGGAAAACCAATACTCTAATATTAGTTTTCCATCTACAGTAGACCTATGAACACGGGGATAAGTTTGAACATGATCCAATTTGAACAAGAGATAGAATTTTAAAGGTTGCCATAAAGGCTTACACGTAGACCTCGATGGTTTCATCTCTAGGACCAACTACATGAAAAGGACCCTTCTCTCCACTTTTTCATGTCATGACAAACCAATTAGAAATAGTTATCACCAGGATAAAGCTCTAACAGATTGATCTGATGGTCATAATTGCATTGATGTTAGGTCCTAGCTCAGAATAACTTGATCCCACCATTTCAACCATCAAGGAGTATCAATGATTGAATAATTTAATTGTTCAACCACTTAAAGTGACTTGGATCAATCAAAAGGTTTAAATGAGTATAATTTGTAGAAGTAGTTGTAACTACTATTCAAATGGAGTTTAACTCATTGATTCCTCTTTTAGAACCAATATCTCTCTCTCTTTAAAGTCCCTTTTTCTATAAATATATCCTTTGAGATATTATTAAGCTTCCTTTAGGTTGGTATGACTAAAATATGTTATAAATTATATTCTACACCTTTTGGAGTAATGAATAAAGATTTTTGTAGTTGTTTACTAACTTTTGCTTAGTTTTTTGTATTTGTTTAATATGCAAAAGTGGTTGTCATCCTCCTTTTGTAGGTCCAATTTCAACCTAAGTGTTAATAAACTTCTCTTTTAGGTCATGTCTTAAGTTTGATGTCTTAGGGACAAAGTGGATAGTTTATTGTAAGTGATTTCAATCAAGCCTTACCCTCATTACCCTCTAGCATAAGTCCATAAAATTAACCTCTAGGTTAAAGATTATTTCTTGGAAACCATTATAGACACTGCATTAATCCTATTCGTAGTCTATTAGTGTGTTAATGAGTTCAATCTTGAGAGTAGATCTTTGAATAGTTAGTGCATCACCTCTTTTATATTAGGTTCAATTCATGCATTCTCTAACTCTTTTCCCCATAATTAATCAATTAGCATAGATAATATCATTTCAAGATACATTTAGGGATCTATCCCTTAAATCTAGAGGTTCATTTCCAACATAGGTACACCCACATCCCAAGAAATGTTCCCATGTTGCCCAAATCTAGAATAAATTTGAACAAATTCTAGGGTGAAATATTTGGTGATAATAGGCTGATAACATGGCTATAAATATACCTTTTGTTTCCTTCAATGGTTATTCTATTTTTAATCTTCAACAATATGATTATATACATATGGCTGACCTTATGAGTGTGCCTTATTTCAATGGAGAGACCCCTCTTACTCCAATTGAACACATTAGAGACATGGAAAAGTTCTATAACATCCACAAAATCACACAAGAGAATGTGTAAATTAGGTTGTTAAAAATCAATTTCAAAGGCAAATCTTTGGATTGGTATAGGATCTTAGCTCTTAATTAAATTAACTCATAGGATAACTTAAGAGAGAAGTTGAGCAAGAGATTTGAAGATAAAATTTATCATTTGTCCTTGGCCAAATAATTGACTACCATAAAGATATCCCCCTAATAATTCATGTAATATTTCAATGCTAGGTTCCAAAATACATGGGATAGAATCCCAATTCTTGTAAAACCCATTCCAATTTATGATTTTCTCTATTATCTCAAGGTATTAAATAGTGATATTGTTATTATGATCCAATCCATGGGTGGGATTAATTTATTAAATGCATATTACATTGCTAGACTAGTTGAGAACAAATTGATCCATGATATAAAACTTAATCCAAGATTTCATTCTTTTGTTTTCTAACATTCAACCCCCTACCCCATCTTTTGCCCCAATTCCTACCATAACCGGTCATGAATTGGCTTCCCCTAGTCAATCAAGTAAGACAAATGATGTATAACTTATTACAACTCTTAAAAAAAAATTCATGTCAATGAAAAGGAATAAAAAATAAGTTTCATAGGCCTTACCAAAATGAATATCGGGTTCATCAGCCTTATCAATCAAATAGGCCACCCTTTCAAGGAAATACTCAAGGATTAGGTCTTATCACTAATACTAGACCATATAAGAGTTTCAATTCAAATGGATCCTCTAATTAAATATCATTAATACCCATTCAAAATAATCTAATGAAATATAAATAATGGCCTCCTCAATGGAATCAATCTCTTGAGAAATCTACCAATCAATATGGAACATTAAATCAAACTTGTGTGGCACAAGAAAGAACTTTTCCTTCGATGATGCAAGATGAAGTTTCTAATCAAGTTATGGATATTTTAGAGATAGTTCAATCAAATTCTACACTTTTTAACTTCTAATAAGAGGATTGTTGTGTAGTATACTAGGTGGGAAACTCAAGTAGAGTGGTGGATAGTTTAGTTGTAGCCAACACTAGGTCTAAAAGAAGAGTTGTTGAAGAGATACAAGAGAGTGGAAAAGGTTCAAATGCATTTCCATTCATGAATAAAGGGGTAATAAATCCTAATTTATCTCTCAAGTATAAACAATCTCAAAGAAATTAGAATGACAAAGGCTCTTTTGTACACCAAAATAAGTAATCCCAAGGTGATACTATGAATGCTAAAGGATAACCAAGGATTAATGATTATTTTCTTAACATAATAGATCAAATGAAAAATATTCATGTAAGTATACCTATGTGGGTCACTTTTTCAATATTGAGGCAAAGGGATACATTTCAAGAGGACCTATCTAAGCTGAATCTATCATTAAGAGTAACAAGGGAAGGTATTATTGTATATACAAACACATATAAGATATGTGAGTCATAATAAGGTAAAGTGAGAAAGCCTACTCCATTATATGTTTCAATCATAATTGGTGATTTTTTGGTGCACAATAATATGATAGATAGTGGGGCTAGTAGCTCAGTCATGCCAAAGCAAATTACAGATAAACTAGGCCTCAAGAATGAACCTCATGTTAGAGGTGTGTTATAACTAGATGGATCAACCACTAAGATAGTTGGTGTTTTCAATGGTTTGAATCTAAATCTTCATTATTTTCCTAACTTCTCTATTTCTCAATATGTAGTTGTATTTGATCTACCACCATAATTTTCCCTTTACTTGTTAAGGGACTTCATGAGAAAGATAGGTGGTTACTTATCATCAGATTGGTCCTACATGGCTTTTAAGATAAGATATGGCACCAAAAATACTATAATATCAAAACCTATGTCAAGGTTTCATATTGAGCCATAAAAAACAAATGTAACTAATGTTAATTGTGTCATTATTGATGAAGAAGACTGGCCTAAGGATCAATAACCAATTTTTCCTCTTGAAGACATTTTAGACCTCTTCCTTGATTAATGGGGGGTAGGAAATCATGAGTTTGATCCATATAGAGTGATTTAATAGGATGGTATTAGATTCTATTGTTTACATGAATATATTATATCCATACCTTCTCTTTTTAATTCTAATGATGATGGTGATGGTTTGTGGAAGTTGTTTTTTGTTGGCTCAAGAAGAAAGAATGGATTAGGTGCTAAAATCATGTTTTTTATCTATAAAATTAAAGGTACTACTTATTTATTATATTATATTTTAGTTTTTCTTACAATGTAGCATATGATGAAGCTCTCATTCATGGGATTCAATGGGCAAGGACTATACGAATCAAACAAGTACAAGACATTATAGATAATAAACTCATTGTACACCAAGTAAGAGGTATGAGTTCATCTAAGAACACTTAGTCTTATAATTATAGAGTGTGTTATATTATTTAATAATTTGAATCTTTTGACATAAAATCAGTCCAAGGGAATATAATCAACATGTTAATATCTTGGCATCAATTGGAGCACAATTTGACATTCCCAACAATGTCAAGAATCTAAAATTTTAGTCACACATAATGGTAGTTATAAGGCCTTCCATACTAGATAATGATGTAAATTAGCAGGTACTTTAAAGTGAAAAATAAACAACATGTTTACTACAACATGAGGCTGAGTTATCTTGCAAAAACTAGGCTAATTTGTAGCATCAATATGGGTAATAAATTATACAATTAAGGTCTAACAAGTTTCCTAAAAGATTGGTTACTCTTTAAAATATATTTAATAAAAGTTATCAAATGAGAAGAGATAAATTAATCATCTCTACCAAAGAAATAAAACCATGAGAGGGTGGCTATATTTAAATAAAAATTACTCAATTTTGGGAAGGTATGTACATAAGAAGAAAATGCAGCATTCATTGAACTATGTAGAGAGTTTGCATATATCTTTACTTGGGAGTATAGTGAACTCAAGGGGTTTGATCCCTCATTATATCAATATGAAATATAACTTTATCCCAATTCTAAACATATAATGCAAAGGAAAATACCAATTAATCCTATGATGGAGGTGCTCATGAGAAAATAACTCACCAAGAGTCAAAAATCATCTTTCCTATCAAACATTCTTCATGGGTTACCAATCTTGTTCCTGTGAGAAAGAAAACTGGTGAAATAATGTTATGTGTGGACTTTAGATACTTGAATATATTCTCATTGAAATACCACTATCCTCTACCTTAAATGGAGAAAATAATTCAAGTAGTAGTAGGTTCTCAATGTTTCTCACTCTTAGATGGTTATTCAGGGTATAACCAAGTGTTGGTAAAAGAAAAAGATCAATATAAGACAACCTTCACTACCAAATGAGGGGTAAATTCCTACAAGATAATGACATTTGGGTTGTCTAAAGTATGTGCCACATTCCAAAGATCCATGGATATGTATTTCTAAGGTTTGATCAATGACATGGTATTGATATAGCTTGATGACATAACAGTTTTCTCCAAGAATGATAGTGACCACTTGAAGCATCTAAGACTAATCTCTTAAAGGTGTAGACAATATTTATTTTATCTCAGTCCATATAAGTGTGTCTTTATTATTCATAAAGGTAAGTTACTTGGACACAGTGTTTTTAAAGATGTACTTATTATTGATACTAATAGGGTTAAGGCCATTCTAGCTTTGTCACTACCCAAAATTTATTTAAGAAGGATTTGCAAAATTTATTTAGAAATATTAACTTTTTTATAAGGTTCATACCTATATTTTCCACTCTTTTCAAGCCTATAACAACCATGTTGAATAAAAACCAAGCATTCCAATAGACTAAAGAAGGAAAAACTAGTTTTGAGGCCATCAAGCAAGCTATGGCTCAAGCACCCACACTAATCAGTCCTAATTTATCTAAAGATTTATTATTGTATGATTTTCCTAACATCAACATCATATCCTCTATGTTTATGCAACAAAATCATGAAGGACTTGAACAACCTATAGTATTTTTTAGTCAAGGACTAAAAGACTATGAAGAAATATATACATATGTTGAGAAGTAAGTGTTGGTTGTGATAAGAAGTCTTAATAAATTTATACATATGGTTTAAAATTAAAAAAAATAATGTTATGGTAACCCTTTAAATCATAAGATACTTCTTCTTGAATAAGGACTTGAATGAGAAAAGGGATGGGTGGATAACTAGGGTAATGGAATATGATCTTGAGATCAAGGCCACTAAGCTAGTAAGAGGAAGAGGTCTATGTGAGCACATATAATCAGACCTAAAGGAAGAATGAGAGATGGTTTTTAAATTTAAATAAGGTTATATTACATATAGTATTTCATCTCCTTCAAGTTGGACACAAGAAATGACAAAATTCCTTCAAACAGGTGAGTGTCCTATGGGTTTAGATCAGGCATGGAGATAATTTAGATTCTAATCAATACCTTATGTCCTAGTGGATGGGGTAATTTTAAATAAATATCTAAATTAGATTATACTTATATATATATAAATAAATTATATTGATAAAATCTTAAAACAATTCTATGATGGACTAGTAGGAGGCCAATTTGCACCTAGAACTATAGCTACAAAAATAATGAGGTATGGTTACTATTGGACTTAACTATTCAAGGATGCATATTATTTGGTTATAAAGTGTCAAAGTTGTGTATTATTTTTATGTAAACAAATAATTTTAACCCTTACTCTTCACCCAATTCAAGTTGAACAACCATCCATGCAGTGGGGGCTTGATTTCATTAGAATGATTAATTCTCCATCTAGTACTGGTCACAAATGGATTCCTACAACTATGGAATATTTTAAAATGTGGTTAAAGGTAGTTTCCCTAAATTATGATAATTAAAATTTAGTTCTTGACTTATATGAGAGCATAGTAACAACGTTTTGGGTACCTATAACCATAATTTATGATAATGTCATGGCTTTTAGTGGAGTAAGAACAATGGAATGTGCTCTATAATATGGCATCTACTTGAGTAATTATAATTACTACCCAAAAGGTAATGGGATATCCAATTCCAATAATAATAATTTTATAAAAATTATAAATATAAATATAGAGGACAATAAAAGGATCTGACATACTAAACTAAAGATAGCCCTATGGGCTGATAAAATCACTCCCAAAGTTGCTATTGGTAATTATCCTTATAGACCTATTTCACTTGAGTTACTAACTCTTAAGTTGTAAAATAAGATTAAAATGATGTATAATTATCCTATGGAGATAATATGGGAAGAATTAATGGCCTTAGATGAAGCAAGGAATCACGTTATACACACCATGGAACGTCACCAAGCACAAGTAAAGAGAAAATTTGAAAAGAGAGATATATAAATAACATAATAATAATGGGATCTTATATTTAATTGGGATTATATTAGATCTAATCCTAGTAAGCATACCAAGTTTTATGCATTGTGGATTGGAGCTTATGTCATCATTTCTTGCAAAGAGCACAATGCCTTTCAACTACCAAGACTAAATGGAGAAGAATTGAGTATCCTAATCGATGGGATAAATTTTAATCCATGATATTGAGGTTATTTATAATTTTTTTTACATATTATAGTATGTATTTATTTCCCTAAGTGTGTTACGCATAAGTTTTTTTCTTGTTTCTTTTGTGTTGTCCCTTCTTCCAAGTGTCTTATGACACATGTTTGGTGTGGTGTTTTTCTTAGTTTTTTTATAGTTTTAATTTGTTCTATGGTAAGTGTCAAGTTATATTTCTAGATTTACCCCATTTACCAATGAGAAAAGGTAAGTCCACTGAGCTATCAGTATTTTAGGCATGCTACCCCTGTGAATCACTAATTTGTTAACCAATTTTGACTCCCAAGTCAAAAAGGTCAAACCCTATAGATTGAAACTTTTCATGGGATTATCAAAAAATTTATGTGGTCTTTTCATGGTCTTAAATGGTCCTAAATATATTACATATGATCACATTAGTCATTTCTTAGTTTGGTCTAAGGTTTCATCTCATGTGTACTTGTCTAGTCCTAGGGATCATTTATGAGGTCTTGATGTTTTAAAATATGGTAAAAGGTTCAATATGATTTATATTCATTATAAAAGGTTATTAATGATTCTCTAAGGTTGCAATATCATATATTAACCTATTATTATGTCCTTATGTGCTAAATTGTCATTTTGGTCACCTTTTGGCTTATTTGGAGGAGTTGTATGTACTATATTCAAATTGAAACATTTAAATAACGTTATTTAATGTAAATAATGTCATATAATGTTGAGGAATTATTATATACTAACAAACTTGTAGGTTCAATGGCTAAAATGGGTAAAATGCTAATTTACAAGTACTTTTAGGCACTTATATGACCTTGGAAGATATTTTTTTAGTTGAAAGTGGTTTTAGAGTTTCCCTTGGGATTAATAAGATAATTCTCAGTATTTTTATAAATTTTTAGTTCTTATAGATGCTTCAGACATTCTCTTTCCTCCATCGTTACCTTCACAAGCTCAAAAAGGCAAAATTCAAGTAGATGGTACAACCAAGAGAAAGAGTTGGGAGATGAAATTTTGGAAATTATTAGGGTTAAAAATAATATTTAAATTATTTAAATTTATTTTTATATTAATGATCCCTCATTTATTAACAATCACTAAGAGTGACACTAGATCACTATGCCTTATCCATCCAAGCAGGGTCTAATTTTACTCTTATTTATCCACTTTAGAATTTGATGGAGAAGAATGTTTTTAATGGACTTTTTAAAAATAAAAATATATCCATTACATGGTAGTTTCATCATCTAATTCATATTCATTAAGTGTCTTCAATAAGAGGAAACGTGTCTTAATATATAGGGTGTTTCAATCACTCCTGCTACAAGTTTTGGTTGTTTAAGAAGTCTATCACTTTCAAAGGTTTCCAGTAATCCATTTATAATGAAAAAATCCTCATTATACCATAATCCATGTTTTATCTTTTGATAAGTATCTTTCTGCAAATAGTCCTTCAAGAGATACCCTATCTTGCTCTTTGAAATCATGGTATGTGCATAAATAACTCTCTACAAGTTGGAACATAAATGTTGTCCTTGAGTGGAAATAAATAACTAATATATCATGGGATAATACTATTTAAAATGTTTTGATTTCAATTTTTTGAGATATTTTATCAAATTATACTCTTAAATAGTGTTTAAGTGTGTTATATCCACCCACAGGTCTACAAACTTCTAAGTGGACATCCATGGAACCTATGTCCTATGAGGAGTTTGTTTAAGTAGTGGAAAAGTGATACAAACTCATAAAAAACTATTTGAACATTGATAACTCCATTTTACAATCAAAATAATATGAACCTTGTGCTAATTTCCATTCCATACACAATACTTGTGTAAGCTAACTATGTATATAGTCTATACATATGAATGAACAAGTGGAATATGATTTATGATTAGTCAAAAGGTCTAGGTTTTTTGAAATGTGATAAGGAGTTGAAAGTATTTTATGTAACCTTTAAATTTAAATATTCAACAAGTTTATTTGATAAAATCCTATGTAAGAAAAATAGAGACCTATAGGCCTTAGACCTATAGGTTCTCTTTTTGACTAAAAGATAATTACTCTCCAAAAAAACAAGCCAAAATAGTAAAACTGACTTCAATATAAACATAGGATATGACACAAACCATTGGAAACACATAAATCATCTACAAGTTAGGATATAATTAATGTTACTGATTCTACAAGCCTAAACACTCAAGCACAAGCCTGAATTTGAAGATAAAATAGAGGTTGTGAAATGCCATAAAAATATCATGAACTCTACAAAGATAGTGAACCAAACTCATATTAATTTGACTTTATCAAAGCACCATTATAAATTTTAGAAAATTAAAATTCAATCCTCATGCTCAAACTCTTCTCTAAATATCCACCTACAACCACTTTGAGAAGGTATCCTTTAATACTGTAGGTGGTAAATTCATAGTGACTTAAGAGTGAATTTTTAAATGGTTCTAGATTATAAATAATAAATTTATTGAGATATCAAAGTTTTGAAAGTAAAGTCCTACAAACAAATAATTCACTCAAACTACCCTAAAAGTCACCTACAAGCCCGCTAGAGGGATCACTCTACCTTCAAATTGAAGAAAGAAGGTACAGGTGTATAAAAAGAGATTAAAGCCTAATTAGTATTATAAAAATAATTTGAAGAGTCATTAATAAGATCATTGGTGTGAAGGTGGGGTCACAAACAAAGAATATATTCAAACTTCTCTATAGAGACCTATAGGCTATAGTCAAGAATAAACTAATTTGAAGCCTAAGTAAATAGAAGAATGTATATGAAAAGCTTGTGGTCTGTCTAAAGTGAATAGACATCTATTTATGAGGTCATATTAAGATCAAAGGAAATATGATGAAATTAAAAATGAGAGTGATCAAAACAAATTTTAAATCATTGCATATATAGTCAACAAGACCATCTACTAGTGTGCCTATATTTATGAGAGTTTTTAATTGATTAGAGAAGGTTATAGGTATGTGAAAAGGCCTGAGGGAAAGAGGATTATTTTAGGACCTCATTTAAACCCTCAAGCCTAATAACAAGGGTGATAAAGGTTTAAGAAAATTCTATGCCTAATAAGCTTAATACCACACATAGGCACTATGGAGAAATGTTTTCATATATGTCAAGGTCAAGGTTGATGTCATTGATGTCAAGGTACATCTAGTAAAGATGCATGGTGAAGTGGTATGTGACATGAGAGAATTTAAAGGCAACATAATCTCTTTATATTGAGAGATAATTTTAAGGCAACCTAATGATTCTTCTAAGGAAAATTTCATGATTTAGGTCATCTCGATGACTATCAGTATTGTCACAAAGAGGTTTGATGATTAGGTCAAGATAAGCATGTTTTGAGTACTAGGTGTCTTGAGAAGCCTATTCATAACAAGCATGCAAATTATGAGCATGAATAAGTGTTTAAATATGTATGATAGTGTCTAGATAGCATTAAAGGCATGTGACCAAGGTGGAGAAGCATCAAATAATGTTTTAAGAGTAGTTTCCAAGGTTATCAAGTGTTTAAACCTAGTAAGATACTTAAGAAGGCTTGTGCATAAGATGCCTAGTCTTGTGCATGAAATAGCATGGTGGCATAGTAAGATGGATGAAAAGAAGAATAAGAGGTAGTATAGGGTTATTTGAGTATGCATATGAGTAATTGGATCACTCAGGTATGTTTCAAAGTGAGCCTACAAGGGTAAGACCTATAGGCCTAACATGCAACTAGACTAGTTATAGACCCTGCCTAACCCAATGAGGTACTATGAAGTGTTTTCAAGGCCTATGAAGGATTAAAAGTAATGTTATATCATCTAATAAGTTTCTTAAACATGTGAGTGAGGTGGAGAGTGTATGGACACTATATAGAAGGTCAGTTTCAAAGACTAATGTGACTTGCAGGTCAAAAGCTTAAAGAGTAAAGAGAGAGATGATGGCCTAATGCGGTATCAAGATCAATTTCCAAGGTAATAATGAACATATTATCATTGTAATTGGTGTGATAGGTTTTCCTAGGTGTGTTTAACAATTCTAAGGTCAAAGTCTCTCAAGTACATAGAATGAAGGGTTCTAAACCTGAAAAGGACTTTCATGTGCTCATCGGCACATGTAACCTCAGAATGAGAAATTAATACATTCATGGTATATTGGTAAGGGTAATAGATAAAATTTCCAAGCATTGGTATCTATAATAAGGGGCTAAGATTTATAAATGATTATTAAGACTATAACGTGGTTTAAACCTCTCTAAAACCCTAAATTTGACCTGATATGAAATATATTGATGGAAATGTGTTATAATGGATTGGATGACCTATTTTTATTATTTTAACATGTATTATACTCTCCTAGTTACCTTGAGGTGTCATTCATCTATCATGTGACTAAGTGGACCCTATAAGAAAGTCCTTGTTTCTTAAAAATTTGTTGTAGTAGGTAGAGTTAACTGAGTCAAATTTTCTAAATGGATGAAGGTTAAATATTGATAATTTTATTATTTATACATGTGGTTTTTGAGTATTTTTTATACCTCATATGTGATAAATTGGTCATGAAAGTTGACCTATTGCTAAAAGGCCTAATGGTATAGATAATGAGAAAAACTAGGCAAAAGTGAGAATGATATTAGGGATGTGTCATCATGGATTAAGGATGAATCCAATTACATGGATAGGTTAATTTAATATCTTTGTTTCTATGCAAAATTGCTTTCTACATTCAAAGAAGAAATAAAGAAACTAAGGAAATGGTCAAGGCTAGAAGTACCTGATAAAGTCATGCGCACTGAAATCAGAGATTGAAAGATTCTCCTCTTTTGCTGTGGAGGAATGACACCTGCGAAGAAAAGGCTAAAACACGGAAAAACGTTAGTCAAAGATATGGTGGGCTGTCAGGCGAACGCCTGATCCCAAAAGTACAAAGACTTCCTAGAAGGATATCAACCCACTGATAAAAAAGCAGAATATTGGACGAAAGTAGATAATAATGAAAGATAAAATAATAGAAATAGATGACAGAAAATAAAAGTGCGTACCTGATATGCAGCACTATTCTGCACAGTCGCCGGTGTCAGTCTCTGTGGTGCCGGCGTCGGTTAAGAAAGGTGCCAACGTCGGTTAAGGTGCCGTTGTCGGTCGGGGTAGTGACCGGCGTCGGTAGGGGCAGGTTCTGGACAAGTCTGAACAGGGTCGGGACAGGCTCTGAGAGAGTCGGGACAGGTTCAGGGATGTAAACGAGGGATGCTGGGTCTGAACAGAGTCGGGACAGGGTCTGATAAGGTCAGGGTAGGGTTTTAGATAGAGTCGGGACAGGTTCTGAGAGAGTCAGGACAGGGTATGAGAGAGTCTGGGGGTTTGAAGGAATCGAGATGACAGAACTGATAAAGAATAACCAAGGAAGAAATAAAACAAATGGAATAGATACTTACCTGCCAGAAGACGCGATGAAAGCCATAGTGTCAGTTGTCTATGCAGTGCCAGATTGAGTGCAGATTGGTTGATGCCGGAAGTGGGTTGATGCTGAGAGTGTTGATGTCAAAGTTCACAGGTTGATGTCGGAATTTGCAGGTTGGTTGCTCGGGGTTCGATTGATCAGCATTTCGAATGGTTGGATAGCATTTTGGGGATCTGGTCTCGAATGGTTGGCGGAGGTTGATGAAGGTGGGGGACAGTTCCAGAGACGGTTCGTCAACCATTTTGAGAAACCGAATGATAACTGGTAATGGATAACGGGAAGGTGACCGACGTCGGCAGGATTGCCGACGTCGGCCGATAGGTGACCGACGTCGGTGACATCGGCCGGGTAAAGACCGTCGTCGGCAGATGCATAATGGGGATAGAGTCTAGCTTTAGCTCTGTGCTCATTTTTACATGCTGCCAGGGTCAAGGTTGGTGGAACAAGTGATCGGCAAGGGTTCAATAGGCAAAGAAGAATAAGATGAGGAATGACCAGGGGAGTTGACACGATTTCGGTGCCTACATTTGCCCCTTTTTGTCTTGTTGGTTGTTCTGGACGAACTGCAAGACAAAAATAAGAGTGAGTGCCCCAAGTGAGGGATAAGGTTGATTTCGTCTTGTTGGTTGTTCGAATGAACTGCAAGACAAAAATAGGAAGCGAAATGCCCCGAGTAAGGATAAGGTATTCCCCCTCAAAGCAGGAGTCGAGGGAAGGGAACCGGGAATCGGGTGCTGATTTGACAAGGAGTGGATGAAAAAGGGGTGAGGGTGAACGCTGCAAAAGTCGTGATTGCGCGTATACCACTGCACGAGATGGTCAGGCCAAAGTGTCGCAGGTCAAGGGTCGAGGAGTGCCAAAATTAAAGTAACCGAGCCCCAGCATTTAGTCATCTGCTGATCGGGTCACTCAATCTAAGCTGAAGCTCCAAATGGGTCGTCGCGTTCTAGGTATCCCGGGCTCAGGAAGTGCTCCTAGAAATGCGAAAAAGTCACAAGTAGGGCGGATCAACCGGTGTGCGATCCTATACTTGTGAGGGTCCAAAAAGGTCTGCGCACAATTTTGCTAACCAGTCATGAGGTAGCATACATGCAAAAACAACCAAGGCAACAATGTCTTGGAAGTGGTCGAGGTCGGAGGAGATAGGCATGATCTCCAATGGTTGGTGGTCGATGGATGGATGAATGGACGAAAGGATGCGGCCGAGCTAACCCCAGAAGACCCCATGTCAACTGAGTGCTGCCTACATAGCCCTGGTGATAGGGCCTCAGGCCGATGTAGTTCTCCCTAGAAGGGAGGAAGGGTCAAAGGGATGGAAATGGGTCAAAGGGATGGAAATGGGTCATGGTGAAGGGCAAGGTTATGGTTAAAAGAAGGCAAGAAGGTTTGTCCATCAGAGAGATGAACAAATGAGAATGGTCGAGCTAACCCCAGAAGACGGTCGTGTCATCTGAGTGCTGCCTACATAGCCCCTGTGGAAGGGCCTCAGACCAATGTAGTTTAGACAAAGGGTCCAAGTGGTAGATAGGTGGTTAAAATGGTTGATAGATTGGTCATGGTTATGATGAAATGATGGAAAAAAAAAAAAAGATGTCGCAGCCTTTTCCAAATGGTGTATTCTGCAATATTGATTGATGGGTTTTTCATCCCTAGCAATATTCCATATTCATGATGGATGTATGCTAAAAATGAATTGAGGTCTATTTATGCTTCAGCAAGTATTGGTTTATGCTGAACATAAATTGCGGTAGGTCGATAGTTTCCATGTGTATTGGTGTCCATAGAAACTAGGGTGAATAGGCTAGGTCATGTTGATGGTCTGAAAAGAGAGTTGAGCTAAGTTGATTGACAAGTGATGAGGGTGAATGTGACCAAAGTGCAGAAGAAGTGAAAAGCATATTGCTCTTTCATTGACAAGGACCAAAAAGATAGCATAGATAGGGGTTATGAGAACCAAGAGCCCCATTCATGCGTGACGTCGTTGACCATAGTTATGTTAGAGCGGTAATCGAATCACTTAGACATTAAAGTGAGCTCGAAGTCCCTTGAGCAGGTAATAGGAGGAGGAAAGAGGGTAACCCATTTTAAGAGCAGAGATAACTATGCCCCTTTTTATAGGAGACCCTGAGACAACTATAAGTCAAGTCCATGACTTTTTTTTTTTTTTTTTTTTTGGCGCAGACTGATCAATGCGGGAAGCCTGCATAGAGATGTCATTTGCTTGGTGGTCAGTTTGTGAAGCTGATCAATGCGGGAAGCTTCTAAAATAATGTTGTTTATTGCCAGATTAGTCATAGCCATCCTTCGAGGGAGTGGTCTAGATTTTTGTTTAATATAAAGGCTTTTGAATAGCTGTCCTTCGAGGGAGCAGTCTATTTATTACAGCAATGATAGTACAGTTGTCCTTCGAGGGAGCAGTCTGTTTTTTTGATTTTGATATTGATATAGTGACCATGGATATGTTTTGACATCTTGATTTGTTTTTAATAGAAATGTGAGTCATGGACAAGTTAGAGAAGGTCAAGGGCTCCCTTTTATTAGGACAAAGCATCCATACATCATAAAAGGGTTATAGGAATTGTTAAGAGGAATAGGGTTGAAAGGAAGAAGGATGAAGAGGACGGGGATTGCTTAAGGGACGAGCTCAAGTTAAGTGTCAAGTGGATGAATACTCGACTAGCAGTAGAACGGTCGCAGATGTAACGCATTAAGAGGCTCAGGTTCTGGGCGTCCATCAAGAGAAGACAGACGGTAAGTCCCTGATCCATACTTGTGCGTGATAATAAAAGGTCCGAGCCAATTAGGAGCAAACTTGCCTCGTTTACTTTGCTCCATGTTGGTCACGTGTTGATTCTCTTTGAGGACGAGGTCTCCGATGTTGAAATCTCGTTCTCGCAGATTTTTGTCATAGGTGCGCTTGATGCGATGTTGATAGACATGGAGATGATTAAGGGCAGCAAGACGGTGTTCGTCAAGTAACTCAAGTTGAGCTAAGCGATCTTGATGAAAGTCATCGTTGGAAAAGATATCATGTAGAGAAATGTGGAGAGACGGGATTTGTACTTTGAGAGGTAAGACAGCCTCTGTTCCGTACACGAGAGAAAAAGGGGTAGCACCCGTAGAGGTTCGGATGCTAGTGCAGTAAGCCCACAAAGCGAAGGGAATGTGAATGTACCAATCTTTGCCTATGTCACTGACCACTTTCATGAGAATTTTGGTGAGAATTTTGTTGGAAGCCTCGGCCTGCCCATTTGCTTGTGGGTAGTAAGGCGAAGAGAAACTGAGTTTGATGCCGAAGGAGTCACATAGCTTTTGGACAGTTTTGTTTTTAAAGGACTTGCCGTTATCAGTGATGATTTTATGAGGGACACCGAAACGACAGATGATATGGGTGTTGATGAAGTCGACGATCTTGTCAGCTTTTGTGGAGACGAGAGGAATGGCTTCCACCCACTTGGTGAAATATTCAGTGGCTGTGATGATGGATTGATGACGAAGAGACGAATGAGGGTTAATCTCACCGATGAGATCTAAACCCCACTGAGAAAAAGGCCAGAAATCCTGAGCAACTTGTAAGGCGTGACTGGGGAGATGAAGCAAGTTAGAGTGCTGCTGACACTTGATGCAACGCCGAACATAATTGCTACAGTCTTGATGAAGGGTAGGCCAATAATAGCCCAGACGAAGGATGCGCTTGGCAACTGAATTTCCACTGAAATGTCTGCCACAAATCCCATCGTGGACTTGCTGGATGGCGTGAGATGCTTCAGTGGAGGTGAGACAGCGAAGAAGGAGGCCGTCGAAGCCTCGCTTATAGAGAAGACCCCCTAGCATGGTATAGCGAGCAGTACGCTTGATAAAAGCTCGTCGTGCATTACTAGAGAGGTTGGGAGGAATGATAGAGAGAGATAAGAAGTCCACAATTTGCTTATACCAAGCATCTTGTGGGCTTGGGTCTATAGTGTTGACATGATGAATGTGAGGAGAGATATATGAAGGCAATGGCACACGATGCACCGTGACAAAAAGTCTGGATGCAGATGAGGAAGATGGGATATGTGAAGTGAGAGAAGCCATAGTGTCAGCAAATTTGTTCGTGGATCGAGGAATAGTCTGCAGGAGAAAATGATCGAAAGATGCAAGGAGAATGGCAGCATGATTTTTGTACCTTTGAAAAATTTCATTTTTACAGAGGTATGAACCGTTGACCTGATTGACGACGAGCTGCGAGTCGCCGAAGATGTTGATGGACTTGATGCTGAGAGAGAGGGCGGTCTGAAGTCCCAAAATTAAGGCCTCATATTCGGCCATATTATTGGTACAATCAAAGTCGAGTTTAAAAGACAAAGGCATGGGCTCCCCTTCGAGTGGGATGAGAATGACCCCAGCACCTCCACCTAGTTGACATTTGGATCCATCAAAGAACATAGTCATCTGATAGGTGGTGTCGTCAGAGGAAAGCGCAGCGATAGACTCATCAGGGAATTCACACTGCGAAGGTTGAGTGTCAAGAAGAGGGGCATGTGCTAGTTGATCAGCGATGGTTTGCCCCTTGATAGATTTCTGCTAGATGAATTCGAGATCGAACTCAGCAAGCAGCATGAGCCACCGAGCCATACGTTGATTTTGATATGGCTTGGAGTGCATATATTTGAGAGGATCAATGTGGGTGATGACAAAGGTTTTGTGACTGAGAAGATAGTGGCGAAGCTTAGTAGCAGCAAAGACTAACACCAAACAGAGTTTCTCGATATGGGTATACCGAGTTTCATAGTCGACCAGTGTTCAGCTGATATAATAAACGGCTTGCTCACGGTGATGCTCGTCTCAGTGCACGATCATGGCACCTAACGAATGGTGAGTGGCTGAGATATAAAGGTAGAAGGGTTGGTCGTCTTTAGGTGGAATGAGAACTGGTGGAGAGACCAGATAGCGTTTTAAGGCTTCAAAAGCCTCTTGACAGTCCTTATCCCATGTAAAAATGACGTCCTTCTTAAGGAGATGATGAAAAGGTTGGCAGCGGTCAGAAAGCTGCGAGATGAAGCGACGAATGGACTGGAGCTTGCCTTGCAAACTGCGAAGCTGCTTGAGATTGGTTAGGGGAGGCATTTTGAGAATAGCGTGAATCTTGGCGGGATCTATCTCGATGCCACGGAAGGAAATGATGAAGCCGAGAAGCTTGCCAGAGAGGACCCCAAAGACACATTTCTTAGGGTTAAGACAGACATTGTACTGAAGAAGATGAGAAAAGATGATGTTGAGAATGGTCAGATGGTCACAGCAAAATTTGGATTTGCCGAGCAGGTCATCCACATAGTCCTCCATGATTTTGTGGAGGAGATCATGGAAAATGTAGGTCATGGCACGCTGATAAGTGGCGCCTGCGTTCTTCAAGCCGAAAGGCATGACTCGATAGCAAAAAGTCCCCCATGGGGTGATGAAAGTAGTCTTGTGCTGATCTTCTGGAGCAATCAGGATTTGATTGTATCCTGAAAACCCGTCCATAAGAGATAGCATCTCATGGCCGGCTGTAAGATCAACGATCTGGTCAATGTTAGGAAGAGGAAAGTCGTCTTTAGGACAGGCTAGATTAAGGTCACGATAGTCTGTGCAGATCCGAATCCCCCCAGTTGCCTTGGTGACTGGGACGATGTTAGAGACCCACTGTGGATAATCAATGGGCTGGATGAAGGAGACAGAAAGGAGACGTTGAAGCTCCTCCTTGACAAGGAGGGCAACACGAGGATGCATCTTTCAAAGCTTTTGCCTGACAGGCTTAGCCTCTGGTTTGGTGACAATGTTATGGGTAACGATGGCGGGGTCGATGCCAAGCATATCACTGTAAGTCCAGGCAAAGGCCTTGCTATGGTCGGAGAGGAACTGGGTATAGTCAAGCTGCTCCTGAGTGTCTAAAGATTGGCCGATCTTTAAGACATGAGGAACATCAGAAGAAGGAAGGTTGATGTCAATGGTGGATTCATTTAACATAACCTGGGTCTCAGAAGGGAGGGAGCATTGGATGAAAGAATCATCAGCGCCCATGTAGGAAAGAATGGCGTCATCATTAACGCAGTGAACAGTGTGAATGGTTGCCGACTCATCTTCGATCATGGTGGGAAGAATGAGAGGGAGAGACTTGGATACCCCATTGAGCTGATAAGTCAAGGGGTCTAGGCGGATGGTGTTTATGGGAAAAAAAAAACTAGGAAGAATGGAAACCACTAACTCCATAGGTGAAGGTGGCGAAATAGGCGAGTGTGGAGGAGATTGATCAAGGATTGGTTCAGGATAAAGGTTTATAGGGTCTTGAGTGGGGTCGTGATATCCCAGACCATACCGTTTCTTGGCGTCGTCATCATTGAGTGGTTGGATAGGCTGATGGGAGCCCTGCTCATAGCGTCCGAAACCAAAACCCTTCCATGCACACCTGTAAAGGTAAGTATGTGCAAAGGCGGGGTTGCCAAGAAACAAAAAATCTGATGTGAAAGGTTGGGGTGAAGAAAGAGGATTACCGTCAGTAGGAGCTTGATTAAGCCCTCCATAGACGAGGTTGGTGCAGAGGTGAGGGGGACCATAAGGTATGATCATCCCGATCTGATGGTCGTAGCTGGGGCTGTGATGAAGGCATCCATACTCTTGCAGAGTTTGGAACATATCTAAAGCCAGCAAGCGATACTCTCCCAATGAAAGTCTTTGGAAGACATCTTCCATGGGGTCTGTGGTTGTCGCTTGAAGGGGAGGTGTAAGGGCGACCGCCTGTTGCGAACTGGTCGAGCTTCCGCGGATGGAGGCGGTGCTGGGGTTGATGGCTTGATAGGAATGAGGACATCGTTTGGATGGTAGGTGGTATTGCATGTTTTGAAAGGTGAAGGGTCAGCGGGAATGGTGTGGACTTGTCCGTCATGCTCAAACTTCACACAACGGTGCAGGGTGGAGGGGACACAGGCCATGGTGCGGATCCAGGGTCGGCCCAGCAAGATGTTGTATTGGAACTCTCCTTCGATGATGTAGAAGAGCTCTGAGACTGTGCGTGGACCAACGCAAATATGAAGGATGATTGTGCCAATGGTCGTGGCAGTGGTGTCGTTAAAAGAGCGCAAGATCGCGTCAGTTTTGGAGACGCAATTCTTGGGAAGAGCCAACTGATCAAAGGCATGAGTGGAGATGATGTTGATGCTAGCGTCCCCGTCGATCATAACACGTTTAATGCGTGTCCGATTGATGTAGGCAGTGATGAAGAGGGCAGCGTCTTGATCTTCTGTGTTGGGTGTGGGAATCTCAGAATCACTGAATGTTATGGAGGCAACAGGGGCTAAGAAGTGGACAAGGGCAGCAAGTGGCTGGGGATCCTCAGGTTGGACCTCCGCTGCCTGCAGGGCTTGGATGAGGGCCTGACGATGTTAGGGTGAGGTTTGGATGAGATCGTAGAGGGACATCTTCACAGGCGTCTGGTGAAGTTGTTTCAACATGGAGTCATGGATTGGTCCGGAAGAGGAAGAAGAAGAAGAAGAGGGTTGAGGCGCGCCAAGGATAGAAATCTTAGGCTTAGGCGGTTGAGGTGGATTGACAAAAGGGTAGGTCCAAGGAATGGCGGCTTTTTCTTTCACCTTATCCTTTTGTGACCTAGTGGTGATGTGAATGGCATTGATTTCAAAGATGGGAGGTGAAGATGATGAAGGGGTTGTAACAGGTTGATGAGATGTGGATGGGTTTGAAGAGGTTGAAGGGTTATGAGAAGGAGTCGGGGGGCGGTCGAAAGTGTCCTCGAAGAGAAGAGTCTCTTTCTCCAGATAACGGTGAATGACAGCCTTGAGGGCACAGCAAGTCTCGGTGTCATGTCCTGGTGTACAATGATATAAACAAATCTTCGTGTCGTCGAACCAGGAGGGTTTAGACCCGAGAGGTTGAAAGGGCTTGATGGGTGGAAGAGTTATGCTAGAAGTTTGCAAAAGTCGTTACAAGATCAAAGAGTATGAGCCCACTAAAGGGTCCATGCTCATCGATGTATGTGATGTCGGTGACTTTTGCTTGGGTGAAACGGGAGGGGGTTTTCGTACCACCTTCTGGGTTGATGGTGCGATGACAAGCGGAGACGGTACACTCTTCGTGAGAGGTATCGCCCTTTTGGGAGAGGGCAGGCTAGCGGTAGGTAAAGGAAGCAAAGGAGGCAACCGGTTTTGGTTAGAGGTTGGAGCGGGAAGGACTCTGGTTAAGGTTGAAAGATGCGGGCCCAAAATGGAGGGCAATGGTGACGGAAGAGGAGGCGTTCGCCTCTGTGGTTTGGCAGTCTTTTGAGACTTAGGTTGAAGACTACTATTGGTTGAAGTTTGGGTTAAGTCCACCTTCACTTGTGGATGAGTGAGGTTGGAGACGGGGCGAACGCCAAGTGATTTGATAGGTTTAGGTGGAGTAGATGAGGGTTTTGGTTTTGATGAAGTTGATGAAGATGTAGACGGTTTGGAAGTGGAGATCAGATTTTTGTTGATAGTCTTAGGAGGTTCCGTCATGGGTGGATTAGCAGCATGAGATGAGAGGGCCTGGGCTTGTTGAAGAGCTATGAGACGGTCCCACAATCCCTGATGTTCCACTTTCCTAGAAGGGAGAAGTTCGAGTCTCTCCACTAGTCGGGAAAATGGCTGAGAAGATACGGGATGAGGTTTAGGCTCTTGAGAAGATGCCGATGGTTGTGGGACTAAAGGTGAGATGAATGTAGTAGTCTCGGGCCCAAAGCATGGTGAAGTTGTGACAGGTTCATGTTTGGTTGGAGATGAAGGAGAGATAGGTTCTTCTCTGGGTGGAGAAGAAATTGGTGAATGAAGCTCCTCAAGCGGGTAAAGGGCAGGGATGATAGTGCCCTCCACTTGTGGTTGAGGAATAGGAAAGGTTGGGTCCTCCATGGGTAGCAAGAAGGAAGATGGTGAAACTGGCGGTGCTGGTAAGGTCGAAGCATCCTCTAAAATGAGAGAAGTTGAGGGAGAACTAGCCGGAGAAAGGGGTTCGTCCACATGTGATGGACTGATGGATGAACTCACCTCTTGGGGTTGGTTAGAAATGAGGGGCGAGACCGTATTGACTGTTCGAATATTATGTTCATGGGTATTGTCAGTCAAGGTCTGGACGTTGTTTTGGGTTGGTGGATGATTAGGGAATGGTTGTTTGAAGATATCGATACCCTGATTAGGAGGGGCGTTAGGATTGTCGAGGATGAGGTTACCCTTTTCCAACATGTCTTGGACTATGTTTTTAAGGGTTTTACAGTTGCCCGTGTCATGACCTTTAACACGGTGGTAGTGGCAGAAGTCATTCTCCCTATACCACGCAGGGATGGCGCATGAGGGATCAAATTGTGGTGGAGGTTGGATCTGAGGGAGATTGATGGCCCCTTGTTTGATGAGTTTTTCCAGCACAGACATGTATGATTCTCCAAGTGGAGTAAACTGTCGTTGTATGTATCTCTGCTAAAATTGGTGAGTGGCGCTCATGGACGTGGATGGTTCAGGTTGATTAGTTGAAGGCGAAGAAGAGGAAGATCTAACAACCACAGCATTTGCTGAAGCTTTAGATTTAGGATTGGATGAGGAGGGCTTAGAAGAAGGGTCATTGGTTTTGGAGTTGGGATTCTTACTCCGCAACTTGACTTTATTCTCCTCAACGGCACGTAATTCAAGTTTACGAGCCATCGTGAAGGCTTGGTCAAAAGTGCGGAAGGTTTGAACCCTCAAGGTAGAAGAAATATGTTTAGCACAGGCTTGAGAGAAAAGTTCAATAAGCTCAAGCTGAGGTAAGGAAAATGAAAGTTGATTGATAAGGCTCCTCCACCGAGCGACAAAATCAGCAATAGATTCATCCTCGAACTGGCGAATAGAATAGAGGTCTGTGATAGAGACCTTCTTGGTGATATTGATGGAGAAATGATCGAGGAAGAGCTGGGCCAGCTGAGTGAACGTGAGGATGGAATGGCTGGGAAGAGAGCTGTACCAGTCAAGTGTAGCACCTGAGAGAGACATGGGAAACGTGTGTAAGAGCAACGCATCATCGTGGGCGATAAGGTAACAGGCATGTTTGAATGCCCGTAAATGTTGTTGTGGGTCTTCCTTGCTCTGGAAACGAGAAAACTTAGGAAGTTCCCACTGGCTGGGATATGGTCTGATGGGGACGGAAGGATGGATGGGCTCGTTACAGATTTGTTCGTACGAGAGAGTGTTGCGTGAGCCGGTAATGGAGGTCTCTAGGTTGGACATTTTATCCATCAGCATCTTGATAATATCTACTAACGGATTGGCGGGTGGAGCACCTCCTAGACTGTAAGGCGCTTGAAAGAGGCTGGAAGAGGTATACGACGTAGTCAGTTGTACCAATAAGGGCGCAACGTATGGATGACTAGTCGTAGGGACAGAAGAAGTGACTAAAGATGGTTGGATGGAAGGTATGGCTAGGTTTGATGTTGTCATGGGAGGTTGGTTAGAGGTAACATGGGCTAACGGATGGGTAGCCACCCTAGTGTTGATAGGAGTAAGGGTGGGCGGAATAGAGACAACCAGGTTTTGAAAGGGGGTAGAAAGTGGTTGAGTGGACTGAGATTGATTGGGGGCCGAAACCCCGGTGAAAGTGGGCCCAACAATGGAAGGAGAGGCCACACTTGGATGGTTGGTGAAAGGTTGGTCATTGGTTGAGGCAACAGCCTGGGTGTCTAAGGGTTGGACTACGGGCGTTGTTGATACGACCGCAGTCACGAGGAGAGAAGTCGGCATTCCATAAATTGGATTGCCAAAGGGGTCTCGCATTTGGCTATTCGCGAGATAGTGTTGCAGGGCTTTGGTATTGAGGTCCAAGAATCATGCAAAGTCTTGGTCCCCTTCTGGAATAATAGGCGTTTGGGTCGGAGATGGTCTGGTAGGAGTTCTTTCAGTTTTCGAGTTGAACTCCATTATAGGGTTGGTTGTAGGCGGGGTAGATGGAAGAGGATGATGCCTCGCGTGATCGACTAGAGCCTTGGCTTGGCTACGAGTCAGAACCATTCAAGGCAAAGAAGAACGTCCTCACAAGCTCAAACAAGCAGATAGGAACCAAAAAGATGAAGACACAAGCAGATCCTAAAACCTTAGAAGTAAATTAGGATTACAGTGGCTTATGCCTTAGAATATATGTGTAGAGGAAGATTGGCTTTGTGAGTCGGGTCCTAGAAGAAGCAGTCTATGGATGGTTTCGGGTTTTGTTATGGTGCTCAAGAAATCTGTGTTAGCTTCCGTACAGGCCTGGTGCTAAGGAGCAAGCTCCCCTCACTTCACGATTCCAGTGGTTAGCTAGTTTCGCTTAGCCAAAATATACTTCCACTAGAGTTTATCCTCTGCCAGAGAACAGAGTGGGCTTCCCCCTTGGTGATGAAATCCAAGTAGGGTCACCGGGACAGGTAAGGTATCCGCTGGGGGATGAAATCCCAGTCGGGCCTTGTCTCAGGTAAGTTTTATGTTTGTTTTGTGCAGGTGGTTTGGTCGTGTAACATCAAGTGATCTAGATTAATTCAATATGCGGTTTAATTACTATGTGTGGTCTAAAAGATACAGGCAATCAGAAATGAATGCAAAGTGTTTTAATGTCCAAGTCGAAATGTTTGTTCGTATGAAGACGAATGGAGAAAGAGTCGAAGAGTATGAGTTTTAGCTAGTCTAGAAGTGCAAGAAAGAAAGAAATGTTCATTTTAATTCTGCTTATGATGTCGTTTAAGAAGAGACGAAAGGAGGCAAAAAGGAAGAAACCTAATGCACCTAAATGAACGAAAGAAAGAAAGAACCCAAGGAGGACCTAGAGTCCCACCGGGCGTGCCAGAATGTTTCTATGCAAAATTGCTTTCTACATTCAAAGAAGAAATAAAGAAACTAAGGAAATGGTCAAGGCTAGAAGTACCTGATAAAGTCGTGCGCACCGAAATCAGACGTTGAAAGATTCTCCTCTTTTGCTGTGGAGGAATGACACCTGCGAAGAAAAGGATAAAACACAGAAAAACGTTAGTCAAAGATATGGTGGGCTGTCAGGAGAACGCCCGATCCCGGAAGTACAAAGACTTCCTAGAAGGATATCAACCCACTGATAAAAAAGCAGAATATTGGACGAAAGTAGATAATAATGAAAGATAAAATAACAGAAATAGATGACAAAAAATAAAAGTGCATCCCTGATATGCAGCACTGTTCTGCACAGTCGCCGGCGTCGGTCTCTGTGGTGCCGGCGTCGGTTAAGAAAGGTGCCGACGTCGGTTAAGGTGCCATCGTCGGTCGGGGTAGTGACCGGCGTCAGTAGGGGCAGGTTCTGGACAAGTCTGAACAGGGTCGAGATAGGCTCTGAGAGAGTCGGGACAGGTTCAGGGATGTAAACGAGGGATGCTGGGTCTGAACAGAGTCAGGCAGGGTCTGATAAGGTCAGGGTAGGGTTTTGGATAGAGTCGGGACAGGTTCTGAGAGAGTCGGGACAGGGTATGAGAGAGTCCGGGGGTTTGAAAGAATCAGGATGACAGAACTGATAAAGAATAACCAAGGAAGAAATAAAACAAACAGAATAGATACTTACCTGCCAGAAGACGCGATGAAAGCCATAGTGTCAGTTGTCTGTGTAGTGCCGGATTGAGTGCAGATTGGTTGATGCCGGAAGTGGGTTGATGCTGAGAGTGTTGATATCGGAGTTCGCAGGTTGATGTCGGAGTTCGCAGGTTGGTTGCTCGAGGTTCGATTGATCAGCATTTCGAATGGTTGGATAGCGTTTTGGGGATCTGGTCTCGAATGGTTGGCGGAGGTTGATGAAGGCGGGGGATGGTTCCAGAGACGGTTCGTCAACCGTTTCGGTAAACCGAATGATAACTGGTAACGGATAACGGGAAGGTGACCGACGTCGGCAGGATTGCCGACATCGGCCGATAGGTGACCGACGTCGGTGACATCGGCCGGGTAAAGACCGTCGTCGGTAGATGCATAATGGGGATAGAGTCTAGCTTTAGCTCTGTGCTCATTTTTACATGCTGCCAGGGTCAAGGTTGGTGGAACAAGTGATCGGCAAGGGTTCAATAGGCGAAGAAGAATAAGATGAGGAATGACTAGGGGAGTCGACACGATTTCAGTGTCTACAATCTTTAATACATTTTAATTTTGGATATAATTTTTTAGTGACATTGTATTTTTTGAAAATTTTGCTCATCAGTTGACCTATCTAGTACAGATGAGATAATGAAGGTGTAAGGTTGTGAGATTGGTTTGAAAGACCAATATTGTCACTTAACCATGGTATATTTATATATTATATTTACCTAATTATATCATAATATCAATCACATGAATCAAAACTCACTAAAATTATCTACACATGTGTTGAAGGTCACTATCACCATGACTGTGTTTCAAGGCAAACTAACAGTTTTGGGTAAGCAGGTTGTAGCGATGAGTTTGAGACTTTATGCCAAAATTTAATGAAAATAATGCACATGATTTTTTTTAACTTTAATTACCTATATATGTTTTATATAATCTTGGAATTCAGTATAATAATTTGAAACATTGAATCCAGAATGACTTATCTGACTGAGTAAGGTCTATGAGAGAGAAAGCCAACAGATTGGTCTGCAAGACCAATAGTTATCACTAATACTTGTGATATTTTTAATGGAGGTTTATATACGTATTATATAATATCATTTTAATTATTTTTAATACCTTAATTTTGTTACTTCAGGTGTTATAAGTTCAATTCTTCATAACTATGTTTTGAGACTAGTTGGCAGTTCTGAGTGGTCTATTTATAGAGAAGGATTTCAGTCTTTTTACCTTGAGTTATGAAATATAGTTCACATGGTGATTAATATAAGGTAATTTAACTTATTTATATGAATTTTATTTCCATTATTATTTTTCAAATTTATATTTTTGGTTCAGTTATTGAAGATAGACTTTCTAGGTATGCACAGGCCTAATATGAATGAGAATATAAATGGTCTATTTTTATGGAATATTATGTTTTTATTCCATGTAAATTTTTTTAATTTTATCTAAGAAGATCAAAGGGTAATGTGTGATAAGTAGGCCTAATAAAATTAGGTCTCTAAAAAGACCTAAGATAAGGCCTATTTGTGAAAGTTTAGACCTAAAGGGACTAAAATAATGTTTGATTAATGTATATTATATTTACTAAGATTAATTTCATGGATTATCTAATAAGGGTAAGATTTCTTAGCTGACTAAGAAGGATATGAACAAGAAACTTGTATATATACTAGGCATTTTAAAGCCTATTTATGGGTGTGGATAAAATCAAATAAGATAGAATATTGAAGAGTAGAAGAAGGTCTAATATACCATAAAAAGAGTATAAAGGATCATTTATAAACATTTTATATAGGTTTTGTATATGATAATCAAGTTCATTTGACCTAGTCAAGTCAAGAAGAGGGAAAGTTGAGTGAAGAAGGCTAGATACCAGGTTTGAGAGGGATAAAAGTGTGTGAAGAACTAAGGAAGGAGATAATCATCTATTATATGAGAAACATAGTGTTATAAATCTGATCAAGTGTTTTATGTTGTTCATTTGGTGTTGAGTCATATATGGGGTTAGTTCCTCCTCACAAGTGGGTGATTTCCAAAGCCTATCTGAGTTGGGGTTGGTACTCCATGTGAAGTTGGTGCTTCACTAAATATTAATGTTTGTCTTATAGGACTATAGTCTATTTGCATCATCAATAGGTTTTCTTAACCTTTAGGGTTTCACACACACATATTGTGTTCATGTGTTTCATGATCTTGTGGATTGGTGCTTATGCTTGCTAAGATTTACATGTTAAATGATATATGATTGCTTAAGTAAGATTGTATAATAAATTTTTTGAAGATTGATTCACCCCCCTCTCAATCATTTTGCTTCCAACAGACTCATAGGTATAGTCATGATACAAGTGTCTTGTTAAGGATAAAATGAATGACTAAGGTCATTAGAAGGTATGTAATAAAATTTCAAACCTTAAAGAATCATCAAAAAGAGGAGGAAAGTAATAAAAGTGTCAATTTTGGTCGTAATACCCCTTTGAGCTCTCTTCATGCAGGATTGTCATCTAAAGGCAAATTTATCTCACCTATTGTAACATGAACCTAGTGCATAGAGATAAATAGATTTCATATGAGGTATCAAGGTCCCCATACTTCATTCTTGTGGCATCAGTTGTTTAATTAAGTCTCTGACCTGCATGAATAAAAGCTAAGAGCTCATATCCCTCTCTAATGGCTTCCTTACAACTTGAGAGTCAACTCCTCACACTAATAAATTTCATGAGGTTTTGAATTAGACCTAGTGGTATTTTTAGGTTATGTATGGGTAATTTAACTATAATATTTTCACATTAAGAGAGATAAAGAGTAATTATTATTTATGAACAATCTTTAAGAACCAAAACCACTCTAAACCCTCCTTAAACCCTAATAGTGATTAGTAAAGATAAATGGAATTATAAATCACATATAATTACCTATTTTTCTCATAGAATATCCTATATGTTTTTTAATACTCCAATTATATTCTCCATGAATATTTTTTTGTATTTGTAGTTGTATAGACTATAATAAATGCACTATTTTGCATGATTTTTGGTGTTTTATAGGGGTTTTAAGCAAAGGAAAATTTTAAAACCATTGGAGCAGGTCACATGATATGTATTCCACCATTTAAATATAAAAATTATGCACAATATAACCTAAAATTTATCAAACAAATCTTGTTTTCCAAGGCAGTCCTACACAAACCTAAAATGAGACTCGATGGCAAGGCCATTTCATGTTTTTCATACTTACACCAGGTCTTAAGACCTCAAATTTGACATGGAAGTTAGGGATATGATATTTAAATTTAATCACATTATTTTTGGTTATTTTTCATGTTTGGGATAGGTTTAGAGTAAAAAAATTGGGTTCTAGGAAAGGAGGCCTAATTGAGGAGAGAGAAAGGTAGAAAATAGGGACTTCCACTTAGAATCTGAACATGAAATTTGACATGAAGATATAAGAGTATATTAGATCATAAAATATTTTATAATTTTATAAAAATAATATATAAATTCTTATATAAAATAATTTTATAGGTTATTAGGGCTACAAGGAAAGTACGCTTAGTGAGAGCTTGAGGAGCAAAATGGAGTCTTGGGAGTTGTTCCATGAACCAAAATGGATTATTTTAGGTTTTATAATATATTTTAAGTACATTCATGGAGATATAGTGACATGGATAATATTAACTCATGTTTTTATCCCCTTATATCAAGTAAGGCATGGGAAATGAGGAGTTTTAAGAGACCTAGGCATATGAATGATGAAATGTTAGACCAGAGGAGTTTTTAATTATAGATAAGGTGCCAAATGAGAGCTTATGAAGGAATTAATGGTGAATTTATTATTTATAGGTCCATTTGTCACTCCTCTTATGTAATTAAGGGTAGTTTTCAATAAGATGATCAAGGTGTCAAGATAAGTTCTAACTCCTACGCTATTAGGAGGATTGGAGCATCTTCAAAAGTGAGACACATGACCTTGGAAGACTATTTAGACTATTCATAAATATTCCTTATCTATAAATCCCACGTGGACACTTTTCAATATTCTTCTTCTACACCCCTCTCTCTCTTCATAATTCTCTATATAAGTAACCACTTTTGGCCTTGTAATCTAACCACATTTTGTATGGAAAAGCCTTGCTAAAATGACTATTGATTTTACCTTGGAATAAAAAGTTCCAAAATAGTTTTTATTTATCAAATTCTTGCTAAAATGTGTGAAGTATTTCATAGTGAATAATAAGTGAAGGTCATCTTTCCTTGTGTTTATCTCACTCTTTCATGCTTGGTGTAAGTATATAACTTATAACAAGTCATATGAAGTGTAAATGATTATTTGTTATGTCTATTTAAGTGTAAATAAGGATATTATTGTCCATGATCAGACCTACTAATCATCTACCTTGAGAAACACATTCTATTCAACCTTCATATTGAAACACTTTTGTTAGGAGAACCTTGGGTGTTAAGATCAGTTTTGTAAATTGCATTTCATAGTGCAAGTTTAGGTAGGTTTGTGGGATACATATTGATGCATCACCTTTTTTAAGTTAATGTTAATCTCCTTCTACCCTTTTCCTTAAAATAAATTAAATTAGTGGTTAGTTGTAGGTGTAGTGTAAGGGAGCTATCCCTTCAATCTATGGACTCATCTCTCCCATAGTTCACCCATAACTTGAGAGATGTTTCCATGTTACATGAAATTAAAGGAGGTTGGAGTAGACCTCCTTAGGATGAAATTTTTATCTATAATAGTTACCAAAAACATGGCTGAATAAAAATATTTTTATAATTTGTAAGTATCCATTAATCTAGATATCTCTTACATGATTTATATGACACCCAACTTGTATGTCACCAAACCAGTGGTGCCTACCAATGAAAAATTAAAAACATTAAATCATATCATAAATTTTATATAAAAATTTTTAATGATTTCACATAGTTACTATTAGAATGCATTAGTATAACTAATATTAATAAAAAAACATAAACATCAGTTACAATAATAATCCCTCTATTAAAAGGTCGTAGTCCATACTCCATGCTAAATGATAACTCTAGCTCAACAACAAAAATAACTAGAAAATAATTATTAATAAATAGAGTTTTAGAATAATTCTTTACTTCTCTCTTCTCAATAATTATGGCCTACATTTGGGCTTAGGGCTTGGTCCTTCAGTGACCCTTGCCTCACCTCTTTCCTAGGTCATTTGTGGTTTTTCTTTAGGTTCTTCCTCTTACTACTGGTGTAAATTTGTGGTGGGTAAGATGACTATCACAAGATAATTTACACTAAAAGGGATGATTCCCAAGTATTTTTGAGGTGTAGGGTTTAACAATCAAGGTAGGGTAAAATAAGGGAAAAGATTGGAGTTGTTAAAGGGTGAAGGTTTTAGTCCAAATTTATAGCCACTAATTTATTCCCAAGTTGAAAAATTAATTTTTTTTGAGTTTGTGATAGATGGGAGAAGTGGTAAAGAGATATTTGGAGGCCTTCAGTCGACCCCATCTAGGCTAGATTTAGAGGTTATGGTATCCTTGGAATGCATCAATATGGAACAATCAAGGGTGATGAATCCCTTAGTGGTCAATTTTTAAGGTAAAGCTCTAGAGGAGATTTTTGAAAAAAAAGCATAGTTTTTGGAGAGGGTCCTAATCTACCTCTTTGATAGGTTTTGGTCATCTCTTTTAGATCTGTATAAATGGCTTTCACTTTCTTGTCAACCATTGTTGATAGGTGATATGGAAATTTATCCATATGTTAAAGGCTTTTTTATTGTATATTTTGATTATTTGATTGATCAAATAATATCCTTCACAATAAATATTGGAATCTTGACAATCACCTTTTTTTTTTGAAACCATGGTTTCATGATTTTAACCCTTCAACTAAAAATCTTTCCATTTTCTCAATTTGGGTAAAGCTATTGTATCTTCTTATTTAATTTTGGAATGAATCTGGGATTACATTTATTGGCAAATCTTTTGGGGAATTACTATAAATTAATGCCTCTTCGATTAATTTTTCCCAGATAAATTTTGCTAGAATGTTGGTATGTTTAGATATCTCTCAGGTTTTACCAAAGAAGATAGATTTAAAATTAAAAGATATGTGTTGGTCTCAAGCCATTGATTTTATATGAATACCTTTTATATGTATAAATTGATTGCATTTGGGTCATGTTTCAGCTTCATGTCTCAAATCCAAGAGAAAATTAGTCTCTTATTGGGGGAAGGAGAACAAATAAGATCTTCTATCAGTAATTTAAGTTAGCAATCATGGATCATATTCTAATAATATAGAATATTCTTTTCCAAAAAATATTTTAGAGTTTATTAAAAAATAAGATGTGCTCTCTTCTCTAAATTCTAAGATCATTGGATCTAGTGAAAGGAGAGAAAGGGACCTGAACAATAAGAATAAAGTAGATAAAGGTAATGCTAAAAAAAGTGGATGGTTTGGAAAGCTGGGTCTTAGACAAATTGAGTAATCAATAAGAATGGAAGTTTTTAGAAATATAAATAAAGGCCACATCATTCCAAATTCTTTTACAAGGACTTTGAGTTCTCATGTTTGATGGAAGATGACAGAGTAGTAATTTTGAGATTGTTTGCCTTTTTGGTTTGAAAGTAATTATTAAAAAAACTTTTAGATATTTGTCACTTATGTTTTTTTAATTATATGCCTTGATGGTTAATCCACTAAGCCAAGCAAATTTTGATTTTTGGAGTACTATGTTCATGGGATAGGGGCCCATTTTTTCCTAAGCATAGAATCAAAAAAATCACTAGCAAAGCATGAAAAACAAAAGCAACTAAAAAATAAAATAGAAATAGAAAAAAAAAATCAATACTTATTTGAATAACACAACATACTTTTTTTTCTACTCATATTTTCCACTCTCAGTATCACAAATACAAATTGAAACTTTTCAACATTACCCCATAATGTATAAATCCTCTTTATAACATCTACCTATTGCTCATTTATTGAACTAGATTCAATAGGATCTTTTACAAACATAGAAGTAGAAATTACTCCAAGATCTTCATTGTATTTGGTGTCTTTTAGAGAATCTAATGAAGCCATTACCTCTTCATTATTAGATTTGGTACCTAAAACTATATAATGGTTATGATTCAACCCATCTTTAATTTTCTCCTTCTCATTCAAGGAAGATTTATAATAAAAAAATCGTTTCTTGAGAAATTATCAAATATCTTCTTTTTCAATCTTATTTTTATCCATTAATCTTATAGGGAAATTCTGGGTCAGATATCCATGGGTATATCACATCAAGCACCTAAATGGAATACTTTCATACATAATAACCTACTCAAACCTGTCTACTTTTGGATATTTTATCCAAACCTTTTTATGAATAGGTTTACTCACATCCATTTGAACATAAATTATAGCATATGTAATATGTTTTTTGATACAAGTTTTAGTATAAAATACACATTATTTCTCCAAGGAAGTTACCAATCTGATTAATAATGGATTCCACCCATAATATACATGGAGGTTAAATAGTGATGGCAATCTCAGAATCAAAAACAATCTAGTGTTACCTAAGGCTCTATTTAATTCTTAATTGACCTTGGATTTCCCCTTCTACAATAACCTTCTTTGATGGTTGGTTACCATTTTTTTGAATTTATCTTTGATGACTAATCCAATCATACTTATCAAGGGAAATTATTAGTTTATTAAACCTTTAAAATATTATAATTAAATATGACCAATACTTGTTTGTAACTTCTCTCTCTGCCTCTTCTGTAGGTTTGCAATTACCATTCCAAATTTCTACATACTTTCCATGTCTTTCTATTATTCAATCCTTACATCAGCTTTTATTGGTATTAATAAGATAGATGAATTTATTCACTAATTTAGTTTGTCTTGAATTTCAACAAATCCCATATTTATTCTTTATTTTTTAAAAGACTTGGCCCTCACACTGTCATTACTTTCAACACACTATCTTTCAATTAAAGAGAATATGTAACAGATCTATCTTATCTTTCTTTGAACAAATATTCAATTTTATGAACTAATTACATATGTAATATATTTCATATAAAATGATTATAATTATATGTAAATTCTGTAGGGAATTAATTCTCTTAATAATCAAACCTGTGCATAACAAATTTTTAAAAAAAATTCCATTATGATGCATTGATCAAAGAGTCTTAATGACATCAAGATAATATTTAAAATTTTGATCTAAATATTAACAAATCACATACATAAGATAATTTCACCCCTTTTTATCATCAAAGACCATGTAATGCATATCACCTATTACATTGGTATCTTCATAAATTGCAGTTATATAAAATTGTTGGTTGTGCATAATATCTTAAACAATTCATGATCCTTATATGTTATACAAATATTTAATAGCTATTCATTTAAAGGATTGATATATTTTATTTTTTATAATATGTAGAGAAAATGGCAAAATAACTATGTCATTACATTCAAAAAGTGAGTTTGATTTTATGTTATTCATTTGCAATTTCAATTCCAATGATCAATCCGCTCTTCCTTCACAATTCCAATTCCAATTATCATTTTACTAATATACTAGTCTTTATAAAAAGTTTAATTCATAAACAAACCTAGGCACCATTTTTAATAGAGTTGACTTAATGTAAAGAGACATCCCTTCAATGCAAAATGAAATTGAATGAAAGATGAAGTTGTAATACCATGTTGCAAACCGACTCTAGCTTGAACCTAAAATTTTTGAAACCAAATTGGGAAGAATTAAATGTAGATTTAGAGCTTGAATCAAATTTAATGTGGATCTTGCATGTTGTAATGCACAAATATGCATAACTATTCTTACTTTCTTGAATACTTTTATTTATTCTTACTTGATAATATGCATAGCTATAGTAATTTGACCTCATATGCTATATTAAATAACACATACATGTTTGTAGTATATCTTGATGATATAATTTCTAAAAAGTATAGAAAAATATTCAATCAATGAAACATTATGATAATTAATAATCAAACCTGTGCATAACAAATTTATAAAAAAAAATTCCATTATGATGCATTGATCAAAGAGTCTTAATGACATCAAGATAATATTTAAAATTTTGATCTAACTATTAACAAATCACACACATAAGATAATTTCACCCCTTTTTATCATCAAAAACCATGTAATGCATATCACCTATTACATTGGTATCTTCATAAATTGCAGTTATATAAAATTGTTGGTTGTGCATAATATCTTAAACAATTCATGATCATTATATGTTATACAAATATTTAATAGCTATTCATTTAAAGGATTGATAGATTTTATTTTTTATAATATGTAGAGAAAATGGAAAAATAACTATGTCATTACATTCAAAAAGTGAGTTTGATTTTATGTTATTCATTTACAATTCCAATTCCAATGATCAATCCGCTCTTCCTTCACAATTCCAATTCCAATTATCATTTCACTAATATACTAGTCTTTATAAAAATTTGAATTCAAAAACAAACCTAGGCACCATTTTTAATAGAGTTGACTTAATGTAAAGAGAGATCCCTTCAATGAAAAATGAAATTGAATGAAAGATGAATTTGTAATACCATGTTGCAAACTGACTCTAGCTTGAACCTAAAATTTTTGAAACCAAATTGGGAAGAATTAAATGTAGATTTAGAGCTAGAAGCAAATTTAATGTGGATCTTGCATGTTGTAATGCACAAATATGCATAACTATTCTTACTTTCTTGAATACTTTTATTTATTCTTACTTGATAATATGCATAGCTATAGTAATTTGACCTCATATGCTATATTAAATAACACATACATGTTTGTAGTATATCTTGATGATATAATTGCTAAACAGTATAGAAAAATATTCAATCAATGAAACATTATGATAATATAATCTTCATAGGAGCATAAAACTGAAACAATACACATTGATCTAGATATTTATACATCATGGAGAGCACATCTTACTAAAAATACTAATTAGAGCTTCATTCTACCATTTACCACCATTGGAACAAACTTAGTAACTCACCAAACATTATAACCAAGACTCAACAATCATAAAACTAGATGACTTTATAATTATGAGTTAAATAAAAAACATCAATTTAGACTCATTTGACTCAATATTGATGAATAACAATACCCAAAAAAATTAGTCCCTAAAGATTATTTGTCACAGCTCTCTAAATTTATAAGGTCAACTATTATGCACAAACTTTAATATTTATCATAAATCATTCAAATATCATTGAATAGAATAAATTAATAATAAATAACAATATATTACTCATTTATATAGACTAATAAGTTTCTCAAACCACCATATCCATCTGTTATTGATCAGTCTTTACAATTCTACAAATATAGGCCTTGTTCAATTTTTTTCTCCACAACCTCTAAGATTCTCTTATTTGACCTCATAATATTCCCTTACTTTATTTAGTTACTTTAAACTTGGTTTGTTGATAATCTATTTTCAACTACTTTTCCCAATTTAGGTTTCTCCTCCAAACGCTCTCCACTACTTAAGGCATTATCTTTGTATGTCTCATTTATCTTTTCTCAATATACGTTGGGTGTCTAGATAGATGGTGAGTTTTTTTATATTTACATAGGTATAAAATATTATTTATAACATAGTAATAACCTTTTAGCACATAAGAATTTTACAATCAAAGTGAGGCATGGCTTAGCCTCTTATTGTTTGACATGTGATTCTTTAACAAACACAACTAAATTTGTACAAGATCTAAACTTTAAACTAATGTTCCTTCATCATACTCCCCTGGTGGGAAATATTTGAACTCCTACTTAAATTTAATGTTATTTTATTATTTCTTCTCTTCAAGTTCTTCAAGACTTTATTCTTCTTCCTTATTTATTCATGATGTATGAACCCAAGTGGCTCATTTTTCACTTCAGCTTCTTCAATGAAGTCTAGTATATAGGACTCCATATTTTATTCTTCAAAACCTACACTTGTAAAACTAAAAACATAGTTAGATTCAAAAAATTGATGCATTGTTGCCTCTTCATCAACATCTTCTTCAT
The DNA here is from genome assembly GCA_037957365.1 of Torreya grandis. Classification (NCBI taxonomy): domain Eukaryota; kingdom Viridiplantae; phylum Streptophyta; class Pinopsida; order Cupressales; family Taxaceae; genus Torreya; species Torreya grandis. The sequence continues at coordinate 1,256,339 of JARHVA010001870.1, forward strand.
TTAAGAGATTTATTAGCTCCATTTTAGCTTCTTTGATAACCTCCTCATCTCCTATGAGGCTTAGATCTTCTAACTCTAACATGATTTATTTCCAAATCATGTCTTCATCTTTACTATACTCTATTATGTCTTGAGCTAGAACTAATTTGTTTTCAATTTGTGTCATTAGAGAAACCTCTTCTTGCTACACATTAGGTTCTAAAATCACTACATTGGGTGCTTCACACTTGCATTCATTATTCATGAACCTATATAGCAATTCAATTGTTTGATTATATAGAGCATCTTCATGAATATTTACATTTTCTTCATCAAATACAACATTATAAGAAAAAAATTAAGAATATTGAGCCTCTTCAAATGTTTATTTTTCTTCACATTCATCTTCAATGAGCCTATACATAGACTCATATTATTATAGCTTCATGCCTTCAAGCATTTATCCTTCCTCTAGATGATAAAATACTACTTCTCTATATTATGATATCCAATCAAATTCTTCTTTAGCATAAGCATGCTTATTATGTTTGTATTAATTTATAATTTCAAGTTTAGTTCCCTCAATTTTTGCTTTTCCTTTGTCCACTTTTATACCTTCAAGCACACATGACAATAAAATGTTAGATTTAAAACTATGAGGATTTTTTGCCTCTCTCTTTTTCTTCTTAGATTACTTTACTTGCAATATTATTTGTCTTTTCCAATATCTAATTATTTTTTGTTTTTTTATCTTTTCTATAATCTATTTGAGAGGCCATTTAAATTTTTTCTTGATTACTACAAAGAATCCATATTTAGATTCTTCCACAACTTCTATCATGCTTGCTAAGACAACTCTTATCTCAACAATCTCTTTTTCCATATCCATCTCTCTATTCAGCACTTCATTTATTACTTTTTTGTGGAAACCTTATTTCATTAATACCTCCATTATTTTACTCTTTTATTCAATATTCTAAGCCCTCATTGTGCCCTTTCTTATCTTAGCAAGCTTATCTTACTTGCTTCCCTAATAACTCACCTAGGTCTTTTTCACCCTAGTCTTCTGCTAGTCCTTACCTTGGACTTATATTTTCCTTATTTAAGCTCTCCTTGAGCTGACCTTTGAGATTCTTCTATCTCTTTTCACTCTTATAAACCTTTGTGGCTTATTGCCTCTTACCCTCTTTTTCTATAACTGTAAGGTTTTAAGTAACCTTTCTTACCTCTCACTGCAACTTTGAAAACAACAACATTAATAAAAATCAACCACTACAATATTTATTATCCAAGTAATGATGAAAAATATTGATCTCAACTAATAACCATGCTAATTTAAACAACAAAACCGATTCATTTAAAATTAGAATTTGATCCCCCAAGATATTTTCTTAACTCTGATACTAAAATGTTGGCAATCTCAAGATCAAAAGCAATCTAGTGTTACTTAAGTCTCTCTTTAATTCTTAATTGACCTTGGATTTCCCCTTCTACAATAACCTTCTTTGATGGTCAATTACCAAAATTTTGAATTTCTCTTTAATGAATAATCCAACCACACTTATCAAGGGCTATTCTTATTTTATCAAAACTTTAAATATTTTAATTAAATCTGACCAATACTTGTCTATAACTTCTCTCTCTATCTCATATGTAGGTTTGTAATTACCATTCCAGATTTATACATACTTTCTATGTCTTTCTATTGTTCAATACTTATATTGGATTTTATATTGGTCTTAATAAGATAGATGAGTTTATTCATTGATTTAGCTTGTCTTGAATTTCAACAAATTCCATATTTATTCTTTATTCTTCTAAAAGACATGGACCTCACACTGTTGTTACTTTTAACATATTGTCTTTCAATTAAAAGAGAATATACAATAGATCTATCTTATCTTTATTTTAAAAAATATTCCATTTCATGGACTCATTACATATGTAATAGAGCTCATATAAAATGATTATAAGTATCTGTAAATTCTGAAGTGAATCAATGCACTCAATAATGAAACCTATGCATAACAAATTTATAGCAAATTTCCATTATGATTCTTTAATCAAAGAGTCTTAATGATGTCAAGATAATATGTAAAATTTTGATCTAATTTTTAATAAATCACATACATAAGATAATTTTGCCCATTTTTATAATCAAAAATCATGTAATACATATCACATATTGACTTGGCATCTTCATAGCTTACATTTATATAAAAGTTCTGGTTATGGATAATATCTAAACAATTTTTTCTCCGTATACACTATATAAATATTTAGTAACTATTCATTCAAAGGACCAACAAAATTGAGCTTTTATAATATGTAGACAAATTGGTGAAATAACTACGTCATTACATTCAAAAAATGAGTTTGATTCCATATTATTCCTTCACAATTCTAATTCCAATGATCAGTCTGCTCTTTTTTCATAATTCCAATTCTAATTATTAAATCGCTAATATACTAGTCTTTAGTATAATTCAAATTCATAAACAAACCTAGGCACCATTTTGAGTAGAGTCAACTTAATGCAAAGAAATATCCATTCAATGTAAAATTAAATTGAATGAAAGTTGAAGTGGTACTACCATGAGTCAAACTGACTCTAGCTTGAACCTAAAATGTTTGTAACAAATTTGAGAAGAATTAAATGTAGATGTAGAGCTTGAAGTAGATGTAATATGGATCTTAAATGTTGCAATGCATAAATATACATAGCTATTATTACTTGCTTGAACACTTTTATTTATGCTTACTTGATAGTCTATGTAGCTATAGGAATTTGACCTCATATGCCATATTAAATAACACATAAATGTCTATAATCTATCTTACTAATATAATTTCCAAATAGTATATCAAAATCTTTAATAAATGAAACACTATGATAATACAATCTTCACAAGAACACAAAACTAAAATAATTCACATTGATTTAGATAGTTATACATCTTGGAGAACACATCTTACCATAGAGACTAATTAGAGCTTATTTATACCTATTACCACTATTAAAATAAACTTATCAACTCACCAAAAAATTTACTCAAGACTCAACAATCATAAAACTAGATGACTTTATAATTCTAAGTAAAATAAAAAAACATCAATGCAGACTCATTTGAATCCCTCAGGAAACTAATATTTTTTATTTGATGAGGTAAAATCTAGGTTTTATAGGGACCTAAAACCAATAGAGTGTAGTACAAAAGTTTTAACAGGCCATAAACTGGGTCAAAAAACTAAAAAATAAAAAGTTATAGTACTAAAATGAGAGAATAAAATAGGAAACTAGAATGAAATTAGGAAGAAAGTCCCTCTTGAGGGTCTTTAGCATCTACAATTTCCTTTACTAGAATGATCTAATTTTCCTTTAAAACTTTTACTCGAGTGTGATTCCCTGGGCCTTCAGCCATGTCACCAAGGAATATCATTCAAGGGCACTATTTTCCTTTAGCTTGCATGGGGGGCTGCTTAGGGGGGAGCCTAGAGGTGGGGATTTTAAAACCTTTAGTGATTGAAAAGTAGGGGACTAAGCGGTCTAGGTAGAATGGATAAAGTCCTAAATTATGGCTTTAGCCTATCTATGAAGTGAATTCCAGTCATGAATGAGTTTTCCTAGACTCAATCGTGTTTGTTGAACCTTTGAGTTAAATTTTTCAAGCTATAGTTTATTTTTTTAGCTCATTCATCACTATGGATTTCCCTTTCCAGGTTATATTCCCAAGGGTACCTAGTTATAGATAGATAGGTTTTGATTTGGGGATAAATAGTTTAAGTGGGGTATCATTAAGAGGCTTTGATAAACTATCCTGGGGGAGTAATCAAAGGGCTGGTGGGATCCCTTGATGGGATCCTCCACCAGGGATTCCTTCTGAGAGTCCTCCTTGAAGAAGGAACCTTTGGTGGGAACTTTCAACCATAAAATGCTTGGCCATTATTAACCAAAAAGAGAATAAAGCCTTAGTGAAGGATGGGATTAGTGTCATTCACTTGGTACAATAAGATGGTACTCTCATTAGACTTTAGAAAAAAGTAGGGTAAGCTAATTTTGTAACCAATAAAATGATTACATAACAAAAAATGGTGGGAAAATATAAGGGTATATTTACCTTCAAACATCATGTAACTCATGATTTAAAGGTAGATGTCAGTCTAGTAGCATAGAATATCTACCCATGAAAAGCCTTTTTTATTCATGTACACAAAATCATTTGTCTTAAAAAATGTTACAATGACTTTTGTTTTTTAACTAATCTTTGAATGCCTTGGTGCCTGCACATGACATTCTCATTACTTCACTAATGAATTCCTATAAAACATTGATAATGATTCTTTAGATGGTCACTTTGTACTTGTTCCAGGCCACCATGAAGTTACAGGTGATCTCAACATTGTGTTCCATGATTTGTTCCATGAATTTTATGAGTCCCCCCTTTTTTAGCTTCTTCCATACTTTTTTATGTTCATGAACCTCCTTATAGGAAGTGGGTTCTAGTATATCCCTATCACCACACATGGAGACTATGTTCATAGAGTCAAAATAGATGGAATTAAGTTTTTAGATGGGGAAATTTTTAAAAATAATGAATGATTTATGAATCCAATTGGAGGCTCATAAAAATAATTAAGACCCTTCCTCTTTAATTAATTATAGATCAGCCTAATTGAGATCTGCCCCTTTGAGATAAGGTCATACACATGTGGATAAATGATTTTTTAAACTTACAATGGTACCTTTAGCTTTTATGGCATTAATAACATTATTAGGAATGCCTCATGATACTAATATTGATGACTAATGATACCCAAATTTTTTAGTCCTACAAATTATTTATCATGGATCTCTACATCTATAAGTTTGACTATTATGCATAGTGTTGGTAGAAGAATTTAGATTGTAAAGTTGTGCAAGATATTGGTCTAATATTTGTGTGTTATATACTCATTTTATTATGGATAAGTATATTTTATCTTATCTTCACAACTTGTAATAGGATAGAATATAAATAGACTCCACTCTTGGTGTCAAGTATGAGAAGAAGATGAATAGTCATAGGCTAGAAACATATATATATACTTTTACTTGTAAGAATAAGAGGGTTCCACTTTTGAAGAGATCAATAGATATTCCTCTGGTTATGGTTACCTATGTGATTTCTTATTATGTTCTTTTTGTGCATTCCCATGTATATTGTTTGGTTACTTTCTATCTAATTAATCTAAATGTTTTATTTTTGTTTATGAAACAATGGTTGTTCTTAATTCCTAAAAAAATGTAGGATTATTAATGTTTATTATGTTTATATTATCTAAACTCTTGTATGAATCTAATACATTACTCTACATACTCAAAGTATATCATAACTATCCTTATCCTTAGCATATTTTGATGCTTTATGAACCTCTAATAACAATGGTGTGGTGAGTGTGGAACTCTTTTTTGAAGGTAATTATGCTAATATGGTTACCAGGGCAAAGAGACATTGAGATATGTCTAGACTAAAGGATATATGATTTTGTAGAAGGAGAATCAAAATGGACTGGTCTTACCATACAAGAAATCATTCAAGAGCATATTTATGAAGAGATTTATGAAATTTTATCACGTGAGTTTCTTGAATTTATATCTAATTGGCTATCATGGTTGGAATATTATTATTTTAACCCAAAAAGGGAAGAAACTATAATCTATAATGAATAAAGATAGATTGGTTGCAGAGATTGGAAATCAAATGGATAAGAGTAATAGATCATTGGGTTGATACTATAGTAGATGGATATATAATTGAGTTTGCATTACAAAGATACATATTTTTTTAATCTATTAAGATCTTATTCATTAGATGAATTTGAGGGAAAATTTTTTAATGACTACCTATCCTTGTGAAGATGTTGGTTGTGGACAAGGCTATATACCTACTCTAGCTAATATAAAGTAGTCACTTTAGTCATATGGGGGTGTGTGAGATATGATAGTGAATTATGATTAGATGATTAGATAAGTCTTGAACCTAAATCTAGAATGGATACACAAGGGAAGAAGAGTTAGAAGAAAAGTCTAGATTTATAATATGAGTTGTGATAATAGAATAAATGGAGTAAATAGAAGAATACCTAGGTAGTTGGTATTAGAGTTAAGAGTAGTAGTAAAATAGATGAAGAATGAGTAGAAAGACATGATGAATGAGAATAAAGAGATGAAAAATGAATTACAAAGAAAGATGAGATGAAATAAGAAGATGAATGCTAGTATAAAGAAATAAGTGATGAATAGCAATAAGTGGAAGAGATGTTCGAAGAATAAGGTGAGATAGTGTAAAAGTAGATTAATTGGATGATAGATGTAGTGCATATCTATAATAATGGGTATTTTCAAAACAAAGACATGAAGTAATAAATAAATAAATAGAACAAAGTCATAAAGTAATCATAGGTTTAATCTTAGAAGAGGAAGAAGTCACAAGAAAGAATGATCACTAGAAGAGCACACATTCCCATAGCCTAAATGTATTATATTAGAGTAGAAGTTTTGAACTAGATGAATAAGAAGATAGTAGTTAGGAAGGTCCATTTTTAGAAAAAGTGCATCTTGGGTTATTGAAATTAAAACAACATCAATTTTTAAGTCTTTGAAGGCCTTAGGGTGTGTTAAAACCAAGCAGAGAAAAGTAGGAAACACAAAAAAATAGACCGCATAGATTAACTATCCTAGTGTGCATGTAAATCTTCATAGTGTGAAAGCAAGATTACATAAAATGAAATATCCCCCTGTAATATCTTCACAATTTATCCCCTCAACACCAATGTATATATTGTGTGATATAGGAAAATTTATAAATCTAGCAACATATGATGGGTCTATTGACCAAAACAATACTTACTAACATGTGAGATGAGATGGAAATCTAAGGGTATTACTAATGAGGGTATAAAAAAGTTTGAATTAATAAGGCTACTAAATGGAAGATCACTTAAGTTTATGTACCATAGATAAATCACACTATTAAGTCTACAATAGGTTAAGGAATGGATTATCATAGAATTTAAGATAAAGAAATGTACAATCAAGACCTAAAGGAGATTAGGTAAAAGTTGGGAGAATTATCCTATGATTATGATCGTAGGTTTTTTTATGTTATGAATAAGGTGGAATTTGCCTTAGTAGATAAAGATAAAGTTGCATAATTTATCTAAGGACTAAATTCCACAATCATATTTGGTATAGCACAAACTCAATATGCTACTAAGGCAGATGCTAGAGTTGTAGCTCTATGAGTGGAGCAAATTAAAGACTATGGGGAAGCTCTCATAATGAATTCTAAGATTGAAACTAAATTTCAAGCTTTTATGAAGAGGATGGAACAATTTCATGAAGTAGATAAACCTAATATAAATCTATGATGCATGGAGTGTGGGAAAGAAAGACATCACAAGAACAAATATCCTAAGATTAAGAAATTGTTCTATAAAATCTTTAGAGTAGAAGGCCACACAAAAACCCAGTGTCATCTTCTATAATAGTATGTCAAAAGACCACATATTTTATATTATAATTTTTTTTAAATCACACAATTATGATGAAAAGAATTATAGGGCTTTGTAGGATCTCAAATAAGACATTACAAAGAATGTATTCATCATCACTACATAGCAAGTATCCTAAGAAAAGTAAATGATTCCAAGATCAGAGGTTAATAAGGGTTGTGCCAACTAAGCAACTCCATAATGGATTCCCAATTCACCTTAGTACTAGCCTTAAGGTTTGGTTAGATGGACCCCTCCTTTACCAAGTTGGACACCACCATCACTACAATACCAATACATAACACCTTATAATCTAGTAATGATGTAGCAACAACAAACTAATTAGACCCTGCTAGTTATGAAAAAAAATTGAAATTGGAGATAATACCCAAAAACATTAGCACTAGAATACAATGTAGTAACATGGAGGTTATAGAGGAGGTTATAAGTTGAATAGATGAGGATATAGGGATGGATACAAAGGAGGTTACCAAGGTGGTAGAAGAAATAATTATCAACACCCTCCTTTGAAATGTTACATGTGTGGAGATTACAATCATGTACAATGCAATTTCCCTTTGAATCCCCAAATACAATCTTACTATGCATATTGTCGAGTATATGAGAAACATGAGATAGAATATTATCTTGTCTTAGAAAATCAATGAAATTAAAAGGTCATTAGGAATGTTAACATGGTGAATGTGCAACCTAAAGATGATGCATTCTTGAATGTCATTACAATACACTAGCATGTAGAGATAGGATTTCCTCCTCTTGAAATTACTTAGGACTAGGGAATCTAAAAATAAAAATAGGATAAATACCCAAAACCATCTATAGAAAAGGGGATTATGTATGAAGTTGCATATATGTTGAAAAATATTCAACACCAATATACTACTGAAGGAGATGCTTCAACAATAGATGCCCAAATGTATGGTCAAATTATGTGCATTATGTGATAGGATGGATTTGTTACTACACTAACATATTTATTGAAGATTTTGAGTATAGTGCACAATGAAGACATCTCTTAGAATATCACAAAATTACTACATAATTTACTAGAGTGTGCAAAATGAGGGAAACACAACATATAAAAACTTTTGTGGTCTATCAAAATAAAGAAGCCATTGGATGTATGTGCATGAATTTACATTGAAGTTGTAGTATATAAAATTCCAAATGTTGTCTTTGACTTTGGTATCATGGTTAACATGATCCCCAAGTCTACATAAGAGCTTAGCCCATTAGAAGATTAGAATCTGTTGAGATCAAAGTCATAGAACTGAGCCTATGAGGTGAATTTTAAGGCATAGATATGAAGACAATAGTAACTCATTAGCCTACATTAATTAGCAAGAAATGGGCATATGATGGTCAGATGACTATCAATACTATGTAAAATAAGTTAGAGGTGCATCAAGGAGATAAGATTATCATTATTATTTTGAATAAGGTGAACAAACCCTACATCATTTTGGCTAAACCAGACTCCCCTCATATTTCACAAGAAATCAGTTGGATGAAGGTAAACTCTAAATAAAATCTAAAAGCTGTGTATATAGTCAAATTCAACTTCTTACATGAGCATACTAAACCTCAGGTATAGTCTTTATTCACTCAATATTTGAAAACATCTAAATAATGGAAGTCCAAAACAATAGTTACTCAACCATTGACACCTCTATTTGTTATGGAGGATTGTGCATCCATGTCTATTAAATCCTCTACCCACTCAAAAGTTGATTTTCTATATCAATTAGATGATCATATGTAGTATTATATAGATCTAATTAGATAAGTCACTTTACCTTGGGAAATAGCTTCATCTATCATTAGAGACTCAGATACGCATCTACTCAACTGGGTTCATGGTGATCATGAACTTCAACCTATGAGAATGGCCTTTGTTGATGAGAGATAACTTCTAGTTTACTATGCAACCAAGGATATTAATAAATTTATTATGTGCCTATAAGTCCATGTACCTACCACTAGTTATCAGGTTAGTGCCTTGAATTATGCTTTGAAGGGAGTTGTAGTGACATGGTTGGTAATTCATAGAAATAATCAGCTCAATTAGGATGATGCATGCAAACTTATGATTAGTAGATTTCAATTACTGAATCTCATCAAAAGTAATTGGCCTTTATTTTAGGAAGGTGAGTTCCTTGAAATCCATATCCATAAATATGTTGAGTTTTAGTTTGAATAACATGTGATATCAAAGTACTAGTTTCACATATTTCATTACACACCTACCTATTTACCATCAACATGGTATATGCATCAAGAACATAGGAGGGAGACAAAGCATTGGGCACAAGTGTATAAAAAATTCATACAAACTTTTATATTTGAAGATGAGAATATTTCCTATGTCATGGGTGCATAGAAGATTTAAGCACCATGATGGAATCTACTGCATAGAGTAATGTATCCTGAGATTTAAATACAACATTACAAAGATATAAAGCTAACAAGTTGGAAGAATAATATCTTATGTATCCATGAATATGAATACAAGATGAAGAAGATGAAATTGAAGATTCAGATACTAATGGTGATATTGATCTACTAATTTATTTGCACCTGAATGGCCAATAGAACTAGTAAAAGACCCAGTTGCAAAACCCACTAAAGAAGACAAGTTGAGCAATATACAAATTCTATAATAGGAAGGGTAATGAATGATACAATAATTTTTTTATGAGGAAAAGAATAATATTCATCATTATCCTATTAAAAAACATGTGGAAAACATTTAAAGTAAGGAATTACTAAATTGGCAAATATAGGTGACTATTAGACTGAATCTAAAGTTTCAAAAGCTATGCAACTTCTATATTATTATCATAATGTGTTTCCCACTAAATTTTTATATGCTAGAGGCATTGATCCATCCAAAAGTAAAATTCATATTGAACTCAAGGAGTATGCATGACCCATAAAAAACAACCATACAAGTTAAACCCAAACCTGAAGTTGAAAGTAAAGGTTGAACTAGATAGAATGCAAGATGCAGATATAATTTATTTAATATAAAAGGTAGATTGGATTAGTCCCATGGTAGTGTAGCCTAATAAAATAGGGGAGATCAAAGTATTTGGTGATTATCAAATTTTTAATGATGCATGTGTGAATGGTCCATTTTTGATTCCCCTCACAAATGATGTTTTGGAATTTGTCATAGGTCATGAAGTTTACTCTTTCACAAATAGATTCAATGGCTATCATCAATTACCCATTTTAGAAGAAGATATAGCTAAAATGAATTTTTATATGGAATGGGGATCCTTTGCATACAAGGTAATGATTTTTGTCCTCAATAATGCACTTATAATTTTTTATTGAGCAGTGGTGATTATATTTAAGGATTTCATTCATGACTTCCTAAAAGTCTATCTCAATGATTAGGTATTATTTTTTTATTTAAATAATACTTGTCCAAGCTACACCTTATGTTACAACACTACCAAGCTCTACAAATTGCCTTAAATTTGAAAAAATGTTTATTTTTTACATTTTTTGGTGTCTTGCTAGATTATGTATTGTGTCATGAAGGTATTTTGATAGACCAGCACAAATTTTCATTTATTATGAGTATGCCTCCACTAGTTAGCTCCATGGAAGTGAGATATTTTTTGGTCCATATAGGGTACTATTATAAGTTTATCAAGGGATATGCATCCATTTCATCTCCATTGGAGTGCTTACTGCACAAAGGTATAAATTTTATCTAGACTTTTTACTGTCAAGTATCTTTCATAAAATTAAAGTAGAGACTGGTCATTGCACCTATTCTCATATTTATATATTAGAATAATTCCATGTTCATTTTTATGCTTATGGTATCATAATCAATGTTATCCTTGCATATCCAAGAGATGGTGGACTAGACCACCCCATATATTTTACAAGCCAAAAATATCTGATGTAGAAAAATTACATGATAATTGAAAGGGAAGCACTAGTTATAGTGTTTACACTATAAAAATTTTGACATTATATTCTTATGACACCATTTGAAGTTTTCAAAGATCATCAAGCTCTATGCTACCTCATCACTAAGCCTATGCTTAGAAGATGGATTTATAAAAGGTTGAGGTTACTTCAAGAATTCCAATTTCACACTAACATTAAGCCAAAAAGAGAAAATGTGGGGCCAGATCATCTCGGTCACATCATAAATGGGGAAGAACTAGAATAACTATAGGAATATTCTCTTTATACCCATCTATTTTGCATTTTTTTGATCCTCAAAAATTTTGAGGCAATTACTAATTTCTTAGAACAATGAGTATTCCCTATGCACTATCAAGAAAGAGATTGTTGATATGGGTTTTATACACACCAGTCTCATAATGAGGTGGCCTCTAACATTTTAGGATCTTAATGGAGGTGAAATCCACTCTAGCGCATGATTTTTAAGTATGAAATCTTAACAACCAAGTGATGGAATAGTAGGCATGGTATGTAGGTTGTTAACAAGGATTGTGAATGAAGGTTTGGTCTCTAAAAAGGAAGTAGGATCTAGATGAGTTGGTTGTTGGATGGTTACTTAATATAGTGTGGGAAAGTATCAAAATAAAATCAAAAGGAGGGAAGGGTAGAGAAGAAAAGAAAGATTATAAGGCTTAAAGAATCACCTCTCAAGCTGGTTTCTAAGTGGATAAGTGCTTTCAAAACTTATGTCTATTGCTAGTAGCTATTGCACACATAGTCAGACATGGTCAAGTAGTTTAGGATAATATTGATATAAGAAAATCATAGGCCTTAGTTAAAGGTTTCTCCTTTTAAATAAACTATTGCATACTTTTAATTAGGAGATTATGGCTTGGGCTTAGTGAGGTATCTAAGATAGTTTTTGCACATACATAGAAAACTATATCAAATGAAAACATGCCTAAACACTTAAAAATATGAATCAATCAAATTTATTTCCAATAATCAATGTAATTTACTAATCCTTCAATAGATTTTGTATATCTAAGAATATCATATCAATCATGACAAGAAATAACTCATTCATAGCTTTTGCACACTATTAATTATTGAATAATACAACCAAAAGAGATAATCCTAATTACACAATGATTGGAAAGAAAATACATAAACACATGAGTTGACAACTAAAATTGCTTTTGCATTTGTATATTAAAATATTTTGACCTTTTAAAACTATGGGTTACATGTGTTTAAATATAATTTGGGAAAGGGTCACCTCATCCTCCAAGTACATGCAAAATACATTACATGGTGTATTTAGAACTTGATTTCCAACTATGGTCTCAAAACCATATAATTTTATCTTATACTTGTGAATAGTTCAATTTAACCTTTACAAAATCATGAAATGTGTGCATATTTACAAAATGAATAGGTAAATTTTTACAATATGTTTGAATCATAATAAAATTATAAATATAAGATTTACACTGCTATAAAATGTCCATACAATAAAAATTGACCCTTTACGACTGAGTTGACATCTACATGGATTCACTAATTTTGGTGGGAGTTTTAACTATAGATATCAATGTAGAACTAGATGTGGGCACTTCAATTTGCTTATTCTTTGCCTCTATCTTGAGCTAGCATTTATGTGACACATCATGCTACTATTTAATTATATCCAGGTTCAAAAGAGAGGGTCTATGTACCCTACCAACCTATCCTAGTATATTTTCATGTTATTCTTTTATCATCTGGAAGTTAATTTTGAAGATTTCAACTTTAGTGAACTTTTTCCTAACAAAGCTCAATTCTACTTCAATCTCTTCTAATGGCATCCCTTGTAAACTTTAATTGAAATTATTTGAAGCTTCTTGAATAATTTGATCAAAGTTTATCCTTCTTATTAACTTTCCTATATCATCCTCAGCTTTTTATAATTTCAAGTCATTCAATATTTGAGGGATGAGGGCCTCATGTCCTTGGTATTTGGGGACAAAATCCCCAGCTACTATTACCCATTCTCTAGACTCCTCTATTCTAATGACCACCATGTTAAGTGAATTGGATGCCTCTAATGGTGTCATTAGATCAAAATGGATATATGCCTTATTGGTTGTGTAAAGAATTAATAGCTTCAATTTATTCTAATTTTCCTTTAAATAATTAAACAATCTATGTGATGTGTTTGGGCAATGTGAGGGGCTAATTCAGCCTGTATTACCTCTAGTGCCTCTAAAGAACTATAGAATTTATATTTAGCCTCATATACCTCAATCTCAATACCTAATGGGATGTGAAATATCTATTTTTGTTCTTTGATTATCTATAGTTCTACTTCCATCTCTTATATTTCCTATTTTGTGCCCTCATATAGCATCACCATGGTATCTTTATGTGCTCTAGCTAGGGATCTAAAATCTTCATTATAGGGGGATTGGCCCACCTATCTATTTTATCTCTTAGATAAGGTTTAAACTTTTTCCTTTCCTCTAAAATCATCTCCCTACTAGCTTCATCCTTTAAATTTATCTTCATTGCCCTTTGGATACTCCTAGATGGCTTGTCAAACAAAGTTATTATAGATGGGAGTTTTATGATCTTAAAATTGGGAATTTGAGCAGTTTTGGCTCTTAAATCAATAGAACATAGAGGAATCACTAGCTTATTTAGATCTATATCTTGTGTGCTTTTAATCATAGACTCTTCCTCAATATCTTCTACTTGTTATTACTTTTTGGTCACCTTGAGGATTTTGTCAAGCACAGAAGGCTAAATGATCTTAGACCAATCCAAAACTCCACTTTAGGGGATTGGATAGACCATGATAAATTTCTTTACCTTATTCCCTTTACCTAAAGACACAATAGTTGTTTCTTATGATGGGCTAGTGGATGACATGAGTAAAATGATCTAAGTGGATGAAACATGGAGTTGTGGAGTGGCCATGGTTATTTCACTTTTCTTAGCTGCCCATTTCCTCTTCAAGGATATGATTATGGTAGTACCAGAGGAAATACTAGTAGTGGTAATGATGGAAGTTAATATCATGATGGTGGATGATGGATCAATGGTGGTGGAAGATTCCTCTACTTTCAGAGTGAGAAAAGGAATGTGCAAGAGAGAGGATGAGGTCAATGAATCATTAGGGGTGGAAGTGACAAATTCCACCCTGGGAGTCTTCAACATAGATGAAATTGGTACTGAACCAAAAATAGGAATAAAGGAAGAAATTATGGAAGTGGTCTCTTAAGGTTGATCCTTTTTATCTATTGTGCCCTCTATGGTTGGAGCTTTCCCTTTATTGGTCATGAGGCTCAATGCATTGGCTCTCTCCAATTTTTCTTCTTCATCAAGGTCTTGGCCTACAAGGAGATGCCTTGTTGAGTTGAGGAAATAGCTTCATATGTGGCTATCCATGAGGATGTAGACTCTTGCATTTGGGGGGTAGCTATAGGTATTTGTAATGTTGATACAATTGGGTGATCTTGTTCTTCCTCATCAGAGGATTATAGATTAATGGGATCTCCTAGAACTCCCTTGGGATCAAGCTCATCTATCCCTGGCTTTTTCTTTATAGCTCTCAACTTAAAATTGAGTTCCTGTGAAGGCTCCCCTTATTCCTCAATCTACTTTGGGGTCTTGTTATACCAAAAATCTAAAGTTTTACACCTTACATCAAGTGGTAAACTATTATGAATTTCCTTTATTATTATTGAAAGATCTCATTGGATTATTCTTAAATGATACTCCTTATAACTAGTAAATTTTATCATGTCTAGATATGGCCATCATCTATTTCATTAAAAAATAGGAATTCATGGTCATATGAGACATGTTGGTATGGGATACCAAGTCCCTGAATGTATCTTTATATGAAACCATGGGAATCCCAGTCCCTATGTGGCACAGTAGGAAAATGATAGATCCTTATTTTTTTTCCTACCTCTTTGAAGTGTTTCCTTTGAGTTTATCACATCCTTCTAATGACCATATGTGAACCATAATACATTCTTTTATTATTTTTAATCAGGTCCTCCTTAACACTCCACCAAAGTTGATAAGCAATTTCTTGCTCTACCAATTTGTCAGGTACATATTTGGGAAGGCACAATGGGTGGACCTTATGACCAGAAATCATAATCATTATGTATTCAAGATATAACTAGTAATCACCTCTTCTAACAAGTATTTTCACTATACGTACTCTAATTTTAGGCATTGGAGACCCATGGATTACTTGACATACTTGAGGATAGACATCCTTAGTAATCTGAACCATGTTTTTTATATATGCATAAATATGATTCTTAATACAATCTATGGATGGGCACCAAAGCTTGCCAAGGAATTTATAGACTATGCCCATTATAGCATCTAGGAGATAGGACATCATGTAGAAGCAACCCACTAGAGTGGGTCACTTGCTCTTGTGTAATACCTTCTCTCTCAACTGGTAACTAATGATCTCTCCCAAAGAAAAATTTGCCTCACTGGTGATCATCAAATTAAGGCTACCCAATCCAAATTAAAGAAATAGATGTTGGGCATGCCATACACCCTATTAAGTAGTGTCATCCCAATATACACTCCCATTATAAATTTGTTGATGGGGGTGGGATTATTTCCTTCGTATGTCATGGTTTCCCTTAGGAGAAGCCATGATCTGAGTACCTTATCCATTAAATTATCCTAGTTCCATGAAACTGATCTATGCTTATCAAAATATGCATCTAGAATTGGTAGTGATAAATACCTTTGAAAGTCAGCTTTGGAGATGAAATCCATGACTATTTGGTTTTCCATGTGGTGAAAGAAAGCATCCTACATAATCTTCCCATGAATAATAAATCTCATAGGAGTTAAATGCAAGGCATCACCTCAAGCTTAGCTACTATTGAATGTAGTACTTGTCTCTTGAGGGAAAACAATTTTGTAATGAATTATCATTCCATGGTAGATATATTCTCATCTAGTGAACATACGTTGATAGAGTCCACAATATCCTATAATTCAGAATAGTTCCCATACCTATTATCAAAGATGGTGGCATCATAGGCTATGTCTATAAAAAAAATTGAATCTTTTATGAAAAATGGTGATGGTGTAAGTGTCCCTCTAAAGGTATTAAATGAATATTCCATTGTAATTATGTGTAATGCTTATAGTATTCCTATGTGTTGTGTGAAAAATTCTCCTATCTACTTAGTCTCTTGTTCATTTGCAATAGATTCACAAGTAGCTAGGCATTTTGTGTGCAAGATATTAATCAGGTTTGAATTTTCTTGTGAATAATGAATACATCGATGGTTGCACATTATGTACATAGCCTTAACATTCAATTCTAGTTCATGCATTATAAATTTTCAATGTTCACATGTTTTATATTATCTGCATGGTTTAAATCTTATTCGTTTAGTTAGCAGGTAACATTGATAAGTATCAAGAAGTATTTTTTCTTTATTAGCTAAGTATAGTGGGCTTTAAACATTTGGGATTTGGGTATCAAGTTTTATGTTGGGACCAAGATTTACAAAATATTCTAACAAATATTCCAAACAAAAAGCTTGAACAAAAATCTTGAAGACCAAATCTATTAGAACAAATGTTCCAAACAAAAAGTCTGATATAAAAAGTTAGAAGAGAAAAACCTCTGAATTGCATAAAGCAAATTATGACTATTTCATATAATTTTTATAATACAAAAAATCCAAAGACCAAATTTGTTTGGTATAATTGTTCTAAATAAAATGTCTAAAGATAATTTTTTTATAAAAGACAAGTCATTTAGAATAATTATTTGGACAAAATGTATAATGCTAAAACTCTGAACAAAAAATATGAAGAGAAAAATCTCTAAATGAATAAGTCCCAAACAAAATTTCTAAAGATAAAATCTATGATATAACTCCTTCAAATAAAACTAAGTCTCAAAAAACCTACATAGTTCAAAAATCTCCTGAAAAGGCATTAATAGGGCCAATCCATTAAATTGTATAATACCAAACTAAGTGTAAATACTAAGGAGAAATTCAAATAGAACTTGCATAGATAAATATAAGAAAGGCTCAACAATCAAGGCCAAAATCCAAAACAAAGTGGGTCCACATTTTTTTCAAGAAAAGGGGGATGTTGGGTACAATAAATGATTATTTATAGAGGGAATATTCTAAGTATTCAAGAACTCAGAACTTTGGTTAGTAATTTCAAATCAAACATGAATTGTGCCACAAAAAAATATTAGAATCATAAATATGAAAGATACTCTTAATTATATTCACACAACATGCTTTCCTTCTTATCCATGGATCTGTGTGCTAAAAGTGAAGTTTATTAAACCCTTTTTGTAATGATATTTTCAAAGGATTGATGAAGTTATAGGTTTCATTATGGTTTCTCTTAAAGCTCATTAAATCAAAGGAAGCTCAAGCATTATTCTACTACCAGCTAGGCATCCATAGCTCTGATAGAGATGCCTTGGGTTTCTTCTCCCTCTTCCTTTATTCTCTTAATCATGATGCATGGTACATTGACTTTATTTCATTAGGTGACCTTTTTATCTTTTTTAGATATTATTTTGCGTTTATTGATTGCTAGTTTGAACTCATTGGTTCTTTTCTTATTTTTTATCTTTTATTTTAATGGAAAGAGGAAAGTTGAAACCCCTATGAGATGGTGTGGTTATAAACCAAATGATTTACCAGAATGTCCCTGCTAGCTACATCTCCACTAATAATTTATGATCTCCAACAAGTATTAATATAATAAGTGTGCTTGATCTAATGGAATAAGTTTTAAATTCATATGAAGTAATTGAGAGAAACTTTCACATACCTAGTAGAAATATTTAATTATGACACAATCTAGAATGATTTGTGATTACATACCTACATCTTGAAGACTCTAAACACCTAAATATACCCAGTTTGTAAATAGGTCTTAAGTTGTGAATCTCTTTACAAGTTTCCCTTTCTTTTATAAGTCTATTTAAGCATAAAATAAGGGACTCAATTGGTTAGATTTTATTTTGGTCATGATAGAATAAAATAATTTAGATTGTCATAGGAAAAAACAAAACAACTAAACTAGAAAGTGAGAAAACTAAATTAAGAAAGCAGGAAAACTAAACTAGAAAGCAAGAAATCTAATACTAATAAAGAAATAAACTAAACTAAAAAATCATCAAATATAATTTATAAAGCAATAAACTAACATAATCCTACCTTTATCATGTTTCTTTATCAATTGGGGGTACCTTCAGATGGTACATCCATGAAGTAATGCTTTAAAATCTATCTATTGACTAGATATGTGAGTTCATTACCCTACAGGTCTTTTAGATGAAATGCATTATTTCCAAGGATCTCTAAATCCCGATATGGTCCAATCCATAGTGGGACAAATTTTTCATGTTTTCATTTATTTTCATGGGTCTTATCCCAAAGTAGCACTAGATCTGAGATCCTAAATGCTTTGATCTTTACTCTTTTGTCAAACCAACTCTTGACTTTTTTATGGTGTTTGATGAAGTTTTGTAGGGCCTTAGTCCTAGATTATTCCATTTCTATTATGTCTAAGAGTCAATATTCTTATTTTTCATTTGGTTCTATGTATTCCTCCATGAATTGACAAGTTGACAATTTTAGCATGATTGGGAATATTGGTCTGCATTCATGCACTAATATATAGGGTGAAGATTTAAGTGCCTAATTATATCTTGTTTGATCTACCCAAAGGACATACTTCAATAGATTGTGTCACTCCCTAGGCATATAAATATCTAGTTTTTTAATTATATCTATCAAGTTCTTATTAGTTGATTAAACTAGTCTATTTCCCTAGGCTAATGGTTAGAAGATGACTTGACAGTAATATGGTTGTCATGAGCCCATTCAGTGAATTTAGATAATATGAATGTTGACCCATTATCACAAACTAGATAAATGGTACTATTAAATCTATTTCTAACATGTTCCTCCAAGAAGTGAATCACATCTTATGATCTAGAATTATTTTTGGCTACTACCTCAGCCTATCTAGTATAGTAGTCTATGGTAGTGAGTACAAACTTATGACCTACTAAGGAATTTGGGTTAATGACACCAATGAATTCTAAACCCAATTGGGCAAATGACCTTCCTTTAATGACTAGTTATAAAGGAATTTTTTCATATACTTCTTTCTTTGATAAATATTGGCATTCATGGCATGTCCTTACTTCAGCATGGGCATCTTTGAAAATTGTTGGCCAATACTAGCCCATTCTTAAGATCTTGTGAGTTATAATATTCCTAGATGGATGACCATTACCTATATTTTGGTACATATTTTACAAAATTTCTTTATCTTTTTTTATAGATACACATCTAAGATAGATGCCTTCATAGTTTATTTTATAAAAAACTCCTTTCTTGGTCATGTAATGAGCAAATTTGAGCCTCAAAGCTCTCCTTAATTCTTTATTGAGTTCTAGGCAATAAGTACCTATAATAAAATATTATATTATGTCTATATACCATTCTCCAATAGATACATAGGCTTCACATACCTCTTTAATATTAATATGTGGATTAGGTTTAGTCATGAGTTGAACAATGCATTAGCCCCTAATGATCTTAGAAGGATTGATTTCTATGTCGAATTCCTATAAATTTTCCATCCATTTCCATTTGTGTTCTCCTAATTCATTTTGCGACAAGGTGAGTTTGATGATAGGATCAGGCACAATGGCAATAGTATTATTTCTCAAGATGTAGTGTCAACATATCTTTACTACTTTGACAAGACCAAAAGTCTATTTATCAATCATGAAGTACCTAGGTTCTACATCCTTTAGATTTGTGCTCATGAATGCAATTAGAAGTTCAATCTCATCTTTCTTCTATGTTATAACAAAAACAATTATATGTTCTAAAGCAAGTAAGTACAAATAAAAATCCTTTGTAAAATTTGGACTAATCAATATTGGGGCCTGAGATATAGCATCTTTAATGTCTTGAAAAGAATTTTGGGCCTCAATTGTCCATTATATTTTAGCATCTACTTGAGCATTGCATTCAGAGGTCTCACAATTTTTTAAATCCTGAGATAAATTTCTTTATGAAATTAATCTTTACAAATAATGAATTGAGCTCTTTCTTGTTGTTTGCTGGTGTAATATTTGAAATTCCTTGGATTTTATCTAGATCAATGATGATTCATTCTTTGGTAATGATGTGTCCTAAGAGATTTCATTTAATTACTCCAAATATGCTCTTCTTTGGATTTAGTGAGATGTCAAACCTTTTGTATCTCTCTAAGATTAACTGTAGATGGCTTATGTGGTCATTACTATCCTTAAAGAACATAATAAGATCATCCATATAGATTATTATGCACTTCCCTATTAATCCTTTAATTTCATGGTCCATGTCTCATTGAAAGGTGTCTCCTATGTCTATTAGGCCAAAATACATCCTCTTATATATGTAAGTACCCCACTTCATAGTGAATGCAATCTTCATCATATCTTTTGATTGTACCAACACCTAGTTGTAGCTTGAAAATCCATCTAGGATAGACATTATTTTAGAGCCACTAATTATATGTAAAAATTCATCCAAGTAAATTAAGGGATAGTTGTCTTTTTTAGAAGTTTTATTCAAGTTTATGAAATCAACACATAACCTTATCTTACCGCTCTTCTTTCTAACTGAGACTAAATTGACCACCCAGGTATAATATCTAATCAGGAAGATTATCCTTATAATTAGTATAGGAATCATTGGTTTCCATCTCTATTTAAATGGCTTGTGGTCTGGTTTCAATAGAATTATATGAGTGATGACCTTTGGGTCATAAACCTTTAAGTCTTTGTATGTCCAAGAAATCACATCTCCATATCGAGTGATTAAATTCTTCACCTATTGTCTTTATTCTAGGGTGTAGTTGAGGCCAATGTTCATCACCTAAATTATCCCTTTTGAATTCAAACTCATTGACTTTGAGTTGCCTAACTTGTTGAGCTTGAAGATCTATATAAAATGGTATTTCTAAGGAGACCAAACCAATTGGGAGATGATTCTCTTTGAGCTAGAAGATACCTTCTTATCTTATTCATCTTGGTAGAGATGGCTAACTTCCTTATCATCAATGATTTAGGACTCAACTTGCCTTAAATTGGTTAGAATTTTAATGATATGTTGATCATCATCAAAGACTTGTAAATTTTCTGCATTGTCTGGAATAGAAGAACAAGGTACTAACTTAATAGATAATATCTTTACCTTCGATTTTTGGAGAGGCTCCAAATTGGTAGCATTAGTAGTTAGTGAATCTATAGCTTGATTTTTCTCTCTAAGAATTGATACTATCTTAAAATACTCAAATATCTTAATCAAATACCATGATATATGTTTATATATTTTCAAATAAGATATCTTACACTGGTATTTGTTTCTAACCTAATTGACTACTAGCTCTAAATCCCCAAATACTAGCAATTACTTGACATTATTCTTGAGTGTAAATTACAATCCTAGAATTAAAGCTTCATATTTAGTGTTATTGTTAGTGTAAGGGAACTATAACCTATATTCTACCAATAACTTCCTCTCTTATGGATCAATCAGTTCAATTTAAACACCTAATCCTTGTTTGGATTTGTTATCATTAAAGTATAGAGTCCATAGCTGATTGGAACCCTCAGATTCTAGATCTTGTATTTAATTTTATGTAGTGGTGTAAATACCAAGGCTAGGAGATTCATACTTTGCCTCTTCATTATTCACATTATACTTTGTGATATGATATTTCATCCTTGGTTCCCTATCAATCTAGATTTGATTTTTAATATCATCTCTAGGGTAGCTAGATATGAGAGAAGTCTATCAAGAGATATCCATTGAGCATTTTAGACCAATCCCTACTCAGTAATAGTCCATAGCCTTTAGGTATGTCTATACAAGGATAGTAATAGTAATCTAGATTCATGTCTTAGATGCTACTTGAATACATACATTAGTCAATTCTCCAACCACTGGTACCAACATTTTATCCAATTGTGATACTATTCTCTTTAAAGGGATTAAAGTTAGACCAAGATTTTGACATATGAAAGTAGGCATAATAGTTTTTGAGGCTATAGAATCAACTAAAAATCTATGAATATTCTTAATAAATACCTTGATAGTCATCAAAGAGAGTGGAACCTTTGGTTTGATTTTATAAATGACATTGGTGTCAATATATTTTAATTTATTTTTAGATGTTTTTTGTCCTTTCCATAGGGGTCTTCCCTATGATAGACTTATATAGTCCTTTTATTCTATGGTCTAAGCTAATTCATGAAGAGTAATATTTACTTTTATTTTCTTCATGTCTTTAATGATGTTGTATCCTCCTTTGCTTTGTTCCTCCTTATTTTAAGGTTGATCATTCCTTTTTGGGAGAGGTGGACTGTTGTAAGATTTTGGATTGGGTAGAATGGTTATGTTATTTGAAGGAATAGAAGTTGTGAAGGGATGCTTATTCCTTAGATTGTAACCACATTTTTAGAATTGCTAGAAAGCATAGATCTCATTGGTGTTATCCTCTGGTACATTGTCATCTTCACTTGGAAAGGGAAACTCATGAGTCTCAAAGAACATGGTAGTACTTGAAGATCTAAGGTCTTAGTGGGATTCTAGAGGATTATGCATTTGATCCTGGCTTACTACTCATCTTTGAAAGATTTCAAATGCTACACAACATTCAACACAATCAAGCTCACTATGTTGAGAAGTATTACGAATTTTGCACCAATTAGGTAGATCTTTCTCTACCATGTTGATCTCTAGAAGATTTTTAGGATGATCTATGTTGTTTTCAAGCCTATTAAATGGACTATTGTATCTCTAGAACCCTAAATTTTGATTACCACTTGGGCCATTAATATTTCCCATCTTTCTTTGCATGTCAAGGAAGTCATTACTTAAATTTTGAACCATATTTTGAATAGCATCTAGTTCCACATTTGTAGAGTCACTACCTTAGAGAAAAATTGAAAAAGATGTAGCCAATTATTGATTCTACTGATAATCATTACCTTATGCATGGTTTTTCAAGAAACTATAATTTGGTTGTGTTTTTTGTGATAGAGGAGGTAGTGTGTATAACTGGTTCTAATTGAATGCAACAATGTTTCACATGTAGGATTAGGCTCAAAATTGGGAATCCATTATTAATATTAGGCATGATAGGAACCTAGGGATTAATCTACTTATCAATGTTGATGGCCTCTTCATATGCTAATGTCAAGGTGGTGGCAATAGCTACCCTTCTCAATAACACTGTAGTAATTAGATCTAGAGCATTCTTGTACATCTCTAAATACTAATGTTTCTTTTGTTTTATACTTTGTTCTTAACCATGTATACATATTTTTAAATCTTGCATTGAAATCATAGATTAGCTCATTAGGACCCCTCTTCATGCTGGTAATTGTTGATATATCAACCTGGGCCTGGTAACTTGTTCAAATTGTGCAAGAAAAGAACTTTGACATGCATTACAAGAAGTGATGAAAATTATCATTAGGTTTAGATACTAATCATAAGTAGCATCCATTAGTGTAAAATGGAATAGCCTACATGAAACATCTTCATTGATGACATTATTTAATCTTAAAGTAGATTTAAAAGATTTGATGTGTTCCCCTATTGTTCTTTCTCCTAAAAAATAAAAGTATGGTAGGTACTTTTTAGTATTCTTAGGTAAATCATGTACATCTCTTGGGATGGAAATATTAGATCCAACCAACCATGGTGGTTAAGCCATTGGGTGATTAATAGGGGAAGTCTTCCTTACTAGGAAAGGTGTCTTAGGTCTATTATGGATAGTTTGTATAACTCTAGGTTTCTTATGATGTGACAAGGGTGAGATTAGAAGACCAACCTGAGAAATAGATCTAGTCACTCTCCTAGGTGACTCCAGTACAACTCTATGTAGAAACTAACCTATTTTATCAGAGGTGTTGGCCCTCTTTCTAATACCATAAAGATAATGTTAATGTGAGTTTTATACACATAAGTCTCATAATGAGGTAGCCTCTAATGTTTTAGGATATTGAAGTATGTTAACTCCACTCTAGGGCATGAGTTATAGGTATTCGGTCTTAACAACCAAGTGATGAAATAATAGGTAGGGTATGCAAGTTGTTAACAAGGATTGTGAATGGAGGGGTGGTCCCTAAAAAGAATTTAAATATAGATGATTTGGTGGATGGATGGTTACTTAATCTACAGTGGGCATGTCTCAAAATAAACTCAAAAGGAGGGAAGGGTAGAGTAAAAAAGAAAGATTGTGTGGCTTCAAGAATAACCTCTTAGGCTAGTTTCTAAGGGGACAAGTGCTTTTAAAACCTATGTATGTTGCTAGTAGCTATTACACACACATAGTAAGACATGGTTAATTAGTATAGGATAATATTGATGTAGGAAAATCATAGGCCTTGGTCAAATGTTATTCCTTTTAGAGTAGTTATTACATACTTCTAATCAAGATATTATGGCTTGGGTTTAGTGAGGTATCTGAGATAATTTTTACACATACATATAAAACTATATCAAATGAAAATACCTCTACACACTTAATAATATGAATCAATAAACTTACTTGCCAATAATCAATGAAATTTACTAATCCTTCAATAGCTTTTGCACATCTAAGACTAGCATATCAATCATGACAAGAAAGAACTCCTTCATAGCTTTTTCACACTAAGAATTATTGAATCATACAAACAAAATAGATAATCCTAATTATATAAAGATTGGAAACAAAATACACAAACACATGACTTGACAACTAAAATTGCTTTTTCTCTTATATATTGAAATCTTATGACCCTTTAAAACTATGGGTTACATGTATTTTAATAGACTCTGGGAAGGGGTCACCTCATCCTCTAAGTACATGAAAAATACATTACATAGCATAATTATAACTTGAGTTCTAACTGTGGTCTCAAAACCATATAAGGTTATCTTACATTTGTGAATAGTTCAAGTTAGCCTTTACAAAATCATGGAATGTGTGCATATATACAAAATGAATATGTAAATTTTTACAATATGTTTGAATCATAAGAAAATTATAAATATAATATTTACACCACTATATAATGTACATGCAACAAAAATTGGCCCTTTATAGCTGAGTCAACATCTATATGGACGTATTGATTTTGGTGGGAGTTATAGTGGGAGTTGTAACTATATCCATCAATTTAGAACTAGATGTGGGCACTTCAATTTTCTTATTAGTTGCCTCTATCTCAATCCAAAATTTATGTGACACATCATGCTACTATTTAATTATATCCAAGTTTAAAAGAGGGGGTCTATGTACCCTACCAAATTATCCTAGTAGATTTGCATGTTCTACTTTTGTCATTTGAAAGTTGATTTTGAAGATTTCAACTTCAGTCACCTTTTTCCTAGAAAAGTTCAATTATACTTCAATGTCTTCTAATGACATCCCTTGTAAACTTTGATTGAAATTGTTTGAAGCTTCTTGAATAAGTTGATCAAATTTTATCTTGCTTATTAACTTTCCTATATCATCCTTAGATTTTGAAAATTTCAAGTCATTCAAGATCTGTAGGATGAGGGCCTCATGTTCCTAATATTTAGAGATCAAAGCCCCAATTTTTATTACCCATTTTTTGGCCTCCTCTATTATAATGACCATCATATTGAGTGCATTGGATGCTTCTAATGGTGTTATTAGATATAAATGGATATATACCTTATTGGTTGTGTAAAGAATTAACAACTTCAATTTATTCTCATCTACCTTCAAAAAATTAAATAATTTATGTGTTTGGGCAATGTGAGTGGTTAATTCAGCCAATAATGCCTCTAGTGCCTCTAAATAATTGTAGAATTTAGATGTATCCTCATGTACCTTAGTTTTAATGCCTATTGGGATGTGAAATATCTATTATTATTCTTTACATAGCTCTAGTTCTGATTCTAGCTCCTATCTTACATGTTTTGTGCCCTCAATAGTTCCATCATGGTATCTTTATGTGCTTCAGCTAGGGATTTGAAATATTCATTATCGGGGATTGGCCCACCTATCTATTATATCTCTTGGATAAGGCATTAACTTCTTGCCTTTCCTTTATAATAATTTCCTTACCAACTTCATCCTCCAACTTTCTCTTTGTTACCCTTTGGATACTCCCAAATGGCTTGTCAAACAAATTTGTTATAGATGGGAGTTTTGTGATCTTAAAACTAGGCATTTGATAAATCTTGTCTCTTATATCAATAGCCCATAGAGGAATCACCAACTGATTGGGATCCATCTCTTGTGTGATTTTAACCACAACCTCTTCCTCAAGATATTTTTTTTTATGATTGTGTTAAGTAGGGAAGGATAAATGATCTTAGACAAATCCAAACCTCCACATTAGGGGAGTGGATAGACCATGATAACTTGATTTGCCTTATTCCCTTTGCCACAATAGTGGTTTCCTATGATGGGCCAGTGTATGGCATGGGTAGAGTGATCTGGGTGGATGAAATATGGAGTTGGGGAGTGCCATGGTTGTTTCAATTTTATAGGTTGCCCTTTTCCTCTTCAAGGATCTAACTATGGTAGTTCTAAAGGGAATACTAGTGTCCATGATGGAAGTGGATGGAATGGTGGTGTATGATGGAGAAATGGTATTGGAAGAGTCCTTCTCTAATTTTGGAGTGAGAAAATGAATGTGCAAGAGAGAGGAGGAGGTCAAGGAGTCATTAGGGGTGGAAGTGACAACTTCCACCCTGGGAGTCTTTAACATAGATGAAATTGGTACTGAACTAAATATAGGAATAGATGAAGAAAGTAGGGAAGTGGTATCTAAAATCTAAGACTTTTAACTTTATGTGCCCTCCATGGTTGGAGCTTTCCCTTTATCAGTAGTGAGGCTCAGTGTTTTAGCTCTCTCCAATTTTGCTTCTTCATCAAGTCCTTTTTCTTTTTCCTCCTATTGTTGAGGAATTAAAGGTAGGGTCTATGATTTATCAAATATTGAAATACTAGTAAGGCAAGTGCTTATCTTCCTCCTAGAGGAAATTGTTATCTTGGACTTCAAGGAAGAGCCTTGTTGAGTTGAGGTAGTAGCTTCATCTATGGCTACCCCTGATGATGTAGACTCTTACACTTGGGGGTAGCTATAGGTATTTTTAATGTTGGTATAGCTAGGTACTCTTTTTCTTCTTCATCAGAGGACTTTAGATTAATGAGATCTCTTGGAAATTCCTTGGGATTAGGCTCATCTTCCCTTGGCCCTTTATTTATAACTCTCAAATTGAAAGGAAGTTCTTGTGAAGGCTCCCCTTATTCCTCAATCTACTCTGGGGGCTTGTTATACCAAAAATTTGAAGTTTTCCACCTTATAACAAGTAGAAACCTATTACACATCTCCTTTATTGTTATTGAAGGCTCTTATTAGATTGTCTTTAAATGTTCCTCCTTGTAGCTAGTAATTTGTATCCTATCTAAGACCTGATCATCATCTATTGCATTCAAAAATAGGAAGTCATGGTCATACGGGATGTGTTCATATGGGATACCAAGTCCCTTAATGTATCTTTGTATGAAACCATGGGGATCCCAATTCTTATGTGGCATGATAGGAAAATGATAGTTCCTTGTATTTCCTACCTCTCTAAAGTGATTCCTTTGAGTGTAGCACATCCTGCCAATGACCATATGTGACCCATAATGTGTGTTTTTCTTTTTTTTAATTTGGTCCTCCTCAACACTCCAAAGTTGATAAGAAATTTCTTGCTCTGCTAATTTTTTAGGTACATATTTGGGAAGGTACAGGGGTAGACCTTATGACCAAAAATCATAATCATCATGTAGTTAGGATATAACTAGTAATCACCCCTCCCAAAAAGTGTTTTCACTATGCCTTCTCCAATTCTATGCATTAGATACCCATAGATTTCTTTCCATACTTGAGGATAGACATCCTCAACAATATGAACCATGTTCTTTGTATATGCATAAATGTGAAGGAACTAGTAATAATCATAAATGTGATTCTTGATACAGTCTATGGTTGCACTCCAAAGCTCACCAAGGACTTTATAGACTATACCCTTATAGGATCTAGGAGATAGGACATCATGTATAAGTGGCCTATTGGAGTGGGTCACTTGATCTTGTGTAAGATGTACTCTCTCAATTGGTAACTAATCATCTCTCCCAAATCAAAATTTGTATCACTGGTGATCACCAAATTAATTAAGGGTAGCTGGTCCAAATTAAGGAAATGGATGGTGGTCATGTCATACACCATGTTAATTAGTGCCATCTCAATCTAGACTCCCATTCTAAATTTGTTGATGGGGGTGGGATTATTTCCTTTATATGTCATGGTTTCCCTTGAGAGAATCCATGAGCTGAGAACCTTATTCATTAAATTGTCCTGGTTCCTAAAAACTAATCTATGCTTAATAAAATATGAATCTAGGATTATTAGTGATAAATACCTTTGAAAGTTAACTCTAAAGATGCATGCCATGATTTTTAGTTGTCCATATGGTACAAAAAATCATCTTGTAAATAATAAATATCATAGGAGGTTGATGCAGGGCATCACCTAAGGCTTAGCCACTATTGAATATAGTGTTTATCTCTTAAAGGAGATCAAGTTTATAATGAATTATCATTCCATGGTAGATATATTCCCATCTAGTGAAAATATATAAATAGAGTCCACAATATCCCATATAAATTAGAATATTTCTCATACCTATCATCTAAGATGGTGGCATCATAGACTATGTCCATGAATTATATCAAATATTTTATGTAAAATGGTGATGGAAAGAGTGCTTCTCTAAAGTTCTTAGATGAATATACCATTATAATTATTTTTAATGCTTACAATATTCCTATGTGTTGTGTGAAAAATTATCCTCTCTACTTAGTCACTTTTTCATTTGTAATAGATTCAAAGGTAGCTATATATTTCATGCATAGAATAGTAGTTGAATTTGAATTTTTTTGTGAGAAATGAATACGTTGATGGTCGCATGTCATGAACATAGATTTTGCATTCAATTCTAGTTCATGTGTTATAAATGTCTAAAGTTCACATGTTTTATATTATCTACATGGTTCAAATCTTGTTAGTTTAGTTGAAAAATAACATTGGTGATTATCGGGAAGTAATTTTACTTTATTGGCTAAGTCTAGCAATATTTTGGCATTCAGGAGTCAACAATCAGGTTTTGTGTTAGGACTGAGCTTTACAAAATATCCAAACAAATCTTTCAAATAAAAATATTGAAGACCAAATCTATCGAATAAATTTTCTAAACAAAAATTCTAATACAAAAATTTTGAAGAGAAAAATCTTTGAATTGCATAAAGTTAATGATTAATATTTTAGATAATTTGTCAAAAAAAAATCAAAGACCAAATATATTCAGTATAATTTTTCCAAACAAAATATCTAAAGATAAATTTTTTGATGAAAGACAAGTCATTTGGAATAATTATTCAAACAAAATGTCTAATGCAAAAACTCTGAATAAATAGCTTGAATAAAAAACTCGAAGAGAAAAATTTCTAAATGAATAAGTCTCGAATAAAAATTTTGAAAACCAAATCTTTGATATAATTCCTCTGAATAAAACCAAGTCCTAAAAAACCTATGTAGTATAAAAAAATCCTAAATAAATGCATTAATAAGTTCAGTACATAAAATTATATAATACAATGCTAAGTGTAAAGACTGAGGAGTAATTCAAATGGAACTTGCATAGATAAATATAATAAAGGCTCACCAATCAAGGCTAGAATCCAAAAAAAAGAGGGTCCCCATCTATTCTTTAATAAAATTGGGATATTGGGTACAACAAAGACAAGAAGTAGTTTGTCACCAGAGCTTTGACATATACTATTATAAATGGGCTCTAGTATCATTTAGGGAAGGATGAAGTACTATACATGGTAGTTCTAGAACATGAATGACCATAGCTCTGACAAGAGGCACACCAATGAATAGCAAGAGGTCATTTTATTACATAGTGGGTTATGGTGGCCAAACCTTTTTTAGGATGACCATAGAGTAGCGTAGTATTATCACATATGTCAACACATGGGTAAGCCAATACAAAATGATGAAATGTCTTTGTATCCTTTATTATCTAAATAACCTTTTGAATAGTGGGACATCAATTTGTTATTACCTATCAATCCCTTGAGTAAACATAATAAATCAAGGTATATTACCACTATGATAGATTACTTTACCAAATGGGTTGAAGCTATTGTGACACCCAACTGTGGTGCAAAGGATGCAACAAAGTTTCTTTATGAGAATATCAATACAAGATTTGGATGCCCCATCAAGTTCATTAGTGATAAAGGGACACACTTCATTAAAAATATCATCAAATATCTTATTGAATAATTCATGATTTCTCATCATAAAATTACTATGTACCATCCACAAGCTAACAACCAATTTGAGGCTTCTAACAAAGTGTTGGAAAAGATGTTAATAAAGATTTGTGATGTCAAGAGAGATGATTTGGAAGATCACATTCCTATAATTCTTTGGGCATATCACACATACTATAAGATGTACATAGGTTTTACTCTATTTCAATTGGTCTATGGGCTTGAAACAGTAATGTCAATGGCGTACTTGGTATCCAATCTGTGCATTGCAATGGTCATGAGAGTAGGGAATTGTGAGCTCTCACCAAAAAGATTATTGAACTGAATAGGATGGATGAGTATCAATGTAGAGCATATTATATGTATGAATTTCATAAGTAGATCTAGAAAGTATGACATGATAGGAATTTGCATCATAATGAATTTCACATAGATCAACTTGTTTTGTTATATGATAGACACTTAGAGCATTTTTCAATAAATTATAGATTAGCTGGAAAGGGTCTTACATTATACATGAAATATCACAATAAGGAATCATTAATTTGAGAGATATATAGGGAACCATTTTGCCAAGGTGAGTGAATGGTTGTAGGCATAAGCCCTACCACCAATAGTCTTAACTTATCTCTTTCTACTAAATGACTGGGTAATGAGTAACACCGATTAGATTAGGATTTCCCATTTTTGTATGTTTTCTTGTGTGTTTCTTTTTCTATGTGTGTATGTGTGTGTTTGTATATGATATTTTAACTAGATTTTGGGAACCAGGATAACAAGTATAGCATCCACCAACCATGCATATAATAATTTAGGTGTGCCATCATTGATGTAAGCAAGAGTGAAATAAAGAAATTAAGTTTAAAAAATGTATGGTCATATCACATTAGCCAAGATCTTAACCATATAATAGTCATCCCCAAGAAGTTAATTCCAAATCTAAGGATTTATTGATCTAATCTTCACCAAATTATGGCTAATCAACATCATCCATTCATACTCTAGTATGGACAGCCAAGAACAAAATGGTGTATCTCGATTCATGCACCAATGATGAACTACCTTAAATTCTAGATTGAATAAGATTTGTCATATCAACATTCACATTGATATCAAAAGGATGGATCAGTGTGGCATTTACACAAAAACCAATAGGTGTAAAATTTATAAAAGAATAAGGTTGTGAACCAAATCTACCATTCTTGAAAATATTTTCATGAGATATGAGCTAAATTTTACTACACAAAAAGCAAAAAGTTTGTAAATTTCACTACTTAGATAGCATGGATCATTTTCAGCTCATTAGGAGTTTGACAAATTCTCATAAGGAAGCAATGGGTGTCAACCCTTAACTTAGACAAACAAAATTCACTAATCTAGAGCCATTTGATTACCTCTAAATGGTAGAATAGAAACTCTTTTGACTAGATCCTAACAAGGTTTTTCAACCACTTGATCTTGTAATCACACATCAATTCCATAACATCAACATCAAGCTCCAACTTGCATGCCCAATTCTAGTGACTTGAGGGAGATTGTGCAAATCCTACTTAGCTACTATAATGATATTAATATCTACATTGGCCCCAACACCATGATAATCATCAACAAAAATGTAATAGCTTGAGCTTTAGGTATTCTTATGTGAGGTGATTCACTTAACCCATATAAGAAAATAATTACCCTTATCCTTTAGGAGGTTAGAGATTTATATGTTTAGGAATATATAAGAATCCCAATTGAAGAAATTCAAGACAAACTAGTGCACATCCTAGTCGAATGCATTACATAGAGATTTTGGTAGACTACCAAGTCTACAAAGCAAATCCCAAAAGGCATGGTGGACATTTTACATCACATGATTTACCATAATGAGTATTTTAATTAGCCTAAATACTTTGTTCAAGAGTTGTTGACAAACATCAACAAATACCACACAATTTCTAATCAGACCTTTTAATACTAGTTTCTCATCTTTCTATTGTGTTTCACCCAATGGAAGTCCCCAACAAGAGAGGTATACCTTAACACTGACTATTGTCTAGCACAAAAATTTTGTAACTTGATATGGATACCTAAGTGAGATTCCCTAGCGCATGAGGGTAAATTTAAAACATAGTGGGAAGAATGTTTAAATTTGATCACCACACATCTTTGAGTGTTTCTAGATGTCATGCAATACCTAGGACAACATGTTATTTTCACCTTGCTACCAAAATGTGTGCTCATCCACATCCATGATATGCTAAGGTCTCCATTTGGACCTCCACCATTCTTTGTTATGATGGCCATGGTACAAGCCAAAATTACCAAGCAAAAAGCCTATGCATTTAGGCATGTGATACCACTCCAATCCATACCACCTGGCATAGTAGTCCCTTTAGTATATCAACAATAGGAAGCGATAAATTCATAGTAGTGGAAAATAAAGCACAATATCTCTATTAAGCAACAATCATCATCTCTTCCACTAAATTGCAAGACAAGGATCATCACAACCTAACTAGATGAATTTAAGGTACCCCAGATCATAAGCTCTTGTGACCTTCCTTAAATGGGAATGGATGAATAATAGGTTTACCAGGTAAGGGTCATATACATGGTATTATATTTCTATAATAGGGAGGAGGAAAAGGATTTATTCCTCTTGAAGTCAATTCACATGGTCCAAGTGTGCAAGAAGGTTCCTCCAAGTCTATGGGTGGAACTACCATCATGCCCTACATCTATTATGGTTAACATTATGCATGAAGAAGCTAATAAAATGTATAAAATTTTTAAGCTCTTATAATAGTAACCTTTGACCACTTTTATATCCATTAACATCTATGTGCCACTATCAAAAAGCCCATAGGAGTATCTAGTGTATAGACCTAGAACTATGTGTGAGGCTAGGGTTTCTCTTAACCTTGAATAATTCAAATTCAATCAGACAACCATGGAATAGGAAGTTAAACCTTCTCCATATTTTACTTTACCACCACCTAAACAAATTTTGGTCACTTTGGGGTGTAATAAAGCACATGTCTCTAGCTCCATGGTCCATCTAAGTGATTCACCACCTTCACTACAAGCTCAAGATGTCAAAGATATTACACCAGAATAACCATAACTAAAAAATAATGAGCTTCATGGGAAGAAACATCTCATGCATCAAAATGGTGAGACACACAAGAGGAAAATAAATGACAAAAGGAGTATGCCTAATAGTAGCAATCTCAACAAGTAAGTTGGCAAACTAAAGAATCTGAGGCCACACAAAAGGCCCAAGATGTAGATGATGACTAAAAAAAGTCTCTTAAAGTGACCAAGAAGTCATAAGAAACTATTGAATTATCCAAGCAAGAATAGAAGGCAAATTACAAGAAGATGGATGAAGAGTAGAAGAATAAATATGTTACGCTCACTGCCAAAGCCAAGGTTGAAGAAGATAAGCAACAATAGGATGTAGTAATACATGAAAACAAGGCTTTATAGGATGCCACTCATGCACAATAGCAAGTTGAATAAGTTTTAAGGAAAAATAAAGAAGAGGAAGATGAAGCCTTATTAAAATAATATGCCCCAAGTGTAGGCACAACAAGCAAGTGTAGCCATGGCATAAGATGACCTCATGGCACAAGCACAGGATAAAGCTAAACAAGCTAAGGATATTGCACTTGAGGAATAGAAAAAGGAAGAAGAGCATGCATAGAAGCTACAAGAATATGAATAGGAGAAAAATAAATTTGTGCAGGATGAGCTCCATAGGAAAGTAGTAGAAGAAGCTAAGATAAAGGAATACGAAGGCATTTCACAACATATGAAGTCTATAGAAGAGGCTATGGCATAACAATAATAAATGCCTTAGCAGTAATAAGCTAGGTCAAAGTCTAGCTATGGGATGTTCTAACTATGGCTACTTGATGCACCATATTCTCTATTCTACTTGAGATTATGCCATGACCTGACCCTTCAGTGCTTATAAGAACATTGGCAACATTCCCTCTTCAGCACTAAGCCTCATTAGATGTCTCTAGACTACCACTAAATAAGTAATTAGAGGGCACTATATCATTCCAAGAGTCCATTATGTAGAAGGTCACCTCTTTAGAATAAGATATGGATCAATCCAAGGCTAAGAACATCAAGTTGAAGGCTTTCTTGCATGAAGCTACTAAGATTATCTAGGACACTTGCCCTGAATTGGTCACTTGAGTAATCATGGACCAAGTCATGTCCAATCAACATAAACTCAATACACTTATCTCTAAGTTAAACAAGGACTAGTGTGTAGCACCAAAACTCCATGTAGTCAGTAAATTTAGGTAGGATATTAATACCAAGGCCAGCACACTCATAAAAATACTAGAGGAGTATCAAGGAATGCTTGACACTACCACACTTCTAGTTTAATAGGTCACATGTAGCTTGCTCAATTGGAAGAAGAAACTAGATACCTCCTTAGCCAATTCTAGTATAGACTTTGTAAAGTCCATCACCACTAAACCAACCATGGTCATCTAAACTACCACTGGGGAAGAAAAGGATGGAACACTCCAAGAGTCACTCAATGCTAGGGATAATGTGCATGACAACCTTCTAAATTGGTATATTTAGCTTTTGTGTAGTTCCATCTCTAACCTCTAAACTTAATGACATGTATACAAGATGGAATGGATGAGTCGTGAGATTCAGATAAGGGTCACAAACACCAAGGTATCCTTGAGCATAATTGATGATGTAGACCTAAAGTAGACCATGAGCTATCATGATCCATTATGCACCTTGCTACAATTAATCTAAGAATTAATTTTGAACTATCATGCTTATAAGATGGATTTGACCCCTTTTTCTAATGTAGTTGCTTAGATTGTTAACACACTTGTATATAATCCACCTTCAAAACTCTAATAGATCATCACTTGACATAAGGCCACATAGTCTAATTCCAGGAACTTTTTTGGTTAATCATCATCTACATCTATGCCACCACCATCAAGTTAACTACTACACAGAGTACCAATTTTGAAAATTTTGTATAACATTTTGTATTGGAGATGACATAATAAGACAAGTAAGGATAGGATGGTTGAAAACCCATAAAGGGAAGCCACCTGGTTATGCTAGCCTATTGAAAACCCACAAAGGTTAGTATGTTGGTATGCTACTTAGTTTAAAACCTAAAAGGGCAAATAATAAGTGTGCAAGAGGTGAAAATTATAAATGGCACTTTGAGTGATTACTATGACTCTTACTAGTCTAACCATTTCTTCAGCCCCTTTTCACTTATGCATTTTTAGAGATCCTGTGACTTTGTCTTGGGATGAGACAACATTTTAAGTCCAATAAAGTGTTGTTAGAATAATTTAGAATGTAAAGTTGTGCATGATATTTGTCTAATATTTGTGTGTTATATACATATTTTATCATGTATAAGTCTATTTTGTCTTATCTTCATGACTTGTAATAGGATAGAATGTGAATAGACTCCACTCTTGGCACCAAGTATGAGAAGAAGATGAATAGTCATAGACTGTAAATGTCTATATATACTTTTGTTTGTAATAATAAGAGGGTTCTACTTTTGAAGAGATCAATAGAGATTCATTTGGTTATGGTTACCTATGTGATTTCTTATTATGTTCCTTACATGTGTTCTCATGTATAATGTTTGGTTACTTTCTATCTAATTAATTTGAATGCTTTATTTATATTTATGAAACAATGATTGTTCTTAATTCCTAAAAAATGTAGGATTATTAATGCTTATTATGTTTTTTTAATCCAAACTCCTATATGAATCTAATACATTACTCTATGTACTCAAAGTATATCACAACTATCCTCATCCTTAGCATGTTCTGATTCTTCAAGAACATTGCACAAAATTTAAGACTAATAATAAATTATTAAAATATCCTTGAATAGAATAAATGAAAAATAAATAGAAATATCTCACTCATTTACATAGATTTATAAGTTTATTGAACCACCATATCCATCTTTTATTGATCAATCTTTACAATTATATGAATATAGACCTAGAGGCCCTGTTCAATCTGCCTTTTCTCCACACCCTCTAAGATTCTTTGATTTGACCTTATACTTGTTCCCTTGATTTTTTTGATTCCTTAAAACTTGGTTTGTTGATAATCTATTTTAAACTACTTTTCCCAATGTAGGTTTCTCCTCCAAATGCTCTCCATTACTTAAGGCATTATCTTTGAATGTCTTATTTATCTTTTCTCAATATAGGTTTGGATTCAAGATAGATGGTGAGTTGTATATTTACATAGGTAGAAAATATTATTTATAACATAGTAATAACCTTATAAGACATAAGACTTTTACAAACATAGTGAGGCATGACTAAGCTTGTTATTGTTCACCATATGATTTGTTTACAAGCACAACTAAATTTTTACAAGATTTACACTTTGAACTGATACTCCTGCACTAAATATCCTCACCCAAATTTGTGTAATTTTTGGATCTTATTTCATGAAATAAAAATTGGGATTCCATGGTGTCATGAATATTATTGATATACCAAATAACTAAGGCCCATATTTTAATGCTTCAGCTCGGTATTCTTTAGAGGTGAAGATTATAATGAATAATCCTCTTGACCCATATGAATATCCACTTTTACATTCATTTTTCAATGTCCTAAATCCCAAGACCTCAAATAAACCCACAAACTTAAAAATATGTGTTAGTTTGGTTAAGATAGTTATTAATTCTTCCACTTCATTATGGTTAAATGCAATGATAGGTTCTTCCTCAATTCTAATGATGCATCTAGATTTCATCCAAATATATCCATTATTAGCATAGTTGGTGTGAGATCATACATTATAAATAAACTTTATTTTTTTAGAACCCTAAAATAAACCGCTATAATCCATTTTAAAAAAAGGGCTCTTGATACTTATGTTTTTTCCTATGTGCTTGTACAAGCTACTAAACATGCCTAGTATTGTAACAGTAGGCCTACTATAGCCATAGTTGTGCCCTAGTATTTATTATTTTATGCCTATCTAATCCATATGCTTCATCTTCATATTCTTAGACAATAAATTTCTAGTTTCCTTTTTAGTTATCATAATTCACATCTTTTACTATTGAAGAAATCCTAAGATAACAAAAAATCATTATTGATTCTCTTGCCTCATTAACTTGTATTTTTCACTTGCATAATGCATTACATGATTTAAAATTTCTTATTTACCTAAGAAAATCCCCATGTATCTTATCACTTGAGTATGAATTAATCATTTTTCACATAGATGTTATCACTACTCGACAAGGCCCTTAGTATAAGGTCATCATCTAATTCCTATAAAATCATATTTATCCTCCCAAGGCCAACTCTCTTGAAAATAATAAAATATTAAAGTAAGCCTTAGATTATGTCCTTAAGAATAATTTCATTTAATTTTTAATTTCATGGGCTCCTTGTTATAATGTGTTACTAAATATAATATATCTCCTTTTCTTGAGAAAGTGTGGAGGGGAATTTGTGGAAGTCATTATAGATGACTCGTTACAACCTAAAAATGCTCACACATGGGTTCTTATTGGTGAACACTTAAAATACATTATCACCTTTGCTAAGTGTGATCCTTTCCAATTACATGATGATCATATTCATTCTCCTTCAACCAAGATTTAACCACTTGAATATCCTTGGTCATTCTCAAAGTGTGGTTTAGATCTAATTGTAAAGTTGCTTTGAACATAAGATGACCGTGTTTTATTATCACTAACACTAAGCACTTTATCAAGTGGGTATAATTTATGCCCATTGAAATTTTTGATAGTGTAATGGAATATGGAATATTGTTAGGCTCTCATCACAAGCACCCATCCTATATTATTACATTTTTCTCTTTCTCATACTCCTAACCTTAAATAGGTGTTTTCTTATAAATATATGGAAATGGTCAAGAGTGGTGTTTTTTCACTTAGAGTTAGTTGTCTTCTCTTATGGAAAAACCATGTAATCTATCTACATGTTTCTCATTAACATTAT
Organism: Torreya grandis; assembly: GCA_037957365.1. Lineage (NCBI taxonomy): Eukaryota > Viridiplantae > Streptophyta > Pinopsida > Cupressales > Taxaceae > Torreya > Torreya grandis. The sequence goes on from JARHVA010001870.1 coordinate 1,295,262, forward strand.
ACCCTCTATTATTATGAAGTATAAAGTATTGTTATCATTGTATCATTATCCCTTAATACATTTTTTTTGACAAGGGAAACCCATTCATTCTCATGTGCATATTTATTTTCCATATTTTCACCTCCTTTTGGGTGTTTTACCCTATTTTTTTAGAAACCCTAATAATATAATATTTAGTAGAGTAATTTATATTGATAAATATGACATTAAATCATACCTATAAATTTAAAATAATAGAACTTATTATAATTATTTGACAAGTGTCATATGCTACATATAGTAAGCACAATGAAGGGATGAGTACTTAGCTTTTATAATTTTTTGTATGATTGTGACTATGTTTTGAAGGTGGAAATCAAATTGAATTAGGATTTTGATTCATCCAATTTAATAATTGTTTTTATGTTTGTGTGGGGTAGGTTATGTCATATCTAGGTTAGTATCAATTGTCATTATTGACTTGTGTTGGTCAGTATTTACATGTGATAAAAATAGGGTATATGACCATATGGTCACCTTTGCCTATTTTTTAAATCTATATATGTGAAATTATGAAACCTTATGATTAATGTAACTCCATAAAATAATCTCCTTCACCTTAAAACCCTAAGTGTAATTTTGAGGGCTAAAAACCTAGAAAAAATAGGAAAGTGTAATGGGCTAAGCTAACTCTAATCAACCCCATTTAAAGATTGAACACTACCTATGTATCCAATAATTTTTAGAGGTAACTTGTAGAAACATAAAATTAATCAATAATTATTTAAAATGTTTTTTCTTGGTATCCTTACCCTTACTTGATATATATTTCATTTCACTAATTCATAATCTATAAGAGAGCCTTCAGTATCTTGTGAGCATTATAAATATCATACAAACATCCCTATTTCAGTTGAACTCATCCCTATTCAGCACACAATCTATTTTTATACTTTTCCCTCCAATATTTGATCTTATGGGATAAGTCCACACTATTTGTATAGGGTCACATTTTGGCCTTTTCTCCCTACTCCTAGATACACTTTTTCTAATTAAGACATTACACAATGGCTCTTTCACCCATCTTTTTAAGTCAGCAAAAAAATTTCTAAATATGTTCCTATACAATCATATCAAGGTTACTCATTATATCCCCTTTGAATATCTCTATAAAAATAATTGCACATTGAGTATAAGAGAACTATTTCTTCCTGTTTCAACTTTACAACATTCTAAAAGTCAATAGCCAAGTCTGAAAAGTGTTTTATTGTAGTTTAAGGGCATCTATTATCAAGCATTTAAATTAATCATCTAGCTAAAATATTATAATTATATTATCAAATATCACATAATCACTCAAAGAGGGAGAACTTCATCAACCTGAAGCCCATTTTGGATATGTAGATAGCCCTTAATCGCAAGGGGTTTATGAGGCCAACTTGGCTATCCTTACTAATCCAATTTTTACACTTTTATTTTATGTAATTGCCATATAGTGCATTTGTATAACTATTAATTAATATTTTCAAGTCATACATGTATTATAGTGATACATAAAGATATATAGTCAAAATTTAAAAGTAGTTGCATAGGCCCAAGTCAACAAATCTAGAATACAATAATCAAAGATGTTACCATAGTTAATAGACAATGCTAAAAGTTATCTTTATCCACCTCCTACGTACATGTCCCAAGAGACTATTTTTTTTATAATATTTTATTTTTAAGTTATTTCATATAGTTGGCACTTGTAAAAAGTCTAGACAATCAGATCTATTATTTTTAGGAACACTCTCTAACCCTAGGCTAATTTACTATTTTTAGAAAGTTTTCAAATTATGTATTTTACCATAGCATATTATATTTTATTATTTTTTCATATTATATCAATACATATCAACATGTCTAATTTAATATTTTAATTCTAATTGATTTAAATCACATTAAATTAAAAAGGTTAAACATTCTAGTGAACTCGCTATTTTTATAATATTACTTGTTATTTTTCCTTTATTTTTGGGATATGATTTCTTTCAAAATTCTATAAATTCATGACACTAAAATAAAATAGCCTTTAAACTTAGATAATATCTATCATAAAATGATTCAATTTATTCACCCTTGGATTAAATATGACATGGAAAAAATTTCTTGTCACCTTAGATCATTCCAATACGGAAGACCTTTATTTTGACCTTAAGTTGAAATTTACTTTAATTTTTAATACAAAAATATTTTTCTTCTATTTCCACTTTATTTTTTACTTTATTTTGCTTGTTTTATAAATTGTGTTCCGGTAGTTTTCAAATTAATTAGTAACTATTTTGAAGGGTTATGTTGTGTTATATTTATAGACATCATGGCATGATGGGTTTACCCTAATACTCATAGCCATACTATAACACTAAACATGGAGTTTAGTTTTCCTATACCTCATAGTATATCAAAAATGTTTAGGGTCCTTGTTTACACCAATAAGAAGCCTCTTTTATCCATATAATTTGTGGTGCATCTTAGAAGAGTGTATCACCTATGGAAATTACTCTCATCATACCCTTGAAACTAGGGTTAGTGGCCTACAAGAATGATTTTACCTCTATCATTAATTTTTGGAACATTGGGCCAACACTAATCAATGAATGAGAAAGTATATTTTAGTGCATACAAATCATTCAAACCTTTTCTTAAATCACCCTCATACATTGATTCTTTCTTGTATTATAATCATAGTCATTAGCATTACTTATACTATATTGTAACATTACTTCATTTATATTGGGTCATATTTATAATGGCATTAATGAAGGAAATTTTGTCTCACATGTTACATATGATTCTACATTTTCTTTTAAAATGTTCTCCTACTTCCCAATATTTTATTTATTTCATTAATAAATTCTTAAAATTTGATAATATTTCAAAGCTTACTTTAGAGATATCCATAGATTTTACTCAATATGGTTTCAGATTTGCATATGTACACAAGTATAACTATGCCATTTAATAAGGATTGGGCAAGTATGCTCAATGAACTACCCATCATCTTGATTCTACTAAAAATGGTATTTAGGTCTTGGATATAATGTCATGTCCTCCACTCATGGATTAAGTCATGAAAAAACATCTTCTAATATCATATTTACTACATCTCATTATCACAATATCCAATATAAAAATACTTGGGAACAAGAGAAAGCATAAATCACCAATTACATCACACAAGGAATTTCAAAATATTTTTCCTTCCTCACTTTGCACCCTATTAAGGGGTGACTCATGTATATTATTTTAGAATCCAATACTAAAAAATATGTTAATGATCTCAATTATGATTTAAATTTCCTATAATATATTTTTGAGAATCCAAAATGTTTGATTCATTATTTTAATTGGTTAGATATGAAAAAAGAAAGGCACCCAAGATGGTTATTCGATTGTTGATACTTTTACTTCTACATCTATTCTAATGTATACATCCATATCACCATCTCTTGGTTTTAGAATACCACTTATTTTCCAAAACTTATCCATGCCTATTCCCACTCATGATATTTACACTTCTCTTATTACATCTTTTAATACTACTCTAGAGCATACCATTCTTGAATTATAAGGTATTTAGCCTAGTTTGAGCACTCTATTTATAATGTTAGCCATTCCATGGACCATGTTAATTGTTACATAACCTTTTTGAACCTAAAATTACATATTATCCATTAAAATTTTCATTTTTGGCTCCAAAAATTCCTATTTAAGAAGGAAAATATGATATAGAATAACATTTGTGTGCCTTCCATGTAGTTTGTCTAGATTATGTCAATAATAATAAATTGTTGATAACTATTTTTCCAAGAAGTCTCAAAGTATGATATTATATGGTTATATGATCTTCCTTTTCAATCAGTAAAGGATTTTAATCCTTTGTAAAATCAGTTTTTGATACATTTTTCTATCAACATTAGGGAAAAGTTATCATATGCTCAAACTAAAAATATTAAACAATGGTCTAATGAAATAATCAATGAATATGTATCGAGTTATAAGTATATAATTTCAAAATGACAAATTAAATGTTTTATAATGAGATTAAATATATTTTTACATGAATATTTATTTCTCCTCTTCAAGATTCCATCATGTTTAATAAGTGAAAACCCTTTGATGAACTATGTCATATAGTTAAATAACATGAAGTTAAGTTGCTTACTTTGAACAAGCTCATTTATGTCTCAAATGTTCCATCTATTTTAAATGTCAAGTTTGAAAGTAAGATAAATTTTAAGATCAAGCCAAATGAAATTAATAATTAAGTAAAATTTTTAGTTAATTTTATATCACAACCACCTCAAAAGCTTCAACTACAAGCTCTACCAAAGAGACAATTCTCAAGGTTGCTATCACCTCCTCACATTTTGTTGAAAAATATAATAGAATGAAATTTAATCACTCTTCCTCCACAAATTGAGATAGATATGTCTAGATACAAATCTCAAAAAAATTATGGAAATGCATATTATGACTATCATAAATGTATTTGGCATTCTATAAATATATGTTCCAACCTCAAGCATAAGATTCAAGATCTCATTGATGAAAATATCATATATATTGGTACACCTATTTAAGAGGCTATGCCACAAGCAAATGATAATGAAAAGATAAAAATGTTCAAATATAATTTTCCAAATCATGTAACAAATAATAAAGATTATCCTAAAGCTCATTATGCATACAATGTTCATCCTCTACCTTCTACATATGGACATCCACTTGATAGAATTATTGGTACAATTACAAGTAAATAAGCATCACGTCCTATGATCACATTTGATAAGAGTGAGTTGTTGATGATGATTTAGATAGACATGAACTTTTTAATTCAAGCATATGTTAACAATAAATTTGTCTATAGTGCCATGATAAACAATGGATTAGGTGAAAATGTTTGCACCATAACACTCATTCATTCTCTTAGTTATATGGAATAAGACTTAAAAGATACTTTTATAATTATAAAAGTATTGATGGGCATATAAAAGATACTCTTTGGCACATAGTGATTCCTTTACAAATGGGGCTTCTCATAGTGCTTACTCAATCTCTAGTTATACCGAACACATGGGTCTTTGATATTCTACTAAGATGCGTTTGCATACAAAATACTAGAGAAGTAACTTCTACAGTGCATAAATGTGTCAAAAACATTCATAATAATCAAGTGATAAAAATTCAAGGAATCTAATATGAATATCATTTTGAGAAAATGATGTTTAATTCTTATATGGAATAACTACCTAGTATAGTTATAAATCAACATGGTAATGAGCTAGCTTATATAACTATTCAAGATCATGATCAACATCTTCCAAAGAATAATATAATTTATAATGAGCATGAGAATGTTTTAGATTCAACTTATCCATCTTATTATGAGCATGATTCATTTACATATGATCATATTTAGTTTTGTCCATAAAGCATGGTGCATCCTGATAAGCATAAATTAACATGCATAAAGTGGCATCCATCTCCTAAGGAAAATTAGGTTATTCAAATGGATTCACAACATGTACATGTATAGGTTTTTACATATCCTTATCCTACACATAAGGATATAAGTTTACATGATAATATGGGTAGTGATTCAGAGGGTTATATTATAGCATATGAATTTCATTTATATTCAAAAGCATCTATAGTTTACATTTCTTCATCACAAAAATTCATTCTTTCATACAATGTAATTGGGTATACATATGGGTATGTTTTTTATGAGACTTTTTTTTAACCTTTTAGGACTTAACAAGTGTAAATCCTATGTTTGTTAAAGATCTGAGTAGACTAAATCAAGGAAATATTATGTAATAAATATAACCATTGATTTTTTATAAAATTGACTAACTTTGACTTTTTTATTAATAAGAATAAATAGTGTAAGTAAGAATTTAGATAGAAAATAACTGAGATGAGTGATCTAGGTGATATAAATTGAGGTGAAAGCTAGTTTGAGTGTCATAAACTAGATCATAATGTCAAAAAACCTCTTATATATTAGTACCATAATTGAATAATATCACCATTATTATAAAAGTGGAGGTAGTGTCTTAATATTAATTTTAGTGTCCTCTATGCAAGATTATCCTAAGCTTATAGGTGCACCTATGTCTAAATCTCTAAGGTTTTTTCCTATGTGCATGAGTTTTGAAACCCTATATATTATTTATAATGACTAATTTAGTGTTCAAACCCTAATCCTCTATGTAACTAGGGCATCTAGTTGACATGAGCTAAAAAGTGTGTTTATTAGTAAGATAGGTTAGACATCCTCAACACCCCACTATGAAGAGAGTTTCCTACATTTCAATAATTTGAGGAGGGATCAAGACCAATGTAGATCACCCCACCTAAGTGTTGGTGCAAGTGAAAGTGATGCTAGTATGATAGTGTCCTTGAGTGCCTTGAATGTTCTTGTGACTAAAAATCTAAGCTTAGGACTATTATCGATGGTAGTATGTAGAAGTAGGTCAGGATAGGGATTGATAACCTTAATTAGGCATAACTTGTTTTAAGTTTGAATGTGGATTTTATATCTCATTTCAATATAGTGGTTAGAGGGTTAAAATTCATGTATATATGTGGTTATGATGCCTATTGGGTGATAAAATATGTTTAGGCCTATCTAGAAGGTTATAGTTTTAAAAATATATCCATTTGGGAAAAGATAAGGTAAAGGAAATTAGTGCTAGTTTTTGGGACACTAGATCCATGTGGTATTAGTGTCCTTATTATGGAACTAGTGTCCAACTAGCATAACACTAGGTATAAAGGGAAAGGATTAGGAAATTAGGGTTTAGAACTAATTTAACGATGACTAAGGATTCCTACAGCCCATAAAAAGGCTAGATAAGTGTGATAATGGGATCTAGGATAGATCTAGGGCTAAGATAGGGATGGGTAATCTCAAGTAGAAATCTTAGAAATCACATACCACCTTTAGTTGATTACATTCCCTCCCTTAATCTTATAAATGGATCAAATTCAAATGACTAGCATAAATGAAAAATATGTGTACCTGGACTTACCTTAGAGGTAAAGCTCATGAATCTAGGTCTGAGTATATAAATTTAGGTCTAATTATGTGAATCATGATCTAATTCATGTCCTAAAAATGAAATGTGCATAAATCAATCCTTATTTAATATATATCAAAACAAAAGACTAAACTGAGTAAAGAAGTAAAACTTAGTAAAGTGATGGGAAAGAGGAAATGAATGAATACACCTCATTGGGTATGTGAACCAATGCATAAACCTAGTGATAACTTATGTGTATTCATGTATATAGTGATCAATTAGTAAATAAATTAGACTGAGCTAATAGCTTACTCAATCCTAATGTTTGGGTGGCTTAAGAACTCAATCCAATTTTGACTCTATCATTTCCCACCCCTTGGTGTATCATGACCTGTGAATAGCTTGGATTGGATTGATGGTGTGTCTAACCCTCTCATGTAGGTGGATCAATAACTCAAGTAGGATATAAATCCATAATTTCACACCTATGTGTAATATATTCATCTAAAATTTAACTACATAAAGTAACTATAAATGTCTAACTATGTATGTCAGCTCTATAGTCACTCAGGTATATTAGGCAACTTCAGGCCACTCAAGAATGTCAACCACTACAAATGAAGTAAGGCATAAAACTGGTGTGAAACTTAGAATATGATGTTTTGTGTATATAACATATAGAATAACATGAAATTTTTCATTCCATCTAATCAATTGGTGTGCAAATGGGCATACATAAACAATGTGTCATGCACATGCCCCCAAATCTGATATCTAAGCATATGGATTTTGGATTGATTTATAATAATCTATATTTGGGTATCTAAACCAAATATGGTAATGGTCATGCCACACATGATTCCCTTAATCTAAGTAAACTGGTATGAATTTGAGCTAAACTTGTATGAATATGAGCAAAAACTAAGTATAATTGATAAATCTAGAAATGAATGTGTAAACCTATATTGTACCTATTGTACTTTTTTGGCCAATCTAGGTTTTTCTAAAATTAAGGCTACTAAATAGTATCACCATGTCTTAGATAGTAGTTTCGTGTCTTAGATAGTATCACCATGTTTTGAAATGTGGCACTAATGTCCCAATTTGGGTTCTAGTGTCCTTTTGGTCTGATTTATGTGCAACTATGTTATTTTCTAGGTCACTATTTTTCCATTGTGTTTACCTGAGTCTATTTTTTTGTAATTGATCTTGTGTGCTAAAAATCATAATTTAAGTACAATATAAGAGCCTGATATTTGTGACAAACCCCTATGATTTCCCCCACTTTTGAGGGTATTTGTTGAACCTATGTAATAACTATCCTCAAAATAAAAATCTCTACAAAATGTGTGTTAGCTAGAGCATATATGATATCTACGTAATAATCCAATATAATGTTCATACATAACATCAAAATAGAAGATAATATGAGCATAAATATGTAATTTTAGATGTATGGCATGTCTTGTATTAACAAGGGTGTCAAAATATATATAATGATGTATGTAACAACAAATCTAAGTAAAACTAGGTAACTACCTAGGGGGATGGGGCATGATATCCATCACGACACCCAAGTAGGAAGGGTAGATGTTTTATGTCCCTCATGGCATCAAAAATTGGTGTGTGTAATAAAAAAAGATAAGTCTCATGGTCATGATATATACAAGAATGCATACATACAAAATATATGTTAGGCCAAGGGGCCACAATATAATTGACATGGGTACATGTCACTAAATCTAATAAAATAAGACATATGAGGACATATTCAAATGTCCACATACATAAGCAACAAGAAATTTGGATAAGATACACATAGAAGGACATGTTCAAATGTTCACATACATAATTAGGAAGGTGCACACAAGGACATGGACACATGTCCAATGCACACATACTATGAAAATAAATGCCGTAGAATGAAATAACAATGGCATATTTAAATGCCCTTGAATAGAAAAAGCATAGAGACACAATCAAGTCTAAACTCAAAAAGCTAGAAATGAAAGTATACATGATTATGTAATAAATTTCTATGTAATATCTAGGATGTAATAATCTAGATTCTAAAGTAGTAATAGTCAACAAAAAATATGAGTAAGAGTAGCATGATCAATATCAAGATATAACAATGCTAAAATTGGGATGTAGAAAATAGAACATGGGAATAAAAATAATGTATAAGATTGCCCTAAGTGGGTGAATATTTGAAGTGAAGATCCATGTATTAGTTTAAATTACCCTAATGGGTATATAGTATCAATTATGGATAAGTGTAGTGGACCTAAGTGCTATAACAATCTACAAGCACTCAACAAGAACAAGTGAAGCATTTATGTATGATAAACTAACTATACTAAGATAGTTAGCATATGTAGTGTATTAAAAATATAAGAAATGTATGCATTCTATAATATTGTGTTTTCTAAATAATTATTTGAATTTTTTTGTATTTTTTATATATAATTTATGTATAAACAACATGAATATAACTATGTATAAGGATAAAGAGAGAATGAAATTTTGTCAAAGAAGATAGAAACAATACTAATTGATGAGTCTCATGGGAGACTCGCTATTATTATTGCCTATGTCAAATACAGGAATAGTAATCTCTCATGTAATTTGATTGTTATGTTTGAGTTCAATGGTGTTGTAGTAGGAATCTGAATATTATTCATCATCAGAATCATAATAGCCTAGAATGTTAGAATAAATTGCCTCATACTATGCAGTTGACCTTTCTAAATAATGTTTTGGCATGTTGATTGTGATTTTTACCTTTTAAACTATGCTTATTATAAACATATGGTGATTTGGAAAAAAAATTATAGAAAACCTCTTTTGAGAATGCTTGTTGGCTTAGTATGATTTTAACTTTACAACTGAAGTTCTTGCTCTTTTTATAACATGTCATGTGTATCTAGATATTTTGCCTTGATAAACTATATATATGAATTATTTTCCTTAGTATGTTCAATAAATCCCAAACCTTGTTGACCAACATTATCAAATGATATAATAAGAGTAGTGATGCCTTGGGCCTGCTTTCCCAAACCACCATGATAATCAAAATGTTGTAGGTATTTTTGACCAAACCCAAATTACTTTAAAAGTGGAGACTCATTTTGGAGAGGTATATTTTCATCTTTTCCTTGCTTTACCTATGCATGTTGTATAGTTTCTTATTGTCATTATGATGTGTTAACCTTTTATTGAAGTGAGTTATGTTGGTAACCATTTTTTATTGTTTCTAAATATGAACTTTTTTTAATTTTAAGATGTGCCATTTTTTGTTGTTTGGATGATGTATCAATTTTTGAGTCATCTATATCCATTATCTATTTTATTTTACTTTTCAATGTTAAACATGAATCGGTGTAGTGCCCATGCATTCTATTATATGCACAATAATATCTATATCTCCTCACTGGGTATAGAGGGGATAGGTTGATCAACTTAGCTTTAATCATTTCCCTTAGTACCTCACTTTAACTCTTATTTTATTTTTTAATTCTTTTTGAATCACTATTTGTATATGTACTTTGTTGTGATTTATGATTTGGATATGAAAGAGTCTTAAGCACAACTTCTCTGCATGTAGATGCATATACATGTTTTACTCTAGCATATTCTAAAGACTATGTACATGTAATGTGATTTTAAAATAATGTGAACTATTCACTTAATAATTTATTTTGATTCTATAAATTTTGTATTAACTTAATCATACTAATAATTTGATCCCTTAGAGTCTCACAAGTTTAAAACCTATTACTTTTGATTGAACATGTAGGCACACACCCTATAGGGAAGAGGTGTGAATACATTGAGTGTGGGGATTAGTGACATTAATATAGGTTGATTCATCTATTGTATGAGTCATATAATGGACTTGGTTAGAGGGAAATTAGTTATCACCCTAATGGAGATGAGGAGGAGAATGAGATTCTTTCTTGTGCATAAGATATGACATTAAAACTTGAAACATAGTTGTTAGATAATGAAATATATCCTCTATGTATATAAGGATTTGTTTATTAATTGAATTCCACATAAGATAACAATGACATGATAGAGATAGAATGAAAATGACATACATTTCAATTGATATAAATCATTATCTATAAATTTGTTTATGTCTTTTCTGAGTTCATTTTGAATTAAGGGAATAAACATGCAAATGAAAGTATTAAACTTTCAAAAAAAAAGTGATACACTTCTTATGTCATTATTATTATGATTATATAAAATCATAAAATATATGGATCTAGAATCTGAATGCTAAATATGTAAACCCTAGGGTTATATAGGGTTTGGGTTTGTGCAATGTTCAAAGTAAGCCAGGTTCACCAAATGTTTTAACCTTTTATGAGTTAATAAGTGTAAATACTATGTTTTTTTTAAATATATTAGTAAAATAAATTAGGTAAATAATATACAACAAATATATCCACTAATTTGTTATAGAATTGACTAGCTTTAACTTTTCTAAAAATAGTAATAAATAGTGCAAATAATAACTTAGCTAAAAAACAACTGATATAGGTGATCTGGGTGATAAAAACTGAGGTGGAAGCTAGTCTGAGTGTCATAAACTAGATCTCAATGTCAAAACCACTCCTAGATAGTATCACAATAATTGGATAGTAATGACATTGTTGGAAAAATAATGGTAGTGTCCTAATACTGGCAATAGTGTCCTATGTGCAAGATTGTCCTTAACTTCTAGGTGCACCTATGTTTGGATCTATAAGGTTTGTTACTATGTGCACTAGTTTTAAAACCCTATATTTTATCTATAATTATTTATTTAGTGATCACACCCTAATCTTCCATGTATTTAGGGAATTTGGTTGACATGAGTAGAAAAGTGTTTGTTAGTAGGGTAGGTTGGACATCCTTTACACCCCATGGTGAAGATATTTGCCTATATACCAATACTCTGAGGAGGAATCAAGACCTATATAGTTTTTCCCACCTAAGTGCTAGTGAAAGTGTAAGTGGTACTAGCATGAGAGTGGCATTGAGTTCCTTGAATGTGCTTGAGGCTAGAAATCTAGGTAATCTAAGCTTAGGATTATTGTATATGGTAGTATGTATAATTAAATTAAAATAGGGATTGATAACCTTAATTGTGCACAATTTGTTCTTATTTTAAATGTATATTTTTCACCTAATTTCCATCTAGTGGTTAGAGGGCTAAAATTCATGTATATATTATTATGATGTTATTTTGGGTGATAAAATATGTCTAAGCTAACCTTAGGAGGTTATAGTTTTGAAAATATATCCATTTGGAAAAATATATGGCAAAGAACATTAGCATCATTTTTAGGACACTAGTGCCATGTAGCACTAGTGTCCTTATTATGGTGTTAGTGTCTAGCTGGTAGAACACTATGCACAAAGGGCTAGGATCAAGCAATAAGGGTCTAGGGCTACTCTAGGGATAATTAGAGATGCATGTGGCCCACAAAAAGGCTATATAAGTGTGATAATGGGATTTATGATACTTATATGGCTAATTTATGGATGGATAGTCTTAATTAACACTTTTATCACTCAAATACCACATTTACATGATTATAAAATCTTTGGTTTGATATAGCTTCTTACTTCTTCCCAATACACTAATCGTGATGCATCCTTTGATTAGTTACATTTTATTTTTACATATCTTCATTGATTTTATTTTTATTATTAATTTTTCTATCCCTTATCCAACCATTTTATTATCCCCTTGGCTTTATTTTTCACTTTGGGTACTTACTCTCTTAATTTTCAAACCAATTCAAAAAATATAAAACACTTACCTTTATGGCACTTCAATTTCTTGCTATTTCATATCTTAAAACCTTAACACTTACATGATCTCATATTTATACTTATACATGAGCACATGTACCCTCTTCCCCATTTTTTTTATGAGCATGTACATTCCTACATATTATATATAGTCTTCCTACATTGCTATGACTTAAATTTACAAATATACTGTGGGTACATTGTTTACCTTCCTTATTATCATATTATGATTTTATACCTTTGTTGAGTATTTTTTTAATCCCTCTTTAGTCATCTATTTTTAATCCTTTCTCCTTTTCAAATTTTTCAAATCTCTGTAGCAATCAAATATTTTCAAAAAAAAATAAAAAACATGCATATATTCTAAAAATTAAAATATTCAAAATCAGGACCTCAAGCATTTTAAAATGTTATTATATTACTTATTTTCATATGTTGTTTATTATTTTTTAATTAAATATCATATTCCATATTTAAATATAAAATTCTTCTCATGAGGTACTTGAGTGTGTTACAGGACATAATTTTACATGAATCTTCGATGTCAGGATTTCATTATTACCCAACACCCTTGATAAGTTAGGGGCATCTACTCATTCTCCATGAAATATTTAATAGGTTGTCTCTATCCACAAACTCTTTACCATGTTGTCCTAAATATCATATACATTTCTTATTAAATCATATATTACATACAATATGCTTCTTTCTAACAATGGCATTCATACATATGATAGATATATATGTTTTATCATTTTTTAGGTAAAATAGAGAATTAATTACCCAAATGTGATAAACTTGTCAGGATCCTACTCCTTAAGAGCACAATTGATTACCTTTGTATAAGAAACTAAACATGAAATTAAACCAGAAGTAATATGTAACTAGAATTCAAAAACAGCATAGAATATGAGAGACAATACAATCTTGTATTAACACTCTTTCAAAAGGAAATACAATGAAGAAATCACACTCTTCCCACACCTCTTGGGCATAAAGTAATTCTCCTTCAAGAGTTCTTTCTCTCAATCAATTAAAATCAATAATCAACTCAATACCGAGTTGATGTTTCCTCCAATCCTTGTGACAACCAACTCAACCAGTTGTTTTGCCTACAATACCAATACCCGATGACAATCAACTCAATGGTTGCTTTGCCTACCTTACATACACCAGGTAGATCTCCTTGATCTTGCTCCTTGTTGTGTTGCAGATCTCCTTAATCTTGCTACTCTGCAGATCTAACTGGCCTTGCACACACACACCCACAGATCTCTTGATCTTGCACACCACAGATCAACTGACCTTGCTTACCATGTAGATCTCCCTAATCTTGCTACCTACAAATCAACTGATCTTACACTTGGAAGGATCTTTTCCTTGCCTTTGCAAGTCCTTCTATCCTCCACATTACAATACATCCCCATGGGTCTCTTAAATAGAACCCCAAGCAAACAATAATTAGAAAAGTAGACTCAAGACTAAAATTAGTCTTTACATGAAAATTGACTATTCATTTAACTAATTGTTCATCTAACTAATAGTTCATCTAACTAACAATTCTAGAATGCATAAGCGATCGACGTCAGTTCTTGTCTATCTAGAAATGACTGATGTCAATTGATTCTTGACCAATGTCAATAGCTTCCAATCTACTCCTAACCGACGTCAATTACTATGACACTCAGAAACCTCCACCATTTGCATCAGTGAATCTTTTAGCTTCACAACCTAACAATCTCCCACTTGGAGATAAATAGCTACACCTGTACCTATACAGTAATGTCCTTTAATTTGTTTCTTGGCTTGTATCACCATCTTCAAGTTCAGTCTTGAAGACTAATAGAAGTTGAATGAAGATTCAAATTCTACTTTATTCTTGACTTTGTTAACATATCTCCAGGGTTCTTATCTTTGCTAGCCACCGTGACTGCAACAACCTTCTACAACTCTAAAATCTAGCTAATCGCCATTCCACCAATAGTGAACACATATCCTGTGGTGCTTCTCCTATCATCCAAGTCACCTGCCATATCCAAATCTACATACCCATGTAGAGAAGTGCTTGACCCTGCATAGCATAAATACTTGTTGCTGGTCCCTCTTAGATACCTGAGAATCCACTGAACTACTTTCCAGTGCTCCTTTCTTGGATTGGCCATTAACTTGCTGACAACTCCCACTACTTGGGCAATATCAAGTCTAGTACTCAGGTACTCAACCTCACCATGTGATTTAGGACATTGTTCTAAGCTCAGCTTGAATTGTCCAACCATAGGTGTGCTTACTAGTTTTGCATCCTACAAATTGAACCTCTCCACTACCTTATTCACATAATCCTCTGGAGAGAAAATCAACTTGTGACTTTCCCTATCTCTAGAAATACTCATGCCAAGGATTTTCTTTGCTACTTCCAAATCCTTCATGGCAAACCTCTAAACTAATTTTACCTTTAGCTCAGCAATCTCTTGCATGTGTGACCCTACAACAAGCATATACACTACATACAGTAATAAGATAGTGTAGCTAATATTATCCAACCTGGTAAAATAAACAAAATGGTCAAATTGACATTGACTAAAGCCATGCTTTGTCATACACCTATCAAACCTTAAACACCATTGTCCTACAGCTTGCTCAAGACCATATAACCTAGCCTTCTGTCTCACCTATCCATTCTCTCCTTTCTTTAACCTGTAAATCCATTCATCTTTCAGTGCTTTCATCCTGGCTGGCAACTCTACCAAATCTCCCATTTGGTTCTCTTCCAAGGAATCAATTTCCTTATTCATGCCATGCTCCCACTATTTCCTAGATTCTACCTGCATTACCTCTTCAAAACTTCTTGGTTCTTGACCATCAATGAGCAACAAGTAGTGTAAAGAAGGGAAATAATGAATTTGAGGCTTACTTACCCTTTTATTCCTCCACATGGGCATTTGAGACTCCTTGACAACTTGTTGTCCACCCAAAATCCATTTTAACAGTGACCAATCTCGGTCACCTCTAGCCGACCTTGGTCTGCACCTGAACAATGTCGATTCCTCCAGATCACTGACGTCGATTCCCTAACCGATGTCAGTGTCCACCTACCTGACATCATTGACTTTGGTCTGCACATGATCGACGTCAATTCCTACTTGATTGACATCAGTTCTTACCTGATCGACGTTAGTAACTATGTTTTCCTGTGAGTGATGATTTTTACCTACGAGCTTATTTTGGATCATAACCTTGTCCAAATCAACACTGCCCTACTTAAAATTATTCATCATCTTGAGCTAATCTCTATCCATCATCTTCTCCTTAAAAACCAAGGATTTCTAGTTCTTAACTTTGTCAAAAACATCAAATTTCCTCTTCTTGCAATAAACCCAATCCTCTCTTGTAGCATAACACTGCTCACAAAAATCTTAGTCTATCAAATTTAAAAGCTTACCTTTTGACTTAACAACATCCATTCCCTTCTGACTCATGTGACCAAGCCTACAGAGCCACATCTTTGCATCTACATCTGAAGTAAATAAAATAGAAGGAGAATCAGTAATACAAATAGATAGATAAAGTGTACCTACTTTCTTACCTCTTGCTAATACAAGTGCACACTTGGAAACTTTCCAAGATTCCACTGTGAGAGTTATTGTGCAACCCTCATCACCCAACTTTCCTACAAAAATCAAATTTCACTTCAATTTTTGGACATGCATGACATCCTTCAACACCCATGTGTTGCCCTTCTACAATTTTAGCTGCACTTCCCCTTTGCCAACAATTTGACAAGGCTCACCAACCCCTAAATAAATTTTTTCAAAGTCTCCATGGACATAATCATGAAAAAATTCTCTATTTGGGGTTGCATGGAAAGAGGCATTAGAATCTAAAACCCAAAATTCTACTTTATCCAAGGAACATATAAGAGCATCCCATGCAACAATACCTGCATCATTTGCTTCTTTATTTCCTTCATGTTGATCTTCTACCAACCAACAATCTTTCTTTACACGCCCTTTCTTTCCACAATTCCATAATTGATAATTATTGTCATTGAATTTCTCCATTCTTAGTTTACTTTCTTCTACCATTGCTTTACTCCCACTCAATCAAAAACCCCTGAGAGTGACATGTAATCAACAAACACTAACCTGCTCCGAACCAGGCTCTGATACCACTTGTCAAGATCCTACTCTTTAAGAGCACAATTGATTACCTTTGTATAAGCAACTAAACATGGAATTAAACTAGAAGTAATATGTAACTAGAATTTAGAAATAACACAGAATATGAGAGACAATACAATCTTGTATTAACACTCTTCCAGAAGGAAATACAATGAAGAAATCACACTCTTCCCACACCTCTTGGGCGTACATTAATTCTCCCTCAAGAGTTCTTTCTATCAATCAATTACAATCAACAATCAACTCAATATCAAGTTGTTGTTTCCTCCAGTCCTTGTGACAACCAACTCAACTGGTTGTTTTGCCTACAATACTAGTACCCCGTGACAATCAACTCAACGGTTTCTTTGCCTACCTTACATACACCAAGTAGATCTCCTTGATCTTGCTCCTTGTTATGTTGCATATCTCCTTGATCTTGCTACTCCATAGATCTAACTGACCTTGCACACACACACCTGTAGATCTCCTTAATCTTGCACACCGTAGATCAACTGACCTTGCTTACCATGTAGATCTCCCTGATCTTGCTACCTGCAGATCAACTGATCTTACACTTGGAAGGATCTTGTCCTTGCCTTTGCAAGTCCTTCTATCCTCCACATTACAATATAGCCCCATGGGTCTCTTAAATAGAAATCCAAGCAAACAATAATTAGAAAAGTAGACTCAAGACTAAAATTAGTCTTTACATGCAAACTAAATTTTTGTTTAACTGATTGTTCATCTAACAGTTCTAGAAATGCACAGGTGACCAATGTTGGTTCCTATCTGTCTGGAGATGACTGACATCAACCAATTCCTGTCTGATGTTGCTAGCTTTTGGTCTACTCCTGATCGACATCAATTGGCCTGACTGACATCAGTTACTATGACACTTAGCAACCTCCACCATTTGCATCAGTGAAGCTTTTAGCTCCACAACCTAATAATCTCCCACTTAGAGATAAATCACTGCACCTATAACTATACAGCAACGTCCTCTAATCTATTTCCTAGCTTCTATCACCATCTTCAAGTTCAGTCTTAAAGACCAACAGAAGTTGAATGAAGATTCAACTTCTCCTTTGTTCCTAGCTTTGTTAACATATCTACAGGGTTCTTATCTTTGCTAGCCACCATGACTGCAACAACCTTCTACAACTCTAAAATCTAGCTAACTGCCATTCCACCAATAGTGAACACATATCCTGTGGTGCTTCTCCTATCATCTAAGAGACCTGCCATATCCGAATCTACATACCCATGTAGAGAAGTGCTTGACCCTGCATAGCATAAATACTTGTTATTGATCCCTCTCAGATACCTAAGAATCCATTGAAAATATTTCTAGTGCTCCTTTTCTAGATTGGCCATTAACTTGCTGACAACTCCCATTGCTTGGGCAATATTAGGTCTAGTACTCATATACTCAACCTCATCATGTGATTTAGGACATTATTCTAATCTCAGCTTGAATGTCCAACCATAGGTGTGCTTACCAGTTTTATATCCTGTAAATTGAATCTCTCCACTACCTTATTCACATAATCCTATAGAGAGAAAATCAACTTGTGATTTTCCATGTCTCTAGAAATACTCATGCCAAGGATTTTCTTTGTTGCTTCCAAATCCTTCATGGCAAACCTCTAAACTAATTTTACCTTTAGCTCAGCAATTTCTTACATGTGTGACCCTGCAACAAGCATATACACTACATACAGTAATAGGATAATGTAGCTAATATTATCCAACCTGGTAAAATAAACAAAATGGTCAAATTGACATTGACTAAAGCCATGCTTTGTCATACACCTGTCAAACCTTAAACACCATTGTCTAGCAGCTTGCTCAAGACCATATAACCTAGCCTTCTATCTCACCTGTCCATTCTCTCCTTTCTATAACATGTAAATCCATTCATCTTTTAGTGCTTTCATCCTAGCTGGCAACTCTACCAAATCTCCCATTTGGTTCTCTTCCAAGGAATCAATTTCCTTATTCATGCCATGCTCCCACTATTTCCTAGATTCTACCTGCATTACGTCTTCAAAACTTCCTGGTTCTTGACCATAAGTGAGTAACAAGTAGTGTAAAGAAGGGGAATAATGAATTTGAGGCTTACTTACCCTTTCAGTCCTCCACATGGGCATTTGAGACTCCTTGACAACTAGTTGTCCACCCAAAATCCATTTTAACAATGACTAATCTCAATCACCTCTGGCTGACCTCAGTCTACACCTGACCGATGTCGATTCCTCTAGATCACCCATGTCAGTTCCCTATCCAATGTCGGTGTCCACCTACCTGACATCACTGACTTTGGTCTGCACATGACCGATGTCAATTCTTGCTTGATTGACTTTGGTTCTTACCTGACCAACGTTGATAATTGTGTTTTCCTATGAGTGATGATTTTTACTTACGAGCTCATTTTGGATCATAACCTTGTCCAAATCAACACTACCCTACTCAAAATTATTCATCCTCTTGAGCTGATCTCTGTCCATCATCTTCTCCTTGAAAACCAAGGCTTTCCAATTCTTAACTTTGTCAAAAATAGTAGATTCCGCTTCCTGTAATAAACCCAATCCTTTCTTATAGCATAACACTGCTCACAAAAATCTCAGTCTATCAAATTTGAAAGCTTACCTTTTGACTTAACAACATCCATTCCCTTCTCACTCATGTGACCAAGCCTACAGAGCCACATCTTTGCATCTACATCTGAAGTAGATAAAACAGAAGGAGAACTAGTAATACAAGTAGATAGATAAAGTGTACCTACTTTCTTACCTCTTGCTAATACAAGTGAACCATTAGAAACTTTCCAAGATTCCACTGTGAGAGTTACTGTGTAACCCTCATTACCCAATTTTCCTACAGAAATCAAATTCCACTTCAGAACTGGGACATGCATGACATCCTTCAACACCCATGTTTTGCCCATCTACAATTTCAATCACACTTCCCCTTTGCCAAAAATTTGACAAGGCGCACCAACCCCTAAATAAAAATTTTCAAAGTCTCCATGGACATAATCATGAAAAAATTCTCTATTTGGGGTTGCATGGAAAGAGGCATCAGAATCTAAAACCCAAGATTCTACTTTATCCAAGGAACATATAAGAGCATCCCGTGCAATAATACCTGCATCATTTGCTTCTTTATTTCCTTCATGCTAATCTTCTACCAACCAACAATCTTTCTTTGTATGCCCTTTCTTTCCAAAATTCCATAATTGATAATTCTTGCCATTGAATTTCTCCATTCTTAGTTTACTTTCTTCTACCATCGCTTTACTCCCACTCAATCAGAAACCCCAAAGAGTGACCTGTAATCAACAAACACTAACCTGCTCTGAACCAGGCTCTGATACCACTTGTTAGAATCCTACTCCTTAAGAGCATAATTGATTACCTTTGTATAAGAAACTAAACATGGAATTAAACCAGAAGTAATATGTAACTAAAATTTAGAAACAACACAGAATATGAGAGACAATACAATCTTGTATTAACACTCTTCCAAAAATAAATACAATGAAGAAATCACACTCTTTCCACACCTCTTGGGCATATAGTAATTCTCCCTCAAGAGTTCTTTCTCTTAATCAATTACAATAAACAATCAACTCAATACCGAGTTATTGTTTCCTCCAGTCCTTGCGACAACCAACTCAATCAGTTGTTTTGCCTACAATACTAGTACCTGGTGACAATCAACTCAATGGTTGCTTTGCCTACCTTACATACACCAAGTAGATCTCCTTCATCTTGCTCCTTGTTGTGTTGTAGATATCCTTGATCTTGCTGCCCCATAGATCTAACTAAACTTGCACACAAACACCTACATATCTCCTTGATCTTGTACACTACAGATCAACTAACCTTACTTACCATGTAGATCTCCCTGATCTTGCTACTTGCTGATCAATTGATCTTACACTTGGAAGGATCTTGTCCTTGCCTTTGAAAGTCCTTCTATCCTCCACATTACAATACAGCCCCATGGGTCTCTTAAATAGAACCCCAAGCAAACAATAATTAGAAAATCAGACTCAAGACTAAAATTAGTCTTTACATGCAAACTGACTATTCGTTTAACTGTTCGTCTAACTAACAGTTCTGGAAACACACAAGCAATCGATGTTAGTTCCTATCTATCTATAGATGACTGATGTTAGCTGATTCTTGACTGATGTTGACATCTTCTAGTCTACTCTTGACTGACGTTAGTTGGCCTGACCGACATCAGTTATTGTGACACTCAGCAACCTCCACCATTTGCATCAATGAAGCTTTTAGCTCCACAACCTAATAATCTCCCACTTGGAGATAAATAGTTGCACCTATACCTATATAGTAATATCCTCTAATCTATTTCCTAGATTGTATCACCATCTTCAAGTTCAGTCTTAAAGACCAATAGAAGTTGAATGAAGATTCAACTTCTCCTTTGTTCCTGGCTTTGTTAACATATCTGCAGGGTTCTTATCTTTGCTAGCCACTGTGATTGCAACAACCTTTTGCAACTTTGAAATCTAGCTAACCACCATTCCACCAATAGTGAACACATATCCTATGGTATTTCTCCTATCATCCAAGTCACCTGCCATATCTGAATCTACATACCCATGTAGAGAAGTGCTTGACCCTGCATAGCATAAATACTTGTTGTTGGTCCCTCTTAGATATCTAAGAATCCACTGAACTGCTTTCCAGTGCTCCTTTTTTGGATTGGCCATTAACTTGCTAACAACTCCCACTGCTTGGACAATATCAGGTCTAGTACTTATGTACTCAACCTCATCATGTGATTTAGGACACTGTTCTAAGCTCAGCTTGAATTGTCCAACCATAGGTGTGCTTACCAATTTTGCATCCTACAAATTGAACCTCTCCACTACCTTATTCACATAATACTTTGGAGAGAAAATCAACCTATGACTTTCCCTCTCTCTAGAAATACTTATGCCAAGGATTTTCTTTGCTGCTTCCAAATCCTTCATGGCAAACCTCTAAACTAATTTTACCTTTAGCTCAGCAATCTCCTGCATGTGTGACCTTGCAACAAGCATATACACTACATACAGTAACAGGATAATGTAGCTAATATTATCCAACCTGGTAAAATAAACACAATGGTCACATTGACATTGACTAAAGCCATGCTTTGTCATACACCTGTCAAACCTTAAACACCATTGTCCTATAGTTTGCTCAAGACCATATAACCTGACCTTTTGTCTCACCTATCCATTCTCTCCTTTATTTAACCTATAAATCCATTCATCTTTTAGTGCTTTCATCCTAGCTGGAAACTCTACCAAATCTCCCATTTGGTTCTCTTCCAAGGAATCAATTTCCTTATTCATGCCATGCTTCCACTATTTCTTGGATTCTACCTACATTGCCTCTTCAAAACATCCTGGTTCTTGACCATCAGTGAGCAACAAGTAGTGTAAAGAAGGGGAATAATGAATTTGAGGCTTACTTACCCTTTCAATCCTCCACATGGGTGTTTGAGACTCCTTGACAACTTGCTATCCACCCAAAATCTATTTTAATAGTGACCAATCTCTGTCACCTCTAGCCGACCTCAGTCTGCACCTGACCGATGTCGATTCCTCCTGATCACCAACGTCAGTTCCCTGACTGACATCAATGTCCACCTACCTAACATCACTAAATTTGGTCTACACATGATCGACATTGATTCCTGCCTGATCGACGTCGGTTCTTACCTGACCGATGTTGATAACTGTGTTTTCCTGTGAGTGATGATTTTTACCCATGAGCTCATTTTGGATCATAACCTTGTCCAAATCAACACTACCCTACTCAGAATTATTTAGCCTCTTGAGCTGATCTCTATTCATCATCTTCTCCTTGAAAACCAAGGCCTTTTAGTTCTTAACTTTGTCAAAAACATTGGATTTCCTCTTCCTGCAATAAACCCAATCCTTTCTTGTAGCATAACACTGCTCACAAAAATCTCAGTCTATAAAATCTGAAAGCTTACCTTTTGACTTAACAACATCCATTCCCTTCTCACTCATGTGACCAAGCCTATAGAGCCACATCTTTGCATCTACATCTAAAGTAGATAAAATAGAAAGAGAATCAGTACTACAAGTAGATAGATAAAGTGTACCTACTTTCTTACCTCTTGCTAATACAAGTGCACCCTTGGAAACTTTCCAAGATTCCACTGTGAGAGTTATTGTGTAACCCTCATCACCCAACTTTCCTACAAAAATAAAAATCCACTTTAGGACTGGGTCATGCATGACATCCTTCAACACCCATGTGTTGCCAGTCTACAATTTCAGCCACACTTCCCCTTTGCCAACAATTTGACAAGACTCACCAACCCCTAAATAATTTTTTTCAAAGTCTCCATGGACATAATCATGAAAAAATTATCTATTTGGGGTTGCATGGAAAGAGGCATTAGAATCTAAAACCCAAGATTCTACTTTATCCAAGGAACATATAAGAGCATCCCATGTAACAATACCTGCATCATTTTCTTCTTTATTTCCTTCATGTTGATCTTCTACCAACCAACAATCTTTCTTTACATGCCCTTTCTTTCCACAATTCCATAATTGATAATTCTTGCCATTGAATTTCTCCATTCTTAATTTACTTTCTTCTACCATTGCTTTACTTCCACTCAATCAAAAACCCCTGAGAGTGACATGTAATCAACAAACACTAACCTATTCTGAACCAGGCTCTGATACCACTTGTCAGGATCCTACTCCTTAAGAGCACAATTGATTACCTTTGTATAATCAACTAAACACGGAATTAAACTAGAAGTAATATGTAACTAGAATTTAGAAATAGCATAGAATATGAGAGACAATACAATATTTTATTAACACTCTTCTAGAAGGAAATACAATGAAGAAATCACACTCTTTCCACACCTCTTGGGCGTATAGTAATTCTCCCTCAAGAGTTCTTTCTCTCAATCAATTAAAATCAACAATCAACTCAATACCGAGTTGTTATTTCCTTTAGTCCTTGTGACAACCAACTCAACTGGTTGTTTTGCCTATAATACCAGTACCCAATGACAATCAACTCAATGGTTGCTTTGCCTACCTTACATACACCAAGTAGATCTCCTTGATCTTGCTCCTTGTTGTGTTTTAGATCTCATTGATCTTGCTACCCCATAGATCTAACTGACCTTGCACACACACACCCACAGATCTCCTTGATCTTGCACACCATAGATCAACTAACCTTGCTTACCATGTAGATCTCCCTGATCTTGCTACCTGTAAATCAACTGATCTTACACTTGGAAGGATCTTGTCCTTGCCTTTGCAAGTCCTTCTATCCTCCACATTACAATACAGCTCCATGGGTCTCTTAAATAGAACTCCAGGCAAAAAATAATTATAAAAGTAGACTCAAGACTAAAATTAGTCTTTACATGTAAACTGACTATTCATTTAACTAACTGTTCATCTAACTAACAGTTCTGGAAATGCACAGGTGATCGATGTTGGTTCCTGTCTGTCTAGAGATGATCGACATTGACCAATTCTTAACTGATGTTCGTAGCTTCCGGTCTACTCCTGACCGACGTTAGTTGGCCTGACCGATGTCAGTTACTGTGACACTCAACAACCTCCACCATTTGCATTAGTGAAGCTTTTAGCTCCACAACCTAACAAAACTAATGTGTAAAATTATAATTCTATAGATATTAATAAATGGCACAAACTAATTTAGAACTTACTAAATTTATAAATATACTAAAAGAGGAAATATAAGTAGATATAACTTAGCTAGAAAAATAGAATGTAGGAATGTGACTAAGATTGAAATTGACTGATGATTATGTTGACTAATTATGGATATAAAATAGAGTTTTGTTGGATCTCTAAATAAGGCCACTAGATTTGTATAGGGATGCAATGCATTTATTTTCTTAGGGAGTGTAGATGTCATGTAGGTGGTATATTTTTAAAACTATTGTGATAGGTTCACCTTCGCTTGTGTGTTTTATTTGGTTGCATGAGAGCCTTTGATCCATCATGAAAACTAATGTATATATTCTCCTTAACTTATAACCCTAGTTGAATAGATCAATAGGGAAAATATAATCATGGAATAAAAGGTGTTAGTAATTTAATCTATGTTTGAGCTCAACACCTCCTATGTTGAGCATTGCCTACATACCAATACTTAAAATAGAGATCAAAATCTATTTAGTTCTCCCATGCTATGATTGTGTGTGTGAATGACTAGTGTAATTATATATGCTTGTGAAATTATAGTGTGATTAAGTTCTTCAACCTTGAATTGTGACCTTGGAGGTATACTCATATTTTAGCTCAAGGCTACTAGGATTGTATCTATTCAAAATTGGGATAAATGGGGAATTTACTTTCAATGTGCAATAGTAATTTTAGTGTTTTTCAACATGGAAGCCTCTTGGGTGAAAAATGACTTGAAAATGTGATCTTATAGTGATAAATAGGGAATTCCTTTATAATGGAATTACTAAATGTGTGGGATGACATGTTACATGAATTTAAATTTGAACAACTAGCTTGTATTTGGTGAGAGGGTGATGTTGGTGGAGCTAGACACTACCGAGGAGTGGGTCTATCTAAATAGGGTCACCTTATCTAGAGGGAAAGAACAACTAAATTAAAATTGGGGATCTATCTCAAAGTGAGTTTAAGTTACTTATAATTATGGATAGGGATATTTTGAGTTCATTTTTTTCTTGTGGGAATGGGTCATTTTCATGAGAAAATGAAGGAAGGTGGTCAAAAGACTATGGAATAAGGCATTAGCTAAGTGTGTGGAAAGGGTGGTTAAAATTACATTTTTTAGCTTAAATGTGTGAAACTTGTGTCATACTAAGTAATAATATGGTCATGTGTCATGCATATACCCCTAATCCAGTATCTGATGAATATATATTATAGAACTGATAAATATCAACCTTAATTCTAAGCAAAAATATTTGTGCTAACGTAGAACACATGTCATGCATGATCCCCCTAAACTAAGAAAATCAAACAAACCTAAGTATTTTAATTAAAATTGTGACTAGGTACCTATTGTAAATTACTTTATATTATATGTAATTTTGATAATTTTTTAAAAGGATTGTTTTATGTCTAATAGGATAAAAATTCACTATTTTGATCATTATAGACCTATACCCTTGTCCAAATGGATCACTCCTATCAAAAATTAATTTTTTGATAATTTTTTGTAATGGAATATGATTCACTATTTAAACCCTATAAGCTTTTGTCTTTGTATTGGGTTTTTGTTATTTAGTCTCTAAGATAAGCCACTATGTATGCCCCCTCTTTTGAGATGATTTATAAAACTTGCACAGTAACTTTACTCAAAATAAAAATTTATGTGAGATTTTTTATGAAAAATATTTAAATTTAAGTAGTAATGATAACATGGAAAAGTATGACATCATCATCTATGGAAACTAGAATACATAGTGACATTGTTAAGATATATGTTATTAGTGAATAATGTAGCTAAGTGATCAAAATTGAGTATGTAAGACTGAATAGAAAAACTTAGGGAGGGAATCATAATATTTATCATGGAATCAAAAGTATAGGAAGATACATGATGTACATCATGGCACCATAAATGGAGTAAACAAGTGTCATGGCCATGATATGCACATATAAAGAGTACATGCAAAGCACATAAATCATGAAATATAAGACCAGTGGAACACATACAAGGGAAATTTTCAAATGTCACTCACACACATATAAACACACAATTAAGTCTTTTATCCACACATGGGCACATGTTTAACTATCCATAATTCAATTAAGAAATGCACACCAATAATGAAACATAGAAGCAAACACACAAAATATGCATGAGTGAATGTAATTGATCAACATAAATAATTTATAAATATATTATATTTATAAAATTAATTAAATATTGAGATATCAACATGTAATTAATTGAAAGATATAGATATATTTTACACAATATAAATAACTATTATCACTCAGAAGTACACCCTGCACAGAACCTATGCCTATTCTCACTCCTATTGATATAATGTAAACTCTCCAAGGTGTAGTTGACTTTATGATGGAGATAATATATATATTAAGGTTTTTTTCCCTTTATTATATTCACCCACTTCTCTCTAAACTCTCTCAGATAATGCTTTCTTGGTTAGAAAAAGGGGTAAAAGAACAATGTTAAAGCTGAAAATGGAATTGAAAAATAAAAATTGGGGTGATGCACCATTATTAAAGTGAATTATGCCTATAATTGACACACTATTAAATATAAATAACTTTCACACATTCACTTAATATTCATACAATGACTCTTGTAAAATTATTTCACATAGAGGTCTTGACAAATACCTACACTAGCTTGGGAGGAATGAACAATGGTTGAATTTACTTCCAAATTAGGTAGAAATCAAAATTATAAACTTTATATGACTTTAAATAATGTTAATTTTATAAATAAATGTGATATATTAATACATAAATGTAATAAAAACAATCATTCACTAAATTTTATCAACAAATTAAGAACACACTTCATGAACTTGAAGATGGTGGAAAAAATCAGTTCTTTATCGCTTCAAAGGTGAGGTACTATAAATTTTGGCAGAGTTTCAGTAACATAAAATAATAATATATATTAATAATTAAAAAATTAATTTAAATATATAAAACAATAATAGAGAGAGATAATATATAATAAATTCCAAATAAATCCACATGCAAGTCCTAGTTCACTCCTACTTCAATTAAAAATTCAACTTAAAATTGAACTCCACCTTCAACTCCACTTTTAATTCCACCTAAAATATAACATATAATTTTATTTTAAATTTTATATCATGTAACATTTAATTTTATGATATATGGAGGATATTATTTCATGTTTTAAAATTCAAAAGGTTTTTCATGCATGTTGAATCTTAAGTTAACTTGTTGTGATCTTGCATGTAACTTTTGATCTTCTTTAGTTAACTATTTTTGGTATTTAGTTAAATATTCTTGGTATTTTAATCATATTAAATTTATATTTTATTTACCTCCAATTTCATATTTATTTTATTGAAATTATCATGACTTCACACTTAGAGTTCAACTTCACTTATATTGACTTGCAACTTGCATGCAACTTGACCTTTTTGACTTTTCTAAATTTAACTCAAAGTGGGGAGTAGTAAGATAGGTATTTCATGATTATTTTATAAGTATTTTTAATTAAAATATTTCCTAAAATATTTACCAAAACTCTAACTCAATTTCTTCATTTTTACATGTTTTGAACTCTACTTGTCTTGACTTGTAACTTTGAAAAGCTTCTTGAATGCATTGTAAGAGCCAAAAACTTTATGGATTTTAATAATTCAAATATATTCATATAAAAAATATTATTTTAACTTAATATAAAAAAATTAATATACATTCAAAAAAAATTAAGCTCCAAACTCCATGTACAACTCCAAAAAACACCATTTTATGCCCTCTTATTCTTAAGAAACCCTGATTTGGATGACGGGGTATAAAATGAGTTATAGGCCTGAAAAAACACTCCCCATATTATTTTTGTATATTTTTAAATTGGTTATACTTTAAAAAGTTTTAAAATATCCAAAATTCATCACTAAACTCCTTAAGAAAAATTCACAAAAAAGAATTTGTTTGTTGCCCTGGGGAAGACCTAGAGATGTTTTTCAATGAGATGATTCTATTTTGAATTAATTTTAATTTAATTATAATTTATTTATAACTTTAAATTAATTATTCACACTTTAAAATCAATTTTTTCCATTGGAGGTACCTGAAACACCCATTTCCAACTCCATTTGTGAGTAAACAAGTGAAGAAACCTTCATTCCCTTCATGATCAGACCTGTATATTGGTATTTTCTCTCTCTTAAAGTAAAATACATATATAATACCACTTTTAAATATTAAATTATCTAAAAATAGACTCCATATAAAATTTCTAGAGTTTTTATTTAATATAACTCAAAATATGCACTTTTTGGTGTTGACTAGCTTGCCCAATTTAATTTCTAAACGCTTATAGGTCTGTGTTTTGCCATTTTATTTAGTTTTATGATGCCTAAATACATAATTATTTTTTAATTATTAAATTTAATAACCTATATTATAATTATTATAATTTTATGTTCTCAAACAATCACTTAAACCTCTCAAAAATTACCTTTTTTGATTGTCTCTCTTACTTGCGTAAAACCCTAATGCTTGATCCTTTGCATTTATTCATCATTTTCCATGAAATTTTTATTTATTAATGTTTATAAATGTCTTATATTCCCCATAATATCTCAAACACCTTTATTTTTCAATAAATAACTCAAAAATTCAAACATGCTACTTAAAACCGAGCAAATGAAGATTTAAGAAAGATTTTAGAGCACCTATTCTTCTTAACAATTGTTTATAAATTTAATGAAATTTAACATAAAAATAATTAATTTAATATTGATTTAATATGATCCCTAAACTCATATTAATACCATTTTATCCAACTCCTCTTCACCTTCATGTACTGAGCATCTGAAAATTGTCTTCACTAGCTTGCAAATATCTGGTTAGAGGAATAAAAAAAACTTATATCAAAATTTGTGAGTTGTTCATGAGCATGATTTTGACCTGATTAATTTTTTATTATTATTTTAATAAAAAATTTTACCTTTACTCCATGAATGGATTCTTCTTAAAAACTTTCACATAAGCAACTTTGACCAAGGGTGGCAAAATTGTCAAAAGAAACTAGGTATGAACAAGAAGGGATAGACAAATAATGATATTACCTATGTATGAAATGTCCCCATTGAGATTTTTTATTTATAGACAATATTTAATAAGTATATGTCTTATTTTTATTTACTAATTGATATCCTATGTTTAATTTGACAAGGCCATTGAAATAGGACAAAGGCATGGTATACCCTTATCTAATTAAGGCACTTTTGTTTATTTTCAATATTGAGTCTATGATAGGTAAATGACCTGAAACTATGTTTTAAAATGAAAAAAATTAGATTTTAAATTCACTCATGTAACTTGTGAATTAAATATGATATGAAACTAGATAGAAATAAGTATTTAATATTTGTGCATAAATTAACTGATGTGAATAAACTACACAAATCATGCATATGTCCTATTTATTTAATTTTATAGAATATTCTAATTTTTTATTGTTTTTGTATATATGAAACAACATGATAATATAAAAATTATACAACACATCTAATGGATGTGGATAATCCAAAGGTGGATTTGGTAGAAGATCATCAAGTGTTGGGAACTAAATCTTCTTAAACTCCCATAGATCATTATCATTGTGGTCATCATACCATTCATGCTCTATAACTATAGCCTTATCTTTTAAATTATTATAAATATTTTGCATCTATATGGCATGTTTATCTACTATTTAATAATCCTCATCTATGATTTTGGGATAAACTAACTTTGATTCCTATCTCTGACCTCTAAATCTAATATTATCATTTGTACCATTATGAAGAATGAGAATTGTACTATCCTCAAATTTTAATGTAATAAATTTATGTAACTTGTAATTTTAGTTTTCATTTATTTCAACCATTTTTTACCCAATGCATCACTTATTTTATTTCCTATGTTCATACCAAAGAGTATTGTATTGACAACTTTGGGACCACATGCAATTGGTACTATAATGTGTCTTATTAAATATTAGTAATATATAGTTTTTTATAGTTTATACTGACCATGGACTATGTTATAAACGGATGCATTTGTACATATATTTGGATCTATGTCCTCTTTTATTTCCACGTGTTTTATATATTCATTCTCAATGAACACCAGAACAGTGAAAGGGTCATTTTTTAAATGCTTGTAGTTTTTTCACATGTGACCCTACTGTTGAGCTCTAGTAGGTTGTGGTATGGGATGTATAATTTGAATTATGCCTTCAGCATTATATTTTTGAAGTTTCTATTATAATAATCAACAATTATCTATTGTATTCCATGTTATTATGTGAAATTGACAAAAGGGTATTCCCTCTTAATTTGATAACCTTATAGTATATTTATGTTGTACTATTGGTAAAACAATCAATTCCCTATCAAATAACATATGTATCACCACATGTGTTATATCATGTGCATATTTATCTTGTATCCTAATAAATAGCTATATATTCATGAATTACACATTATTTATTGAATCTTTGAATGGTGATCTATTGGTACCTATAGTGCATTGAGAATTGTATTGTGCCTCCTACCTTTGCCTCCTACCTTTAAAATTATTAGATTTGAAAAAAATGTTAGTCCCTGGGACACCTAATAGAACTTTATTTTATGTAGTACTTATATGGAAACAAATATTCTTTCCTTTATCCACATATGAATTTATTATTTTTTAGGTATCCTTATGCACTTGTATGATTGCCCTAGAAACATCTCTATATTCACCTAGACCGATTGGTGTGAAATTAAACCCACATAAATAATCATCAATTTTCATTGGTATTTCATTTAGTGTCATCATCATAACTAGCATTATAATCATCATCTATGTCCTTGATAGATATTAAATTTAGATCTTATGCATTGATTATTAAAGGTAATTCCAATACATGTTCCTAATGGTCCACCTTTTGAGGTGAAATCTATGGTTTTGAGTTATCTATTGTGGCTTGTGATAATTTGTACTAGACTCACTAACCTCATATGTGTGCATGTGTTTTATATAAATTATATGTGGTTCTGGAATTATATTATATTGAGGTACCTCTAAGTATGATGGACTCTCATTAGTAGGCTTTATAATCATATAATACCTAAAATTTTGATTATTGGTTGGGCATGTATATAAATATCCATCATATAGAATTTTTAAAAATTTATGTAAGTAGAAGGTTTGGAGTACATGGCATGTATCCATGGCCTACCATATATTAAATTATAGTGTAGATGATTAGGCATTACTTGGAACTAGGTAAATAATTTTTTTGGCCCTACTGTAATATCCAAAGTGATAAAACCCAAATCTTGACATGGAACATTATCAAATCCTTTGATATTTTTATATGTATTTTAGAGAGTATCCATGTTAATACCCATTATCTGTAATAATTTAAGATTGAAAATATTCAACTCAGAACAATTATCAATTAAAACCCTTTTTACTATTATGTTTTTTACTTTAACTTGTATGAACAAAGTTAAGTTTAGATCAAATGTTGATTTAAAGTATTTTTGTTAAAAGAGATAATATCCTCAATATCCTTAAAATTATTTGCAATAGATGTAAATTAAGATGGCCCTGTGTCACAAGGCATAGATGTCTTATTCAATGCTTGATATAAAATATCCTTGAAAATAGTAACTTTATGAAGTAATTATAGCATGTAAGTCTTAGTTGGTGTATTATGTAACTAATCAACAATAACATATCCTTTAAAGTAATTAAATGGTACCATTGGATTAAGTTAGGGATATGGAGTAATGTCTTGAATTTGTTCCTTTTGTCTTACTGATGAGGCACTTGACCTTGTCTAGTGACAATAGTTCGAACCACAAGATCTAATATAAGCCTAGGGTGAATAATAGAGGTGGGATATGAGCTAAGATAGTTGTGAATTACAAGGGTAGGAGTAATAAAAATAACCATATGAGCTCTTTGACATCTATTATTAATAGGTGGAAACTCCATTTGAGCCATGTAATAATAATCACCACTACTCATTACTAATCCCTTGAATGATATAGGATGTGATATTTTCTTTGACATTATGTATCCATGGGATTACATACATGTGAAATATTTGACAAGTTATAGGTAAGGAACATGTAAATAACACCAAAAAACTTTGAACCAAGAAATAATAGATAGATTCAATCATGAGTATCATGATGAATGTGTAAATCATAAAATTAGGAATCTAAAACCCTAATGGAAGTTCTAAAAAATATAATGAATCCCTAATGATAAGTTATGGTTTTGGAAATGTTCAATAATAAGAAGGATCACCAATATGTTTTATCAAAAATTTAGAAAAATAAAGAATTAATTACCTAAATGTGATAAATTATTGCATAAAATTAGAATGTTATGGATATATAATAAATGACAAAAAATAATTTGGAACTTGCTAAATTTATAAATATGTTAAAATTGTAAAGTACCAAAGAAATACAACTTATCTAGAAAAATGGAATATAGGATTGTGATTGAGATTGAAAATGACTATATGGCTATGTTGATTGAATATGGATCTAAAATAATATGTTTTTAGATCTTTATACAATGCTATTAGATTAGGATAAGGTCATAGTGTTTTTATTTCCTTAGGGAGTTTTGGCATCCTATAGGTGTTATATTTCCAAAATTATTGTGACAAGTTTGCCTTTGGCTATGTATTATGTTTGATTATGTGGGAGCCTTTTATCCCTCTCCAAAACCATTGTATATATTCTCCTTTACTTGTAACTCTGGTTCAATAGACCAAGAGGTAAAATGTAATCATGGAATAAAAATGGGTTAGGGGTTGAAGTTTTGCTTAACCTCAACACTCCATGTTTTGAGCATTGCCTACATACCAATACTTTAAATAGGGATCAAATTCCATGTATTTCTCCCATGTTATGATGATGTGTATGAAAAACTAGAGTAATGTTAGATACTTGAGAAATTTTGTGTGATTTAGTTCTTTAACCATTACTTGTGACCTTGGAGGTGTACTCATACTTTACCTCAGGGATACAAGGGTTGTATGTATTCATAAATAGGAAAAATAGGGAATTAGCTCTAAATGAAATTATAATAATGGTGGTTTTCGATATGGAAGACTCTTAGGTGAAAAAATATTTTATAATGTGCTTTCCTAATGATAAATATGGAATTCTTTTGTATGGGGTTCACTAAATGTGTAGGATAATGTGATACATGAATTTAAATTTGAATAACTAGATGTTATTTGGAAGGAGAGTATTGTTGTAAAATCTAGACATTGTCAAGGAGAGGTATTGTCCAAATGGGGTGACCTTATCCATAAGGTAAGAATAGATAAACTAAAAGTGGGTATCTATCTCAAAGTGAGTTTATATTTCTTATAATATTGGATATGGCTATTTTGAGATCATGAGTTATTGTTAGGAATGGGTCATCCACATGGTAAAACTAAGGAAGGTATTCAAAATATAATGGAATGAAGCATGAGCTAAGTGTGTGAAAAGGTTGGTCAAAAGTACATTATTTCAGCTTAAATGTTAACTTATGTGTCTACACTATACTAGTCTCATTTATTGCATGCTTTGATTCACATTCTTATTTTCTTACATGATAAGATAGGATTTCACTTGATTATTTTATGTGTGTGTCCCTTGGCTTTGTATGTCCAATTTTTTTCTTACATGGCATCATTAAAACATTTACATGTGGCCCTTGTCCTTGTATGCTACGTGAAATTTTACATGTCCCTTTTATGTGGCCTCTTTGGCCTTGTGCATGACATATTTTACAAATTACATGTCATTATATGTAATTACGTATATGATTTTTGATTGCTACTATGGTGACATGATTAAAATCATTCATTCTAGTTATCTACTATGGTGCCATGACTCATGTCATGCATAACTTATATACTCTATGATTACTCTAGTGCCATGATGTATATCAAGCATACCTTGCTTCTACGCTTCAATGATATATTTTTATAACTCATGATTCACATGTAAAGTCAATGTTATATTCCATAATATGAATTCAATAAATTTAAAATACTCAAACTATTATATCTTTCACATATGCTTTATTTTTAGATAAGTTACTTGTAGGCTACAACTCTCATATAAAGAGGGGGCATCACTATGGGATTGTCTTGAGAAGTCAAGCCCTCATGAACATAATTTTATATTTTATGGAAATATACAATTTTAAATTAATAGCATTATTCAATATTTTTATATTATGGAGAAATTTGGAATGCATGTGCACTTATTCCTACAATTACAAAATTACAAGTTTCAAATAATTCAAAATTTACAAGTTGTAAAGTTTCAAAAGGTTTAAAAAGTGGAAAATTTTAAAAGTTAAAAGTTTCAAATTCAAATATAATTTTAATATAATAAAAATATATGGGGAATGATATTCATTCATGTTCATGTTTATACTATAGAATTTTAAATATTCAAAATTCCTAATTTTCAAGTTTTAAATTTACAAAAGTTGTATATATATATATATATATATATATATATATATATATATGTCTATAGAGGCATGATTTGACTCAATTATAAGTAGGCCACATTAGAGTCTAGTTAAATTCAACATCTTTGGTTTCACTTTATCAATATGTAGTGGGCCATAGTTCATGGTTTCACCCCTTAAAATATTTTATATAGTACTCTATACACTCAAATGAGAGTTGGAGCATACAATATTTTCAACTCCAAAGCATTGAATGGTTTTCAAACTAAGACTTTATCAATCTCAATTCTCTAAAATTAATAACTTCTCTAAATGTCCCAACAAGGGGGCATGCACTTCACCATCTTTAAAGTTACAAGGAAATTTTTTATCCTTGCTCTCTTTTCAAGTTATAAATAGAAAAGTTCAAATTTTCAATTTTAAATTTTCAATATGAGCAAATATTACTTTCAATGGCATTTTTATAAGTTTATTACATTAAGGCATCTTGCACAATCAACCTTCACATCCAAATCAAAAGTGTGTTAACACACTTAGGTATGCATCTAATTTAATCTAGTAATTTCACTTTGTGCATCACTAGAATAAGATGGGGGGAAATATAGACATGTAAGTTTGATTATTAATGCTTGACAATGTGTATTCTTGGCATCCTTACCCTTACTTGATATATCTTCCATTTTGATAATTTTCAATATATAAGAGAGTTTTCACTATTTTTAAGCACTTAAAATATTATATAAACATCCTTATTTCAATTACATTCATCCATATTTAACCCTTGGGATGTTTTCATACTTTTCCCTATAATCTCTGATATTTTGGGACAATTTTATACTATTTCAATAGGGCCATATTGTAGCCTTGTCCCCTAGTGCGGCCTTATTGCCAAAATTCCAATGGTCACTTTTTCAAATGGATATGTTATAAAATAGATATTTCATTCATTTTATTAAGTCAGTCAGCAAAATTATTCTAAATATTCTGTTATAAAATCACATCAAGGCTATTCATTATATCCTCATCAAATTTTTTTAGAAAAATCACTACACACTGAGCAAAAGAGCACTATTCCTTCCTAGTTAAAATTTGCATCATTCTAATAGTTGATAACCAAGTTTGAATAGTGTTTTATTCCATGTCAATGTAATATATTGTAAATCATTTCAATTAATCATCTAAAAAAAGTGTTCTAGTTGCATAATTATGGATCACATAATCACTTTTGGAGGGAGAACTAAATCATCCTAAGGCCCATTTGGGCTATGTAGGTAGCGCTCAGTCACAAGGTATGTTTGAGGCCAGCTTGGTTATCCTTAATAACCCATTTTTTACTAATTTTTGTTATATAATTACCATATAGATCATGTGCATGACTAAGGATTGATATTTACAAGTCATCTATGTAGTATATCAATACATAAAGATCTACAGTCGACCTTCATAAATAATCACATAGGCCCAAATTGATAAATATATAATAAAATTATCTAGATGTAGTTATAATGCACCCCTATCTACCTCCCATGGACTTTTCCCAGTAGGATGTGAATTAATATTCTCTAACATTAATGTGTTTCATATAGTTGGCACTTACAAAAATTCTACACATTTATATCTATTATTATTTTAAGGGACACTCTCTAACCCTAGCCTAATTTGTTATTTGTATAAAGCTTCAAAATTTTATTTTACCATAGCATAATGTATTTGACTATATTTTCATATCATATTAATACATATCAACATTTATATTTCAATAGTTTAATTCTAATAGATTTAATTCATCTTAAATTAAAAAGGTTAAACATTCTGGTGAACTCACTATTTTTGTAACTATTGTCACCAAATATTGCACTATAGAGGAGTTTTTTCAAGCCTAATCTAATATTTTGGAAAAAACGGAATACATCTAGGCCTATGGGTTACCTGTAGTATAAGTAAAACTCTAGGTTTAAGGGCTAGCTCCCTGAATTTACCTTTAAGTGATTATCACCTACACTAACTGATTGCTTATGGGAAAAGGGGTATAAATATACATGAAAGTAAATTAATATAATTATGTGATACACCATAAGTATTTCCACAAGATCATCATACTTATTTCACTAATAAACAAGACCTACAAACTAGCTTCAAAGTCCTAAGATGTTCTAACATTATTATTTCAATATAGAGGTGATATGCATGAGATAACTCAAGGTAAGTATACCATAGGGTAGATTTAAAAATATAAGGAAATTTTCACACTTTAAGTGATCCTAACACACTATTTACACTCTATATGACCTATTAGAATGAGAACTTCTTGTACTAGACATGAAAGGACAAGGAGAAGTAAGGATAAAAGCTTATCACTAGACCTCACCATTCATCACTTTGCACACTTAAAAAAGATGTTTGTGAACTAAAAATATATTTATTTTATTATTAAAAGTCAAATTAAAACATAAAACTAGTATGTATTCACCATACATGGTGTGGAATTAGATACAAGAGCCAAAATGGCTAGTACTTGTAGGATGTGAGAGAGGAGAGAGAAGAATGAAGCTCAAGAGTCACAAAAATAGATGTAAAGTTGAAGGAGAGAGTAAAATATGTATAAAAATGAATAATTAGATATACCATGCAATGTATCTTTGGACAAATTTCCCTCTAAGTCATAAAACTCTTCAATTTAGGTGTAGAACTCTTCAACTACATGTTTAGAAACTGCCTTCATCATTTGGCCTTCCTTAAGCACTCCATAAAAAACTAGGAATATATAAAATCATTTCACTATTAATTAGGAGTTATAAATATTCTCAAACATGCATTAAGTATGTCCCTAATAATCAATATTCTTTTGGATAAGTATTCTCATTGTTTGTAGTCATAATTATCCTTCTTTAGAACTGTATTCACATTTGGCACTAAGATGCTCATCAGTTATTCAAACCAATCCATATATGGGGTTATTTTACACTTTTAAATATTCCTTATATCCTTATATCTATAAAATATATTTTAAAATTCCTACCAATTTTATTTATCACCTTCTCGCTTGGTGATCATTCTTCATTTACTATGACATTCTAGACTACCTAAAGTGAAGGTGCTTTTAGAGGTATATGTGTGATTATTTGAGGTAATAAATGAATATTAGAGGTTATGTTAGGTCCAATTATACCTCCCAAATCTATTATAATCCTTTGAAACCCTTATGTACCTTCAAAACATAAAAACATATTAATAAAATCCATTTTTTACCTTTTTAATACAAGTAGGGTAAAATCCAAATTGATGGGAAGAATCCTAGTGGATTCCTCTACAAATTCCAATAATATTCCTTCCAAAAATATCCCTTTTGGATGAATGAATATCCTTCTTTATTTTCTCCATCAAGTCATTAATAAGGGTTTTAGAGGGTTTTAGGTAGTTTAGACCCTTAAGGATTTTTCATAAAAATGTGACATCCTATCCGAAAAAAAATTCCATAAAATGCAATTTTAGGACCCTATCCAACATATAATTTATCCTTAGTTTCCCATGCTATGTATATGTACTATTGTGAGCTTCTAAAGTTGCCTTCTCAAGCTCTTCTTTTCATTTTGCATACCTTGTTATGATCTCAAATCAAAAAATGACTTTTCTATAACCTTGTCTATAAACTAAAGGTTCAAACACACTTCATGTCTCCCCATTAGTATTTTAAAATTCATTATAATTATCATATAGTGTTATAAATGGCATTGGACCCCCTTTTTTAACATTAGACCTAGTCAAGGCCTAGTAGGTCTAACTGCACCTATGTGGGTTTAGGCCACCATGTTTGGCCTATAACACTTGTGAGTCCTCATATGTTCTTTTCCATGTTTATTAAAACTCCCCATTCCTTTATTTTAATTATCTAATCCTCCTTGACACCTCCCCTTATCACCCACTTCCCAAGCCTAGAGATTTGATTGCTAGGGAGTACCCTCTATCAAAGATAGAATAGATGGTATCTCCCCTATATACTTAAGAAAAAAAGAATATGAGGGTCTTATTTGGGTCATTATGGTATTATATACCAAATTTTAGAGTTATAATACTAGTATATCACCCCAAAATATCATGAAACCCAAGACAGACTACTTAACCTTACTGACTTTGTAGGGTTTGTAAGCATGGATTGTAGATTGCATGTTGAGACCTTCCATGTTCTATCTTCCTATGATGAGAATAATGTAACATGGTAATTATAATTTTAAATGTTTTATTAATCATATAAACACTCTTAACTTCCTTTTCATCTCCTAACTTGGACCCTATACTGGTCTAGGTTTAGTTTGTAGTCAATTGTGACTGTGTTCTCACTTAGAAAAGGCATGCCTATAGGTTAATATTTATTGTTATATCTTAAATACCATGACTTTAATTCTTACTAAAATTAATCAAGGTCCCTTTATAGTAACTAACACTAATTCACATCATGTATCTGCTAGGCCATATCTAGAT
This sequence comes from Torreya grandis, assembly GCA_037957365.1. NCBI lineage: Eukaryota > Viridiplantae > Streptophyta > Pinopsida > Cupressales > Taxaceae > Torreya > Torreya grandis. The sequence goes on from JARHVA010001870.1 coordinate 1,335,023, forward strand.
CATTATGTTATAGTGTGAAGTCATATTACAATCAGTTATAGTTATCATTTTGTGACCAACAAGGGACCTATAGGTAGTGATATGCCCATAAATTTAAATAATAATCTACTTATATCTCCCTTTGAGTCCTCTAAGATATTTTGAACCAAATAAGGCCACTCTTATCATGATTTATATAACATTTAAGCACTTATTACATCTTAGGGTCATCTAGGCTCAAAGCACTATAGAGAATATTGACATTCTACAGTGGAGGAGTACATAAGATAGAAGCCCTTCTATAGTCTACTTACATGATCAAACAAACAAAATTTATTGCCCAATAATTGTCCCTATGATATGGATCCATCATGGAAATATTTAGACCAATTTATAGTCTAGTATAATCTATCATGAAAAGATCAAAAGTACTATATGGTCTCTATGTTGGATTTTTTAAGGTAATGAGTCCTTGAAACAATCCTCTTAACTTAGGAGCATAGATTCAAGATTATTTGACATAACATGGCTCCAAATATATAACCATGACACTATAAATGTTCTTAAACCTCTATGAAGGTATTAATCATGTTTAAGCACTAGCACTACAATTTTCTTGGACCTCTATGTTGACCTATAGGTGCACATACAGAAAGTTTATAGGTAATAGCAAGGTATATGACTATATGCATGATAGGTTGATCATAAAAAAAATATTATGAGTCCACCATGATTAATTATTAAGTTATTCCATGTATTTAAACTTTATGAGGCTCTCACACTAGTTTCAACACTAGTATTACAACTGTATAGACCTCTATGGAGAACTATAGGTATACATACAAGTAGGCAAGGCAGAACTTAATACATATATGAGAACATGTTGTCTTGTAAAAACTCAAAATACAATTGGATGGATAAAATTTATTTTTTCCACATCAATATCTATCTCAACATTTTTAAAACCTCATGTTTAGACAACATGGATGAACAAGGTTCTCCTTTGCCTAACTGTGTATGACAGTCATGCAGAAAGTTAACCATGTTAGCTTTTCTTGATTGCAACATTCATGTGAGACATTTTTAAAATTTTATTGGAAGGATATTTGATTTATAATACATTATAAACATGAAATATAACATATCACATTCATCTAAAACCCTTACAAGGACAAGAACCCTATGTAATTGGTGAAACCTATCTGCAACATAGCAATGGTGCTTCCACTAGTATAATGGAATTTTTTTAATATTCAACTCATCTCTCCATATTAAAAATTATTTTAAACCATGATATAATTATTCCCACATATACTATAAACACTTTCACGATGTGGTTTGTATGGACCATCTCAAACAAGGAGAAAACCTACAAGATTTGGGGATAAGCAAGTAGAAAAGAGTAGTTAACTTGTAAATAATGGTTCATAAAGCATGAGAAACTAATATTCCAAATATTTAAATGATTATAAATTATAAAAATTATAATAACATCCCACAATATCATTTTACTTGACTCATCCTCTACTATTCGTACTAGACCAAAAACATCTTGCCATTTCTGCATGCCTAGTGGAGTGATGGAGAAGAGAAATGGTTTTGAGCTATTTTGGGGACTTTCAAAGCTGATAAAACATTAATCTAAGTTTATTTAATTTGAAGGGTCACTTTAGGATCCTTCTACACATGCCACACTTTTGTATAAATTGTACAACCAACTTAAACTACCCAAACTACCACTTTTCTTCTTGTTATAGTGTTACCCTTACAATTTTTAGTTAGGAACTGACATGGCTAACAAGTTAATAATATTAAGGCTATTGAGTAACACTTAATACAATTGTACACCAAGATAAACCATACAACTCTCATAAATGACTTAAAATATGACCCCTAACATGACATAGGCCTAAAGGTGAATATGACTACGGTAGTGACACATCAAATGACCTTGATAGGACTAAGATACACCCTATAAGACACTAATAGGCCCCTATAACAAGTTTGTTAGTATAGGGGGTTGACCTATTTTGACTTGTGGTTAAAATAGTCAATAGTAACATTACTCATTTATTTTCCTTGATATTTGGGATAGGATTTCTTTCAAATTTCTATAAATTTTTGACACTAAAATAAAAAACATTTGACCTTGGATAATATCTAAAACAAAATTATTAAAAAAATTTAAACTTGGATTAAATATGACATTAAATAATTATCTTGTCACTTTGGATCATTCCAAAACAAAAGCTCTTTCTTTTGACCTCAAGGTTAAATTTGCTTGATTTCTAAATACAAAAATCTTTCACTTTTATTTACACTTTATTTTTTACTTGCATATGGTTATTTTAGAAATTATGTTCTAAAAGTCTTAAAACTACTTAGTGACTATTATGTAGGGCTACATTATTTTATATTTATAGACATTGTGGCATAAGGGGTTTACCCTAATACTCATAGACATAGTACAACACTAAACATTGAGTTTAGTTTCCCTATACCTCATGGTATATATAAATCACCTAAGGTTCCTTGTTTACACCAATAGTAAGCCTCTTTTATCCATTTTATTTGTCATGCAGCTGAAAGAAGCATATTTCTTAGTGTGGTTACTCTCATTATACCCTCTAAATTGGGGTTAGTGGGATATAGGCATGATCTACCTATGTCATTATTGATTTTAAATATTAGGACAACACCAATTGATGAATGAATAATTATATTTGAGAGCCTACAAAAATTTCAAACCCTTTCCAAGATCACCCTCATACATTGATTCTTTATTGTATTATATTCATAGTCACTAGCATTTATTATATTATATTATAACATTTCTTTATTCATGTCATGTCATATTTATAATGGGTTTAATGAATGAAATTTTGTTTCACATGTTACATAATATTATGCATTTTATTATAAAATTTTATCCTACTTTACAAGATGTTTTTTATTTTGTTTCTACATGCTTCAAATTTGATAATATTCGATAGCTTACTTTACAACCATCCATAGATTTCACTCAATATGGTTTTATATTTACCTATGTAAAAAAATTTAAGTATACAATTGGACAAGGATTGGGAAAGTATGCTCAAGGAACTACCAAACCTCTTACTTATTCTTCTAACAAAGGGTATGCAAGTCTTGGATATAATGTCATGACTTCCAATCATGGACTAACTCATGACAAACCATATTCTAAGATCATATTTACTATTTCTCATTGTCACAATATCCAATCTAAAAATACTTGGGAATAAGAGAAATATTATATCACAAATTACATCATACAAGGAGTTTTAAAATATTTTTCCTTCCTCACATTACACCCTATTAAGGGCACATCATGGAAATTATTTTAGAATCCAATACTCAAAAGGAGTTGAGGATACAAATGATGATGCAAAATTCTTGTAATATCTTTGTGATCATCCTAAAAAGGTTGATTCATTATTTTAAGTGGATAGAGATGAACATAAGAAAGGTACCCAAAATGGATCTTCTAATGTTGTTACTTCTTTTGATACATTTATTCTAATTTTTACAACCATAACACCATCCCTTAGTTTTAGAACACCACAATTCTCCAACAGTTATCCATGCATATGCCCATTTATGATATTTTCACTCCTTATGTTACATCTTCCAATAATACTCTAGAGCATACCATTCTTGTATTATAAGATAGTTGGCCCACATTTGATCAATCTATTTCTAATACTATCCCTTCCATGGACTCATTTATTTTGTTACATAACTTTTTGGCACCCAAAATTACATCTTATCTATTACCATTTGGCTTTGTCTCCCAATCTTCCTCTTTATGAAGGCAAAGATGATCTAGAATGACATTTGTGTGACTTCCATGTAGCTTGTCTAGATTATGTTGATAATAATAAATTGTTGATAAATATTTTTCCAATAAGTCTCAAAGAGTATGATCTTAGATGGTTTTATGATCTTCCTATTCAATCAATAAAGGATTTTAATCCTTTGAAAAATCTATTTTTGACATATTTTTATATCAATAGTGGGGAAATGTTATCATATTCTCAAATTGAAAAGCTCAAACAAGGGTCTAATGAAACAATCAGTGAATATGTGCTAAGGTATGAGGCTATAATTTCCAAAATGACAAATCAAATGGTTGATAATGAGCTTCAATATATTTTACGTAAATCTTACTTCTTCCTCTTTAATATTCCATCATGTTTGATAAGTTAAAATACTTTGATGAACTATGCCAAATATTCAAATAATGTGAAGTATGTCTCAAATTTTCCTTCTACTTCAAATGTCAAGTTTCAAATCAAGCCAAATTATAATATCAAACCAAATGAAATAAATAATGAATCAAAATTTATAGTTAATGTTATATCACAACCACTTCAAAATTTTAAATTATAAGATTCGCCAAGGATACAATTCTCAAGGTTGTTATCACCTCCTCATGTTTTGTTTCAAAATATCCTACAATTCAATGTAATCACTCTTCCTCCACAAATTGAGATAGATATGTATAGACCCAAATCTCAAAATTTTGATGTAAATGCATATTGTGACTATAATGGATGTATTAGGCATTCTACAAATAGATGTTTCAATCTCAAACATAGGATTCAATATCTCATTGATGAAAATATCATAGATATTTGTACACCTATTAAAAATTATATGCCACAATAAAATGATAATTAAAATCTCAAAATTTACAATGATCCTTTTTCAAATCATTAAATAAATAATAAGGATAATTCTAAAGTTCATTATGCACACAATGTTCATCTTTCACCTTCTACATATGGAAATCCACTTGATAGAATTATTGATATAGTTACAAGCAAACAAGAATCATGTCCTATGATCAAATTTTACAATAGTGAAGTTGTTGATGATTATTTAGATAGACATGCACTTTTTATTCAAGCATATATTAACAATAAATCCATCCATAGTGTCATGATAAATAATGGATCAAGTGAAAATGTGTGAACCATAATTTGGAAGCATAATCACTGAGATGGGGGGTTAATTAGTTTTCAAAAACTTTATTTCAAGTATAATCATTCATGAACTATGAAAGTAACATTGAGATCTTAGCAAAGCATAAAGAACCATTCAGATGAGCATGAGACAAGATTACGAACATATGAGTGGGAAACCCTAAAGGGGAAGAAAACCCACTATTATCTATAAAAATGGACTAAAAACCCACTATTATCTATAAAAATGGACTACATTATTATTTTTAAAAAAATATCAAATTATGTTGAGCACAAACTCAACTTGGAGCACCAACCCAAATTAAGTCAAGCATCCACTTGACTAGGCTTTAGGAAGCACCAACTCCCTAAGTGACTCGGTAAAAACTCATCCACCTCATGAAAATTTTATCACCATACCTTTTATATTCTTTTATTTTCTCATTTAAATACCTCCTTCTCAACCATTCAATATTTTATTCACTTATTTGGCATACATAAATAGGCCTAAACTGCCTTGTATATATACGAGTCTCATGGTCATACACCATTTGGTCAGCCATACACATTTAGCCTCTTAGGTAAGCCATAAAATAGATCTTATAAACCATTATTAACATGATTCAAACATAATTTTAACCCCTTTTTATCTGTAACAACTCAAATAGGTCTCATTTCTCTTTTAGGTCTCATGATGACCTATTATATTAGATCTATCCTTTTATCACCAAAATTTGATCTTCTTGGGCCCAGATGGATTTATCCAAAAAATAAAACCATTAAATGACCTCCAATAACCTCCTATATTATTTTTTAGACATGTATCATTTATTCATACCATGAAAGCTTCTTTAGGACAAACTACCCAATTAGGCCTATGTACCTCAAAAGTATGTCTTGAAAAAATGAAGCTTAAACACCCTTAAAATACTAAATTATGATAAATAAAACATGTATACATATTATTCATGACCTCATGGTCATAAAAAAATTATTTTAACACTTTCACTCAAGATAAAAAGGCTCAAGAACATCTTTGTAGCTTGTTTACTCAGAACTGCCAATTTACCTCAAAAACCAATCATGGTGAATTAGACCTCCAACACCTATGTAGGCACTTTTCATGACTATTGATGCATATAAATGGTCTTATAAGATATAAATAACATCATAAAATATAAAATTAATATGTTTTAATTCCAAATATTGTTCTTTTAAACCAATTTCTTGGCCTTATATCTAATAGTCTTATCTGAACCAGACAGGGCATTTTATGAACAACTTTTTCACTACATATACTAAATTAAAAAAATTATTCAAAGAATGAACATGAATTAAAATTAATAAATAAAATCTTCATGAACTTTTTTACATCAATATTACATGATCAAACCCTCAAATTCATCTTCTCATCTATGTTTGGCTTTTGCATAATCTGCACCATTGGGTCTGCCTACGACTGGCTTACTTGGATGACCAATTTATCACACTTGAAAGGTGAACCTATCCAAAAAACATCATATTAATTTATTATGAGTATATATATTCTTATTCCATCCATTTTATCTTCTTGACCTATATAATTTTTGAGATCTACAACTTCTTGACAAATAAGCTTGTATATATGCCTTTTCTCTCTCATCTAACTAACCACCACCACCTAGAGGTACTTGGGAGATTTGACTACATATTAAAAATTATTTTATATAAATTTTAATCCATTTTTATATTATTTTAATAATATGTTTCACATTGGGTCTTTATTAGGGTTTTATGGAGGTTTAGCACATGTTTTGGTGTTTACGATTGTTCATAAAGGACCACCCTTTAAATCCAAAACTAATGCCTAAAGATCTTAGATACAACACTTCCACATATATCATTAATATATAATATTCTCATTCATATGTTACACATTCCAAATAACATCTGAAAGTTCTTCTTAGGTCTTGAGACCTCATTCTATGAACTTGAGAAGTCTTAAAACATTGATTCATGTAATTTCCTTCAAATCAAGACCTAAAACTTTGTGAACATGACTAAAACAACTTATCTTACCTTTTTACATCCTCATATATGCATAATTTCCTTGAAATATTATCTTAATACCTCATTAAGTTGGGTAGGTTCTAAAAGAGGTATAGGTTTAAGCTTAGTCTGAAGGTCCTACCCATATAGGCTCACCATATGACTCTCATGAATGCTTTAATGCTTCATATATATGATCAAAAAATGATATAAAACCTTCACATGACAGTGTTCATTCATTTTCATGCACATACCTCTTCATGTCATGACTATGCTTCTTATGCAATTTGACATCAATGGCATGTACCTTCATACAACCATAATACATTATTTGCCTTGACGTTATCTATTTATCTTTTTCCCATGACATCACTCTCTCAATGAACCTTGTCACATCACACACTACCAACTAGGCTTGGTCATCTTTTGACATCAAACTTCATAAGATTTACCTTTGACATCAATGATAATACTCAATAATCTCCCCCTTTGTCATTGATGGTAACCACCCTCAGAAACTTTTCTCAAAAAAATATTTCATAAACATTCTAAAATTTCTCCCCATTTGAAATAAATTATAAAGAGATGCTTGTAACTTCTTGGATCACACCAAAGTTATGAAGCAACATACAAACATGATCCCCTATCTCCATGCATACCTTCTCAGCACTACTCACCTACTCTTAGAGATAATGAACCATATGATTATCTCCTCTTAATAACTTGAATTCCTTCATGAATTTTATGGGTAGTAACTACACCTAATTCATGTTTTGGATATTCAAATGTTGCCTTTGGAAGTGGCTTGGTCAAAATGTCTAAAATTTGATCATTTGTAGAAACATATTCAAGTTTAACACTTTATTCACTTACCTTATCTATTAGTAAATGATACTTGATGGGAATGTGATTAGTCCTTTAGTGTATAACAATATTATTTTTTATGTTTATGAAACTTATATTATCACAATAGATAGGGCTAAGACTATCATACTCAACTTTGTAGTCTTTTAAGGTCTACCTCATACATAATACTTGAGTACAACATGAAGCTACTACAATTTACTCAACCTCACAAGTAGATAATGTCACTAATGGTTACTTATTTCTTATCCATGATACAAGGCACTCTCTTAAGTAGAAGGCTCTTCCACTAGTGCTCTTCTTATCATCTAAACTCCCTACCCAGTTTGCATTTGTATAGGTTGTTAAGTTAAACTCCTTGCTCTTTAGATACCACAACTCAAAATCAATTGTTCCTTTAATATGCCTAAGTATCCTTTTGACTACTTTCAAGTGGTTTTCCTTTGGGTTTGCTTGAAATCTTCCCATAAGGCCTACTTATTATATGATGTCAGGTCTAGAGGTAGTGGTGTATATCAAACTTCTAATAATTGACCTATATGGTGTCTGATTGGCCTTTGGATACCCATGCTCACTTAACTTACATAAATCCTATTATCATAGGTGTGGTAACTACCTTGCAATCTTCCATCTCAAATTTCTTCAACATATTTCTTATGTACTTAGCTTTTGAAATTAATATACCGCTTTCTGATTGATTGAGTTGTAGTCTGAGAAAGAATGATATTTATCCTAGTATAGACATCTTAAAGTCATTATTCATCACATTTACAAATTAATTATTCATATTCTCACTATTTTCACTAAATATGATGTCATATAGACAACTACTATAAATTTATTATCACCTCCTATCTTTATGTAAATATTACTATCTATAACTCCTCTTTGAAACCTTGGTCCAATAGATACCTATCCAATCCGGTGTACCAAGATATAAGAGCTTACTTTAGACCATAAAGAGCATTTTTAAATCTACAAACATAGTCCTTATTACCTGATAATGATAAACCCTTAGGTTTCTCTATATACACCTCCTCTTCCAAGTTCCTATTCAAAAAAGTAGATTTGACATTCATCTGATACACCTTAAATCCTTTGAACGCTGCATATGCTAGAAATAATATGATAGCCTCAAATCTTAATACTAGAGAAAAGGTCTCCTCAAAATATACCCCTTAAACTTGTACATACCCCTTTCATACCATTTTATCCTTATTCCTAGTGACTTCTCCATCTTCATTCAACTTGTTCCTAAACACCCATTTTGTGTCAATAACATTCTTGTCTTTAGGCCTAGGAGCTAGTTCCCAAGTCTCATTATTTTCTATTTGGTATAACTCCTCATTCATATCACCTATCCAAAACTCCTCTTTTCTTACTTTTACAAGGTTCTTAGGTTCAATCATATACAATAGAGCAACATTATCTTGATTTAGGTTACTTACCAACCTTCTTATTTTCATATCTGCATCCTTATTTCTAATGATTTGTGATTCAAGATGATCTCTTTGAATCTATATTAAGGGGACTTTGAGTCTTGTCTTTCCACAACTTATTCTTCTTCATATTCTATATCTATTTATTCTTCTTCATTCTTGAATTCCATATTCTCTGATGCATCATTTGACTATGAGTGTGACTTCTTAAAACTTGTCTCACCAACCTTCACATTGGTGATTTCCACTATCTTCTACAACCTATTATTATATAATCTATAGGTTGAGCTCATTGATGAGTATCCTAAAAATATACCTTCATCATACCTAAAATCAAACTTACTTAAGACTTCCTCATCTATTTTGATTCAGCATTTTTTTCCAAACACTCTAAAGTTTTCCACATTAGTAGGTCTGCCTTTCCATAGTTCATAAGGGGTATTGTTACCATTAGTCCTTATCTATCCTCTATTCAAAATGTAGACTATAGTGATCACTTCCTCTCTCTAGTATCCATTACCTAACCTTGACTCATTTAGTATAGTTATTACCATCTCTTGAACTTTCTTATTGTTTCTTTCCACTACCTCATTTTGCTAAGGTGTTTTAGTTGTTGATAACTATCTCCTTATCCCATGGACCTCATAGAAGTCATAAAAATCATTAGACTAAAACTCTCCTCCTCTATCAGATCTTAAGCATTTGATATTTTCATTCTTAACAAGAGCCTTGAATGCCTTGAACTTGTAAAGAGCTTCTGACTTTTCTTTCAAGAATGTTACCCAAGTCATTTTTGAGTAGTATTCTATGAGTAACATGAACTATATCCTTGAATACTTTGGATTCTTATAGGACCACAAATATCAGTGTCTATTAACTATAAAGGTCTTATAATAGAGTACTCCTTGGACTTTAACCTTCTTCTAGTTTACTTACCATGTTGACATGCCTTGAAAAGCATGTTTGTAGGTTTGGTAATTTTAGGCATATTCTTCATAGACTTCTTAGAGCTTATCTTCACCAAATAGTCGAAATTTAGGTGGACCAAAATTTTGTGTCATAGCCAACATTAATCCATCTTTCTCATAAATCATATCTCCTTCTTTATTTCATTCAAGACATAAATTATTCCCAATCCTCTTAACATTGGCAATTAGCCTTCCTAATTTGGATCTCATATCACACCCTATGTCATGAGAGGTTAGCATGTGTCCTTTGTTTCATATTTGAATTACACTAATAAAGTTATGATTCAATCCTTCTACATACAACACATTATTTATTTTGGTATTCCCATTATCCAAACTCAAGATACCCTTGCCAACTATATTGGTAGTTATGTTATCTCCAAATCTCACTATTCCTACAACATTATTCTTTAATGAGATGAACTTGATCTTGTATCCTATCATGTGGCTTGAGAAAAAACTATCTATATACCATTTCATGCCTTCATCTTGAATGTGAAAGGCAGTCTGAGATAGCATGGATTATTATCCTTTAGTTTTTTGCTCCTCCTTCACCTTATCTATAGGGTCTAACTTCTTGATCCACTTCTCAGTGGTATGACTCTATACCCTTTTGTCTTGATTGATCTTCATCATATGCCTCATCTTATAATCCCTTGCAATACATCCTCTCTAATCACACTTATAGAGCATAATTATGTTTCTACATTATGACTAAGGGGATGTGTGCCACATGTCGGCATCTCCATTAACCCATATACATTAATATATCATATCCCTAAGTACCTAGTATATTCCTCCATGAGGAATTAATTCTAGCATGATGTCTACAACCCACAACCTTATGTCCATATTTATTACATGAGAAATAGTAACCATTTATATAATTCACATACCCTGTCTATCTAATGTTGAGTGATGAACCTCTACATTTTTGTCTCTTGAATGAGTTACATTATTCTTAACTTGTTAATGATCAATTTGAGTCTTAGATTTGAGAGTTTCTATAGATATCTTTACTCTTTCATTACCATCATTTCTTGATGATCCATTATCCTTTGAAGTCTAACTCTCCTTATTTTCTTTTTGGTTTTCTTTGAACCCAAGACCTATCTTGTCATGTGGAGACCTATGACTATTTAAAATATCACCAATGACTTTAATTATCTTTTTAATTTTATGATGTTTATTTAATTTGACTATTTTCTGATCCAATTCTACCTTTAAGAACTCCATTTCTATTCTAAACTCGATTCATTCTTCCTCCTTGGTATTAATACTTGTTGTGACAATCTCAATTTGAGTTTACAACTAATTGATGATCTCCTCATGTTCATTGGTATTTTTACTTATTCTATCTTCAAAAATATTGATTTCTTCCTCATAAATCTTAACCAATGATCTCAGTTTCTAATTCTTTCTTATTTGGAACTTCAACTCCTCTAGAACACTCACTAATTCTACCTCAATGTTCACTTTAGCCTCTTCTTCATCTTATATAAGACTTTTCCATTTTGAAAAACCTTCATTATCTATTTCTATAGTCGTGAATAAATTTTAATTTCTATCATGATCATTATTATCATCATCACTATCAGATGTACTTGTGTCACTTATATTAGAAAAGTTACTATATTCTTTGGTATATAAATTTCTCTTGTTCTTGAATGACCCTTTCTTGCCTTCATACTTCTTGAAACCCTTTTTGATATTGTCATAGTCATAGACCTTCTTATAATAACCATGATGTTCATCATGCTCTCTATCATGCTCATTCTTATCCTTGTTAGGAAATTTATATGCAAAGTGACCAATCTTACCATAGTTAAAGTACTTTAATGACAACTTGCCTTTATACTTACCTGATCCTTTCCTTAGTTTTTTTGACAAACATGGCTTCTATCTTGTCATCATCAATGTTTGTTTCAACATCATCCTTAGCCTTTTTAACTTATAAATTTTTCTTAGCTTTGAATGAAACTTCCTTTTTGGGAGGTAAACCATCACTTTTTCTCATGTCATAGGTAATAAATATGCCATGAAGCTCATCCATCTATAGTTTGTTAATATCTTTGATCTCCTCCATAACAGACACTTTTGAATCAAACTCAGATTTTAGGGATATTAATACCTTTTTTACTACTATTTATTCTTCCAACATTTCTCCTATACCTCTAATAGCATTTACCACTTATTCTACTCTTAACAGATAAGACGTAATGTTTTCATCCTCTTTCATTCTTAGGCTTTAAAACTACTTCAATGGGTCTACAACTTTTCCAAATTTACTTTGATGTCTCCTTCATATATGGTTTGTAAATTTTACCAAATCCCCTTGGTTGTATCATAATGCATGACCTTTACAAATTCTACCTCTGAAACACCACACAAGATGGCATTCATTTCCTTTAAGTTATTTTCACTTGCCATCTTACCTGTTTCATCATTTGGTGGTGTAAAGGGTGGAGTGAATATATCAACAATATATTTCCATATGTCATATCCCAAGGACTTTAGATAATTTTTCATTTTAATGTTCAAAAATTCATAGTTAGTACCTCTAAAGAGAGGAGACTTATTGGTTGAGAAAAATCCATGTACTTGATGACTAGACATGTTTATGCTTCTAAGATCTCCTTTAAGTTGTTAATCCTATTTAAAGGACCAAGATTTGATACCAATTTTTGGAATCAAAATAACTAATAGGGGTTGAATCATTGTTTAAAAAATTTCTTTCAATTATACCCAATCATTCATGAACTATGAAAGAAACATTGAGATCTTAGCAAAGCATAAAGAACCATTCAGATGAGCATAAGACAAGATAACACACATATGAGTGGGAAAACCTCAAGAGAAATAAAACCCACTGTGATATATGAAAATGGACTATATTACTATAAATAAAAATACCAAATTATATTGAGCACCAATTCAACTTGGAGTACCAACCCCAATGAAGTCAAGCACCAACTTGACTAGGCTTTAGCAAGTACCTACTTGTAAGGAAGTACCAAATCTATAAGTGACTCAACACCAACTTATCCAACTCTTGAAATTTTGATCACCATACCTATGATCTGATATTATTATCTCATTTCAATACCTCCTTCTCAACCATGCAAGATTTTATTCACTTATTTTGCATACATAAATAGGCCTAAATTACCTTGTATATATACTAGTTTCATGGTCACACACCATTTGGTTAGCCACACACCTTCAAACTCTTATTTTAGTCATTAAATATGTCTTATAAAACCTTATTTACATGATTAAAATGTAATTTTAACCCCTTTTGGTCTGAAATAACTCAATTAGGCCTCATTTCTCTTTTAGGTCTCATAGAGACTTAATTGCATTAGATCTATCCTTTTAGCTTCAAAATTTGATATTCTTGGTCCCATATGGATTTTTTAAACACATAAAAACCATTAAATAACTTATAAAATGACCTATACTAACCTCATATATGATTGGTTAGACTTGTATCTTTTGTTCATACCATGGGACAAACTACCCTATTAGGCATGTGTACCTCAAAAGTCTATCTTGAAAAAATGAAGCTTAAACACAATTAAGCTACTAAAATATAAAAAATTAAAAATTTATATAGATTATATATGACCTTGGGGTCATCACGAAATTCTTGTAACACTTTCACTTAGGATAAAAAGGCTCAAGAACATCTCTACAACTCACTTACTCGGAATTGCCAATTTACCTCAAAAAATAGTCATGGTGAATTAAACCTCCAACACCTTTGTAAACACTTTTAATGACTCTTGATACATGTAAATGGTCCTATGATATATATATATATATATATATATATATATATATATATATATACATATATACATATATATATATATACACACACATATATATGTATGTATGTATATGTATAAATGTGTGTGTATGTATATGTATATATATATATATATATAACATCCTAAATATAAAATTCATATGGTCTAATTCCAAATATTAGTCTTGAAAACCAATTTCTTGACCTTATACCTCACAGTCCTATCTGAACCAGATAGGCCATTTTGTGATAAAAATTTTCACTACATATAATAAATTCCAAAACTTATTCCAAACATGAACATGACTTAAAATTTATAAATAAACTCTTCATTCACTTTTTGAATCAATATGACAATCAAGCCCTTAAACCCATCTTTTCATCTCTATCTAGGTTTTGCATAATCTGCACCATTGGATCTATATATGACTAGATTACTTGGATGAAAATTTTAACACACTTAAATGTTAGAGACTATCCAAAAACCATAATATTTTTCCATCCATTTTCCCTTCTTGACCAATATAATTTTAGAGAGTTATAATAACTTCTTGACAAATAATCTTATATCTGTGCATTTCCTCTCTTATCTGACTAACCACCACAACCTAGGGGTACCTAAGAGAGTTGAATACATTTTATAGTATATTTTATATGTATTTTAATCCATTTATATCTTATTTTAATAATATATTTCACATCATGTCCTTATTAGGGTTTTAGGTAAGTTTAACATAGGTTTTAGTGTTAACAATTATTCATAAAGCACTTACCCTTAAATCCAAAAATAATGTATGGATATATTATATATGACCCTTCACCATTTCTCCTTAATATCTCAAATTCCAATGTAGAGGTTACACATGCCAACAAACATTTGAAAGTGCTTCTTAGGTCTTGAAACCTCATTATATGAAATCAAGAAGGCCTAAAACATGGATTCATGTAATTTCCTTATTACCAAGACCTAAAAATTTGTGAACATCCCTAAAAAAACTTATCTTACCTATATCCATGCTAACATATGCATACTTTCCTTTAAATCTGATCTTCATACTTCATTATGCTAGGCATGGTCTAATAGAGGTCTAGGTGTAGGCTTAGTCTAAAGATCCTACCCCTATATACTCACCTTGAAACTTTCATGAATATTTAAATGCCTCATATAAATTATAAAATAGTTCCATACAAACTTCATATGTTTGTTTTCATTCATTTTCATGCACATACCTTTTCATGTCATGACTAGGCTCATGACTAGGCTTCTTATGCACTTTAATATCAATGACATGTACCTTCATGTAACCATAAGACATTATTTAACATAAAATCATCTATTTTTATTTCTCTCATGACATCACTCTCTCATGATAACTCTCTCTCAATTAACCTTGTCACATCACACACTACCAACTAGGCTTAGTCATCTTTTAACATCAACCTTCACAAGATGCACCTTTGACATCAATAAAAATTATCAACACATAACACTCCTTAATTATCTTATTTATATAATAAAAATAATTAAAATTTACTTATATAATTGTGAAATCATTTGATTGGAATACAAAATATACTATTAGGCACATAGTGCTTCTTCTACAAGTGGGCCCTCTCATAGTGCCTTCTCCATTTCTAGTTATACCAAGCATATGGGTCTTTGATATGATACTAGGATGCCCTTGGATATAAATTAATATAATAGTACCTTATACAACACATATGTCAAATACATTCATGATAATCAAGAGGTCAAAATTTAAGGAATCTAATATGAATATCCTTTAGAGTAAATGATTTTTAACTATTTTATGGAACAACTACCTAGTATAATTATAGAACATGGTAATGGGATAGTTTATATAACTATTCAAGATAATTATCTATATATTGCAAATCATAATATAATTTTTAATGAGCATGAACATATTACATATTTAACTTGTCTATCTTCTTATGATCATGATTCAATTACACATGAGCATATTTAGTTTGTTTCACAGAGCATGTTACATCCTCTTGAGAAAAAAGTATCATGTATAAAGAGACCTCCATATCATAAGGAAAAATATTTTATTCAAAGGGATTAACAATAGTAACATGTATATTTTTTTACATCTCCTTATCTTACACATAAGGATATAGGTTTACATGAGCATATGGGCAATGATTCAAAAGGTTACATTACAACATATGGCTTAGGATTTAGATATAGAGGCATCTAAAATATAAAATTCTTCATCATAAGAAGTCATTCATTCATACAATGTAGTTGGGTATACAAATGTATATCCTCTTGATGAGATAATTGGTTTGACAGAGCTTCCTACTTCTTCCCAACATACGAAGTGGATGCATCCCTTTATTATTTACTAACATTTTATTTATACATAGCTTATTTTATTTCATTTTCATTTATAATTCTTATATCCCTTATCCAACCATTCTTTTATCCCCATGGATTTATTTTTTACTTTGTGTATTTACCCTCTTAATTCACAAATTGATTCAAATAATCCAAAACACTTATCTCTATGGCACTTCAATTACTAAATATTTCATATCTTACAACCTATGGAACTTACAAGATCTCATATTTATACTTATACATGAGCACATCAAGTCTCCATTTTTTTTGGGAGCATGTACATTCCTACATATTCTACATATTCTTACTAGATTACTATGACTCAAATTTACAAATACATTGGGATCACATTGCTTTCCCTCCTTCTTATCATGTTATGATTTTGCACCTTTGTTAAGGATCATTTGAATCCCTCCTAATTCCTCTATTTTTAATCCTTGATTCTTCTCACCTTTTTCAAATCTCTTTATCACTCAAATATTTTCAAAAAAAAATAAAAACATGCATATATTTCAAAAATCCAAAAAAATAAAAATCAAGACCTAAAGCATTTTAAAATGTTCTTAGGTTAGATATTTTCATATGTTATTAATCGTATGTTAAGTAAATAACATATTCAATAATTCAATATATAATGCTTCTCAGAAGGTACTTGAGTGTGATACAAGACATAATTTTACTTTATTATTGATGTCAGGCTTCCCTTATTACCCAACACCCTTTCTAAGTTGGGGACATCTATTCATTCTCTATGAACATTTTTGCAGGTTGTCTCTATCCACAACCTCTTTACAATTTTAAGATACATATCATACACAGTCCTCCTAAATCATAAATTACATGAATTATACTACTTACTAACACTAACATTCATGCATATGATATATATATATATATATATATATATATATATATATATATATATATATATATATATATTTTATCAAAATTTTAAAAAATTAGAGAAATAATTACCCAAATGTGATAAATTATTGTGTAAAATTAGAATGTTATATATACAATAAATGAGACAAATTTATTTGTAACTTGATAAATTTAGAAATATTCTAAAATAGGAAAGTACCAAAGAAATAATAATTAGTTTAAAAACTATAATTTAGGACTATGAATGAAACTAAAATTGATTGTATGGTTATGTTGACTAACTTTGGATCTCAAATAGGATTTTACTGGATCTTTGGATAAGGTCATTGGATCTATATAAGGACATGGTACATTGATGTCCTCAAGGAGTGTTAGTGTCCTATAGGTGGTATATTTCCAAAATTATTGTGACTATTTCACCTTTTCATATGTATTTTAATTGGTTGTATGGGATCCTTTAATCCATCATGAAAACTAATGTATATCTTCTCCTACACTTATAATCTTATCTTAATAGATCAAAAGGAAAAATACAATCATAAAATAAAATGGGGTTAGTATTTGAAGTTGTGCTTTATCTCAACACCCTTTGTGTTGAGAATTACTTACATATCAATATTTTGAAGAGGGAAAAAACTCTATGTAGTTATCCCATGATATGGTGGTGTGTATAAAATAATGGTGTAATGCAAGATGCTTGTGAAATTTTGGTGTGATTAAGTGCTTCAACTGTGACTTGTGACTTTGGAGTCATACTCAAATTTTATCTTAGAGCTACTAGGGTTGTATATATTCATAATTGGGAGAAATAGGGAATGTTATCTCGATATTAAATTATAATTCTAGTGTTTTTTAATATAGAATTCTCTTGGATGAAAAATGACTTTAAAATGTGATTTTATACCAAGCAATACAAAATTCCTTTATATGAGGATTGTTAAATGTGTGGGATGAACCATAACATGAATTTAAATTTGAAAAACTAGTTGTTATTTGGTGAGAGGATACTATTAGTGAAGTTGGATGTTGTTAGGGAGTGATATTGTCGAAATAGGGTGGCCTTATCTAGAGGGAAAGAACAACTAAAGTAAAAGTGGGGATCTATCTCAAAATGAGTTTAGGTTGCTTAAAATGTTGTATAGGGATATTTTGAGATAATTAATTGATTGTGGGAATGGGTCATTTACATGGGAAAATGAAAGAAGGTGGTCAAAATATTATGGAATGATGCATAAATTAAGCATGTGAAAAGGGTGGTTACATGAGGTTATTAAAAAATAAAATAGAATGAGAGTGATGAATTTATAAAAATATCCCACTGTTAGGGTTTCACCTTGATTAGAGGGAAAGGAAGATATCTCAGTCAATAATGTTAGTTCTAATGTCTCAGCCAATAAGGACTAAGCAAGTTATGTTCTATCTCTGGCTAGGAAATCACTCAAGTAAGGGTTTGCAAATGTAGATGGTAGGGCATAGGGTTTGGTGCATTTATTCTCATTTACTAGTGTGGCATTAATAATGGTAAGAATTTCCTCTTTAAATTCAACTCTTCAAGTGGAAAAGTTTATGTAAAAATAATTTTTCATCCAGATTCCACAAAAGTTTCACCAATTGTCTCTCTTAAGAAGGAGGCCCTTGAGGAAGTGATCCATAATGAAGAATTGTTTATAACTAAGGGTTTAATCTACATATTTGATAGGTTTTGGACTTATCTTATAGATCTTCATAAATGTATCTCTAAATAATGGTGGTCTATATTGGAGGATAGCCTAGAACTTTACCCCTATGATAAAGGATTCTTCATTGTGGTTTTCAATTGTCTTACTAATCAGAACAAGATCATTCAATCCAAATCTTAGAGTTGGGATCAACACCTCTTGTTGTTGAAATCATGGTTCCCTAACTTTAACCCTCTATTTTAAAACCTCTCCCTTAGACCCATTTGGGTTTAGCTACCATATCTTCCTCTTAAATCTTGGGTGGATCCTTGTTTGATGGCTATTAGTGTAACCTTCTGCTAGATATTGATGTGTATACTTCAAAATTTTCCCACACTACCTTCACTAGGATTCTTGTTTGCTTGGATGTATCTCATGATCTTCCAACAATGATTATGCTGAAATTAAATAGTTATTATTAGATTCAAACCCTTGATTACAAATGGATCCCCTTATTTCAAAATTGGTCATATATCTTCTTCTTATCAGAGCGCCAAGCGTAAAGTGGAATCCTCTTGGAGGAAGGTTGTTTGTGATGATCTTCTCACTATTTTTATTGATAAAAATTATGTTATACCTTCATAAGTAGTTTCAAAAGACATTATGAAGGAGGTTCTTTTAGATGTCTCTCCTCATACTAAGATTATTCCTTCACATTCTGAGGTAGTTAGGTTAGTTGGGTACATTAACATGTTTTTAGATTTCAGGAGCAAGGCCTCCATAGGATCTTCTTTGGATTAGTGTATTTCTTCCAGTGATGATTATGGTAAAAAGTGTAATCAATAAGACTGAAATGTATTGATAAATAATAATAAGGGGCATCTTAGTACTAATTCCCCTTATATGATAATTCACTCACAAAATAAAGTGAATAAGGGAGAGACATAGGTGTGTTTTGATTGTTTTCTGATGTAATTGGTAGTTTGTTTATATTATGTCTTTAATGGCACCATGACCATACTTTCCCTCAGTTTTTAATCCTATGGTTGATGGTTCATGCTCTTTATTTTTTTGGTATTCTATTTTACCATTAGGTAGGCACCCATCAATCCCAGTATCTATCAAAAAAAGAAAAGGGTGGTCATAAGTACATTATTTTAGCTTAAATGTTAATTTATGTATTTAATTTATTTGAGATATCAATGTGTAGGTAAATCATAAATATCAATATATTTTTCATAGCATAAGAAACAAGGTATGAACAAGAAGGGATGGTTAAAGTGTAGATGATATTTTGTGATTATATAGCACCTCAGTCTTATACACTTGGCAAACTCAGACCTTGGTTATTCCTATTAGTTCTACACTCTCCTTGATTTTTCAAGCCTATCATCTGATCTACCTTATTCCCCTTGGCCTATCTCTTAGTTTAAATAGTCTTATATTGATGACACAAACATTTTATCTTGCTTAGAATGGTCAAAATTTACTTATCTTAAAATTCTAAAAGTTTTCATCCTATACTTGTTTTGTTACTCCTTAGACACTAACATCTAGGATAGAGAATAACATTGAAATCATTATCCTACCCTAATTCAAGTGTATAGTGGCCTAAAGTCATCTAATCTATAAATGAAATGTATCCTAATTGTCAAACTAAGTGATTTAAAGTGAGTTATTACTCTAAATGGATTGATATAAATACAATATCAACCCTCATTCATTCCTCACCTAAGAAACCTATTAAATCCCAAAGAGACCAAGGCACTTAAAAAAAAGCACTCTATCAAGAATTAAATTAATCAAAGCTTCCTTATTTCTATACCAGTCATAGGTACATCACATCTATAGGTATAAATCACCAAAGGATTAGTCTAAGAGCTCGATTTTATAAGTTAAAATCTAGGTCACTGTTGTACTTATTTTACACACATTACATGATTCACATATAAGCCAACACATAGGGGATAACTACATCATCTTAAGCCCTCTTTAGATTATTAGATGTGTAGGCAACATCCTTTGATATCAGGGCCATTGGGCTTAGCTTGACACTATGTGCCCACTAACCCATTTTTCCCCAAGGTCACATTGAATATGGAAAGGTAGGGTTTTAACATTTCATAAGGAGAGATAGTAAATGACCTAAATTTGAATATACTAGAGCAAAGGAAAATCCAAACCTAGAATCATCTAGATGGTCAAATCCTATTTCACTAGATATTTCATACATGACACTAATGTTAGACTTAGATAGTAACATCAACATAACCATCTAGGGCTGATGCAATTGTCTAGATAGCCAGAGGCACCAGATCTAGAATCTAGCAACTATTCTAGAATTGCCTTTGTATCTAATTTTGACATGTTCTATATCCAAAACTATATTAACATCAAAACAAGCTAATTACTTCTCTTTATCATTTTTATATCATATTTGTACTTTCCATATTTAGATTATCTTAGTATAATAAATTTAGTGTATGCTTATATCCAAGTTTAACATTTAATTAACTTGACATATACTTGATTATCACCCTTTTTCCATTTCATTTCTATATTATTAACCCTAATATTAAATTGAAACACATCCAACATATTTCATTTTAGGTTTAAACATAAATAATGATAGAGCCTATGTATGAGATGCCCCTAATGAGCGTGTTGATGTATAGACAAGTTTTGAGATGCCTTTGTCTTATTTGGATCTAAGAATTGATAGCATTTATTCAATGGAATAGGGCCAATGAAATAAGATAAGGGTGTAGTGTACTACTATTTGAATAGGGCACTTTTGTCTATTTGTAGGTTTGATTTTGTGATAGGTAAATGACCTGAAACTATGTTTATATATTAAAGCCTCTATGTTCTACATTCATTCATGTACACTTGTGAAGCATATATGATATGAAACTAGATAGAAATAAGTACTAAATAACTATGCACAAATTAACTAATGTAAATAAACTACACAAATCATGTATATTTCTTGATTTTTGAATTTTGTAGAATATTCTCATTTTTTTAGGTTTTTACATATATGAAATAACATGATATTCTAAAAATAAAACAACGCCTCCAAGGGATGTGGATAATCAAAAGGTGGATCTGGTGGAAGATCATTGAGTGTTGGATACAAAATATTTTAAAATTCCCATAGATCATTATCATTGTGGTCATCTTACCATTTATGCTTTATAACTATAGCCTTATCTTTGATATTGTTTTGAATCTTTGCATTGGCATGACATGTTTCTCTACTATGTAAGAAGCCTCATGTGTGGTTCTAGGATAAACAAATTTTATCCTTATCTCTCACCTCAAAATCCATGAATAATGATAATTTTAATATCCTCAAAATTGAATGTAAGACATTAACATATCAACTATAGCTTGCATTTCTTGTAACACTAGTTTAATTTCTTATGCTCATAACAAAGAGTAGTGTATCAAAAAACTTTTAGACCACGTGTAGTTTATACTATAATTTATCCTATTAAATATTGTAAATATACAGCTTTCTAAAATTCATCTTTATCATGTCCTATGTGCTGAAGAAATGCAAGTGTACATATATTTAGTTATATGTCCTCATCAATTTCCACATGCTTTCTATATTCCTTCTTAATGAACACCTGAAAAGTGAAAGGATCATTTCTATAATGCTTGTAATTTTTGCATATGTGACCCTATTATTGAGCTCTAGTAGGTTGTGGTATGGGTTATATAATTTTAATTATGATTTTATCCCTATATTTCTATATCTTTTGTTGTAATGTTGAACAAGTATTTGTGGCATGCCCTGTTATTATGTGAAAGTGACAAAATGGTTTTCCCTCTTGATTTAATAGCCTACTAGTATATATATGTCATACTATTATTAAATCAATAAATTCGTTATCAAATAGCATCTATAACATCACATATGGTCTATCATGTGTAATGTTAGTTTGCATCCTAATATCTAGTTCTATATCAATGAATTCCACTTTATTTATTAAATATATGAATGGTGACATGTTGGTACATGTATATCATTGTGCAATGTATTATGCCTCTTGTAATTTATAAATGTTGGATTTCACAAAATTGTTAGTCCATGGGACACCTGATATGATTTTATGTTGTGTGGTATCTATATGGAAACAAATGTTATTTCCTTTATCCACATCTAAATTGATTATTTTTCTTGAATCATTATGCACTTGTATGATTACCCTAGAATCATATTTATCTTCACCTGGACCAACTAGTGTGAAATCCAACCCTCATAAATAATCATCAATGTTCATTTGGTATTTCATTAGTATCATCATCATAATTAACATTAGAATCACCATCAAAAATAACATTATAATCATCATTTATACCCTTGATAGATATGAAATTTGGATCTTCTAAATTGATTAATAAAGGTAAATATTTTGCATATTCCTTATGGTCCAAATTTTGAGGTGAAATTTATGGTTCTGGGATATCTATAGATTGTGGCTTGTGATCATTTTTACTAGACTTGTCAACATAATAGGTGTGCATGTGCTCTATAGTTATGATATGTAGTGGTGTCACTATAGTATATTGAGTTACCTCCAACTATGATGGACTCTCACTAGTAGGCTCTATAATCATACAATATTTGAATGGTTGATTATTGGCTAGGCATGTATATAAATATACATCATTTATAAGTTTTACACACCTATGTAAAATATAAGGTATAGTTTCCATGATTGTATCGATGGCCTACATAATATTAAATTATAGTGAAAATGATTAGACATTACTTAGAATTTGGTCGATAGAGTTTTGGGCCCACTATAATATCCAAAATGATAGAACCCAAAGCTTGGAAAGGCACATCATAAAATCCTTTGATATTATTATATGTCTTTTAGATAGTATCCATGTTAATATCCATTTTCTATAAGAATGTAAGATTTAAAATATTCAACCCTAAACCAATATCAAAAAAAACTTTTTTACTATTGCGTTTTTTAAGTATACTTTCATAAACAAAGTTAAACTCTGATCAAAAGTTGAATTCAAGTATTTTTTATTAAAAGAGATAACATCCTTAATATCATTTAAATAATTTATAATAGATGAAAATTAAGAAGGCTCTATTTCATTAGGCATATATGTTTGATCTAATGTTTGGTATAGAATATCCTTGAAAATAACAACTTTTTCAAGTAATTATAGCATGTAAATCTTAGCTATTTTATTCCATAACTGATCAATAATATCATATCCTATAGACTAATTAATTATTCACATAGGATTAAATTGGGGATGAGGAGTAATTTCTCTAATTTATTCCACTTTTCTTACCTAATGAGGCACCTTACCTCATGTAATGACAATAGCTCAGACCATAAGATCTAATATAAGCCTTGGGAAATAATAGATATGAGAAATGATCTAAGATGGTTGTGAGTTCCAAGGGTAGAAGAAATAAAAATTACCATTTGAGATCTTTGACATCTAGTAGTAATAGGTGAAGACTCCAACTAAGCCATGCAAAAATAATCACCATAGGAATACTCATCACTAAGATCTTGATTGATATAGGATGTGATCTTAGCCTTAACATTATGTATCCATAGGATTACATACATGTGAAATATTTGACAAGTTGTAGGAAAAGAACATGTAAACAACACCAAGAAACTTTAAACCAAGAAATAATAGATAAATTTAGTAATGATGATCATGATGAGTGTGGAAATCAAAAATTAGTAATCTAATACCCTAATATAAGTTCTAAAAAAATAGAAGTAATCCCTAATGATAAGATAGGTTTTTGTTAATGTTTAATAATAAAAAGGTTCATGAGTATATTTTATCAAAATATATAATCAATTACCTAGATGTGATAAACCATTGCGTAAAATTAGAATGTTACAGATATATAATAAATGACACAAATTGATTTAGACCTTGCTAAATTTTTAAATATGGTAAAAGGGGAAGGTACCCAATAAATACAACTTAGATGGAAAAATGAAATATAATACTATGACTAAGATTGAAATTGATTATATAATTATGTTGATTGACTATGGATCTAAAAGATGGTTTTTTTATATCTTCTAATAAGGTTGTTTGATATGGATAAGGGCATAATGTGTTGATGTCCTTAGGGATCACTGCCATCTTGTAGGTGCTATATTTCCAAAAATATTGTGATATATTTGCCTTCACCTATCTATTCTATTTGATTATGTCAAAACCTTCAATCATTCTCAAAAACCATTGTATGTATTTTCCTTCACTTGTAATCCTAGCTCAATAGATCAAGAGGGAAAATATAATCATGGAATAAAAATAGGTTAGAATTTGAAGTTTTGATTTATCTCAATACCCCATGTTTTGAGCATTGCATATATACCAATACTCTAAAAAGGGATTAAATTCCATGTAGCTATCCCATGCTATAGTGGTGTGTATGAAATATTGGTGTAATGTTATATGATTTTGAAATTTTGGTGTGATTAAGTGCTTCAACCATGACTTGAGACCTTAGAGGTGTAAGCAAACTTAAGCTCAGGGATATTATGGATGTATGTATTTAAAATTAGTATAAATGGAGAATTTTCTCTAAATGTGTGATTAGAATTTTGGTTCTTTTTAATATGGAAGTCTCTTGGGTGAAAAATGACTTTAAAATGTGATTTTATAATGATAAATAGGGAATTCCTTTAGATGGGGCTCACTAAATTTGTAGTATGACCTATTACTATAGACACTAAATATTAATTATACATCACCTCAATCTTGTACACTTGGTAAATATATATCATGGATGTACCTTTAGCTTTTAGACCTTCCTGCTAATAAAAGGCTTGCATACACTATCTATTTGTGTCAAAATACTTATCTCTTAGTCTAAACATTATTATTCTAATGACCTAAGATTTATATCATGCTAAAAAAATTATAAAATATCTTATTATCATCCTCTAAAAGTTTTGGACCTATACCTATCTTCTAGCTTCCTGGGCACTTGCATCCCGATCAAACTCCTACGTTGATGTAAGTGTCATATTCTAATGTAAGTATTCAATGCCCGAAAGAAATAAAATTTTAAAATGAAATTGTATACACATTTTATGAATTATATAGCACCTTAGTCTTATACACTTGAAAAATACAGACTCTGGTGGTTCTTCTTAGTTCTAAACCTTTCTTGCTACCAAAAGGCTTGCATGTGCTATCGCTCTATGATCATTGCTTATCTCTTTGTCTGACTGATATTATTTTGATGACCCATGACTTATATTATGCTTATAATTCTTTAAAACTAATTATCATCTATCAATGTAATTTTGTGACATGTACCTTCTTTACAAATTCCTAAACACTTATATCCCAATCAGATGCCTACATCAATACAAGTGTCTTGTTCTAACATAAGTGTCCAATGCCCTAAATCCATCAAAATTTTAAATAAAATGTATCTCTATGGTTAATATAAGTGATTTATTGTGAGATATTTGTTGATAGGATTAGTATATATGCATGATCAATCCTCATTTCAAACCTTGCCTAGCAACTTCCTACCTCTCACAAGGTAAAGTTCCAAAAGCATTAAATCAAGCATTCAAGTGAGCAAAGCTTCCCTATTTTCTCCTATTTCCATATTAGTCATAGGGAAAACACATATACAGGTCTAAAGTAATGAAGGATCATGCCAAGAGTCATATTTTCAAAGTTACAAGTTAGGTCATTATTATACTTGCTTTCCACATATTACACCCTTGTGCACGCACAAGCCATCACATTAGGGGAAAACTAAATCATTATGAGGCCATCTTCAAAGTAATGGCTATGTAGATAATACCCATTAAGAGAGGTTTTTATGGGATTACATTAACATCATGATCCTACTAAACCATTTTTTCTAAGGTCACTATGAAAATGAAAATTTAAGGTTTTGATAATTCGATAAGAGAAATAGTCTATGAGCCAAATCTGAATACACTAGAGTGAAGGTAACACATAATCCAAAACATTTTAGGTGGTTGCATATATATCTATTAGGTATTTCATTCTAGACACTTGCATCTAAGTCAAAAAAGTGTCAACACAACTATCTGAAGTCAATATAAGTGTTTAAGGTTTATAGGTTAAATTTTTAAAATCTGACAACTGATCTATAATCTATATCTAGTCTATTTCCAACCTGTTCAATCAAATTGATGTGTGCACTATAATTAATCTAAGTACTATTTTTTTCCATTTATTATAGTATCAATCATTAGTTGTACTTACTATTTTTAGCATATCTTGGTATTTAAATTTAGAATATTGTTTATCTATATTTGTAATTAATTTATCTCCTATATATCTATTTATCACCTTTATGCTTATTCATTTATATATTCTTGAGCCTAACCCCACTTCTAAATTTAGGGTCAAACATTTGGTGAACCTGACCTTTGGTCTCTAAACCCTAAGTTGATATAGCATTTATTATTTTATTGTTCTTGATTGTTGATAATTTTCAAATCAGATCTCCTTTTCTATCAATATGTTCAATGTGGATGCATGTATAGATCATTTTATGTTACAATTTATAATTTTAGCAATAGTTTGATTTTTTAATAAGATAATCAACAATGTAATCTAAATAAATAAGCAAATTATCCAATATAATGAGAGGGTTTTAAATCAAAATAAGCACTTAATTTATCTTCATACCTCATTTTACAATTATTATAGATATGGTATCTATATTTTAGCGTGCATGCTCTCAAAAAAAAAATTCACATAGATCTTATTCGAGTGATAGCTACCATCCTACACCCATTATTCACCCATGGTTATATTAGATTCCACAGTCCATGTTGTCACTACTCAAAAAGGTAAAGGTGTCCAACCTAATCCACCACCTATTAATATACAAATGCCTACTAATCTAAAATGTGTGATCAAATATAAAGGATATGATCTTGTTGACTAATTGAGAAACATCCATACTAACATCTCAATCCTCAAACTTATAAATCAATCCATTATCTATAAGTATATCCTATATGAATAATTGTGTGATACCCAAGTTCCAAGTGATATTTAACCAACTTAATTTGTAGTTATTATGCAAGATCTCAAAAAATATACAAAACTTATTACTTTTGATCCATAATATTTACCAACCAAAGATGGTATTTACCAATATTTTAATTTTTTCATACAAGTGACCATGCATAAAAAGGGAATCAAAAGGGTTTTCATTGATAATAAAATGGGCCTAAACATTTGTATTAAAAATTTCCTAACTACTATGGGTATTAGCACCAACCTTCTTCAAAAGTCAGTTATGCATATCAAAGGGTTTGATAATTCACACAATCCTGTGGTTGACCAAATCACATTGGATGTGACATTGGGGCCAAAAATGGTTCCAATTAATTTTCAAGTAATGTCTCAATCATTACATTATAATTTAATTTTGGGTATACCTTGGATACAATAAATGGAGGCCATCCCATCTATGTTGCATTGATTTGTAAATTTCATACATGATGGGACCTTATTGACAATGTATTTTGATTATTAGCCCTTCAATTTTTTTAAATGATACATGTTGATATAGAGTGAATTATTATAATGGTACCAACTACTCAATGTATTCCTTTTAAAAATATCCAAACTTATGAAATGTGTGAGTCAAGTACAATGGCTCCATTATCTCCAAATACAAATAAGACATTAAACATTGAGGTACATATGGATGCACATCAAAAATAAGAACCATTATCAAAAGAACCAATAATACCACAATAGCCATAAAGTATAATGTTTGAGCTTCTTTTATTGGCCAATATTGAGCAACAAGATGGCCATGTTTCAGATTACTATGACAGTGATGATGAGGCTGCTTATGATATGATAGATGAAAAATTGTGAAAACTAAATTTTGATCCACTTGAGCATCTTTTGTATAATCTATTTAAAAATGTAGGTTCTGGTAGATATAATTTAAACTTACCTTCAAAAGATACAAAACTAAATAAAGATAATGGAAAAGAAACAATAGCGGATGAGCATGTAAATACTTGTTATTCTATACATCCCTCTTAGCTACACAAACTGAGTCAATATTAAAAGGGGGAAATGTAGATACATCATCTAAATAATGTGGAGGTCCCTCATAAGACTCCAAAACATACTCTATAGATTTTAGAAAACCAAGACACTCTGGATACAATATTTTATATGTTACTTGAGCATCTCATGATTCCTTACCTCCTAACAGGCACAGATGAGGCAGCATACTTCTGCCTAAAGAAGGTTTTCCATATTTTAATTATCATCAAAACTTTGGTCATCATACAAATCAATGTAAGGCATTTAGGAACCAAATTCAGAAATACAAGAGTGAAGGATGCATACAAATTATGTTATCAACATGGAAAATTACCAAATACTTCCAATAATTCAAAAGAGATTCATCTTTCAGAGTATCCAAAACATGAAGATATAGCTATTACTACTAATCTTTATGGGGTGTATTTCCAACATCTATGATTTTATATGAAAAATTGGGATACCAACAATGACAAAATCAATGTAGCAATAGCAATACACATGATAGATCTAGAGTGACATGAATAAGTAAAGCATACATAAATAATAGTGCACACATATCAATGAACTAGTACATATGAATTACCATGATAAAACCTCAAAGATATTAAAAAAACCCACCAATGTGATATTCATATATTTGAGAAACCAAATCACCCCATTACATAAACTCCTTCTTAGTTATTCAATAGCCTTCACAAAACTCTTTGTTCATGCATAATTCATGATTCATAATATAATATTTCCACACACACTAATAATAGGGGTAAAACCATATTTATATTTAAATGTGAAGTGATGTGACCATTTTAAATAATAGGTCAAACCATCCCAAGAATATTTCAAATTATCAATAATAATAAACAAATATGTTTTATTTTTATTGATAAGTAATAAATAATTTGTGTTTTATTATTTATTTACACGAGGTTGTTAATCCATGTTGATAAATAAAAAATCATTATTATTTAATTACTTAAAATATACTAAGGGTCTTATAATTTTACCACTTAGATATTAAATTTTTTAACACTCCCCCTTAATTCTAAGTGGGGATAAATGTCATAGTCACCTTAAAAAAGAATTATATTATATATAAAATTGAAAGATTTACAAACTTTCATCATGCCAAATATCACCTTTTGAAACAAATGGAATAATAATCCATAAACTAATTGAAAGTAATTTTAGGATAGCATGATTGTGAGACTACATCTCATAGTTTCTCTTGAATAATCACTAAGCATATTTGGAGCATTTTATAACATAAGGACCTCCATTACAAAGTATGATTTTAATGTATTAGGGTACAAAATTAAAACTTCCATATGAATTTTATTTAAATTAAAAATCTTCCACATGAAGTTTACAATGCTTAATAATAATAAGAAATGTAGAGAAGGAGAATAAACACATGGCCGTTAGGAAGTGACATTGTCATACACACTCCCCCTCAATGGTAACTTTGAGAGGCCTAGCATTGCATGAAATTAACAAACTTTGGTATCACCAAGTGAATTTATAAATATATCTACCACTAATTCCTCTGTAGGATATAATTTTAGATATATATCACCATTGATAATTTTTTCTTAGATAAAATGCATATAAACTTCAATATGCTTAAATTATTGGTGTTGTGTAGTTATATAAAATTTAAACACATATCCAAAAATAGATTCATGATAGCATAGTATGATTAGCATCACAATAACCATCTAAATAAAAATATGACATTTTTTTCTATGGTAAGACACATTTAAAACAATCAAGTCATATTTTAGGTAAACAAGTTCACTACTTTGATTACAAAGTTAGTGAAAAAACATAAATTAGTATATGCAAATCATTATTGGGCATCTCCAATATTGTTAATATGAGTGTTCCCAACTATCATGTGATGTGCATATAATTTACTAATAATATTATACTAAGTTTAAACATTAGATATCCTATTACTAAAAACTCATTTTATCATTTGAGTTTTATCAAAACTTTTCAAGTTTAATATGCTTCAACAAAATATTGAGGTATAACCTCTCATACATTAAATATGGATAATTTAGTATGAAATACCATCATCTAATCAAATAGATGTGAGAATGTAACAAATAAGTTCAAATATGTATGAATATAAGGTATAGTAAATTAAATTATGAAGAGATAATAATACAAACTCCATTTACACATTGCATTTCATAACATATTTTATTTTCAAATGAAGCATATAAGAATGTTAGCATAAACAATAAAATGATAAAATAATAAAATAAGAGTATCTAATATTATTAGCATGGAATTTATCCACTAATCAAATGAAATAAATAAAACATAAAAAATTCAAACTTATTGAGCATGATCTTTTTACCAAATGCAATAACTAAACATGATCATTTTATCAAATTAAGCATGATATTGTGCATATAATGTATTTCCATGCTAACTCATAAGAATTGAAAATAAACATGATATCTATATATTTTATTTTCTTTCTCATCTAAGACAAATATATCTACTACAATATAATTGTAATAAACTTTTTCTAAGAGTCACTAAATCATTTTACTAACAAATACAATGTAGATGAGACACTATCAATATAGTTAGTACCTCTAAAGTAACAACAAGATAATTTTATCAAAGAAAATGAAATGCTATGAGAATTCATGTATTTTTTATGTATAAAAATAAAAATATTAATCATGTATTCTATTCATAATATGCACAGTAGTATTCATAGCTTTGACCTATAAGAACTAGGAGGAATATTTTCAAAATGCAATGTTGCTCTAGCCATCTCAATAATGGTATAATTTTTTCTTTCGATAATACCATTTTGATAATGGGAATAGGAATTTGTTAAATTTTTTTTAATGCCATAATTCATTCAAAAAAATCAAACTCTTTATTAACATATTCACCACTATTATCAGTTCTTAATCTCTTAATAGAAAAATCACATGCAGTTTCAACACTAACTTTAAATTCCTTGAATTTAGACAATACATAAAAAAAATTAATGAAATATGACCATATCATTATAGTGTAATCATAATTAAAATTAATATAATACAAATAAATATTAAGAGATACCATTTCAATAGGTCCTAAAACATCATTATGAATCAATTCTAAAGGATGTGAGGAATTTGCATCATGATTCTTGTGAAAGGGATTATTATGTTGCTTACCATGTAAACAACCCTCACAAGTTTCATGATGAAAAGGTATATAAGAAAGTATAATAATAATATTCTAATTAGGCATATCGTGTAAACTTCTAAAATTAACATGACCTAATTTTTCATGCCATAATTGAGATTGATTCTTACTATGCAATAAAAAAACATGCAGGAGAGAAAATGTATAAACCATTATTTTAAACCACTTAAACAATCAGAGACCCAAATTAGTTTATAATGGACTAGCTATCTTTAAGCAATGTTACAATGAAATTGTCACTAGTAAGTTGTGAACAAGATAATAAGTTTTTTTCAAGTTTAGGTACATAGAAATCATCATTTATAATAATATTTGAAAAAATATCTTTTCTCTATTTAGTTGCTTCTAATAAATAAATATCTCCTAAGTAAATATTTTTAGAGATGTATTTGTAATCACACAAAATATTAGATAGGGAATTCATATAGTGTGATGCACCACTATCTAAAAAATATTCATTTTTATTTGAATCAAATAAATTAATGACATTCTGATCCTAATTATTATTTTGATTAGGGTTTTGATTCTTATATTTATGTTGATTAGATTTCTTCACTATGTTATTTTTAAAATATTTATTATTAATTTTGTATTTAATTTTATAGTAGGGTTCCCTTTTATGACCAAACTTACCACAAAGGTTATAATTTTCATTAAACTTGAGTTTATGGTTCTTAATGTCAAATTCCTTATTCTCATTTTTTTCATTATAAGAATTTTGGTTAGATTTTTGGTTTTTATTGTTATCAAAAATATTATATAAGGTGAGAAGAGTGTGAGTGGCATTCATTTTAGAATTAAAATTGGTCATAACTTGTTCTTCTTAAATCAAGAGAGAAGATAAGGTGTTAAGGTCAGGGATATCTTGTTCAATTTGATACTTAGAATTTAAAATATAAATGAGTTTTTTTTTTTTCATGAATATTTAATTTAATGATAAAATAAATCAATTGATCATGAATCAAATCATAATTACATCCATCTAACTGAGATTTTATGTTCTTAATTTTAGCAATAAAATTCATAACTTTTTCATCACCTTTCATAGGTGTAGTCAACAATTCAAATATTAACTTAATGATTTTCAAGAGATGAGTGCCCTCA
Organism: Torreya grandis; assembly: GCA_037957365.1. Taxonomy (NCBI): domain Eukaryota; kingdom Viridiplantae; phylum Streptophyta; class Pinopsida; order Cupressales; family Taxaceae; genus Torreya; species Torreya grandis. The sequence goes on from JARHVA010001870.1 coordinate 1,368,426, forward strand.
TGCATGGACTCAAGTATTTTCTGAGTATCACTAGGAGACTCCTAATTGTCAATGTGGAGAAGAATTTATACTCAACACTCTACAAGATAATGAACATATCTTTTTACAATTTATGTTGAAATGCATTGGTAAGCTCAGGTGTCACATGTCATTCAAAAGGGGATTTTTTAGTCCCAACAACAATATTTCATAACTTCCAAGCCATAAATTCAACTTTGACATGAATTTTTCATATATTATAGTTATTTCCATTGTGCATTTGTGATTTATCTAAAATAAAATGAGGTGAATCCATAGCTTTCCTTTAAACAAGAATTTAACCAAATTCTTAAAAAGAGTCTTTTTAGTGTGAATTTTAACTTTATTTGAAAGTATAAAAATATTTCAAGTGTAAACACACAATAGTTTTTAAATTTAATGCTAGACAACATAAGAAAATTATAAAATACTATGATAAAATAGGGTGTCATAGTGTTAAAAAATACACTAATGTAAGAACAATTTTTAAAAATAACAAATTAAACCTTTTTTTAAATATTTTTCCACAATATTTTCAATAAATATATTGAACTACACATAAAACTATGATTATTTTCATAATTTAGATGTCAAATAATGCAAAAATTTGAAATAGAGATGCACTAAATTAGGTGTCAAAAGAGTGACACTCAAAACAACAACCTAAACACTATTATTTAAAAAGTTATAAAATTAATAATATAAGGCTTAAAAACACAAAACTTACCATATAGATGCATCTGGAAGGTGCCAAAACCTAAGGATCAACTGGTTACATGACTGTCAAAACATTTACAAGTTTGATGAGCCAGCTAAGGTTTTGAATGCGTGAAAATTAGCATACAACCCAAAAAAAGAAATTCAAATTAATTTAATTTTAAATCAATTTGACCAAGTCAACAAGTAGACCAAAATATTTGAAAATGTTTTTGAACACTATACCATCTCTTTACAAGCTTTTACCAAAATAAGAACAACCAGCTTATCTACAAGGGTATTTAAAGATTTGCATGCATAATATTATATTTATTTTTTATCTAAATTTTAATAATAAAAATATATATAAATAAATATGTATTATGTATTTAAAATTAATAGTAAATATATATTACTAATTTTAATTTTTTGATTTAAAAACTTATTAAAAATAAAACATGAGGGCCACTTCTTTTTTGTATAAAATATTTGAATTGAAAATTAAATTATTTTTTAAATATTTCTAAACATTATATACTTACCTAAAGCTTCCTATAACTTGTTATGGTGCTCTAGGTGAAGCAAGAGAACTCAGACCAGCATCAAGAAGCCACCAAATTCCATAAAACTTTGAAAACTTATCTCTTTTTACATTCTAAAGCCACCCAGATGTTCAAATCTAATTTTGGCTCAAAAAAATATTTATTCCACCAATTCATACTATGGCACTTCAAGAGTCTCAGGAAAAAATTATATAGCCTTCAACAAACCATCTCAAGCTTTGAAAGTGATCGGGGATGCTTTAATTCATTGAAATAACCCCTTAATCCAAAAAAAGGGAACAAAAGCTCTTAGAAAAAAAAAATCATATTTTTAGGTTTTAATTTATTATACAATAGTAATAATGGTGCTCAAGTGAAATTTTAAGGAGGCACAGTAGATTGAATAAGCCACTAGAGGTCCTACAAATTTTATCAACCTCTTAGTTTTTGCCTCCTGATGCCAGAGATGTCTTCAAAAATCAATTTTGATTGAGAAATGATTTTTCATGTCAAAATATATTACTCCAAGCCATACAATGGCATCCCAAGAAAATTTGTCTCTTCAAAATTAAAAGTGGTTACTTGAATGAGATCTATACTATTTAATTTGAGGTTGTGATGCTCCAACTCTGAAAGAGAGACCTCTTTAGAGATCCAAAAAAATTATCTCCCTCTATCTCATACATATACTTGAACCAAGCTTAAAAATAATTAAAAAATATATTTAAATTTTATATATATATATGTATATATATCAATTGATTTTATATAGCACTTGCTTCATCACATATACCCTACTAGCTTTGAAACTATGACAAAATCAATGTAGTTATAACAATATACATGATAGATCTAGAGTGACATAAATAAGCAAAACATACACACATAATAGTGAACACATCAATAAACCAATATACAAGAATTACCATGGGAAAACCTCAAAGTGGTAAAAAAATAACCAATGTGATATTCATATATTTTAGAAACCAAATCACCCCAATACATAAACTCCTCACTTTTTCAATAGTATTCACAAAACTTTTTGTTAATGCATAATTCATGATTCATAATATAATATTTCCACACACATTAACAATAAGGCTTAAACCCTATTTATAGTGAAATGTGAAGGGATGTGACTATTATAAATAATGGTTTAGCCATCCTAAGAACATTTTAAATTATCGATAATAATAAACAAGTATGTTCTATTTTTATCAATAAGTAATAAATAATTTATGTTTTATTATTTATTTACATGAGGTTGTTAACTTGTGTTAATAAATAAAAAATCATTATTATTTAATTACTTAAAATGTACTAAGGGTCTTATAATTTCACCACTTAGACATTAAATGTTCTAACAAACAGCTCTAGCATACTACAAATAAACTAAAATAATCTACGTTGATGCCATAATCTAGAGGATAAATGCATTTACCTATCACATGTGTCCACTTATGGTCCTGAAATTCATATGGATATTAGATCAAAATTCACATTCAAAATTAAACCTTGGACAACATTTGCTAACTAATTAGAATGAAAAGATAAATACTACAAACATGTGCATCACCTTTCCTACTATGAGTAGGGAAATTTTTATATGGCATGATGGATATGATATTTTTTTTGCACTAGTACCTTATGGAAAAATACTACACATAAACAATAAATAAATAGTTATGTGTCACTATAGGTAAAGATTAAAAAACTTCTCAAGTAATCCTACACCTTTTGATGATGAGGACTTTTTTGATTAGACTTCACGTATTCCAAAAATATAAAAAAATTACCAAAAAAATAAAAAATTCAAACATCTCAATATATTTTTGGCATCTACATGTTATATTGGCTCCTTGGCATCTATGTTGTTAGTTTTATGTTAGTAAATAGCATATCATTTATTTCTATTTACACATGTGTTTCATACATCTTTTGAGTATGATATAAGCATACACAAAAAAATGACCCATGCATTTTCATATGTTGGGCCTTCTGTCTACTCATGTCATGTGGATATTGAGGACATCTGATTATTTGATCATGATAAATCTAGGTTATATTATTATATGATCACTTTAAATTATCATGTTTGAGATTATGTACTTACACATGCCTTTATCCATGCTTATATATTTTACAGTGTAATTGATATTTTGTGTACTTAATGTTTTTTGCTAACATATATGATTCATGGATTAGTATGTTATGTTTATGTTGCTTGATTATGCTTTTATTTATGTACTTTCTTGAGTGTTTTGCCTTGATATTATCTTGTTTGTTTGAGCATTTGAATATGCTCCATTATTTGTGGGGCCCATGCCCTTTTTTGGCTTTTTGGCATTTGAATGTTATTGCTTATTGTATGGGCATTTGAATATGTCATACAATGGTCAAATTTGAAGGGCTAGCCTTAATTTCATGCTAAAGGGTATTTATGCATCCATCCCTTCAGTGAAGAAAAGTTGTAAAAAATAGTTTCCCTTTGATTGACAAGTGTAAATTTAGTTGCCCTTCAATTGACAAGAGTAAATTTAGTTTCCCTTTGATTGACAAGAGTAAATTTAGTACGTGTGTCACTAAAAGTATGAGCTATAGAAGCTTCAATTTCAATTTATTGGTAAATGATTCAAACACACAAAAATAAAATACTTAATAAAATTTTATAAATGTAACCTTTGGAATTTATTGAATGATGTTATAGCATTCACCCAAAAGGGTACAATAATCATAATTCATAACATATTACTTTATACAAATAAAATTTACTTCTATTTTCCAAGGACGAGCTAAAAAGAATTTAAATCATAGAACTAGGTTGAATAAAATCTAACTATGTAATGTTACACTTATAATATCAATTTAAATATTCATAACTTCCATATCTAGTTGGTTCATTTCATGGTAATTTTTTCATATGCCAAAACCTAGTTCATGCACCTACTGAGCCCATCCATTAGTGGGTATCCCTACCTACCCCAACCATCGCTTGGAGATGGAATGAGGAATGTAATAGCCAACTTAGATCATACAACTAAAACCAAAAATGTGAAGCAAAATAACATCATGCTTTTGTTTTTACCTATATATGCCACCTTTGCCAATGCATAACAAACTTCCAAGACCAACCTAGCTCATTATTACTCTATACCCAATCCAACAAGAAGGTCATTAGCATTATTTATTCATAGTCTAGTAAATAAAACATATATAAATGTAAATTTTGTATTAATGATTATAAACAGATTCAAATAATAATTAAATATTCTAAAAATCTCTAAAATATCAAAAATAAAGTAAAATAGTATTAAATTAAAGTATATATTCTAAAATAAAGTAATATTATAAAAGTCTTAGTCTTATAAATATATATAACAATGAAATAATATATATTTAAAGTGAGATTGGTCTCATAAAACTACATATATTTCAATATATATAGACAAGTTACAACTACAAGTTTTAGTGGAATGCATTAGTTGATTTTTTTAGAACAACTAAAAATTTTAGCAAAAATGTGGGACTAAGAATGGAAATTTTATGTCACATAAATTTTATTAATGGAATTTTATGAAACTAGGAGTGGGAATTTTGTGTCACATAAATTTCATTAATAGAATTTTATGCAACTGGGAATGGGTAGTTGTTAACTTGTATGTCCATAGTCCATTTACCTTCTTGAGTGTAAATTACCAATCTCGATTTTCACTATAAATTAGTATTATAAATATATAAAACCAATCTCATAGTTCACTATAATTACCAAATTACCAATCTCACAGTTCATTGTAATTACCAAATTACCAATTTAAAATTGTTTATAATCATTAATATAGTGTTTACATTTATAGATGTTTTATTACTTGATATATAAATGTAGATGTTGTATTAATGATTATAAACAGTTTTAAATAATATTTTTATATATATTTGTAAGACTAATTTAAAATGATATTAAATTTGGTAATCATAGTGAGATTAAATTTGGTAATTATAGTGAGATTGGTTTTATATATTTATAATACTAATTCAATAAGAAGGGCATTAGCAGTACCTATTCATTATTTTATTACTAGACTATGAATAGGTACTACAGTGTGTACACATAATAGCTTACATGCATTACATAGAATAGTTTATATTCTTTCATTTTTATGTATATTTATAAGACTAATTTACTATAAATTAGTATTATAAATATATATATAAAAATAAAACTATATATATAAACAAAATATGTGAAAATACCCAACATATATATATATATATATATATATATATATATATAAGTTCACTATAAATTAGTATTATAAATATATATAAAAATGAAACTATATATATATATATATATAATATAAACAAAATCTTTCAAAATACCCAAAATTGCACCCATCAACACTTAATGCCCTTCATAAGACTAATTTAAAGTGATATTGGTCTCATATATATATATATATGAATTATTTAAAGTGAGATTGGAATTTGGTCTCATAAATATATATATATATAATTCTAATTTACTAAGAGATTGGTAATTACAATGAGTAGTTTTATATGTTTATAATACTAATTTATAGTGAGAATTGAGATTGATAATTTACACTCAGATTGATCTCATAAAAATTAGAGAGATTGGTAATTACAATGAGTGGTCTTATATGTTTATAATACTAATTTATAGTGAGAATTGAGATTGATAATTTACACTCAGATTGATCTCATAAAAATAAATAAATATATATATATATATATATATATATATTCACTAAAAATTAGTAATATAAATATATATAACAATGAAAAATATATATTCATAGTTCACTCTAAATTAGTAGTATAAATATATATATAAATGAAACTCTATATAATATAAACAAAATCTTTCAAAATACCCAAAATTGCACCCATATTCAATGCCCTTTTTAAGACTAATTTAAAGTAAGATTGCAATTTGGTCTCATAAAACTATACATACATACATACATACATACATATATATATATATATATATATATATATATATATATATATATATATATATATATATATATATATAATTTGCAGATATATTATAGTGAGTGGTTTTATATATTTATAATACTAATTTACAGTAAGAAATGAGATTGATAATTTACACTCAAGTTGGTTTATATATATTTATAATTCTAATTTTCAGGGTATATTTATTATAGTGAGTGGTTTTATATATTTATAATACTAATTTAAAGTGAGAATTGAGATTGTTAATTTACACTCAGATTGATCTTATAAAAATGAAACAAGTGAGGAAGAGGATCAATTGAGTCAGTACGTTCACTTCATTACTATAAAGCCTTATCTAATATTATATGAAAATATTTTAACCATTTAAAATTTTTTCAAGTTCATCTCAAGTCCACCAATATATCCCTTGAGTTCCAACACAACAATGCCATATTTAACAATTAAAAGCCATAAAATGCATCTTAATACACTAGTTGACCAAGAGATACATAATGAAACCAATTCTTTACTTGTTCTGATATTACAACACCTCCATATCTACTTACTCATTCTTCTAATTAAATTTATGGGGGGGGAGGGAACCACAATATTAAATAAGTAAAACTTCACTCAATTCAATAATCTAAGAGAACTGTAGTACGCAATAACACTAATCTATGTACACAACCAAATTTCAAATTATGGATTCAATCATCTCCATTTAAAAATATGAGCTATAATAATAAATCATAATAGAAAAATAAATTTTGTATTCAATTAAAATTTCACATTAAAAGACCCTAAAACCACAACTTATGAATTGAGGATTTGTAGTTGTCCCTAACTAAGTCCCTGATTATTAAAAACTTACTACAAGAGTGTAAAGTCATACCAGCCTCCAAGGGAAGAGTTACTTGATCTAGAAATCACAAGGGAACTTATAAACATACAAGAAAATACACTCAAGCAAGAAAATATATCCCATGCACATAGATCATAATTATATTGTCAAGAGAATAGAAAATATAGCTAGTTTTTCTCCTTCCACACCACCTTCACTATGTAAACAGATTCACACCAATATACACATACAATTTAATACATATTTTTCTTTGATACATACAAAACATAATTAAAATAGGATCCAAATTTTAAATTCATATTCTTATCACAAATGTAACATTCAAAGCATACTAAGAAATCATAATATCCATATATCCACTTACACCACAATGTGCATGCAGGAAACAATGTAATAATTTTTATTTTCCCCAATAGTTCATATTCATAGCAAAATATCCTAGGTTGTGTTAAGCATTCATTAATTTAACCTTTTAAACAACTCCAACCAAATTGTCATAGGCCATATCCTCTCCATTTTACACTCTAGTTTTAATAAGAATAAAACCCAACAAAAATTTCCTTGACCATATCATATTCAAACAAGAAAAGCATTAAATTTTCCAATTAACATTATATTCCTTAACACTAATGACTTTTTTTCCATACACATACAAGAAATACATCCAATATTTATCTAACATACCCATATATCAAGATAATTGAATATAAAATTTGGGTGCAAAATTTATCATAGGCCGTACTCAACAAGCACAAACCAATAATGAATTCACAAGCAAGTGTGCCCTAGCCATGGAATAAACTCTTACAGTTATATTATCATATTCCCATATGGGCCTATGACTTGTCTAGGGTTTGTAAAGCCATTCATTAATAAACCAACTTAAATTACTAATAATAGACCAAAAGATAAAATAACATGCTTGAGATCGCTAGTAAGGGATTTCCTCCTCCATGACCTATGAAGTAAAGGGTTTGGTTGAGATCAAGATTAGTTTCCCATATCCTCTCTCTCTCTCTTCACAACTTGTGCAAGCTTCCAATAGGTTTATCAAAGTCAAAAATGTCTGATTATACAATGATTTTTATCCCCACAACCTAGACCAAGTGCCATTTAAAATCCTATGACCATTATTAGGGTTTCACAATGGCTCATAGATTTCACACCTTCTTCCCTAGCTCATCTCTCTCATCCTTCCCTACATCAAATCTTCCCCTCTTCCATTCCATCCATTCTCCTTTCCTCTATCACCCCTACTATGACTCCCAAAACCCTTCTTTCATTTACCAAGTAGCCTATTACCCCAAAATAAAAAATGTGTGGTCTCCCCAATGTTTATGTGGCTCGAAACCTTCTCCAAGAATTAAATTTCCCTAAGCAAGGCATGCCCTTAAAAAATGGGTTTCGGGGCACAAAAAAACAAAGGCATGTTTTTATCCTTAAACAAACTTACACATTCAATTTGATATCAAAATTATGGCATGCATTAAATGTTTAAATATATAAAGTTAAAGTCACATTTAATTTGATGTCAACTTATCTATTCGGTTGTTGTTTGGTAGTTGGTCCATCACATAGGAACTCTAGGTAGTGACATGATAGTTATAGGACTGACTGACATGCATTTCTAAACTTCATCCTTATTTTGTCATTTTAATAATGACTATGCACTTTTTAATTGTCACACAATTTTTGGATTTTACATTTTTTTATGGCCATTTTTATGGACTTATGGGACATGTTGGGAGCCCTTTGACAAGATATAATAGTTAAAATTTGACCACTAATGTCATGCTTTCTTTTTTGTACATTTGACTAAGCATGTCCCTACAATTATGTGACATTTGAATATGCCCCTTATTTATGGTCTCCTTGGACCATTCTCTTTTGATTTGTTATTGATAATTCTTGGTGTGTGCTTGATTGCTTGTTGAGCTTGTACTGTTACTTTTTAGATGTTTTCATGATCTATATCATGCCTATTAGGCCTTGATGTGATCATATTTTATGTGATTCGATGATACATCTTCTTAAACATGTTTATCCTATGTGCTACATGATATATTCATAGTTGACAAGATTATCTTATCCTTTTAACATAAGGTAATTACCAGTTGCCACTTCACCTCACCTCAAAATGGGGGAATATTATTATGGGCATGCTATAGAGGCTCGGCTTCCACAATCTTCATAAATTCATGTTGTAGTGGGGGCAAGTTTTGGAAACATGTTCTCCACACTCATACCAATTCTCAATTTCATATTATAGTGGGGGAATATTATGGAAACATGTTTTCCACAATCAACCAATTCTCAATTTCATATTATAGTGGTGGCATGTTATGGAAACATGTTCTCCACACTTTACTATTTGAAAATTGGCCAAATTACATAATTATATGATTTATATACACATTTGTGGCAGAATTATATACATTGGTACCATTTTTATACTCATGTTTCAACATGAGACATACATAAGGTGAATATACTATGTAAAGGGAACCTAAATTATAAAATTAAATCAAATTTCAAATTTCAAACACTTATATAGACTTTAACTAACTAGGTTAGAATATTATGGATTGTTATTGATCTAATTTATTGTAGTAGTTAGTTTATGTTTTGGGAAGGTTGAGATGATAAAATCACACAATATTACCAAGTTTATAAGTTAGACTTGATTAAATCATCCATATTTACTAGATTTATAGTGTGAGTTGACTTACTTCACTCACACTCATCAAGTTATAAGTATGATTGGGTTGCATGATAGGGATAATCTCAACTATCATGTGGTGTAGTCATCTAAAATGTCATTTTATGTAATGAGTGTCACTTCAAACCACCCTATCCTTAGCTTATCCCTAGACTTATATCAGGGCCTCTTTTGATCCTTTTCCATCTTTGATGAATATCTATCCCTTACCTAGATATACCAAAATCCATATTGATCCATCACCTAGGCATCCCTGGTCATTTTTCACATGTTCCATCCACTTGGAAAATAACATGTCCCCATTAGTCTATAGTGTAGTTTACATTGGTAAAGGGGGTATCAGTATTGATCCTTATCTTCCTTTACCCCCAATAAATATATTTCCACTCTTCAAAGCATCTTAGGGTCAGCCTAGACTCATTTCATGTCTTGAAAAGCATTAGAACATTATATAAATAAAAATCTCATTCATTTATCCCTTATATGGTAATTCTCATGAATAAGCCTAGAAAAAGTTATGCAAATTAAGGTTTTTGATCCCTATTTACCCCTATTTCTACATAATCCATCTATAACATCTCAAAGCTCAATTTTACTCAAGTTTCTAGTCTCAATTCACATTGAAAGAATTCAAATTTGTATTCATACTCAAGCATATTGTCATCACTCTCACTTGCACCAACACTTAGATTGGAAGAACTACATCAGGTTTGATCCCCTCTTAAGGTATTGGTATATAGGCAATGCTCAGCACATGGGGTGTTAAGTTCAAACCTATCCCACCCTAGTAACACCACTCTTCTTCCACTTATGTTCATTGAAACCCTAGAGAGCATGGAGGCTTAGGGTTTTATAGTAAAATTATTCAAAGCATAGAATAGATGATGATCAAGGTCTCATTTATACAGGCATAGGATTATCCAAATAGAGTAAAGGTCTACCTATAATATCATTGATTCACCTACATATGGTCATTAGCATAAAATACAAGGTTAATAGTGTATTTAATTATTGGCAAAGATGGTCATGCTATTGTCTAAAAAGGTTTCTAACACATGTTCTCTTTTAATGACACTCTGTATTACTCCTACATCACTTCCCTGCCCACCACTTATCTATCTTAGTCATATTTTCTAGGTAAGTACACCTTTTCTAATTAAATGGTATTTATATAATATTTAAATCAATAAATTATTGTGAAAATAAGGGGTTATTAATAATGTAGTATTTTATTCCCTAATTTATTACTTATCTCTTTATCAACCTAGGGTTACATTTCATAATCCTAAAAAATATAAATCATTTGGTGAACCTGAATTACTTTGAATAGTATAAAATCCCTATCCTTAGATTATATTAAGATTTATATCCTTTTTTTCATATTTTTAATGGCTATTTTAGGTTTTTAGACCTGATATGTTCTGCCCTAATATCCCTCTTCCAAGTTGCATTACCAAATTTCAAGGATAAAGAAGATTCTTTTCCTCCTCCTCATATCCAAGTGGGTGATAGATACTTCCCCTCTAACTAATTCCATGATATCACTCTTTCAAGAGGTGATTCATCTTATACTACTATTTAAAATTTCTATACTCAACCTATCCATCCTTCAAACCCTTCCCTTCCCATATCTACCATTCAAGATGTATATTTTTATGTTCAATGGGAAGGAAATTGGGTTTGTACTTATGAGACTCTAAGGGATGAACTTATCAGTATGAGAAAAATAATTTCATAATTATAGAATAAAAATTATTTATTAAGTGAAAAGGTCACATTATTGGCAAATTAGATTACATGTATAAAGTCTTCAGGATAGGTTAGTGTTCATCATGTCTATGCATCTACACCTAGTAAATTGTGCCTAACACTAATTCATTTCCAAATAAAAAATGTACAACACAATGCATCTATTATAAGTGATTCAAAAATATTACAAGGGTAAAATAAGAGTTTAAGTGAGGTACTAAGGGAAATTATTAAGAATAATTTGATCAAACTACATCCAATAGGGAGATCTAGATACTATTATACATACCATAAAATGCATGGTCATCACATAGATTCATGTTTGGAATTGAAAAATCATATAAAATAGATAATTTATAATGAGGACCCTATACAATATAAAGTAGTTAAGCAATCCAAATTGATATAGGAACATATCTAAAAAGGGTCAAACTCAAAAATAGTACAAAATTGGTTACTAAAGTATAACTCAAAATAAAAAAAGGTTCACAAAGCAAAATCAAAGGAAGAAATAGTAAAAAAATCACTTTAAATCAAGGGAAGGACACAAATATACATCTCAAAAATAAGTTCCCACTTTAAAATTAATATGGGTTTGGTCAAAAACATCTACAAATGTTTGATTATCAAGGTCAAAGTTTGGATAAACATGCCCAAGGCATCACTACTTGTATTCTAGCAGTTGATTATGATGGTCAAAAAGGTTTGGTATTTATGAAACATACTAAGGCAAATCATTCAAATATATAGTTTATCAAGGTAAAATATCTAGATACATAGGTGATTTTACTAAATTAACAAGAACTTAAGTTACACATTTAGAATCAGGCTAATCAAATAACCATTTTCAAAAGAGGGTTTCTAACAACAGAGTCTTCAAATAAAGATATACATATTAAAAGGTAAATATAAATTTGAAAACTAAAATCCCTCCCTCATATCATAATCCTTTCACTATCACATCTTATATAGATGGAAAATAATACACAGATGTTAACGTAATGGATTATCAACCAATCAATTTATGTTCACTATCATTCATTATCTCTCTTGGAAAGGACTATAAACATTTAGATACAAAAAATGCTTCTCTCACATGTTTATTTTAATTAAATTAAATGTTTCCTTTTATTCAAAGGAATGCCATCTCCCCTTTTGAGTTATTTCACAATCAAGTGCTTACAATTTTGTCCTTGGAAGTTCATAGTTAACAAAAATAGGAGCAACTCTTAATAAAAAAAAGGTTACATATCCTTTTCACAAGATATTTCAATGATTATATTTTATATAAAGGATAGTTTCTTCCCAACAAGAGCTACAAAATCAAGCTATACCTAAAGTGGATACAATTTTAATGGCAATATCCTAATCAATAATTCAGACATTGCTAATCAAATGAAGAAGATGATTGGAACAACACAACATATTATGGTACAGACAATTCAAAAAGAAAATATGCCACCCATGTTACATAGAGGCATCCCATCAATGACATGTTGGGCATCTAGCACCATTCCTTGCCAACACATAGATTCTTATCCATAACACTCTCCTTGTACATAGTTTCATTCATTTATAGCCTACTTGTATATAGCTTCATTATTTAAATTTACTTGTACATATTTTATACTTATAAAACACAATATATATATATATATATATATAATATGTTCAAAAATATAAAAACATTCAAATATTGCTTAGAAAATACAAATTTTAGATTGTGTGCATTTTCATGTTTATATTCCTTCTATTTATTAGGTACTACATATACTATATATGTTAGTGTAGTCAATTTTATCATACATACATGCTTCACTTGTTCCCTTAAAGTGTTTTTATATTAATATATGACTCTAGTTCTCTACACAGATCTAGCTTTGCTACTATCCACCCATTGGGGGCACATACACATAAACACTAATTCACCATTGATATATTAGCCCACTAGGGGACATCATACACATAGCTTATGATTTTCCAAGTTGTATCTTTATATGCTCCATATCATATATTTAACATTGATTATATATTGATATTGATCATCCTATACTACATAATTTTTTTGCCTACTACTATTATAGACTTAGCTTATGTACATATTCTCTCTTATATGGATTTATACTACATGATTATTGTATACTTTCATTTCTATCTTTACTAGTTTAGATTTGATTATGTCTTTTTGCTTATACATATACTCAAGGGCATTTAAATATGGTATTGTCCTTTCATTGCTTTCATGCATTGGACATGTGCCTAGGTTCTCGTGTATGCTTATCAATTGTGTATGTGTATATTTGAACATGTCCTTCCATGTGGTTTTAATCCAAACTTATGTACTCTTTTATGTATACTAACATTTGAACATGTCCTTATATATGTGTCTTTTCTCAAACTTAGTGAAGGTGCCCATGTCCATTATATTATGTCCCCTTGACCTACTTTTCATGCCTCATGTGTTTGTATGTATGCTTTCATGTATTCATTATGACCATGACACTTATCTCTTTCTTGTTGCTTTCACATCTAATTTTTTATGCCATGAGGGACGTCATGCATCTCCCCTTCCTTCTTGGGTTACTTGATGGACATCATGCCTCATCCCCCCAAGTAGTTTACTAAGATTATATTCAATTTTTAAATTCATATACATGCTTACATTATTATATCTATCTTAACAACCCTATGAATGTTAGATGTAACATACGTCATACATTGTCAACTTATGCTCAATCTCTTTTACATTGTTATATCATTTATACACATTATATTGGGTCATCACACAGATATCATATATTTCTAGTCTAACACACATGATACATAGATTTTATTTTGAGGACAATTATTGTAGATCTTCAACAATTTCCCTCAAAAGAGGGGGAATTCACATGGGTTTGTCACAGAGATTAAGTCATCCTAGTGCACCTAAAAACATAGTTTTTAGCACATAAACATAACTTATAGAGCCTAGACTTAGGATAATACAATGGAATATGATCACATAGATCAATCTCAATTTTTCCCAAAAATAACACTTTTAGACATTATAAAATTACACTTATAGGAGCATAGTTTGATATAATCCACCCAACACATTATTGTCTAATAACCTCAAAAATAAAAAATTCTAGAAATATCAAAAAGGAATAGTAGTACAATTTAGATTTGTATAGTCTCAATCATAGATTATTAGATATGCTTAGTATATACTCAATTTTTACATAAAATTACACATGTTTGCTCAGATTAGAAGCATCATGCATGGCATGATAACTCCCATTTCAGTTTTAGATATGCATAGATAGATTAGTGTGACTCAATCTAGAATCCATGTACACATATATCAAAATTAGGGGCATGTGCATGGCACATTATTTCCTTTTGCTTAGTTTCACACTATTTTTCTCAGATGGAATGATAAACCCATGTCATTATCTACATTGTATACTCTAAACACCATATGCACCATTTTTTCACCAGGATTACACCAAATTGATGCCTCATTCAATCTATAGTGGTTGGCATTCCCAAGTGGCCCAAATCCATTTTACATTCTCGAGTTCCCAAGTGGCCCTTAAGTCATTTTGAATTTCAAAATTCTTGAGTAACCTAGAGACATCTTTTACAACTTTATAAAACCACATAGTTTCAGTTTTAACTTCTTCTGCTACACATGGATAGGCAATGATGGATTCATAGCCTACTTGAGTTATTGAACCACCTACATAAGAGGGTTGGACAAGTCATAATTCTAATCCAATTTATTCACATATTATAATCTAAGGCCAGCTTAAGTTATTGAGCTACCTGCACATGGGGATTAGGCAAGACATTAGCCCAATCTAATTTATTCACCGTTGATCACCATGTACACACACACAAGATTTCACCATGTTTTTACATTGGTTCATGTATCTAGTGAGGCGTATTCATTTATTTATTCTCTCCCACATCTTTTTACTTAGTTTTATCATTTATTTTGATATTTATTAAGTATTGACTCATACATGTTTCATTTATAAGACACACAACGGATCATAGTTCATAGACTTAGATCCATATTCATGAGTTTTACCTCTTAGGTAAGTATAGGTATGTTTATATTTCCTTTATCATAGTCATTTCACTTTATTTATTTTATAAAACAAAGTGGGGGGGGGGGGAATTTAGTCACCTAAAATTTCATTTTATGCAATGAGTGTCACTTGAGACCACCTTATTCTTATCTTATCCCTAGACCTATATTAGGGACTCTTTTGATCCTTTATAGCTTTTATGCACATCGTGCCCTTGCCTAGATATACCAAAATCCATATTAAGGTGTCAATTAGGCATCTATGATCCTTTTTCACATGCTCTAGCCACCTGGACAATAGTGCAGCCCATTAGTCTATAGTGCAATGTGTTATTGGCAAAGGGGGTAGCACTATTGACCCTTAGCTTCCGTTACCCCATGGATATATTTCTATTCCTTGAAGTGTATTAGTGTTAGCCTAGACTCATTTCATGTCTAATAAGCATTATAACACTATATAAAGACCACTCTCATTCATTTAACCCTTAGATGGAAATTCTCATGAACAAGCTCAAAAATAATTGTAAAAATTAAGGTTATTGATCCCTATTTACCCCTATTTATTCATACACCCATATACAAAAACCTAGAGCTCAGTTTTAATTAGTTTTATAGTCTTAATTCATGTTCAAATCATTCAAATATACTTTCATACTTGGGTATCCTAGAATCACTCTCACTTACACGATCACTTAGATTTGGAGAACTACATCAGGATTGATCCCCTTTTGAGGTATTGGTATGTAGGTAGCACTCAACACATGGGGTGTTGAGGTCCCACCTAGCCTAACCTACTAATACCACTCTTATTCCACTTATGTTCATCAAAACCCTATCAGGCATGGAGTCTTAAGATTTCATAGTGAAATAATTTAAATCACATAACACACAATGATCTAGGTCTCATTCATATAAACATAGGCTTCCTTAAATAGAGTGAAGGTCTACCCAAAATCTCATTTATTCACCTACACATGGACAATATTGAAACATATAGGGTCAATAGGGTAGTGCATTATTGTCAAAGAGGGTCATGTTATTGTTTGAAGAGGGTTCTGACACATGTTCTTTGTTGATGACACTCTTCACTAATCTTACATCACTTCCCTCACCACCACTTATCTATCTCAGTCATATTTTTAGCAAGTACACCTTTTCTAATTCATTTATATCTATATAATATTCAAATTAATTAATTATTATGAAAATTAGTGGTTGTTGATATTGTAGTATTTTATTCCCTAATTTATTACTCGACTCTTTATCAACCTAGGGTTACATTCCATAATCCTAAAAAATATAAATCATTTGGTGAACCTAACTTAGAATAGTAAAAAAAACCTAACTCTAGATGCTATTAGAATTTGTATCCTTTTGGTTCCTATTTTTAATGGTTATATTAGGGTTTTTAGACCTAATATGTTCTACCTTAGAAGTCCTCTTCCAAGTTGCATTGCCAAATTTCATGGATAAAGCAGATTATTTTCCTCCTCCTCATCTCCAAGAGGGTGATAGCTAGTTTCCCTCTAACCAAGTCCATGTTATCACTCCTATAAGAGGTGATCCAACCTATATTATTATTTTAAATTTCTATACTTAGCCTATCCATCCTTCAAACCCTTCCCTTCCCATATATACCATTCAAAATGTTTTTTTGCAAGTTTAATTAGAAGCAACTAGGATTTTCAAGTGTGAGACTCTAAGGGATGAAATAATTAGTATGAGCAAGCTAATTTCATAAATATAGAATCAAAATCAGTTATTAATTATAAAAGCCACATTATTTTAAAATTATATTACATGTACAAAGTCTTTAGAATATGTTAGTGTTCATCATGTATATGAATCTACACCTAGAAAAGTTGTGCATAGCATTGTTTCATATCCAAATAAAAAGAGTACATCATAATGCATTATTATAATTTATTAAAAAATATTAGAAAGGTATAATAATATTTAAATTGAGGTGCTAAGGGAAATGATTAAGAATAATTTGATCAAACTACCTCCTCTACATCTAGTAAGGAGATATAGAAACTATTGTGCATACCATCAAATGCATGGTCATCACATAGATTCATGTTTGCAATTGAAAAATAACATACAATAGATAATTTATAATGAGGACCCTATACAATATAAATTAGTTAAGCAATCCATAGTGATACATGAACATATCCAAAAAGGATCAAATTTAGAAATAGTATAAAGAGGTTACCAAACCATAACTCAGAACAACAAAAGGTTCACAAATAAAAATCAAAGTAATAAATAGTAAAAAAAATGCATCTAAATCAAGTTAAGGATAAAAATATAAATCTTTAAAATAAGGTCCTACTTTCAAAGAAGTATGGGTTTGGTCAAAAAAAATTATAAATGTTTGATTATCAAGGTCAAAGTTTGGGCAAATATACCTAAGGCATCACTACTCCTATTTTATCAGTTGATAATGTTGGTCAAAAAGGTTTGGGATTTATGTAGCATACTAAGGAAAATAATTCACATATACATTTTATCAAGGAAAAATATCTAGATACATAGGTAATGTTACAAAAAGAATAAGAACTTAAGTTGCACATTCAAAATTAGGCTAAGAAAATAACCATTCTCAAAAGAGGGTTTCAACAATAGAGTCTTCAAATAAATAAATACATACAAAATATCCATATTCAAATGTGAATGTAAATGGGGAAACTAAAATCCCTCCCTCATATCATAATCCTTTCACTGTCACATCTTATATAGATGGCTAACAATACACGGATGTTAAGATCATGGATTATCAACCAATCAATTTTTGTTCACTATCATTTATTATCTCCCTTGTAAATGACTCAACACATATATATACAAAAAAATATTCATATCTCATACTTGGGGTCAATTCAATTAAAAGTTTCCTTTGATTTAAAGGAATGTTATCTCCCCTTTTGAGTTTTTTCACAGTCAAGTGCTTACAATGTTGTCCTTAGAAGTTCATGGTTAACAACAATAAGAGAAACTCTTGAAAAAAAAAGGGGCTGCATATCCTTTTCAAATTAGAGTGAAATGATTATATTTTCTATAAAGGATATAGTTTACTTCCAACAAGAGCTACAAAATAAATCTATACCTATAATGGATACAGTTTCAGATAGAAAGATCCCAATCAATAATCTTGACATTGCTAATCAAAATGAAGAAGATTAGAATAAAATAGAATATTATGGTATAAACCATTCAAAAATTTAATATTCCACCTATGTTAAATAGAGGCATCCCATCAATGACATGTTATGATTATAACACCATTCCTTACTAGCACATAGATTCTTATCCATAACACTCTCCTTGTACATAGTTTCATTCATTTCCAACCTACTTATATAGAGCTTCCTTATTTCAATTTAATTATACGTAGATTATACTCAAAAGACACAAATATATATATATATATATATATATATATATATATATATATATATGTTAAAAAAAAATTCAAATATTGATTATAAAAAACAAATTTCAAATTGTATACATTTCCATGTTTACATTCCTTCTATTTGCCAAGTAATACATATGTTATCTATGTTAGTGTAGTTAGTTTTATCATACATACATGCTTAAATTGTTACCTTCAAGTGTTCGCAGATTAATATAGGAATCTAGTCCTCCACACATATCTAGATATGCTACTATCTACCCATTAGAGGCACATACACATATACACCTATTCAGTATTGATATATTAAACCATTGGGGGACATCATACACACAACTTTTGATTTGATAGGTTATATCTTCTATACTCCATATCATAGATTTAACACTAATTATATCTTGATATTGATCATCATATACTACACTAACTTTTTTCTAAATACTACTACTATAACTCAGATTATGTACATATTTACTCTTATACAAATTCATAATACATGATTATTGCATAATTTAATTTTTATATTTACTAATTCAGATTTGATTATGTCTCTTTACTTCTACATATACTTGAGGGAATTTAAATATGCCATTGTCCTTTCATTGATTTCAAGCTTTGTACATGTGCCTAGGTTCTTGTATATGCTTATCAATTGTGTATGTGTATATTTGAATATGTCATTACATGTGGATCTAAGCCAAACTTATATACTCTTTTGCATATGCAAACATTTGAACATGTCCATATATGTGTGTCTTTTCTCGAACTTAGTGAATGTGCCCATATCTATTATATTGTGTCCCCTTGGCCTACTTTGCATGCCTAATGTCTTTGTATATATGATTTATGGCCATGAAACTTATTTATTATTAATTTCACATTGAATTTTTTATGCCATGAGGGACCTCATGCATCTCCCCTTCCTTCTTGGTGCTTTGATTGACATCATGAACCATCCCCCCAAGTAGCTTACTAAAGATTGTATTCATATTTTCTATTCATATACATGCTTACATTATTATATCTATCTTGAAAAGCTTGTGAATGCTAGATCTAACATAAATCATAGATTTCCAACTTATGCTCAATCTTTTTTACATTTTGATGTCATGTATACACATTATATTAGGTTATCATGTAGATATATCATATATTTTTAGTCTAACACACATGATTCATAGATTTATTTTGAGGGCATTTATTTCAGAGGTTCAATAACTCCCTTCAAAAGAGGGGGAATTCACAGGGGTTTATCACAAAGATCAAGCCATCCTAGTGTACCCAAAAACATAATTTTCAGCACATAGACACAGATTATAGAGCCCAAACTTAGGAAAATATAGTGGAATACAGTCACATAGATCAGTCTCAGTTTTTCCCAAAAATGGCACTTTTGGAAAATAGTGAAGTACACTGCCAGGAGTGTAGTGCACTATACTCCACCCACCACATTATTATCTAGTATCCTTAAAAAAAAATGGAATTTTCAAAAAGGTACAGTAGTTACAGTTCATATTTGCATAGTCTTAATCATATATTATCAAATATGCTCAGTATATACTTAATTTTTACACATAATTACATAGATTTTATTATATTAGGTGCATCATGTGTGGCATGATCACTCCTATTTTATTTTTAGATGTGCACAAACATAGATTAATATGACTCAGTCTAGAATCTATATGCACATATATTAGAATTGGGGGCATGTGCACGACACATTGTTACCATATGTTTAGTTTCACACTAATTTTCTTAGATGAAATGACAACCCCATGTTATTATCCACATTGTATAATCTAAACACCATATGCACCATTTTTCACTAAGATTACACCAAATTGATGCCTCAGACTATCTTTATCAATTGTCATTCCTGATTGTCCCAAATCCATTTTACATTCTTGAGTTCCCAAGTAGTCCCAGAGCCATTTTACATTTTAAAATGCCCAAGTATATAGATCCATATTTTACATCTTTATAACACCAAACAATTTTAATTTCATCTTATTATACTACACATGGGTAGTAAATGATGGATTTATATCGTACTTAAGTTCTTAAACTTCCCACTTCAGAGGGTTGGATAAGTCATCAATCTAATACAAGTTATTCATAGATTATAATCCATTGAATAGTGGTGAGAAATGATGGATTCAAGGCTAGCTTGAGTTCTTAAGCCACCCACACATGGGTATTAGGTAAACCATCATCTTAGTCTAAACTATTCATCATTGATCACCATCTACACACACAAGATTTCACCAAGTTTTTACATTGGTTCACATACCTAGTGAGGTGTATTCATTCATTTCATCTCTCTCACATCTCTTTAATTAGTTTTGTCTTTGTTTTTTATATTTATTAGGTAAGTATTGATTTATACATGTTTCATTTGTAGGACATGCAATGGAGCATAGATCATAGACTAATATCCATATTCACAGGCTTCACCTCTTAGGTAAGTCTATAGCACTTCCTTTTCACACCCTATAACCACTTGAATACTATCATGACCCCATTATTCTACAACATAATGTGATATTGTAAAAGGGGGTAGTGTTATTAACCCTTAGCTTCCTTTACCCCCATGGATATCATTTTATTCCCTAAAGCATTTTGGGGTTGGCCTAGACTCATTTCATGTCTTGATAAGCATCAAAACATTATATAAATACCACTCTCATTCATTTATCCATTAGATGGAAATTCTCATGAACAAACTCAAAAATAATTGTACAAATTAAGGTTATTTACCCCTATTTCTACATACATCCATCTTCAACATCCCAGAGCTTAGTTTTACTCAAGATTTGAATCTTAATTCACACTCAAAGTATTCAAGTTGGCATTCATACTTAGGCATACTAGCATCAGTCTCACTTGCACTATCACTTATATTTAGAGAACTACATTAAACATGATCCCCTTTTAAGGTATTTTTATGTAGCTAATGCTCAACATATGAGGTGTTGAGGTCCCACCCAACCTACACTACTAACACCACTCTTATTCCACTTATGTTCATTGAAATCCTAGTGATAATATAAGCTTAGGGTTTTATAATGAAATTAGTCAAAGCTCAGAACAAATGTTGTTCTAGGTCTCAGTCATACAGGCACAATATTTTTAAAATAGAGTGAAGGTCTACCTAAAATAACAATGATTTACCTACAAAGGGTCATTATCCCAACATAGAAATTTAATAACATAGTGCACTATTAGAAAAGAGGGTCATGTTATTGTTTGAATAGGGTTCTAACACCTATTTTATATTGATGACACTCTGCACTACTCTTACATCACTTTTCTACCTACCACTTATCTATCTCAATCATATTTTATATCTAAATTCACCTTTTCTAATTAATTTATATTTATATAATATTCAAATAAATCTATTATTATGCAAATTTATGTTTTTTGATGCTATAGTATTTTATTTCTTGATTTATTACTCATCTCTTTATTAACCTAAGATTACATTCCATAATCCTAAAAAGATAAATCAGGTGGCAACTCACCTTTTTCTCTAATGTTTTAGGAATGTGTCCTCTAATATTTATATATTTATGCACTTTATAGATTTAAATTTTTCCTAATCTCAACTCTAATGGTTCATAATGATACATAATTTCAAATCAAATTGCCAAAATTCAAGGTGGTTGTATCGATAAATAGGTGTACATTTGAAACTTACTCTCTTTACTTTCAAATCATTTCAAGGTTTTCAATTTCAAACTATATGCACTAATTATACATTGTAACATGCTCTTGGTTTCAATTTGGTCATTATAAAATCACTCAAGTTGGGCTCACGTAAAGTTAAAGTGTGTTAAACACACCTAAGTATGCATTTCTTTTAAACTAGAAATTTCATTACTATATTAAAGTGGGGGAAACATAGACACTATTTCTAAATTATACAACACTTTAATCTTGTACACTTGATAAATATAGACCTTAGTGGTTCCTCTCAATTCTAAACCTTTTTTTAATGTCAAAAAACATGCATGAATTATCTCTTTATGCTTATTACTTATCTCTTAGTTTGACCAATTATATTATAATGGCCTAAGCCTTCTATCATGCTCAAAAATGTTATAAACTTGCTTATCATCTATCTCTACAAGTTTTTTACTTGTACCTACTTTCTAAATTCTTAAACACTTGCATCCCAACTAGATGCCTTATTCTAATTCAAGTGTCTGGTGCCCTAAAGTCATCAAATTTATAAAATAAATGTATCCTTATGGTCAACCTAAGTGCTTTATTATGAGATATTTCCTGATAGGATTAGTATATATGCATAATCTATCCTCATTTAAAACCTCACCTGGAAACTTCCTACCTCTCATAAGGAAAAGCACCAAAAGCATGAAATCAAGCATTCAAGTGAGCAAAGCTTCCCTACTTTATCTTATTTTCATATCAGTCATATGGATAACACATATACAAGTCTAGAGTATTGAATGAGCATGCCATGAGTCCTATTTTCGAAGTACAAGTTAGGTCAATGGTGTACTTTCTTTACACATAATGTACCCTTGTGCACAAAAAAACTAACACATTAGGGGAGAACTATATTAGTCTAATGCCCTCTTCAGAGTATTGGATATGTAGGAATCACACATTGATAGAGGGTTTTTTGGGGTTAACTCAACATCATGAGCCTATTAACCCATTTTTTCCAAGGTCCCTATGAAGATGAAGATCTATGGTTTTTGTTACATCTCGATTCCTCATCAAGCAAAATATATGATTATCCATAGATATTTATAGTTGACACATTTGATTTGGACTAAACTTTGAGATATATGTTGTTATGAGATAGTAGGATATTTCTTAAGTTACATGTTTTCATTGTTGTGAGTTAAATGTAGTATATATGTTTACATTATGATCATGATGATTTATTATTTTAGTTATATTTTATGATGTATGTATATCATGACTATTATGGTCTAGATATCTACTTATTGTGAGGTTGACATAGGATAACTAATCCCTCAAAGCATGATGGAGGGAGAGAATCATTGGAAATGGTGATGTAGATTGAGATGTCAGAGGATGATACAAAAACCAGATGGAACCCTGCACACACCACATAAGTAATTCATGTTAGATGCATCATGAAATATTTAGTGTAGTATGTTTTAGATGCTACTTTCATATAGATAGTTATTTTATCATTATTTTATAGCATAATTTTAATGGTTATATAACTCTTTTTACATGATTTGTGTGTATGTCCATGAATGTTTTGAGATTTGCTTAATTAGACTAAATTTAGGTTATTAGTCTATAAATAAATCATTAAACCATTGTGGCATTTGAGATGATAATTAAATTAGTGAATTTACTATTTTTTATAATTAGAGTTAAAATAAATAAAATTTAGGAATTTTAAAATTAGGAAAAATAAAAATAAGAAATAAAGATAAAATAAAAAGAAATAAAACAAATAAATGGAATAAAACAAAAAGAAAATCATGCTTTATAAAAATAATATTAAAAGATATTAAAAAAAAGAAATGGATTTAAACTAAGGGGTGTGAGTCATAAAAGTAGGGAAATTATAAATAAAAGGAAAAAAAAGGGCACAAGAAAAAAGAGAGAAAAAAAGAGCTGAGAGAGGAGGAAAGAAACATAGATTTGAGGAGGATTTATCACAGATCAAGATAGAGAGAACCTCCTAGTATCATCTAGATGATGTTAAGAGGTTAGTATTTTTATTAAATTCCAAAATAATATTTTAAAACATAGAACATTAATAAAATTAGTAGAAAGTAATGTGGTTACCATATTTTTAGTGATTTATGGTTAAAGTTATAATAATATGATGTTTTCAAACCATATGGTAGAAGATAGTGTATTGATTTATATTAATCACTATAAGAATACACTTTTGATATGTTACAGCCATATCAAAGTGATATAAAAATAAATAGAATAAATATGCTAATTTTGTGTCTTTACAATTCGTTATTAATGTATTGATTATTAATGTAACTATAATAGGTAAGCATAGTAGTGTAATAATAATAGAATAGCATCTGTCTATTATAACAAGTTGGCTATTGTATACTATTAGCAATTCATAGTAGTGTAATAATCACTATTAATGTATCGATTATCAATGTAACTATAATAGGTAAGCGTAGTAGTTTAATAATAATAGAATAGCATCTTTCTATTGTAGCAAGTTGGCTATTGTAACTATTAGCAATTCATAGGAGTGTAATTATTGATATTCACTACTATATTTATTTTATTTATATGTATATTGTTAGATTATTATGGCTATAGCATCACTATGCATACAAATACAGTGAAACTATCACACTAGTTCAACAACCAAATTGATGTTTGGATATAGTAAACCCATTTTATACAGTGGCATGTGCATGGGATCAAGTTAATATATAGTGATCCACATAATAATTAATGGTTAAATTATTAAAAAACACCTTATAAATAGTATCTGGTATTTAATTGCAGTGGGGCAATCTGCTATAGAAATATTAATTGAATGATAAAAATATTTTATATACTAGATTTATAGTGGGGTGATCTGTTTTTTGTATACTCAGCACTTAAATACTAATCCAAATATATGCAGTGACCCATAAATTATATGCAATGATTCTACAATGACTAAATACCATTCAAAGTATATAGTAGTGATATAATATATATAGATCAAACCATATTAAACTAGGAAGAAAAACTAGAAGATAAGATATACAAATTAATAAGTATATACGTAGATTAAATTCATTTTTGGTGTAATGAATCACCAAGGAAAGATCAATGACTCATATATAGGGTGTAGAGACTTAGGCATTATTTTAATATGTATCTATTTTTAACCTACAAAATGTATGGATTTGTATTATTATTATTTTAATTAATATTCTAGTCTATAAATATGATATTTCCATAAAAGATGTACATCAGTTATCATTAATTTATGAATATAGATAACAATATATATATATATATTTGATTATATATGAACCATCTAAACTGCTTAGGAAATAGTGTTATTTCTTAGCAGTAGCACTCCACTCAACTACCTGATGGCATGCAATAAACACTTGGATTGGCATGCAACTAGCAAATAAGGTCGATATTCCTATCGAGTAATTGGACAATCTAAATAAAATGTGCAATACCATGCAAGAGTCAAATAAAAACCATTCAACATCTTTGCTAAGTGATCAAACAAAGACTTAATTAAGTTGATGCCTTTTATTCCTGAATGAAAGAGGGTGAATATTTCTATGGTTTATAATATTGGGATTTCATAGTTATGTATATTATTATAATTGTGTTAAAAGTTAAATTAATTTATCCAGTGAATATAATAATAACTATGATATATTAAAGTATTCATAATCAACTATATTATACGTGAATATTAACTTTATGAAAAGATATTAAAATTTGAGTTATCTATTATCCATATATGTGAATATTCTTGTGTTTCTAAGCATAGTAATATTATAGTTCGTAATGTAACTACACTTAATATATTATTATTTGAGGTAGTTAATAGTATTATGAATGATGGATATATGAATATATTTACTTCCCCATTGTTACTAAAGTAAAATAAATTCAAAGGATATCTATGTATCTGTTAGGGTTGTTACTTAGGATACAAGTGTTACATGTATTTATTTAGATAGAAGCTAGCTTTTATGATAAGACAATTACATGTGGTATTCATACAAGATAAATCATAACATATTTTAATGAAAGTTGGTGATTTAGAAGTTAAAAGAAACATGAATTAGTGTTAAAATCACTGCCTAATGATCAAATGATTTGTGCATATTATAAAATATTTATGGAATTTAAGTTTTTAGGGAATATATATATAACCTCAAATTTTACTAAAGAGAGTTGTTTATTAATATTCCCAAAAAATAATGAGACTTATAAATGATAGTCAATCTATTTGGTATAAGGACTGTTAAAACCTCACGAAAACTTTATTTGGGAAACCTATTTAGGTAGGGATAAAATATATGAAGGATAATTACAATGAATAATCCCTTACCTTACAAGGATCATCAATATATTTTGTGAATAGGAAAGTATAATGATTGAGTTCTTGAGTTAAAAATGTAATTGACCATTGATATAGTAATTATATCATGTGTGTGTTATGGAAAATATATTTATACATGGACTTAAGCAACCATATGAAAATATTACATATATAGGTGTATTGAGTCATATACCTAAACTTTCAGTTAAATGGATAGTTAAAATAAGTCATAAAGTGTCTGAGGGATATAAACTATAACCATGTGATAACATTTTTATAGAAATGGAAGTGTTAAATATAAATATTATGAAGGGATTATAAGTTATCTATTCTCTACAATTATTATGACTGATTTTATAGAAGTAAGTAGTGTGTACATAAAATATTAGAATGTATTATTAATGTTTGTGTTATATAATTGGATCTACTTATGGAGATTATATTAAGCAATTTAGCCATAGGGTATGCTTGGGTGGTATAAACTCATACTTGTTGGATTATTATTTATGATTATGGGTTCATTATTTTTTGGAACTGTAAGACTAGTTATTCATAATTGTGTTTTTATGGTCATAAACAATGAACTATGATAGTATGGTATGTCATAGATTACTATAATATAAATGTATATTATACCCAAATGGTATATACTATAATTGTTATGTCTAGACTTACACCTATGTTTGACTGATTGAGTGTATGTGTGTGGGTTATTACTATGATCATTTCATGAGTATGATTTACATGTTTGTATGATATCATGCAATAGAATAGGTTTTATATGATGTACTACATGTTTAGTTCTATAAATCATACAACACATAGGTCCTTGCTTGTCTCTTTATATTCCCATGCCATCACTATCTACTCATCCATGAAGGGAGAGCCATTCCCTAATGGAATTAGTGTGAGGGATCATTGGTCCATGGTTGGTGTGGAAAAGTGCTTGGATGATGCTCTCCTTCCCCACAACTTTAATACTTTTGAGATGACACTTGAGATTGCTATAGATACTAGAGTTCAAGAACTATGCTCTGGGGAAACATGTATCTAGATGTGTACATTGTATAATTTGTACTTATTATTGAAGTATTTCAAGAACAGTTATAATTACCTATTTACTATAGATTGATGGCAGTGGTTGTGTATTGTATCAGTAGTGGCTGGCAATTTGTAATTATTTTCTATGTTTATATTATGATGTGTTTCATATGTTGAAATTAATCAGTGACTATTATATGTCATGTTCTTATTTATAGTTATCACATTAGACTATTTTATATGATCACTAGTTATATTCTTATGGTGTAATCTAGTTATAGTGTATGTGTTTAATTTTTTAAAAATCACATATTTCTAGGTAGAACCCAATGGAATTATTGCATGTGGTATCATAATTGTGGCACAAACTCTAGGGCCTAATGAGTCCATTAGAAATTTCATGTCGTCTTGTTCACTAGTGTGAACCTAGTGACATGAAGTATTGCACTAGTATTTTGGATTTGTAGTGACTTAGTACAGAACCATATTACACCATGATTAGATTTTTGAGACTTGGTGGATCCTCTTGCATAGCTTGGTGACTATTGTAAGTATGAGACAATCATGAAATATGTGTGAGGAACCTTGAGTGTGTACCTTAAGAGCATTTGTACCCTCTTATAGTTGTTAAAGGGTTAGTTTTTTTTTAGTGTCTCAATGGTGATGGTTGTATATGAGGTTTGGTTAGGTGGGTACATAGCATAGTTCATGAGTTGTGAAAAAGAGATTCCTATCATAATTTAATCATTTAAATTAAATACCTCAAGTATGATTACATCTTTCTTGATAATCGAGTTACCTTCACCATTTGTGTTTGGTGGTGTGAGTGTTTTAAGAGCATGGTATATTTCTCACTTATGTATATGTGCTTTAGTTTTTGTGTCTTATGTACATTAATCCTAGGAATGAGAAATCTTAAGACTATTTTTAGTTTAGTACCACCTAGTGTGGTGAGAATTTTCTTGTAGTAAAGTTTTGATGTCTTGGTTGAGAATTCTTTTGTGTTAGGAATTGGCTCACAAGTTGACACCCCATATGTTTATGTGGATTAGGAAGAAGTGTCAGTTAGTATAGAGGTGATTTTTTATTCTCCCACATTATTTTGAAATCATTATAAGCCACTATGTGGATTTATATTTTTATGAGGTTGATTTAGTGTTCCCTTAAAAGGAAACTTGTTTCTAAAGTTTTATTTTGGCCTTATTCCCTTGAGTTTATGGGATAGTGTCATCTACTTCTTGTAGAGAGAAGTTGTAGGATTGGAGGGATTAATGAATCTAGGTGGTTAGTATTTTTAAATTTATTTTACTTTTTGGAAATAGGTTGTGAGACTACCCTTACAAGTTTATTAAGTGTGTAGTGATTTTGGCAACCTGACTTGTGGTGTTTTTTATTTATACCATTTGAGGGTATTTAAGAGTTTTTTATTGCTGAGATGTCAGTACACTACTTTCCACTTGTGAATTTTTAGAGTCACTACCTTATTTAATCTTATGAACTTTGAACATGTGAAGTGGTGAACCTTAAATCTATATTGGTTCTAGATTAAGAATTATAAGTTGATTATAATTGTTATGTTATTATATACCCTTGATTTGATTGATATTTTTATCTTTTTTCTTAAATCATGTTGTTTAAAGAGTTATTATATACTTTTTTCTAGAAGCAAGCAGGGTATAGGATATACAAAACATCTTGTTAGTCTGAAAAGGGTTGAGATAAACTTTTAACTTGTTGTGTTACTAGCCAGGGAAGCAAGGAAACATTATCTCGTTTATTATTTTTATAAGGTTGTAAAGTTGGTGTGATCTTTGAATTTTGTATGTTATGATAATTTTAACATTATTTCTTCTTAACTATGAATATAACACTATAGGTTAAGCTATGAAATATGATACTAGTTATGTTTAGCTAGTGTCAACTTAATACAATTACAGATTGATTGTATGATTTTTCTTGCATGTATATTGGTACATCTAGAGTTATTTAGCATATATTATTGCTTTCTATGAGATGTTAATTATGATTCATTAAACTTTGTATACATTGTAGAGATCATTAGGTCATGGAGACCTAAGGGATAAGTGGTGAATTAGGAATGTGATTAGTAAGTGATAGGAGTGGATCCTACTTAGTCTCATATTGACTTGGTAGTTACTAAGTTTAAATCTGATAGATAGACTTGTCAAATTCTAAATTTGACAAATGGACTTATCAAATTTAGTCATATGGCCATAAGCATGTATATAGTGGAATGTTTATTCCTTAATTTTATATATATTAGAAATATAGTATTTCTAGTTCTTATTCATCATCATACTTGTCAGGATCTCCGTGGAGTAATGATAATATTGGCATGTTATACTTATCAAGATATATGTAGAGTAGTGATGGTATTAACTTATAAACATCATTCTTGCCAGGTTCCCTAAACACTTTTCTCCATAATGAGAAAAATACTCTCTAGATTAGAGAGATGTGCAGATTAGCTAGAAGACTTTATGGAACTCTCCCTGGCCATTTATTTTTGGCTTTTATGATGATCTCATGTGCTTTGGGAAGTTAGTGAAATTTTCACCAAGATATACAAAACCCTTTGAGGTATAGAAGTGCTTAATCGAATAGTATATAGGCTTGTCTTATTGGTTCTATCCCTAAGGTGGTCATGATAGAACCATTTAGTGTAAGTAACACTCGTAAAATGTGTTTGCATATTAATGAGATGTCATAGTGTAGGGTCTTTTGGGGCCAATACTCTGAGAATAGTGATATTTAAGATGACTATGATAAGATCTACAAGTAAATTTTTCATGCATTTTTTTAATTTGATACTTTGTATCAAGTTAATTCTTTGCTTAACAATGTTTTTATTTTAGAATTTATGTTTAGATAAGAGTAATCTAGGAGATGACTAGATTTAGGGGGGAAGGATGCTACATCCTGATCCCTCACCAAACAAACTATCTGATTATCCATGGATATTTATAGTTGACACATTTGATTTGGACTAAACTTTGAGATATATATTGTTATGAGATAGTAGGATATTGTGTAGATTACATTTTTGCATTATTGTGAGTTAATTATAGTATATATATTTACATTATGATTATGATGATTTGTTATTTTAGCTACATTTAATTATGTATTTATATCATGACTATTATGGTTTAACTACCTACTTGTTATGAGGTTGATGTAGGAGAACTCATCCCTCAGAACATGATGGAGGGAGAGCATCATCAAAGAGGGTGATGTAGATTGAGATGTTAGAGGATGATAGAGAAACTAACTAGAACCCTTCACACACCACATAATTAATTCATGTTAGATGCACCATGGAATGTTTAACATAGTATGTTTTGGATGTTACTTACATATAGATAGTTGTTTGCTCATGATTTGCTAACATAAGTTTAATGGTTATAGAACTATTTTTGCATGATTTATGTGTATTTCCATGAATGTTTTCAGATTTGGTTAATTAGACTAAATTTAAGTTATTAAACTATAAATAAATCATTAACCATTTTGGTATTTGAGATGCTAATTAAATTAGTGAATTTATTGGTTTTTATTATTAGAGTTAAAATAAATAGAATTTAGGAAGTTTAAAATTAAGAAAAATATAAATAATAAATAAAGATAAAATAAAAATAAATAAATGGAATAAAACAAAAAGAAAGTCATGCTTTATAAAAAGAATATTAAAAGATCTTTTTTAAAAAGATGGCTTTAAAGTAAGGGGGACGAGTCATAAAATTAAGATAATTAGAAATAAAAGGAAAAAAGAGGGTACGAGAAAAAAGATAGAAAAAGAGCAGAGAGAGAAGGAAGAAAGAAACGCAGCTTTGAGGAGTATTTAGCACAAAGCAAGAGAGAGAGAACCTCCTGGTATCGCCTAGACATCATTAAGATGTTAGTATTGTTATTAAATTTGAAAATAATGTTTTACAACATGGAACCTTAATAAAATTGGTAGAAAATAATCTAGTTACCACATTTTTAGTGATTTATGGTTAAAGTTATAATAATATGACATTTTCAAACCATTTGGTAGGAGATAGTGTATTGGGTTATATTAATCACTTTAACAATACACTTTTGATATGTTACAGCCATATCAGAGTGATATTAAAATAAATAGAATAAATATGCTAATTGTTTTACTTTATAATAATTGTTATTAATGTATTGATTATTAATGTAATTATAATAGGTAGGTGTAGTAGTGTAATAATAATAGAATAGTGTATTTCTATTATAGTAAGTTGGCTCTATTGTATAATGTTAAAAATTTATAGTAGTATAATTATTGATAGTCACTACTATATTTATTATAGTTAGATGTATATTGTTAGATTATTATGGTTATGTTGTTGTTATGCATGCAAATATATCAAAACTATCACACTAATTTAGCAACCAAATTGATGTCTGCACATAGTAAACCCATTTTATACAATAGCCTATGCATGGGATCAAATTAAAATATAGTAATCCACCTAATAAGCAAGGATCAACTTATTAAACAATACCTTATAAATGGTAACTGGTAGTTAATTATAGTGGGTTGATATGCTATAGCAATGTTAATTAAATGATAAATTTATTTTATATATTGGCTTTATAGTGGGGTGATCTAATTTTTGTATACTCAATAACTTAAATACTAATCCAAATATATACAGTGACCCATAAATTATATGCAGTGATTCTGCAATGACTAAATACCATTTAGAATATATAGTAGTGATCTAATATATATAGATTAGAACATATTAAACTAAGAAGATAAAAATAGAAGATAAGATATAAAAATTAATGAGTATATAGGTAGATTAAATTCATTTTTGGTGCAATGACTCACCAAAGAAAGAGTAATGACTCATAGATAGGGTGTAGCAACTTAGGCATTCTTTTAATATGTATCTATTTTTAACTTTCAAAGTATATGGAATTGTACTATTATTATTTTAATTGATATTCGAGTCTACAAATATGATCTTTCCAAAAAATATGTACATATATTATTGTTAATTAATGAATATAGATAATAGTCTATATATTTGATTATATATGAACCATCTAAACTGCTTAGGAAATAGTGTTATTTCTGAGTAGTAGTGATCCACTCAACTGCTTGATGACATGCAGTAAACACTTGGATTGGCATGCAACCAACAAACACGGTTGATATTCCTACCGAGTAACTGGGAAATCTAAATAAAATGTGCAGCACCATGCAAGAGCCAAATTAAAACCAGTCAATGTCTTTGATTAGTGATTGAGTAGCAACTTAATTAAGTTGATGCCTTTTATTCCTAAATAAAAGATGGTGAATATTTATATTCTTTATAATATTGGGATTTCATAGTTTATGGATATTATTATAATTGTGTTAAAAGTTACATTAATTTATCTAGTGAATATAATAATAACTATGATATATTAAATTATCCAAACTTAACTATGTTATACATGAATATTAATTTTGTGAAAATATATTAAAAGCTAAGTTATCTATTATCCATATATGTGAATATTATTGTGTTTCTAAGCATATTAATATTATAGTTCATAATGTAACTATGATTAATATGTTATTATTTGAGGTAGTTATTATTATTATGAATTATGGATATGTGAATCTATTTACTTCCCCATTATTACTAAAGTAAAAGAAATAGAATGGATATATATGTATCTTTTATGGATATTACTTAGGATATAAGTGTTACATGTACTTATTAAAATAGATGCCATATTTTATGATAATACTATTACATGTGGTATTCATACAAGATAAATCATATCATATTTTAATGAAAGCTAGCAATTTGGAAGTCATAAAAGAAATCTAACTTAGTGTTATCATCACTGCTTAATGATCAAATGATTCGTGCATAGTATAAAATATTTATGGAATTTAAATTTTCAAGGAGAATGTGTGTGTGTGTGTGTGTGTGTGTGTGTGTGTGTGTGTGTGTGTGTGTGTGTGTGTGTGTGTGTGTGTGTAATCTCAAAATTTAATAAGGAGAGTTATTTATTAATATTCTCAAAAAAATGAGACTTATAAATAATAGTCAATCTATTTGGTATAAGGACTATTAAAACCTCATGAAAACCTTATTTGGGAAACGTATTTAGGTAAGGATAAAATATGTGAAGGATAATTACAATGAATAATCCCTTATCTTACAAGGATCGTCAATATATTTTGTGAACAAGAAAGTACAATGATTGAGTTTTTGAGTTAAAAATATAATTGACCATTGATATAGTAGTTATATCATGTGTGTGTTATGAAAAATATATTTATACATGGACTTAAGAAACCATATGAAAATATTACATGATTAGGTGTATTGGGTCATATGCCTAAAGTTGTAGTTAAATAGATGGTTAAAATGAGTCATAAAGTGTCTGAGGGATCTAAACTATAACCATGTGATAACAGCTTCCTAGAAATGGAAGAAGTGTTAAATATAAATATTATAATGGGCATATAAGTTATCTATTCTCTACAAGTATTATGACTGACTATCTAGAAGTAAGTAGCATGTACATAAAATAGTAGAATGTATTATTATTGTTTGTGCTATACACTTGAATCTACTTATGAAGATTATATTAAGAAATTTAACCATAGGGTATGCTCGGGTGGTATAAACTTTTACTTGTTAGATTATTATTTATTATTATGAGTTGTTTATTTCTTGGAATTGTAAGACTGGTTATTTATAATTGTGTTGTTTTGGTCATAAAAAATGAACTATGATAGTATGAGATGTCATAGAGTATTACAGTATAAATTTATATTATACTTGGATAGTTTATACTATATTTTTTATGTCTATACTCACACCTATGTTTGACTGATTAAATGTATGTGTGTGGATTATTACTATGAATAGCATGTTTTGTGATAGTAAGATTTTATGTATGCATGAATACAATATTTGAGTGTGTACTAAATTCTAAGATAGAATATTATGTGTTTCATATGAATTATGAATTTTTTGTTATATCTAGTTTCTTTAATAAAAGCTTATGTTTCCATGTATTTAAGACTACTTTATATGACTGATTGTGGAAAACTAGTAGTTATGTCTTAGAATACTAGACTATGGTAATATGGGTTATCATAGGTTGTAGTATGTTTGAAAACTAATTATGGTAGTTTGAATTTGTAATTAAATGTGTATTTTACCTAGATGGTATAAATTTTAGTCATTATTTCTAGTATGGGATAGATAATAATGTAAGATTCCTTCATATGTTTGACATAATAAATATATGTTTTTATTACTCCTATGTTTATCATGTTATGTAATATGATAGTTATTAGAATGTAAATTTTATGAATATTGTGGTTAAATTATGTTTGACTAATATCATATTGTTGATACTAAGGAGTGAGATGAACTTCACTAGCTTACTAGCATCACAATGCTAGATGAAGGAAATCTGATCAAGTGGTGTGTATGAATTTGATTGATCTATAGATTTCTATTATTTATTATTCTTAAAACTTTGGCTAAATTATGTTTAGTAAGATATTATTATTTCATGAGTATGATTTACGTGTTTGTATGATATCTTGTAATAGAATGGGTTTTCTATGATACACTGCAAGTTTAGTTTTAAAAATCATACATCACATGAGTAATTGGCTTTCTCTTTGGATTCCTACATCATCACTATCTACTCATCCATTAATAGAGGGACATTCCCTGATGGGATTAGTATGGGGGATCATTTGTCTATAGTTGGTGTGAAAAAAAGCTCAGATGATGTTCTCCCTCCCCACAGCAGTACTACTTTTTAGATGACACTTGAAATTGCTATAGATACTAGAGTTTAGGAACTATGCTCTGAGGATCCATGTATCTATATATTTACATTATATTATTTTGTACTTATTATTGAATTATTTTAGGAAGAGCTATAATTACCTATTTACTATAAATTGATAGCAGTGGTGGTGTATTGTATCAGTAGTGGCTGGTAATTTGTAATTACTTTCTATGTTTGTATTATGATGTGTTTCATATGTTAAAATGATCAATGACTATTATATTTCACATGTGTATTTATATTTATCACACTAGAGTATTTTATATAATTATTGGTTATGTTCTTATGGTGTAATATATTTATAGTGTATGTGTTTAATTTTAAGCAAATTAATTATTTCTAGGTAGAACCTAGTAGGGTTGTTATAGTTTTGATGATTCAACAAGAGAGACATCCCATGAGATAGGTATGAATGAACTAGATCAAAGGCAACACAAAAACCCAAAACATTCTTGATGATCACATCCAGATCCAACATGAATTATACACTAAACACCTACTCCAAGTCATAAAAAAGTGTCGATGCAAGCATCCTAGGTCAATGCAAGTGTCCAAGGTCACAAAGGTCAAATTTATAGAATATGATGACTAATATAGAATGTGTATATGGTTTATTTCCAGCCTATTCTTCATCATATCCACATGCTTATTATAATCTAGATAAGTACCATTACTTTTTATTTATTGTAATATCAATCATTGGTTGTACTTATTATTTGTTATAATATCTCAGTATTTAAATTTAGAATATAGTTTATCTAAGTTTAAAATTAATTGACCTACTCTATATATGTTTATCACCCTTATGCTTATGCATTTGTATATTCTTAACCCTAACCAAACTTATAAATTTATGGTTAAATATAAATGTATACCTACAGTCATCCTAAGTGATTTAATGTGAGATATTCTTAAAAGGGATCAATATATATATAAGATCAACCCTCATTCATTCACCACCTAGCACAGACCTAAAAAATCACAAGGTAACTTACCAAAAGCATTAAATTAAGCATTGATGTGAGCAAATTTTCCATAGTTTCTCTTATTTTCATATTAATCATAGGTACATCACATCTATAGGTCTAATGTACTGAAGGATCAGCCCTTGAGTTTTATCTACCAATTTACAAGCTAGGCCAATGTTGTACTTTCTTTCCATATATTGTATCCTTGTGTGCATAGAATCTAACATGTAAGGGAGAACTACATAATTTTGAGTCCTCTTCATAAAATTAGTTATGTAAGCAACACCCACTATTAAATGGATCTTTGGGGTTAGCTCAGCATTGTGAGTTGACTAAACCATTTTTCCCATAACCACTATGAAAATGAATAACTAGGGTTTTGCTATTTGATAAGGAGTGATAGCCCATGGTCTAGATCTAAGCAAACTAGAGTAAAGGTGACATAGAACCTATAATATCTTAAGTGGTCACATCTATATCTAGTAGGTATTTTTTATTAGACATCTGCATCCAAGTTAGACAAAAGCATAGATGCAATCATCTAAGATTGATGCAACCATCTAAGGCTATAGATGTCCAATTTCTATAATTTGATGACTAATCTATAATCTAGTTATATTATATTTCCACCTTATTCCATATCAGATCCTCATGCACATAGTAAACTAGATAAGTAATTTTGTTTTATTTTCATTTCTATATCAATGAATAGTTATAAATATATTTTTAGCATATCTTAATATTTAAATTCATAATATTATTTATCTAAGTTTAAAAATTAATTAAACTGTTATAGATTTTCTTATCACCCTTATACTTATTTATTTATATATTATTAACCCTATACTATATTTACCCATATCAATTTATGGTTGATAATTTAGTGAGCCCAATCTATACAAATGCAAAATCTTCTAGGGTGTTGTTTCCTAGGATTCCTATTTTATTCCTAATGTATCTTTCCTTATTTTTCAAAAAATAAGCTGAAGAATTCCTCCATGGCCAAATCTACCCAACCAAGGAATGAATTTGAAAGAGAATAAAGGTATATTTTTCAAGATATATCCCTTGACAATCAAATATATCAAATAATACTAGATTAGGATAAGTGGGCATATGTGATGCTTGAACTTACAAAACATATTCAAGGTACTCCTAGCTACCATCAAAAACACACTATTTGCCAATGGTTTATATGGGATTTGTCAGTCCATGCTATTAGTCACCAATAAGGAAATTCATTTAATCATTCCCTCTATGCACTTTCTACCACCAAAAAAGATACATATGATCAAGATGTCCCTTCATCATGATCATCAAAATTTATGATAAATACATAATAAAATAATGGTTGATTTACAAATTTATCATAAGGTGACTATTACTTCAAATAAATCAATTCAAACCCCCATAATTCCAACATTTCCAAATAATATCCCCCTTGTAAAGATGATGACTCTCTTCTTCCTACATTTGAAGTTGAAATTTTTTGAAAGGTAAACAAAAATGTCATGGAATCTCTACCAAATAGTATTAAGGCACTAAGGAAAAGGAAGCATTACAAACCATAGGTGGAAAAAATGCCTCAAATACAAAAAAATATACCTTTCAAACACTTACTTAAAATTCCAATTGCAACATCATCACCAAATATGGATGAATGTTTAATTACCATGCAAGTATCAAATGTGCCAAAATCCTCATGTGACATGTAAAATGTTCCAAAATTCAATGATAATTAATGTGCACTTACACCTCTATTCCATATGGATAGTGTTAGGTTATGGAGCTAAAAGCTTCACTGATGCAAACATGGAGGAAGGAGGTTGCTGAGTGTCACAGTCACCGATGTTGGTTAGGCCGACTGACGTCAGCCAGTGGTGGACAGGAATGCAACCGATGTCGTCAGGATTCAACCGATGTCAATCACCTCTAGGTAGACAAGGACTGACGTTGATCACCTGCGTGGTTCAAAACTATGAGTGTTACAGATAGTTTGTTAATGAACCGAGTGTTTACATGTTAAGAGCCAATTTTAGACTTGAAGCTGTGGATCTAATTATTGTAATTAGGTGTCTAATTATTATTTACATGAGATCTATATAATAGACTCATGGGATGTATTGTAATTTTTTCTAGTTTGAGTTGAGCAAGGTTAGCTTCTTCTATGTGTGAAGAGAGCAAGGGTGTTCCTCCTAGTTCCACAGGGGTGCCGAGTGTGTATGATCAGGTTGGTCTGCAGGTGTGCTAGATCAGGGAGAAGATCCACCGAGGTACTAGTTTGGAGAATCATAAGGACTTGGTGAAGCAAGGACAAGGGTTCTTTAGGGTGTAGAGAGATCTACATGGTAACAAGTGTGTGTGCAAGGTTAAAAGAGATATGCAGGTGGCAGCAGGATCAAAGGTGACAGCAACACATCAGAGAGCATAGAGGAAGGCAAGGTAGATCCTTCCATAAGTAAGATCATTTGAGTTGTAGGTTGTTGCAAGTTAATGGGAGATCTACTTGGAGTACATTGAGTACTTAGAGTGCGTGAAGCACTTGTGGAGTGCGTGGACCACTTGTGGAGTGCGTGGAGCACTTGTGTACTGGCAGTAGTGAATACTAACTGGTTGGAGGTGAACACCAACTCTGTGTTTGAGTTGTGTGTTGGGACTGTAAGAGAGAGAGATTTGAGGAAAGAATTACTGTACACTTGAGGTGTGGGAAGCCTCTGAGAGGTGTGAAGATGTGGCATCTTCTTTATTGTATTCTTTTCTGGATGAGTATTAATATAAGTTGTGTATTGTCTCTCATATTTTGTGTTGTTTTTAGTTTCTAGTTACTTGTTACTTCTGGTTAATTCTGCATCTTAAGTTGCTTGTATATGGTAATCAATTGTGCTTCTGTGGGGTCCTAACAATTGGTATCAAAGTGAGGTTGTTGGCTCATAGCTTGATACCACTAACAGTTGGTATTAGAGCTAAGGTTGCAGGGAGCAGGTTTGTGTTTGGTTACAGGTCACTCTCAGGGGTTTCTAATTGAGTGGGAGTATAGCAACGGCAGAAGAAAGTACACTAAGAATGGAGAAACTCAATAACACGAATGGTTAATTATGGTGTTATGGAAAGAAAGAGTAGGTAAAGAGAAATTGTTGGTTGGTAGAAGATCAGAATGAAGGAACTGAAGAAGCAGATGTTGCAGGTGTTGTTGCACAGGATGCTCTGGGATTTTTCTTGGATAAAGTAGAATCTTGGTTTATAGATTTTGTTGCCTCTTTCCATGCAGCCCCAAGTAGAGGGGTTGGTGAGCCTTGACAAAGAATTGGCAAAGGGGAAGTGAAGCTGAAATTGTAGGCAACCAACACATGGGTGTTGAAGGAGGTCATGCAGGTCCCAGGATTGAAGATGTGGCTAATTTCTTCAGGAAATTTGGGTGATGAGAGATGAATAGAAACTCTCACAGTGGATGCACTTGAATTAGCTAGTGGTAAGAAAGTAAGTACTCTTTATCTACTTGCTTATATTACTGATTCTTCTTCTATTGTGAAGATGTGGCTTTGTAGGCTTGGTCACATGAGCAAGAAGGAGATGTATGTTCTTAAGCGAAAGATAGATGTGTTTGACAAACTTAAGAACTGGAAAGCTTTGGTGTTTTTGGAGGAGATGACAGACAGAGACCAGTGGATGGGGCTAGATACTTCTGATTAGGGTAGTTTAGACATGGGTTTTGATTCAAAGGAGCTTGTGGGTAAAAAGTCATCACTCACATGTGAACATAGTTACCGACGTCAGTCAAGGGGAACCAGCATCGAACAGATAGGTGCCGATGTCGATCATGTGCAGACCAGAGCTGGTGGTGTCAGGCAAGGTGGCTATCAGCATTGATCAGGGAACTGGCGTTGGTGACTAGGTAAGACTGATGTCGGTCAGAAAATTAGTGTCGACAGAAAGGACAGTCACATGGGAACTAAAATCGGTCAGATGTAGATTGTGTGGTGACTGAGGTCGATCACTGTAATAGATTTTGGGTGGATAGCAAGCTGTCAAGGAGTCTCAAACACCCATGGGAAGGACTGAAAGTGTAAGTAATCCTCAAATTCATTATTCCTCTTCTTTATACTGGTTACTGACTATAGAGCAGGAAGGATCCAAGAAATAGTGGGAGCATGGCATGAATAGGATGTAGAACCAAATGAGAGATTTGGTAGGGTTGCCAGCCGATATGAAAGCACTGAGATGAATGGATACCTTAGTTAAAGAATAGAGAGAATGGACACATGAGAAGAAAGGCCAAGGTACATGGTATTGAGGAAGCTGCAGGACAGTGGTACAGGGTTTGACAAGTGGATGAAAAAGCATGGCTTTAGTCAATGTCAGTGTAACCATTGTGTTTGTCTTACCAGGTGGATGATGATTACAACATTATCTTGTTACTATATGTGGATGGTATGCTAGCTAGCAGGTTTATACATAAAGGGTTTTGCTGAGCTAAGGGTAAGGTTAGTTCAGTGGCATGTCATGAGGAATTTGGAGCAGCAAAATTCTTTGGCATGAGAGACATGGAAGATCATAGGTTGATTTTGTCTCTAGTGGGAGCTGATGTGAATCAGGTGTTGGTGAGGTTCAATATGCAGGATGCAAAATCGAAGCACACCAAGGGCTAGATAGTTTAGTGTCTAAAATCACATGAGGTCTGGTATAGACCTGAGTTTGCCCACGCAGTGGGAGCTATTAGAGAGTTAGGAGCCAATTCGGGGAAGTGGGTTCTCAGGTATCTGAGAGGGACCAGCAGTAGGGATTCATGCTATGCAGGGTCAGGACTTCACTACATGGGTTCTAGGTTTGGATGTGGTAGGTTACTTGGATGACAGGGGGTGCACCATAGGATGTGTGGTGGTTTGTCTTCAAGATTGAGCTTGAAGAGGGATACAAGCTAGGAAATAGATTAGATAGGGTACAGGTACAAGTACAATGTAGTTATTTATCTCCAAGTGGGAGATTATTAGGTTGTGGATCTAAAAGCTTCACTGATGCAAACATGGAGGAAGGAGGTTGCTGAGTGTCATAGTCACCGGTGTCAGTTAGGCCAACCGACATTGGCCAGTGGTGGACAGGAATGCAACCGATGTCGGCAGGAGTTGGCTGACGTCAGTCACCTCCAGGTAGATAGGGACTAAGGTCAGTCACCTGTGTGGTTTGGAACTGCAAGTGTTATAGATAGTTTGTTAATGAACTGAGTGTTTGCATGTTAAGAGCCAATTTTAGACTTGAAGCTGTGGATCTAATTATTGTAATTAGGTGTCTGATTATTGTTTGCATGAGATCTATATAATAGAATCATGGGCTATATTGTAATTTGTTCTAGTTTGAGTTGAGCAAGGTTAGCTCCTTTTGTGTGTGAAGAGAGCAAGGGTGTTCCTCCTAGTTCCATAGGGGTGCCGAGTGTGTATGATCAGGTTGGTCTGCAGGTGTGCTAGATCAGGGAGAAGATCCACCGGGGTACTGGTTTGGAGAATCATAAGGACTTGGTGAGGCAAGGACAAGGTTTCTTTAGGGTGTAGAGAGATCTACATGGTAACAGGTGTGTGTGTGAGGTCAAAGGAGATCTGCAGGTGGCAATAGGATCAAAGGTGATAGCAACACATTAGAGAGCATAGAGGAAGGCAAGGTAGATCCTTCCATAAGTAAGATCATTTGAGTTACAGGTTGTTGCAAGTTCATGGGAGATCTACTTGGAGTATGTTGAGTACTTGGAGTGCGTGAAGCACTTGTGGAGTGCGTGGAGCACTTGTGTACTAGCAGTAGTGGATACTAACTGGTTGGAGGTGAACACCAACTCTGTGTTTGAGTTGTGTGTTGGGACCGTAAGAGAGAGAGCTTTGAGGAAAGAATTACTGTACACTTGAGGTGTGGGAAGCCTCTGAGAGGTGTGAAGAAGAAGTGGCATCTTCTTTATTATATTCTTTTTTGGATGAGTATTAATACAAGTTGTGTATTATCTCTCATATTTTGTGATGTTTCTGGTTTCTAGTTACTTGTTACTTCTGGTTAATTCCACATCTTAAGTTGCTTGTATATAGTAATCAATTGTGCTTCCGTGGGGTCCTAACAAATAGAAGTTTGCAATATATGAACAAGTTTTCAAACACTTTGCCAAACTCTCCAAGAAATGGTTTATCAATGATGAATACTATAAAATATCTTCAACAATAAATTCTTATTATTATATTACAAATTTATTATCATGAGGTTGATTTCAATGATAATATCTTAAAGGACCAACTACTTACTAACAATGTCTTTGAGTATTTGTATCCTTCAAATTTTATAATTCCTTTGTCTTATAAATTTAATGGAAAAGGAAATCCTATAAATCATTTGAAACAATACATAAACTCCTTTGTCCATTAGGTAAAGGATGGGCATTTGCTAATAAAAGCATTTCATAGGAGCTTAACTAAAGAATATCTTGATTGGTTATATAACCTTTCAAATGGGTATTTAAATTATTTTCAAAGAACTTGAAGATGTATTTTTAATGGATTTCAATAAACACAAGTTTTGTAAGTTAAAATTGGATCATTTATAAATCTTGACTCAAAATGAGGATGAGTTTATTCAAGAATATGGTATTAGATTCAAAGATGGTTTATATTCTTTGAATCTTATCCCCTCAAATTTATAATTTTAATTCATATTTACTATTGGTCTTTTTTCTCCACTTAAAGAAAGAG
Source organism: Torreya grandis (assembly GCA_037957365.1). Lineage (NCBI taxonomy): Eukaryota > Viridiplantae > Streptophyta > Pinopsida > Cupressales > Taxaceae > Torreya > Torreya grandis. The sequence continues at coordinate 1,412,144 of JARHVA010001870.1, forward strand.
AATTACATAATCATTTTTATTCTTTTGATATAATATATTTGGATGTGTATAGATATGCATGTTCCTTATCAAGCATAAATTAAGAACCACATATTTATCTAGTTATAAATAACCATGATACTAATATTTTTTAGAATAGGGAAACACCTCAAGTTGAACAACACAAAAAGTATTTGTATCAATAGGATTTAACAATCACATTATTCATTGATGGAACTTATTTTTGAAATTAACCATATTGATCCTACACAAACAAAAACTACTTGTAATATAAGACATTTTCAACAACTTGGCTTTGATATAAAAGACTTACAAAATAAATAAGGTTGGAAAAAATCCTTGGGAAACATCATCATACCAATTTCTTGTGGACCTAAATTAATTCAAACAAGGGTTTTGGTTATGCCCACCACATCATAATATGCATTTACATTGAGCACTCTTTGGTTATATCAAATGGAAGCTAACATCGACAAATATCAGCAAGGTGTATCTTTTTATCATGAAGTTAAATTGATCCATATTCCAAATGATAGAATTGGTTATTTTACCACACATATAAATCATAAGGAGTATTATGTTATGCACCATTTCCACTTATCAAATGATAATTAAAATAATGTTAAGGGTCTAACTTAAAGTTTCAAGGTATAAAATTTCAAAAATACTAAAAAAATCAAAAAAACTTCAAATTATCATTTACATGTTCTATTGGCTCCTTATCATATATGTTGGTGATTCCATCATATTAGTAATTTATATATACATGTGTTTCACACCTAATTTGAGTGTGATATAGGCATATATAGATACATGATTTATTCATATACAGATTTTGGGCCTTCTTTCTACTCATGTCATATAGACATTGGGAGAATTTGATTCTTTCATCTTGATATACACACAAGTTATACGGTTCTATGATCACTTTTCATTATCATGTTTGAGCTTATGTACTTACACATGTATTTATCCATTCTTATATTTTTCATAGTGTACTTGATATGATATGTACTTGATGCTTTTTACTAACACATATATCTATGGGCTAGTATGCTAGTTGCTTCCACTTTTCCTTTATGCACTTCATTCAGTATCTTGTTTTTATTGTTGAGCATTTGAATATTCTCTATTTTTTGTGGCCTTTATTCCCTTGTATGCTTAATTTTACATTTTCATATGTCCTTTCTTGTTGTATGGACATTTAAATATGTCATTCCTTATTTATGGACATTTGAATAAGTCATATCCCTTCAATTGTGTGGCATTTGAACATGCCTCTTGTTTGAAGTCTCTTTGGACCATTTTCTTTTGACTTAATTTTGAGTGATCTTGTGTGTGTACTTAATTTCTTGTTTAAATTGTAATTTTAATATCTAGATGGTGCCATGATCTATATCATGCATCTTAGGGCTTGATGTGATCACATTTTACATGCTTCAATGATATATCTACCTGCACATGTTTCTCTTATATGCTACATGGTTCATACACATATTATACAGTTATCTTATCCTTTTGAGGTAAGGTAACTACTAGTTTATACTAGTGGGGGCATGTCATAGATACATGGTTTTGACATTTTTCATAATTCATAGATTTATATATATAATGGGGGCATGTTATGGAAATATGTTCTCCTATTTATCATAGTTAATAGATTCAGATATATAGTGGGGACATGTTATGGAAACATGTTCTCCACACTTATATTATATCTCAATTTTATATTTTAGTGGAGGCATATTTTGGAAATATTTTCTCCGCACTTACATAGTTTTCAAATTGGACAAAATTCATAATTAAATGTTTTAAATACACATTTTTGGTAGAATTATATACATAGGTAGCATTGTTATACTTAGGTTTTAGCATGAGACATATATGAGGTGTATATTTTATGTAAAGAGCACTTAAATTTCAAAATCAAAATCAATTTCAAATTTCAAAATAATTTTACAGACTTTATCTCACTAGGTTAGACTGTTACAGACTATTATTGAGTCAATCTACTATAGTTTGCTATTCGATTTTGGTATGGTTGAGGTGAATAAATCAATCAATATTACTAATTTTATAAGTTGTATTTGATTACATCATCAAAACTCACCATATTTATAGTGTGAGTTGACTTGGATCGATTCAAGTTCACTAGGTTATAAGTATGATTAGGTTGTTCAATTAAGCTAATATCAACTATTGGGTGGCAACTCACCTTTTCTCTAAGGTTAGGGTAAATTTTATCCTTGAAACTATATATATATATATATATATATATATATATATATATATATATATATATATATTCACTAGGTTATAAGTATGATTAGGTTGCTCAATTAAGCTAATATCAACTATTGGGTGGCAACTCACCTTTTCTCTAAGGTTAGGGTAAATTTTATCTTTGAAACTATATATATATATATAAACTATTGGGTGGCAACTCACCTTTTCTCTAAGGTTAGGGTAAATTTTATCCTTGAAACTATATATATATATATATATATATATACACTTAAAGATTTACATTTGTCCTAATCTCAGTTTAAATGATTCATAATGATACATCTTTTCAAATCTAATTGCTAAAATATAAGGTAGTTGCATCGATACATAGGTGTAATTCTAAACCTTACTCTTTCTATTTCAATAATTTTAATTTTAGATTATATGCATTGATAATATATTGTAACATGTTCTTGGTTTTAGTTCATTCACTATCAAATCACTCAAGTGCGACTCACGTAAAGGTAAGGTGTGTTATACACACCCAAGTATGCATTTCTTTTCCTTTAAACTAGTAATATCATTACTAAATTAAAGTGGGGGAATGTAAACACTAAATCTAAATTATATATCACTCTAGTCTTGTACCCTTGGAAATATATCATGGATATGCCTTTTGCTTATATACCTTCTCACTACTAAAAGGCTTGCATACACTATCTTTCTTTGCCAAATTAGTTATCTCTTAATCTAACCAATGTTATTCTAATGACCCAAGCCTTATATAATGATAAAAATTCTATAAACGTAATTATTATCATCCTCTACAAATTTTGAACCTATACTTATTTTCTAGCTTCCCTGACACTTGCATCCCAATCAAATTCCTACATCGATGCAAGTGTCCTATTCTAACATAAGTGACCAATGCCCTAAATTCATCAAATTTACAACTAAAATGTATACCCATGGTCAACTTAAGTGATTTAATGTGAGATATTTCCAAAATAGACTAATATATATATATATATATATATATATATATATATATATATATATATATATATATATATATATATATATATATATATATATATATATATAAGTTGCCTTGTGAGTTGTAGGTTTGTGCTAGGTGGTAAATGAATGAGAGTTGATCTTATATATATATATATATATATATATATATATATATATATATGTAAGATCAACTCTCATTCATTTACCACCTAGCACAAACCTACAACTCACAAGGCAACTTACCAAAATCATTCAATCAAGGTTCAAGTGAGAAAAGTTTCTTTATTTTATCATATTTCCATATTAGTCATATGGAGAACACATCTATAGGTTTGAAGGAGCAACCCATGAATCCTATCTACCAAGTTACAAGTTAGGTCACTATTGTAATTACTTTCCACATATCATATCTTTGTGTATACACAAGTCAACATGTAGGGGATAACCACATCAGTTTGAGGCCCTCTTTAGAGTAGTGTATATGTATGTATCACCCACTAATTAAGGGACCTATAGGGTTAGCTCGACACTATGAGATCGTTAACTCATTTTACCCACATCCGCTATGAAGATAAAAAACTAGGGTTTTATTATTTGATAAGGAGAAATAACTCATGATCTAGATATGATCACACCAAAGTGAAGGTGACACATAATCTACAATATCCCAGGTGGTCATAGTTATTTTTTACTAGACACCTACATCTAATTTAGATAGAAGTGTCGATTTAACTATTTGAACTCAATGTAAGTGTGAGTCTAAAGAGGTCTAATTTATAGAATTTGATGACAAATACAAAATCCATATCTTGTCTATTTCTAGCCTATTCCATATCATATCCATATGTGCATATTAAACCAGCTAAGTACTCTTATTTTCATTTCACTATCCAAATAGGGTGACCTTGTCTAGAGGGAAAAAACACCTAAACTTAAAGTGGGGATCTATCCTAAAGTGAGTTTAGGTTACTTATAATGTTGGATAGGTCTATTTTTAGATCATTAGTTACTTGTGGGAATGGGTCATCCACATGCTAAAATGAAGGAAGTTGGTCAAATTACCATGGAATGAGGCATTAGATAAGTGTGTGAAAAGGTTGGTCATAAGTACATTGTTTTAACTTAAATGTTAATTTATGTGTCTACACTATAGTGACTATACTAGTCTCATTTACTACATGGTTTTCTTTACATTCTTATTTTCTTACATGATAATATAGCCTTTTGCATGATTATTATGTGTGTGTCCCTTGACCTTGTATGTTAAAATTTTTACTTACATGGCATCATTATTCCATTTTATTTTATCCATTGGCCTTGTATGTTATGTAACATTTTATATGTCCCTTGTATGTGGCATCTTGGGCCTCGTGTGTGACATATTTTTTAAATTACATACCATTGTATGATGTTACTTCTATTATTGGTTCCTGCTAATATGGTTCCATGATTCAAATCATGCACTCTATTGATCTACTATGGTGACATGACTCATGCCATGAATCACTTATATACTCTATGCTTACTTTAGTGTCATGATGTATATCATGTATACCTTGCTTCTACACTTCAATGATATATCTTTCTAAATCATGCTTCAAATAAAAATTCAATGTTATATTCCATAATATGAATGCAATCAATTTTAAATATTCAAACTACTATATATTTTACATATGTTTTATTTTTAGATAAGTTATTTATATGCTACATATCTCATCTCAAAATGGGGGCATCGCGGTGAGCTTGTCTTAAGAAGTCAAGCCCTCATGAACATAATTTCATATTTTATGGAGATATACAATTTTTATATAATAATATGATTCAATATTTTCATAATATATAGGTATGTGGCATGAATATGTGCTCATTATTATAGTTGAAAAATTACAAGTTTCAAACAATATAAAAGTTACAAGTTGCATAGTTTTAAAAGGTTTCAAAAGTGTCAAAATTAAAAAGTTCAAATTTGCAAATTCAAATAACATTTAAATACAATATAAATATAGGGTACATTATATTAAGTCATGTTCCAATTTATGCTATGGCATTTTCAATATTCAAAATTTTGAATTTTTAAGTTAAAAAGTTAAAAAAGTTACATATAGAATATATATATCCCTATAGTGGTGTGATTTGACTTAGTTTCAAGTGGGCCACATTAGAGTCTAGTGACACTCAACATCTATGGTTTCACTTTTTAAATATGTAATGGGCTATAGTTCATGGTTCCACCCCTTCAAATATTTGACACAATACTACATACACTCAAATGAGAGTTGGAACATTCAATATTTCCTACTCAAGAGCATTCAATGATTTTTAAATTGAGATTTGATCACTCTCAATTCTCCATAGTTTAGAACTTATCCAAATTTCTCAACAAAGGGGCATGTACTTTTCCATATTCAAAGTTACAAGGAAATTTTTAATCCTTACTCTCTTTTCAAGTTACAAATAGTAAGGTTAAAAAAATTATTTTTAATATGATAAAATATTACTTTCAGTGTCATTGTAAGTTTCTTACATTAAGGCATATTGCATAATGAACCTTAGCATCTAAAGACAAAGTGTGTATTCACACTTAGGTTTGCATCTACTTTAGTCTAGTAATTTCACTTTGTCCATCACTAAAATAAAGTGGGGGAAAATATAGACACATAAAATTAATCATTAATGCTTATAATGTGTATTATTGGCATCATTACCTTTACTTGATCTATCTACCATTTTGCTAATTCTCAATCTATAAGAGAGAATTCATTGTATTATAAGCACTAAAAATATCATACATACATGATTATTTTATTTACATTCATCCCTATTCAACCCTCCAACTTTTTTTAGACTTGAACCTCTAGTTTATGATCTTCTAGATCAAGTCTACACTATCTAGTAGGCTACACTATGGCCTTGTATCCTAGTATATCCTTATCTCCCACACTCCAATGGTTAATTTTTTGAATTGAGACATTACATAATATCTCTCCCACACATATTGTTAATTTGGTTAGCAAATTTATTATAAATATTCACTCATAAAATTACATCAAGGCTACTCATTATATCCCCATTGAATATCTCTAGTAAAATCATTGCACACTAAGCAAAAGAGCACTATTTCTTCTTATTTCAACTTTGCATCATTATAATAGCTAATAAACAAATTTGAATAATATTTTATTGTAGGTCAAGGTAATCTATTTTAATATTTTCAATTAATCATCTAGCTAAATCACTCTATTTTCATAATAATGAATCACATAATCACTCTAAGAGGGAGAACTATATCTACCTGAGGCCTATTTGGGCTATGGAGGTTGCACTCAATGACAAGGGATTTTTAAGGGCAACTTGGTTGTCCTTACTAATCCATTTTTTACTCCCTTTTGCTATGTAATTACCATATAGTGCATGTGAAAAATTAAGGATTGATATTTATAGGGCATCCATGGAGTATAACAATATACATAGATCTACAATCAATTTTTAGAAGTAGTTAAACAACCCCAGATTGATAAATCCAAAATAAAGGCATCTAGGATGTGGCTATAGTCAATATAAAATGTTTTAGTGTGCCTTTATCTACCTCCTATGGATTTGTCCAAAAAAACTATGAATTTTTATTGTCTAATAGTAATGTGTTTTCAAGTTATTTCATATAGTTGGCACTTATAAAAATTCTACATAGTTGTATCTATTATTATTTTAAGGTACACTCTCTAATCATAGCCTAATTTACTATTTTTTTAAAAATTCCAAATTCTGTATTTTACCATAGCATATTTTATTTGGTATTATTTTCATATCAAATTAATATATATCAACATTTATATTTGAATTCTAATATATTTAATTTATATTAAATTAAAAGGATTAAACATTTTGGTGAACTCACTATTTTTATAACATTATTTGTTATTTTTCCTTATTTTTTTAGATAGGATTTCTTTCAAATTTCTATAAATTTTTGACACTAAATGAAAACAACCTTTGACCTTGTATAATATCTGACACAAAATGATTTAATTTTTTCAGCTTTGGATTAAATCAAATACTGAAGAAATTATCTTGTTACCTTGGATCATTCTAACATAAAATCTCTTTCTTTTGACCTTGAGTTTAAATTTGCTTGAGTTCTAAACATAAAAAAACTTTTGCTTTTATTTACACCTTATTTTTCACTTATTTTTGTGTATTTTAGAAATTGTTTTTAAATAATTTTCAAACTACTTAGTGATTGTTGTGAAGGGTTACATTGTTTTATATTTCTATATATCATGGTGTAAGGGGTTTACCCCAATACTCATAGCCATATTACAACACTAAACACATAGTTTAATTTCATTGTACCTCATGGTATATCAAAAATACCTATGGTCCCTTGTTTACACTAATAGGAAGCCTCTTTTATCCATTTAATTTATGATTCACCTGAGAGGAGCATATGACCTAGGGTAGTTACTCTCACTATACCCTTGAAACTAAGGTTAGTGGGCTACAGGTATGGTCTAACTCTATTGTTAGTGATTTTAAACATTAGGCTGAAACTAATCAACAAATGAGCAAGTATGTTTGAGATCATAAAAATAATTCAAACCCTTTCCTAGATCACCCTCATACATTGATTTTTTCTTGTATTATATACATAGTCACTAGAATTACTTATATTATATTGTAACATTTCTTGATTCATATTGCATCATCTTTATAATGGGTTTAAGATGAAAGTTTGTTTTATATGTTATATATTATTACAAATTTCTTGTAAAATCTTATCCTACTTTTCAAGATGTTATTTGATTCATTTCTACATGTTTCAAATTTGATAATATTCCAAAGCTTACTTCAAATCCATCCACATATTTCACTTGATATGTTTTGGATTTATATATGTACATAAGTATAAGTATATCATTGGACAAGGATTGGGAAATTATGCTCAAGGAACTACCCATACTACCTATCTTCTTAATTCTTGTGCGAACAAAGAGTATGCAGGTCTTGTATGTAATATTATTTCCTTCACTCATGGACTAAGTCACAACAAACCATCTTCTAATATCATCTTTACTACTTCTCATTATCACAATATCCAATATAAAAAGGCTTAGGAACAAAATAAATCATATATCACCAATTACATCACATAAGGAATTTCAAAATATTTTTCCTTCCTCACTTTTCACCCTATTAAGGGGCACATCATGGCAATTATTTTGGAATCCAATACTCAAAAAGATGTTAATGATCAAAATTATGATGCAAAACTCATCCAATATCTTCACGAGCATCCCAAAAATGTTTATTCATTATTGTAAGTGGTTATCAATGAACACGAGAAAGGCACCCAAGATGGCTCTTCCAATGTTGTTACTTTTATTGTTGCATCTATTCTAATTTATATATTCATAAAAACATCTCTTAGTTATAGAACACCACTTGTTCTCAAAAATTTATCCATGCATATACCCACTCATGGTATTTATGCTCCTTCTATTACATCTTCCAATACTACTCTAGAGCATAACATTATTACATTATAAGGTAGTTAACCCACATTGAGCAATCTATTTCTAATGCTAGCCCTTCTATGGAATCATGTGCTTTTTTACATAACCTTTTGGTACCAAAAATTGCATATTATCTATTACTATTTATCTTTATGTCTCCCAAGCTTCCTCTTTATGAAGGCAAAAATGATCCATAACATCATTTGTGGGTCTTCCATGTAGCTTGTCTAGATTATGTTGATAATAATAAATTATTGATAAATATATTTCCAAGAAGTCTCAAAGAGTATTATCCTATATGGTTCTATGATCTTCCTATTTAATCAATGAAGGATTTAAATCCTTTGGAAAATCTGGTTTTGACACCTTTTGCTATCAACATTGGTGAAAAGGTATCATATACTCAAATTGAAAATCTCAAGCAAGGGTCTAATGAAAAATCAATGAATATGTGTTAAGGTATAAGGCTATAATTTTCAAAATTAAAAATCAAATGGATGATAATTATCTTCAAGATATTTTTACACAAAGTTTGTTTTCTCCTCTTCAAGAGTCCATCATGTTTTATGATTTAAAATCCATTGATGAACTATGACATATAGTCAAATAATGTGAGGTTAATTTGCTTACTTTGAATAAACTCAAGTATGTCTTAAATGTTCCTTCTAATTCAAATGTCAAGTTTGAAAGTGAGCTAAATTATAAGATCAAACCAAATTAAATCAAGAATGAATAAAAATTTATATTTAATTTTATATCACAACCACCTCAAAATCTTCAACCACAAGTTATACCAAGGAGGCAATTCCCAAGGTTGTTATCACCTCCTCATGTTTTATTTCAAAAGCTCATAGAATTCAATGTAATCATTCTTCCTCCAAAAATGGTGATAGATATGTCTAGACCCAAATCTTAAAAAAAAATATGTAAATGCATATTGTGACTATCATAGATGGAGGGCATTCTAAAAATATATGTTTCAAGCTCAAGCATAAGATTTCAGATCTCATTGATGAAAATATCATAGATATTGGTATATCTATTGAAGAGTATATGCCACAATATAATGATAATGCAAATCTCAAAATGTATAAAGATACTTTTCCTAATCATGAAAAAAGTAATAAGGGTCATTTTTAAGTTAATTATGCATGCAATGCTCATCATCCACCTTCTATATATGGGCATGCACTTGATATCATTATTGGTACAGTTACAAGCAAATAAACATCACATCCTATGTTCACATTTGATAATAGTGAAGTTTTTATTGATGATTTAGATATACATGCAATTTTTATTCGAGCATATATTAATAATAAATCCATCCATAATGTCATGATAAATAATGGATCAAGTGAAAGTGTGTACACCATAACACTGCTTCATTTTCTTGGTTATAAATAACAAGACTTACAAGATACTTCTAGAATTGTGAATGCATTTGATGGGAATATAAAAGATACTCTTGTGCACATTTTGATTCCTTTACAATTGGGACCTCTTATAGTTCCTACTCCATTTCTATTTCTATCAATCACTGAGGACTTTGATATTCTACTAGGAAACCCTTGGATATAAAATACTAGATCAATACCATCTTTAGTGCATAAATGTGTCAAATACACTCATGATAATTAAGTAGTAAAAATTCAAGAAATACAATATGAATATCCTTTGGAGAAAATGGTGTTTAATTATTTTATGGAACAACTACCTAGTATAGTTATTGAGCAACATGGTAATGAGTTATTTTGTAGAACTATTCAAGAGCATGATATACATCTTCCAAAGCATAATATAGTTTTTAATGATCATGAAAATATTCAAGATTTAGATTCTCCATATTATTATGATAATGATTTAGTTATACATGAGCATATTCAATTTATTTCATAGAGAATGGTACATCCTCCTAATAATAAAGTAACACACATAAAGAAACCTCCATCTACTTAGGAAAAATAGGTTATTAAAATTGATTCATAACTAGTACATGTATAAGTTATTACATATCCTTCTCCTACACGTAAAGATATAATATTACATGATCATATGGGTAGTGATTCAAAGGCTTGTATTAAAACATTTGGCTCCTATTCAAATTTAGTGGCATCTACCGTCTACACTTATTCATCATAAGAAGTCATTCCTTCATACAATGGAGTTCGGTATACATATGTGTATCCTCTTGATGAGATCCTTAGTTTGATATAACTTCATACTTATTCCTAACACACTAATTAGGATGCATCCCTTGATTAGTTACTCACATTTTATTTTTACATAGCTTTTTTGGTTTCATTTTCATTGCTAATTCTTTTATCCCTTATCCAACCATTCTTCTATCCACATGGATTTATTTTCCACTTTGTGTACTTACCCTCTTAATTTTAAAATTGATTCAAAAAATACAAACACTTATCTCTATAACACTTCACTTGCTTACTATTGAATATCTTATAACCTATGACACTTACATGATCTCATATTTCTACTTATACATGAGCACATATAGCCTCTTCCCCAAAAATTTTTAGGAGCTTTTACATTCATACATATTCTTACTACATTATTGTGACTCAAATTTATAAATACATTGTGGTCACATTGCTTGCCTTCCTTCTTATCATGTTCTGATTTTGCACCTTTGTTGAGGATTTTTTTAAGCCCTCCTAATTCCTATATTTTAAAGCATTACTTCTTCTCACATTTTTCAAATCTCTTTGGCACTCAAATATTTTTAAACAAATATAAAAAATTCATATATTCCAATAAAAGAAAATCAAAATCATGACCTAAAGCATTTTAAAATGTTTTTATCTTACTTTTTTTCATATGTTGTTTATTCTATGTTAAGTAAATATCATATTTTGTATTTCAATAGACAATTATTCTCATGAGGTACTTGAGTTTTATACAGGACATAATTTCACATGATTATTTGATGTTGAGATTTCTTTATTACCCAACAGCCTTTCTAATTTGGGAGCATCTATTCTTTCTCTATGAATAATTTTATAGGTTGTCTCTATCCACAACCTCTTGAACATGTTGAGCTATATATCATACACATGTCTTTATAAATCATATATTATATGAAATATGATATTTTATAATAGTGACATTCAATAAATATGATATATCTATGTTTTTTTAAAATTTTAGAAAAATAGAGAATTAATTACCCAAATGTGATAAAGTACTACATACAATCTGAATGCTATAGATATACAATAAATGACATAAATTGATTTAGAACTTTATAAAATTATAAATATGCTAAAATGGGAAAGTACCTATGAAATATAATGTAGTTATACAATTGGAATGTAGGACTATGATTGAGACTAAAATTTATTATATGGATATGTTGATTGATTATGGATCTAAAATAGGGTTTTTTTGGATCTTTAGACAAGGTTGTTGGAGCTAGACATGGATGTAGTGCATTAATTTCATTAGGGAGCATCAACGTCTTGTAGGTGGTATATTTATAAAACTTCTATAATAGGTTCACCTTTGCCTATGTATTTTATTTGGTTATGTGGGAGCCTTCAATACATTGTGAAAACCAATAGAAGGAGAATACACACACACACACACACACACACACACACACCCACACACATATATGTATGTATGTATGTATGTATGTATGTATGTATTCTCCTTCACTTATAACCCATAGCTCAAATAGACCAAGAGGGAAAATATAATCATGGAATAAAAATGGGTTAGCAGCTGAAGTTGTGCTTGATCTCAATACCACTTATGTTGATAACTACCTACATGCCAATACTTCAAAGAGGGATCAAAATCTATGTCGTTATCCCATGTTATGATGATGTGCCTAAAATAATGGTGTAATGTTAGATTCTTGTGTAATTAAAGTGTGATTAAGTATTTCAACTATGACTTGTGAACTTGGAGGTGTACTTAGACTTTAGCTCAAAGCTACTAGGGTTTTATGTATTCAGAATTGGGAGAAATATAGAATTTGCTCTCAATGTGCAACTAAAATTCTAGGGCTTTTAAATATGGCCTCTTGGGTAAAAAATGACTTGAAATTTGTTTTTATAATAATCAATTTGGATTTCCTTTAAATTGGGATTTTTAAATGTGTGGGATGACCCGTTATATGAATTTAAATTTGAGTACCTAGTTATTATTTGCTAAAGGACACTACTAGTGAATTTGGACACTACTGGGGAGTGGGATTGTACAAATATGGAAACCTTATCTAAAGGGAAATAAAAAATAAACTAAAAGTGGGATCCATCTCAAAGTGAGTTTAAGTTGCTTAGAATGTTGTAAAGGGTTATTTTAAGATCATTAATTGCTTGTGGGAATGGGTCATTTGCATGGGAAAATGAAAGAAGGTGGTCAAAATACTATGGAATGAGGCATCATCTAAGTGCATGAGAAGGGTGGTCACAAGCACATTACTTCAACTTAAATGTTAATTTATTTGCCTACATTTTATTTTTTTAATTCTAATAATGAAACAAATTGAAAGTACTAAAGTAAAAGGAAAAGTGTGTACCTAAACTTACCTATGAAGAATAGTCTTGAATGTAGGACATAATGTTAAACTATGTTTCATGAAAACCTTCAATAAAACATGTATAAATTAGTCCTTAGATAAAAATCATGAAGTAAATACACAAAAACTTATAGATTTATTAACAAGGAATGAATACACCTGATTGAGTATGTGAACCATTGTGTCTTTTGGTGCAAAAAACTAGTGCCTGGGGAGGGAAAGACCCTTAGATATTTCTTATTTGTAGAATAGTTTGGATTGGAATGTGCATTACCTAATCTTCAATGATAGGTTAGTGTGCTTAAGAACTCAAGGTATGATTGATTCCATCATTAGGTACCCAAAGTGGTGAAGTAGTTTTGAATCCATATATGAATTCCAATAGATTTTTATGGTGAAAAAAGGTGAACTAACCACTACAAACAAAATAAGGCTCATTTATGGTGCAAAATATAGTATTAGAGTCTGGTGTATATAGCATGGAGAATGACATGGATTGTTATTTCATCTATGAAATTTATGTTATAATAAGTAAGAATGTGGTCATGTATCATACACCTAATCTAATATCTAGTGTAAATAAATTATGGAACTTTAAAATATCAACTGTAATTATGAGCAAAATTTTATGTGTTAATTACTAAATCAAAACACATGTCATGCATGATGCCCCCAAATTGATAAAATTTGAGACAAACCTAAGTATTTTTCTTAAAATTATGACTTGTTACCTATTGTAAATTGTTTTTTTTATCTATGATTCTAATATTTTTTTAAAATAACTATTTTTTGCATGTTGTAACAAAAATGAACTATTTTAGACATGACCAAACTATTTCATTGTCTAAATGGCATGTTCATATCCAAAATTGATTTTTAGGTGATTTCTTAGTATGGATTATGATCCACTATGTAAAACCTAAAAAAATATTGTATATGTTCTAGGTTGTTGCAGCTTAGTCTTTAAGACAAGCCACTATGTATGCTCCCTCTTTTGAGGTGAGTTATGAAGCTTGCATAATAAATTAATTTAAAATAAAAATTTATGTAAGATATGTTATGAAAAATATGTAAATATAAATATTAATGATAAAATGTATAATCATGACATCATCATATATAAACTAATAAAAAATTATAAGTAAGATGCATTTAGAAACTAGCATACATAGTGGAAATGTCAAGATAGATGTTGGTAGTGAATAACATAGATAAGTGATCAAAACTGAGTATGTAAAATTGAATAAAAAAATCATGGAGGGATGTGTAATATCTATCGTGGCATCAAAATATTAGGAATATTCATGATGTTCATCATGACATCAAAAACTAAGCAAACAAGTGTCATGTTCATGACACACACATACAAATAGTACATAAAAAGCACACAAAGCATGAAATAGAAGGCCAAGGGGACACATACAAGGGACATTTCAAAATGTCACTCACATTTATAGAAACATATAATGAAGGATTTGATCCACACACAAGGACATGTTCAAATGTCCACAATTCAACTAAGGAATACACACAAGACATGAAGCATAGAATTAAACACACAGAGCATGCATGAGTGAATGTAATTGATCAATATAGTAATTTATAACACTATTTTATTCAAAAACATAGGTGATTAGAGAGATATCAACATGTAAGTAAGTGATTGATATCATTATATTTTACATGGTATAAGGAACAAGGTATTGACAATAAGGGATATCCAAAGAATGATAGAACCTAATATGAAATGCCCCTAGTGAGATTTTTGATGTATAAACAAGTTTTAATAGGCATGTTCCTTGTTTGGATTTAATAATTGATAGCATGTTCTACAGGGGACATGGATAGTGAAATAAGATAAGGGCATAATTCACTATTATTTGAATAGGGTGCTTTTGTTTGTTTACAATTTTGAGCCTATGATAGGTAAATGACTTGAAACTATGTATGTAGATGGAAACCTCTATGTTTTGCATTCATTCATGTACACTTGTGAAGCATATATTATATGTAACTGGGTAGATATAAGTATTGAATAATTGTGTAAAAATTAAATAATGTAAATAAACTACATAAATCATGAATAGTTCTTGATTTTTTAATTTTATATAATATTCTATCTTTTTTATGTTTTTGCATACATTAAACAACATGAAAATTTTAAAATAAAACAACACATCCAATGGATATAGATAATCTAAATGTGTATTTAGTGTAAGATCATCAGGTGTTGGATATTGCATATTTTAAAATCCCATAGATCATTGTCATTATGGTCATCATACCATTCATGCTCTATAATTTTATCCTTATCTTTTACATTGTTCTAAATCTTGTGTATCTGTGTGGCATGTTGATCTACTATGTAAAAAGCCTCATATATGGTTTTGGGATAAACCAACTTTGAGCTTTGTCTCTCACCTCTAAATTTGCTATTTGGATTTGTACCATCATGAATAATGTGAATTATAATATCCTAAAAAATTAATGTAAGACATTTATGTAACTTATTGATTGTATCTTGCAACCATTACTGACCCAATGCAACACTTATTTGATTTCCTTTGTTCATAACAAACAATAGTGTATCAATAACTTTGGAACCACATTTAATTGGTACTGTAATGTGTCCTATTGAATCTTGGAAATATATAGCTTTCTATAATTCATATTTATCATGGCCTATTTGATGAAAGAATACAAGTGTACATATATTTGGCTTTGTGTCATCATCAATTTCCACATGATGTCTATATTCATTATCAATGAACCTTTGAATAGTGAAAGGATCCTTTTTGGAATGCTTATAGTTTTTGCATATGTGCCCCTTTTGTTGAGCTCTAATATGATTTGGTATGGGATGTATAATTTGAATTATGCCTTTAGCCTTATATTTTTGAATTTTATGTTGTAATGTTGAACAAGTATTTGTAGCATTCCTTGTTATTCTATGAAAGTAGAAAAAGGGTTTTCCCTCTTGATTTGGCATCCTGATAGTAGATATATGTCATAATATTGGTAAAGTAATCAATTCCATGTCAAGTAACATCACATGTGGTCTATCATGTGCATTGTTATCTTGTATCATAATAACTAGCTCTATATCCATGAATTCCACATTATTTAATGAAGCAGTGAATGGTGACATGTTGGTACTTGTAGTGCATTTAGTAATTTATTATGCCTCCTACACTCTAGAAATTTTGTATTTGAAAAAAATGTTAGTCCATGGGACATCTGATAGATATTTATGTTATGCATTATCTAAATGAAACAAATATTATTTCTTTTAACCACATCTAAATTAATTATTTTTCATGTATCTTTATGCACTTGTATGATTACCATAGAACCATCTATATATTCACCTGGACTAACTAGTATGAAATTTAACCCACACAAATAATCATCGATGTTCTTTGGTATTTCATTAGTATCATCATCAGAACTAACATTAGAATCATCATTGATGTCCTTGATAGATATTAAATTTATATTTTTTGAATTGATTAATAAAGGTAATTCATGTACATGTTCCACATGGTCCACCTTTTGAGAGAAAATCTATGGTTCTAAGCTATTTGTGGATTTTGACTTGTGATCATTCATACTAGACTCACCAAAATCATATGTGTGAATGTGTTCTATAAGAATGATATGTGGTGGTGGCACTATAGTATATTGAGGTGCCTTTAATTATCATGGACTCTCATTAGTAGGCTCTATTATCTTACAATATTTGAATGGTTAATTGTTGGTTGGACATGTATATAAATATCTATCATGTAGAAGTTTAACACACCTATGTAAAGTATAAGGTATGGCTTCCATGGCATACCTAATGTTAAATTATAGTGCAAATTATTAGGCATTACTTGAAACTAAGTACATATATTTTTGGGACCCATTGTAATATCCAAAGTGATGTAACCCAAAGCTTGGTAAGGCACATCATGAAAACCTTAAATATTAGTATATGTATTTTGGAGAGGATCCATGTTAATACCCATTGTTTGTAAGAATGTAATATTGAAAATATTGAACCCTAAACCATTATTAATTAAAACCCATTTTACTTGAACTTGTATGAACAAAGTTGAATTATGATCAATATTTCATTATGAAGGAAAGTATTCATTGTTAAAATAGATAACACCCTCAGTATCTTTTAAAGTATTTACAATAGATGTAAAGCAAGAAGGATTTATTTTAGAAGGCATAGATGTTTGATTCAATGCTTGGTATAGAATATCCTTAAAAATAGTAATTTTTTGAAGAATTTTCAACAACTAAATCTTAGTTGCTTATTCCATAACTGATCAAAAATATCATATCCTCTAGACTAATTAACTAATATTATTAGATTAAGTTTGGGATAGAGAGGAATTACATGAATTTGTTCCTCTTATCTTACCCGATGAGGTACTTGCCCTCATCTAGTGATAATAACTCAAACAACATGATCTACTATAAGCAAGGGTCAAATATTATGGGTGGGATATGAGCTATGATAGTTGTGATGTCCAAGGGTAAGAGAAATAAAAAGAACCATGTGAGCTCTTTGATATTAGCTAGTAATAGGTGGCAACTTTAACTAAGCCATGTAAATATAATCACCATAGAACCATTCATTACTAATATATTTAATGATATAGGATGTGAGCTTTGCCTTGACATTATTTATCCATGGGCTTACATACATGTGAAATATTTTACAAGTTATAAGCAAGGAATGTGTATATAACACTTAGAAACTTTGAACCAATAAATAATAAATAGATTCAGTCATGGTGATCATGATGAATGTGGAAATAATAAAATTATGAATCTAAAACCCTAATGGAAGTGTTAAAAAAAATAGAAGGAATCCCTAATGATAAGCTAGGGTTTTGGTAATGTTCAATAATAAGAGGGTTCATCAATATATTTTATCAAAATTTTAGAAAAATAGATAATTAATTACCTAAATGTGATAAATTGATGTGTAAACTTAGAATACTATAGATATAGAATAAATGACAAACTAATTTGGAACTTTATAAATTTTAAAATTTATGCTAAAAGGGGAAGTACTAAATAAATATAACTTAGCTAGAAAAATAGAATGTATGACTATGACTGAGACATAAACTAATTGTATGGTTGCGTGGATTAACTATATATCTAAAATAGGGTTATTTTAGATATTTAAACAAGGATAATGAATCTAGATAGGGGTGCAGTGCATTGATGTCCTTAAGGAGCACTGACATCCTATAGGTGATATATTTATAAAATTATCATGACAATTTAGCTTCACCTATTTATTTTATTTAACTATGTGGGACCCTTTAATCCCTCTCAAAAAACATTGTATATATTCTCCTTCACTTATAACCCTAGCTCAAAAGACCAAGAGGGTAAATGAAATCATGGCATAAAAATTTAGTAGTTTAATTTGTGATTGACCTTAACACTCCATGTTTTGAGCAATGCCTACATACCAATTCTCTGAAAAGGGATCAAACTCCATGTAATTACCCAATGATATGGTGGTGTGTGTGAAAAACTAGTGTAATGTTATATGCTTGTGCAATTTTTATGTGATTAAGTGCTTCAATCGTAACTTGTGACCCTTAAGGTGTACTCAAACTTTATCTCAGGGCTACTAGGGTTGTATGTATTAAGAATTGAGAGAAATAGATTATTTTCTCTAAATGTGAAATTATAATTTTGGTGATTTTCAATATGGAAGACTCTTAGGTGAGAAATGACTTTAAATGTGCCTTTATAGTGATAAATAGGGAATTTTTTTATATGGAGATCACTAAACATGAGGTTTGACCCATTACATGAATTTAAATTTGAGAAAATATTTATTATTTGGTAGGAGAACATTATTGGTAGAACTAGACACTATCAGGGAAAAGGATTGTCCAAAAAGGGCAACCTTGTCAAGAGGGAAAGAATAGCTAAACTAAAGGTGGATATCTATCTCAAAGTGAGTTAGGTTGCTTATAATGTTGGATATGGATATTTTTAGATCATCAGTTAAATGTTGGAATGGGTCATGCACATGGGAAAATCAAGGAAGGTGATCAAAGACTAATGAGGCATGAGATAATTGTGTGAAAATGTTGGTTAAGTACATTGTTTTAACTTAAATGTTAATTTATATGTATACATTATACTAGTCTCATTTGTTGCATGCTTTTCTTTGTATTCTTATTTTCTTACATGATAAGATAGGATTTTGCTTGATTATTGTGTGTGTCCCTTGGACTTGCATGTTCAAATGTTTGATTACATGGAATCATTATTCCATTTGAGTATGTACCTTAGCCTTCTATGTTATGTTACATTTTACATGTCCCTTGTATGTGGCCTCTTGGGCCTTGTGTGTGACATATTTTGTAAATTACATGCCATTGTATGACATTAATTCAATAATTATTTATTGATACTATGATTCCATGATTCACATCAATAATTTTATCTATCTACTATGGTTCTATGACTCATGTCATGCATCACTTATATACTCTATGCTTACTCTAGTGTCATGATGTATCATGCATACCTTTATTCTACGCATTAATGATATATCTTTATAACTCATGATTAAAATACAAATTCAATGTTATATTCCATAATATGAATGCAATAAATTTCAAATATTCAAAGTGTTATATATTTCACATATGCTTTATTTTGAGATAATTTACTTATACGCTACATTTCTCATCTCAAAAGGGGGGTATTACAATGGGCTTGTCTTGAGAATTCAAGCCCTAATGAACATAATTTTAGATGTTATATCAATATAAAACTCTCAAATAACAACTTGATTCAATGTTTTTTAGATTATGGGGGCATGTGGCATGCATGTGCACTCATACCTATAATTGAAAAATTATATGATTCAAATAGTTCAAAAGTTACAAGTTGAAAAGTTTCAAAAGGTTTCAGAAGTGTAAAAATTCAAAAGTTGAAAGTTACAAATTCAAATAGAATTTAAATATAGTATAAATATATGGGGAATGATATTCATTCATGTTTTCACTTATATTATAACATTTTCAAAATTAAAAATTCCTATTTTTTAAGTTTCAAAGTTGCATATATAATCTAGATTACTCTGCAGTAATTTGATTTGACTTAGTTGCAAGTGGGCCATGTTATATTCTAGTGACATTAAACATCTATTGTTTCACTTTTTTAATATGTAATGAGCCATAATTCATGGTTCCACCATTCAAACATTTTACACAATACTTTATACACTCAAATGAGATTTGGAGCATACAATTTTTCCAACTCGAGAGCATTCAATGGTTTTCAAGTTGAGACTTGATCACTCTCAATTCTCAATGGTTTAACACTTGTCTAAATGTCCCATCAAGGGGTCATGTACTTCACCATCATAAAATTTATAGGTAAAATTTTTATCCTTCTCTCTTTTCAAGTTATAAATAACAAAGTTCAAATTTCCAATTTTAAATATGATAAAATATTAATTTTAGTGTCATTATTGTAAGTTTCTTACATTAAGTCATATTTCACAATAAACCTTTACACCCTAAGATAAAGTGTGTATAAACACTTAGGTTTGCATCTAATTTACTCTATTAATTTTATTGTATATGTCACTATAATAATGTGTAGGCAAATGTATATGGATAAATTTAATCATTAATGCTTGATAATGTGTAATATTGACATCATTAACCTTACTTGATCTATTTTACATTTTGCTAATTTAGAATCTATAAAATATCATTCACTATCTTATAAGTACTAAAAATATCATATAGACATCCCTATTTTAGTTACATTCATCCCTATTCAGCCCTTAGGCTCCTTTAAGACTTATCCCTCCAATCTCTAATCTATTGTGACAAGTCCACACTATCTAAATAGATCCACACTATGGCCATGTCCCCTAGTGTGACCTTATATCCCATGCTCCAATGGCCACTTTTATGAAATTGATATGTTACATAACAACTCTCCCATGTATCTTATTAAGTCATTTATAAAAATTATTCTAAATATTATCCTATAAAATCACATCAAGGTTAATTATTATATCCCCATTGAATCTCTCTATCAAAATAACTACACACTAATCAAAAGAGCATTACTTCTTCCTATTTCAAATTTTCAGCATTCTATCAATCAATAGCCAAGTCTGAATTGTATTTTATTGCATGTCAATGAAATCTATTGTCAAGCATTTTTAATTAATCATTTATCTAAAGTATTCTAGTTATATAATCTCATATCAAATAGTCACTTTAGGAAGGAAAACTACATTAGCCTCATACCCATTTAGTTTATGTACGTAGTGACTTTCACAAGGTATTTTTTAGGCCAACTCATCTATCCTTACTAACCCATTTTTTACTCCATTTTGTTATATAATTACAATATATTTCATGTTTAATACTATGGATTAATATTTTTAAGTCATCCTGGTGGCATAATGATACATAAATATCTATAATCAACCTTCAAAAGTAGTTGCATATGCATAGATAGTTAAATATATAATAGTCATTCTAGACATGGCCATAATCAACTAAAAAAATAGTGTGATCCTATCCACCCCTCACAGACTTATCCTAGTAGACTTCAAATTACTATTTTCTAACATTACTATGTTTGCAGGTTATTTCATACAGTTGGAACTTATAAAAAGTCTATGCATTCAGATCTATTAATGTTTTAAGGGACACTCTCTAACCCTAGCCTAATTTAGTATTTTTTTTTAAGTTTCTAAATTATGTATTTTACCATAGCATACTATATTTTCATATCAGATCAATATATATCAACATTTCTATTTCAATAGTTGAATTCTAATAGATTTAAGTAATTTTAAATTAAAAGGGTTAAACATAAATAAAAATACACATAGTTCTCCCACCTAGTGTGATTGTGCAATTTTGATCCTTCATTGTATGTATGAAACTAATGATTTATATTTGATTTGGATTTGATATTTGATATTACTTAATTTGACTTAGATTTGGTATGCTTCAGACTTGGCTTGTAATTATTGATAGTGTTTAATTTTTTGGGAATAATAGGGAATATTTTCATATTGTGTAGTAGTGTATAGATGTGTAGTAGATACATGCCACTTCTATTTCAAGTGAGGCCTTAATTTGTATACATATGAGTTCAATTTTATAATTTGTCATGCCATCAACATGCTATAAAAATGGGCCAAAACTAAGTAAATATTTTATTTTAAATAATAGTCATTGTTGGGAGAGGGTCACTATCAATAGTGGGTCATTATCAAATGGTGATATTCACCCAGCGTGATGATAGTGACCTACACACATGAGGATTGAAATGAAGTTTTGGATATATTTATGAAGGATATTAAATAGGTTTGATATATACATTGAGGTTCCTATTGGTGTGTAATAACATAATAGAAGGATCAAAATCATTAGGTAGCATGTATGTGTGAGAGAATGATGAGTTAGGATAATATTTTTGTGTGTGAGTCATACATGGTAAATGTATGTCAATCTTGTCATTTTCAAGTACTTAATATGATATTTTAGTATCTAAAAATTCCCCCCATTTATTCTAGTAATGAAATAAATATAATAAAATGAAAATATGTACATGATTGTGTACAAAACATTTTGACTTTCATGTGAAACTCTTATTATGTATATCACTCAATAGAAAAAAATTTAGTAATCAATGTCCATAGATTGGAAATTTTAATATCATCTTGAATTTTTTGAAAAAAAATAAAGAGTAAGAAAAGATTACACCTTTATGTTGATGAAAACCATGCTTTTGTTGTAACTTGTTGAAGATTATGCTTCCTTTTTGAAGCATTGGATAAATTTTTCTTCCTTGTTGAAGCACATGGAAAGGTGGGGTGACTATGCCAAAACATTGTGTAACAATGCAAGTCATTGGGTTCATAAATGTTGTTAGATGCATGTGATGTACTAACCTAAATAGATACTCAAAAAAAAAAAGTAGAACCATATGATGGGGTCAATAAAATTAAAAACTTAATCATCCAATAATAAGGCTTATAGAATCAATTGTATAGTTTTTCTCAAGTTTAATCTATGTACAAAAATGTAAGATCGAAAGAGAATGAACAATGTTCATGCCCCCCATCAAGACTACATGTTTGCTTATATAGTTTACTCAAGTTTTCTCAATTTAAGATAAATACATGATCAAAATAGAACGAAAAATGATCATTCCTCCATCATGAACTCAAATTTGATAAGTTTTAATTGGAATGAAAATCACTTTTCATTCAACTATAAATTATGTTGTTGTGTATGTGTATGAATTATTATCATTCTCCCCTGAATATATAATAATTGATATAGAATGTTATGCATATGTATGTTAAATTTAAGAACTTGTATTTCAAATTTATGTGCATGTTCAGAAACTTATAATTCCTATTCTTGAAAATTGTGTACATATGCCCTTGAATATGTACCCAAGTGTGTAGAAATATGTACTCAGGTTTCTATAAAGTGAGTGCATATGCATGACACATTCCCCCATAATCTATAATAATGTCCCAATATATGTCAAGTGATTGAACCATCTAATATATAAACCATTCTAATTCTGTGAAATTTGTATTTTGATCTAATTTTTTAATCATGGAGGCTTATGTCTCTATGACAAGCCCATTATAATGCCCCACCTTTGAGATGAGGTATGTGTTCTATATTTCATCTCAAAAGAATATTTAATTGCATCATGCCATGGATAAATATAAAATCATGTATAATCATGTAAACATGTGGAGATTATGTCATCATAGTGATTTATATGTCAATGAAGTCATGTATGTAACATATGTAATGCAGGGAATAATATGTAGTCTTATTCATTTATCCTTCCACTAGATGCTTCATCTAGACACACACACACAGATATATATATATATATATATATATATATATATATATATATATATATATATATATATATATATATATATATATATATATATATATATATCTGTGTGTGTGTGTCTAAATGAAGCATCTAGTGGAAGGATAACTGAATAAGACTACATATTACAAGTGCATGATATGGATCATGGCACCACTCAATGTTAGTAAGATCAAGTTAATGCACCAATTTTAAGATTCAATGTCACACATAATGCCAAGGTCCAGATACAAGGAACATGAATATGTTTCAAAAAATAAAGCCAAGGACCACATGCAACTGACATAAATATGTTACAAAAAAGAATCATAAATATTTTGCATCAAATAAGGTCCAAGCACCACACACAATATACAACCACAAATTAGCCTATCATGTAAGAGAATAATGACATTGATGAAACATAGAAAAATTAAGACTAGTCTACACCATCCATATGTATCAATGTCACATCATAGTACAATAACATATTCATATAGCACTGGTAACATATAAATAACTAGCAATACATGTGTAAGTAATCTAGATAACTCAACATGGTATAAGGTTATAGAAAGGAATAATTTGTGATAGTGAAAACTATGGAATAACATGCCTCCAATGTCAACATGTCCACTAGGAAGAGGAAATCCAAAAATATACATGTCTATGTGTAACATGTATGTCTTAGATCTCACTCATGTATCATGAAATTCATCTGTATATGAAAATAATCTTGTGATAGTGAAAACTATGGAATAACATGCCCCCAGTGTCAGCATAGCCACTAGAAAGAGCAAATCCCAACATTTATATGTCCATGTGTAACATATATGTCTTCAATCCTACTCATATATCATGAAATTTATGTGTATATGAAAATAATATGCCATCTATCAATCATTGATAAATAACACATGTGAATAGTGTAATCTATAAATCATGTAATGCTTAGGTCCTGATTTTTTTTTATATTTTAAATGTTTTTGTATTATTATAGTTTTTTGCATTTTCTTGAATTATTTTGCACATGTAGAATTAATAAAACATTGAGAAGCAATATATAATGGATTAAGTTTTTACCAATAAAAAATATCATTGATGGGATGCTTATATGTGGGTCCTATATATCACAAGTACCATTCATGTCTATTATGAGTTGAGACCTTTAATCTATCATTATTTAGAATATCATTAATATGATTAACTTCATATTCTTTTTATTCATCACTATTGGACCATCCCTCATGATTATCATAATCATAATCATCCATGTAGTCATCATTTTGGTATTGTAAATTTGACATGCCATTCCTATCATCATGTGTATTTGTATTAGTATATGTAGAACCAATCACCTCATACTATGGAATTGAGTTTTGTTATTTATGTTGCTCGTTTATATGTTCATCATTATCAAGAGATTGTATCATATTTAGGATTGTATAAATATTATGCATTAGCATTTGAGTTCCAAAAATATAAATGGTTTCCTCTTTTGACTCTTGACTAGGGGATGTACTCATATCTTTTGTAGTATTTCCATTATTTGTTTTCAATGCATGAATTATATATGGTGTTTTAATCCTTACAAGTCACATTCTTTACCATTAGTATTTTTAAGAACATATTTCTTTCAAATATCCTTCTTGGGAACTTGTTTCTTAGTGAACTTTCTTTCTTATCCATATTTTGTATCTTATTTTTAAAGGTCCAAAAACTATTTATATGATATCTATGCATTCTATGATAAGCACACTAATATTTGGACTTTTGTCTAGGATGTGGAGGAGCTTACATGGTCATATTATTATGAATCATGTTTCTTACATTTTCACTTAGAGACATATTGGCCTTATGAGAAGTAGTTAATCCATTGCTTGTAAATTTTTCTTGCCTTTCGCCCCACATTTGAGATGAAGTGGGTGGAGAACCAGATATGTAATTGATACTATATGCCTAAAATTTTTGATATGCATAATCTAATTTTTAATTTATGTTATCCTTAAACAATTTTTTTCTAAGGAATCTTTCATGATGTTTTTTGATCCAAAATAGCCATATTAGACATAGTAGGTTGGGAAGATCCAATATTCAAATAATGTTCGCTAAAATTAGGCACATTAGAAGCCATGTATACTTCTAGATTACTCTTGTATTTTTTAATATCATGGTCTTCAAAGGAGTCAAATAATATCTCTTATTTGGTATCTTTATCTTGTTATGCCATTGTATTAATTATTTATTATGCCTTATATCTAGTCTCAATCAATTTAGACTTAATATATTACTTATGATGAAACTTTTCACATGGAGGATTAGAGACATGTAAATTTTGTACATGGAAAGGATATTAATTTAATGCTCTTTGATTGTGTGGCATAAATGGTCAAAAGATTAAAATTGGTTGAACATGATTGATTCATGTAAAAGGTCAAGAAATATTTTTTGAATATGTTTTATGATTCATTATCAAGCATATTATTTACCATCTTGGCAATCATTATCTAATAATGAAAGACAGTCATAGATAAGCTCATTGGGTTTTTATGTAATTTTTGAAATTTGAGCATACGATAAATTTTCATCATAGTTTACTAAAAAATGTGTGATAAATTGGTTGGATAAATATTGAATGCTCTGATTGATTAGAGGGGAATGTCATAGAACCATCACAAATCATATTCCTTGAGACTTCTCAAAAATAGCTTGGTAAATAATTTATCATTATATAGGCAATCCAATCACAATGAATGGAATGATCAAATGTGTTATTCTAGATCTCCTTTACCTTTGTATAAAGGAATTTTAGGAGATAAAAATATTACATTTGAATAATAGGATGCTATCTCAAGGGATATTAGTTTATAAAGGCATACAAATCCATTGAATGATTAACTCTAGATGCACCTTGCTCTAACGGAAACATCTTGGCATGTAGAGATGTAAAACTATTCTTAGGGGAATCTGTATGCATGGGCAAGGATTACCTAAATCTATCTATAGATACCCATATTTGGTACAAGCATAGTTTCATAGTATATTTCTCATTTTTTTTCACATATAGACCTTTTAATAGAGAGTTAGGCATCTAGTGGCACAATCTTACATGGACCCTTTTATTTCATGTCATTTTATTGATTTTACCTTACCTTTCTTATCTTTTGTATCACCCAGTATGCCTTATCTAATGTTCTTTAGGGATCCCTACTATTTTTATGATCATTTTTATGTTTTTATCCCTTGGACACTATTAGCAGTTTAGGACACTAGCATCAATAATAGTGTCTAAAGGCAGTGGTAGTGTCTAGCCTTATCTTTTGATCATCTTCCATAATTTTTTCTTTGTGACCATTTATTTAGCCCCATATGTTTATTATTTTTCTATATTTTTTGCACCACGAGGTTCTAAATTCAAAATTAAGAGGTTCCCTATATATAAAAAGTTATGGTATAGTTTATGGGTACCAAACAAGCTTATAAATTATCACATACTCTATATTATTTAAAAGAGATTGAATTGCATAATATACCAAATTACTAGAAGTATAATTATAAATTATTAAATAAACCAATTTGCACTTGCATTGCTTATACCAAGGGATGCAATAGGATAAAGATTATGTAGTTGCATAATTGTCATTACACACACATACCTAAGAGGTAGAAATACATGTGAGTCTTACGCTCTCTTTAGATTATATGGATATATAGGCAGCACTTAGAAATAATAAAGTTGTTAGGGTTAGTTTGACTCATGTGCTAACTACTTTTTACCAAGTTATAGGAGGTCAAAGGCAAAAGGATCTAGGGTTTTACTCATTAATTATATTACACACATATTTATATCTATTTATAAGGACAAAACAAGATTATGGGTGATATAACACCTAAATGAAAATTTTGGATTATAATGAATATTCAAGGCTAGAAACCTATGTTATAATTGGGCACTAGCATCATGGTAGTATCCAAATCTTATGGTAGTGTCCACATAGCTAGGATAATCAAAACATAGAATAAATAAAACACAAAGCTTCATCACAAGACTGAAATAGATCTAGATTACTATCATAGTTCAAATCCAATTACAAAATAAGATATACTCTCTTTATACCTTAATTTCTTAGTGGTTTTTGTATTTATTACACATGCTTAAATGGGTTAATTTCAAATTAATTGATATATATTGCTTAAAACCTAAATATCATTATTTTGTCTTCAAGAATTTTATTTACTTGGTGTGTTTGTGTGTTGAACCCATTTAGATTAAAACATTTTGGTGAACTCATCCTCTATATTTTAAACCAAATCCTATATTTTGTTTAGGGTTTCCCTGCATTAAAAAAATATATTTTTGTATTTATTTTTCAGATCTGATTTGTTGTATGGTCATAGTTTAAGGAATGTTTCTTCATATTTTTTACGTAGGAACTTTGGTTGTTTCTTGTGTGGTTTTTTCCAAAACTTAAACCCTTATTATGGACTCTCATGTTGAAAACCCTATGAATCCCCATCCTTTATATTATTATTTTTAATTTTCCTGATGGTAAATACATTGCTTATGATGATCTTATGGCTAAATAAAATTATAATGTATAATATTATTTTATAGTAGCTCTTTGAAATTATAAAAATATAAATGATAAAAATGCAAATATGGATGAATATGGTGACATTGATAAGTCACATTATTACTCACATTATGATTATTATTTTGATTTCACATATTAAGAAGTGGAATGTGAAGAGCTTAGTTTTCATTTTTCTCCTACATTATGTGTTTCCAATTCTAATGATGAATTACTTCAGTATTCAAAAGATGAATCAATAGTTGAATGTAAATCTTATTTAGTCAATGATGAGCTTGTTACAAAGAATTAATTTTACCTTTTTTGAAAAATCTTTAAAATATTATTCAAATTGAATATTCCATTCCTTATTTTGTCCATGTAAATGAAAATAGTAAAATAAATCTTTATCTCTAGATCTCAATGATATAAATGTATGTATTAATTCTCTCCCTATTTTTTTAGGTTGAAAATATGAAAATGAAAATGATATTCAAAATCATGTAAATGCATGTTCTGCTACCCTTATTTAAATTCAAGATAAACAATAAAAAAACTTTTCTAAATATTTCCTAATGTAAGCATTTCCTAAGATAAATAGCAATGATTTAACTACCAATGCAAATGATAGTTATGTTAATGTTCCTTTCTCATATGATAGTGATGTACCTAAAGTACAAAGTGATATTGCATCTTCTGTCCATTTATCTTTTGAATTCAAAAATGAAATTTAAACTTGAATTTTGTCTTCTTATGATATTAATTCAATAAAAATAGATAATATTCTTATTTATCCTTCTATTACATTTTCTGCTCAAAAGCATGTTCTAATCATAAATGAAAACAATGAAAGTAAATTATGTAGCCCTATTGTATGTAATCCAACTACTAAAACTCTTTCAAATGATGGGTGAATTAACCTTTATGATATCCAAAATGATATAAGGACCTCTCTTGAATAATAATGTATGATAAATGTTCCTTTAACTAATACTTTTCAAACGTGATATAATCATAAAATATAGTGCAATTAAAATGGTGAGGAAGCTATAATTCTTATGTTTCATATGTTTGGTAGGTTACAACCTATGAGTTCATCTTGAAACCTTCCAATTTTTACTCCTAGTGACATAACGTCTATAAAAAGAGGACACTTAAACTACAAGTACTTTCACATGATGCCACTTTTGATGATAATGTCCTAGGAGATCAACCCCTTACATGAAAGGTTTTGGAATCTATTTATCCTACCATTTTTTTATGCATATATTAGCTTTATTTGATGGTAAAGGATACCCTACAAATCACTTTAAATAATATATACACTCCTTTGACCATTGTACTAAAGATGGATGTTTGTTATTAAAAGTCTTCCATAGAAGCTTAACTCAAAATTCTCTAGATTGGTTCTACAATCTTCCAAATGGGTCCTTGCCAACCTTTTATAAACTTGAATATTTGTTATTATTTTATTTCCATAATATAAGTTACCAAAGCTACCATTGGATAATTTTCAAACTTTAGCCTAAAATGAGGATGAATCTATTCAAGACTATATTATTAAATTCAAGGATATTTTGTATTCCTTCGACTACACCCCCTCAGATTTAGAGGTACAATTCATATTTAGTATGGGTCTTATTTCTCCACTTAGAAAAATATCCTTACATAAAATCTTTTATTATTTTGATAATTTATATTGGGATCTACATAAATACACATGTGCTCTAATAAATACCAACACCGAATCACCGATTTCTTCATGTAAAGAAAAGCATGCTACAGATAATTCCTAAAAATAAAAACCATGAAACAATAAGGTTAAAAAACCAACTCAAATACCTTATTCAAAATTAGTAGTGTTCTAAGGAGATGAAATCAATATCTAGATCTTTGATATTCTTCTATTGTATAGTGGTACTCAATTTTTAGTAGTGTTTTCAAAAAAAATAGATGAATAGTGTTATTTTTCCCCTATTTAAATTTGACATTCACATGCACATCATGATGAGTATTCTAGATCCCTCTTACGTATCACATATTTTATAGATTATTCTTAGTGGAAACTTCATATGTAATCTTCTATATTATTCTTATGTTTCTTTAAAAGGGAAAATAACCTTTTGCATTTGGAGTAAGGAGAAAGAAAGTCAAGCCAAGGTAAGAAAGCACTATAATAAGATTTTATAAGTAATATAAGTTTAAAGTTTCCATTGCCCCATGGGTTTACCAGATTATAGTAGGTTTCCATATAAATTTTATGTTCTTTTGTTATTGATTTTTTTCTTAAATTCATAAGTTGCCATTGCCCCATGGGTTTACCTGATTATAGTAGGGTTTCCACGTAAATTATATGTTCTTTTGTTATTGATTTTTTTTCTTAAATTCATTATATTTTTATATCAAGTGCATACCACTAAAAATATAGTAAAGGTCTTTAAAAAAGGAATTGAACCTACATTTAGAACACCTCCTATTATATACCTCTACTAAGAGGCAACCACTTCAGTTTGATCAATGAAGTGATAGACCACATTATATATTACATACATGATTGGATAAATGATTGATTACCCTTACTCCAAAATATTACCATCCACCACACATATTTGAAAAGATGAAAGGACAACATGTTTCACTTATCATGTATTAATGGACATCATGATAATGATTGTTTTTCACTATGGCAAAATATTTCACAACTTATAGATAGATGAACCATTACATTTCAGAAAGACAAGCCAAGGTCTATATCCCCTACTTCTTCTATCAATCACTATAAGAGGGTTAAAAAATCTGATTTTACTCCTTTCTAGGAACTGGTGGTCCATCAACGTTTGCATAAATTAACCACTAGCAAAATTCCTTCTCCTAATGTATTTGTTGTCAATAAGGAGTGTGCCCTTGAGAGAAAGTGTGTTTTTTCTCACTCTTGATGGAACATGGAATCTCTCCTAATTTTGGGATAATTTTAAAGGGAGATAATCTCCATAGAGGGATGATTCCCTTGGTTCTCTCACTAAAACTTATTCTTAAACTTACTATCTATTAATTCTAGCAATGGAAAGGGTGAAAAAGACACTGTTTGTAATGGAATTGAAAGGGAAACTAGAAATGAAGGTAATGAACCAATATTTTATGACCACTTATTATTTAAATGAGCACTCTTATAAAATTGAAAATATTTCACACATTCTCTACACTTAGGAATGACTTCTACAACAATGTTTCATAAGGACTTGAAAAACTCAATTTTCGCAAAGAAGGAATGTAAAGGAGCTGAATTCACATCCAATGCTTATGTTAGAGTTGATATTGAAACTTAATATGACCTATATAACATCAAAAATCTTTCATGGAGGTAAAAAAACTAGACAACTACATAGGAAAACAAATGCTTCACAATGTTATATCAATGGCAAATACATACACTCCATCTAAAAGCCTAAAAATGGAGGACCAAAAGCTTCTTATTTATTTCAAAAGGTGAGCACCAAATTTGGTAGCCTTTCAGCACAAATAAAATCAAAGAGTGATGAATTTAATTTTATGAAATTAGTTAAAAAGAAAAAACAAATACTTAGAGACAAAGCAACCCCAAAATAGGGGTCTTGAAACTTGGTCTTTGCCCTCCTTAAAATGTTACGTAGTCCTTCTTCAAACCTTTTTAAATATCCATCTTCCTATGGGGGCATATGAGAGAGAGTATTTTAAGTTTAAGAGTATTGGATAATTTCTTATTCATGATTTTTCAAGCCTTGACCACTTGGAGAGTGCCTAAATCTATGTTGTTTGAACACCTATATATTAGGTCATGTGTCTTTATTAAAGAATTGGTCTTCCCCCTTGAAAATAGGACTTTAAGTCCTCCTTTATTATTAATTTAAATATTCTTATAGGACATTTAAGAGGTATTTCCATGATATATGGGTTGTTAGAAGCTCTTAAGTGCAAGTTTGACTCCTTCAACAAGCCTAGGTGTTGGAAGGAGAGAATGTGCATTTAGGAGACTTAAGACCTTTTTTTTAAATTCCAACTCTTAAAATATGTTATTTAATTTTTCCTACCTAATTTTTGGCATGGATAATGTATAATATCTTTTACAATGTATATTATAAGCATTATACAATGTTTTAGTGTTTTGACTCCTTAGAAAGCTCATCTTCAATAGGGTATAGAAGGGAAAACTAGAGTTTTTTCTCAAGAATAAAAATATCTTCCATGGATGGTCTTCAAAAATCATAATAAACCTATAAAAATACACTTAAAGACACCAAAAACTCAAACTGACTTGGTTCTTCACCAAAACCTTAAATTTCTTCTCAAATCCTTGTAGCCCTAAAAATAGATAAAGCTCTTTGTCTGGAATAATATGGAGATTAATATGGAAAAATGAGAGTATTTTTAGATACCCTCTATCCCATTACATCTCCACACAAAATTAAGTGATTATATTTTGAGTGTAAGTTTACTTTCTAGCTCATTCTCTATCCCAAATTAGGCTTAATTAGCCCTCCCAAAACTAGAAAGTAAAAATCTTGCTACTGAGAGATACCACACATGTGAAACTCTATAAAAGAGTTTTATTAAATTTTCCCACACTATCAAAAATATCCATGTCAAATTTGGGTACCTAAGACCCTAAAAAAGTGTGCAAACCATGAAACCACCTTATTCCCTAGTCTCATTTTGAGCTTAGTTAGGACTGCCTTAAAACATGTGTCTAGTTTGATCATTTCTAGAAACTATCATGAAATTTTTTGAGATTTAATATCTATAAAAACTTTAAAATGACATCATCTAATATTTTTGAAATTCTCCCCTTCATAGAACACCTAAAAACATGAAAAATAGGGTATTTGGATCAATCCATATAAGTGACATCAGCATCAAAACACATGTATATAATGTCCTTGGCATCCTCAAAAACATATAATAGGTTTTAGGATCAATTTATGGCTTTATAGGTGCATTTTAATTCTATTTCCCTTGATTGGTCATAACCAA
Organism: Torreya grandis; assembly: GCA_037957365.1. NCBI lineage: Eukaryota > Viridiplantae > Streptophyta > Pinopsida > Cupressales > Taxaceae > Torreya > Torreya grandis. The sequence goes on from JARHVA010001870.1 coordinate 1,445,950, forward strand.
GGTTTTATAAGCATTTAAGACCTATATGGGGTCTTAATGATTATTTATAAATATGGGACATCCAACTAACCTCCTTCCACTTTTAAAACCTTATTGACTGACCTCCTCATCTATCCTTAATGTCTTAGATCCCCATGATAATTTTGAGAGATGGTACGATCATATAAAGTTGCTCTTATGGTGGCTTGCTTAGCATTCTTGAGGCTCAAGAGAGGTTAAATCTGAGTTTTGTGTATCAAAACTTTTACTATTTTTAGATGTTTATAAACTTATAAAACATCCCTCCACATCATTATACATGATTTTTAAGTGCTCATCACTACTCGGTATGCCCATGGTGTACTAGCTAGGGTGTTTGGGGCTTAGGCTTGTTACCTCCTTGCTAACCCTCAAGGGATATTAGATTAAAACCTAAGTGTTTTTACTTCCTAATAGTGTATGGAAACCTTATTCATAAATTTTTACTACCTCAAAATCCCTTCATGAGTTTTGGAAACTTGTTTTATGCTTTGAGACCAAATGGACCCACTTAGTCTCAAGATTTCCCCTTGTGAATGAAGTGGACAAGGTCTGAGACAAAATAGTGGATATGTCCATTGATTTTATGACCTTAATGTAGCCACTAATACATTAATCCACTCACTATAACCATTTTTACCAATTTTCAAATCCTGATCACACCTATAGAGATCCCAAAACACCATTTTACCTCATGACTGGCTGGGACTACCTATGTGTATAGAGCCGAGGAAAGTTATTTGGGTTAAAAACCTCATAAGTCACTTTACCAAAAAATGGATCTCTTTTAATTTTTTATAAACATCCATTATATTATTTATTATGATTCTCCATTAGCATTTACCTCTCAAAAGGATCTAAAACCTTGTATCCTACCATTGATAGTTTGTATGTTAAATATGCATGTTAACCCTAAAGGTCAGTAAAATTATTTTCTCCTTCTTATCCACTACATTAAATTAATGTATGTCATAATAAGGTCATTTATATTCTTTATAAATTTCTACTATGCTTACTTAGTAAAAACATGCTCTTCTCACCTAGTTTGTTAATGGGCTGGTAGGTCTCTATAGGGGACTGTATATGTTTGACTAAATTCTTATGTTTAGGCTTCACTTTACCTCAATTATATTCTCATATAGCTCATGAAATTTTTTTAGGTTTAAATTAGTCTTATAATATCTCTCACACACACTTTTTTTAGCTCTCTTCACTACACTTGACCTTGCTCACTTGTACACAGTATTTGTACAGACCTATAAGTGTCTTCAGAGGGTCTAACTATGTGTGTCTTGTTTTTATACCTTTATCTCACATAAATAACTTCCTCATTATTTAAATAATTTTTTTCCATCTCAATACACTTACCCTATTCTTCTTTTAGGCTTGAAGCCAACATGTACTTAGAGGAACCTGTAGATGTTCTTTTTTAGCTATGTATAAGGTATCTTGACTATGTCTTCAGGTTTAAGACCTCATCTACCACATTGATAACCCCTAAAAATTACATGAACTTTGATTAAGTCTCAATATTACCCCTTGTTTATCCTTGTGACCTTAATCATTATCACACTTTCAACTTCTCTTCTTTGATTGACTATTGTAGGTTTGTATGTTGTACGGAGTATAAGTGATTATCAAGGTAGCAATACCTGTATGAGGTATATAACATGGATCAAAACATATTTTATATTTTTAATATATCCTAAGAGATTAAAAATCCTTTCATAAATCATCATACCTAAAACATCATTAGACATCCTTTTTGAATCCCTACAAGCTAGATGTAAGTGTTCATATGATTATTGTATGGACTGTAGGTGCATCCTTGATTGTGTATAGAGGTTCCAAGATTGTTATTTTTATTTTATACCCCACCATTCCTACCTCAATTATATTCACTTGATTCATTAACATATATATAATCTGTATTGAGTTCAAATCACTTTCAAACACCCCTATCAACACTTTTGTGACACTTTCAAATCACTTGTCCTTATCTTCTTTTATACAGACCTATAGGAGGTGATTGGAATATGAACTCAAATTCATTTAATACATTTCCATTTAAAGTATTATATTATCTCTTATATTATTGGATTCTACTTTCATAAGCAATGGGGTTAGGATCTTCATGTAACTTGTCCTTTCTTATCTACAATGATGACCTACAGGCCTAGGGTCTGTAGGTGTTCATATGATTATTATAGACTACTAGGAGATCTTGATGGGTATTAAGATTTCTAAACTTCCTACTATTTTCAAACTTATATCATTGATATATCACTTCTCTCATATATGCACCTTTATTTCACCTACTAATAAACTCATATCATCTTCAACCTTTCCTTCATAGTCTGTACAACCTATAGGTGCACATTTATCCTCCCTATATATACTGTAGGTTAGATTTTTCCCTTTTAAGATTATCTAACCTATATTTATCCTAAATTTATTCATTTTTTCTCTTTAATATTCATCTCACAAGCTCAATTTTCATCCTCTTACCTGAACTTGACTGTGTTTTACATTATATAGTTGTAGGTGGTGATTTCTTAAAGTTTCCCTTGGCTCTAATGTGGAAATAGATGACTGTAACAACTCATTGAGATACCTTATACTTGAGGATTCATTTAATATTATATTCAAACTCAAAAACCTTAATTAATTAATTTATGGTATACCAAACCCTATCAACCTGATCATTGTACCCTCTATTTGAGCCAACATATGATAGTTGTAGGTGTATCTTTGCACTTGTAAGGACTATCAGTTCACTACACAATTATACCTACCTCCATGATCTCTAATTTCTATAGTATTCATTACTAATTCATTAATTTTCCATGATGATATCAAAATATTATGGAAACAAGAAATAACCTATTACCTTAAATAGTGCAAACTTACCTTAAACCCTAGTAAATTGAGTTCTAGGGAAGTTTTCTTCATGATTTTGATGAACCTTGAAGCTCAAATAAGCACTCACATATCTTGAAAGGACATAAATCACCTTTATAACTCATTTTTAACCCTCATAAAACATTCCTAAGAGAATACAGTCCTTTGTAAGGTCTTATAAGATAACTCAGTCACATACAATCTTTTATTGATATTTAGATGTTAGATGCTTATGATAAAATGAATATTGCTCCAAAGAGTGTTTATATTCATATTTAGGACTTAATAAACACTCTAAAACAATTTATGACCTTAAAATTAACCTAATCACCTTTATTAATACTCATAACTTTCATTACCTGCCATGATATCCTTTTAGCCTACCTATTAGGCCTACAATATAGATTTTGGGCTCTCAAGAGATCATGGTCCTTTAGCCTCATATGAAACATCTTATAGAGGAAAATTTAGAGTTATAATCATGTATAATCCCATAAATATCATGAAAAACTTACTAATATGCTCTTTACACACCAAAAATCTGATTATATCTATAATTACACCTTATGGAAGGGCTAAATGACCAAATAGGTCATCTCAAGAAAGATATAAAAAAAATAAAGTAAATAAAACATTTATTATAATAAATATGTGTTATAATACCTAAAATATTATCTTTTAAACTCTTAAAAACAAATACATTCTATTGATATATCAAGATTGCTTGAAAATTGTCAAATCTCAAGTTAAGATAGGTAACTGGTTTCCTATCAAAAATGCCCTTATAAATTAAAATTATATGATTATAAAAACATTAAAAATTTATTATTTACCCCTAAAACCATTTTTAGCCATCAGGCTTGTAATTGAAGGAATAGAGGCAAACCTGCACCCTTTCTAGATGACTAGCTCATAGTGACCCCCTTACGTTCTTAGAAATTGTTCATAAAGATGGGGGATAAAAATTATAAAAATTTATACTAATTTGAATTTAATTATGTTCTCTATCATCTTCCAAATTTTCAAATCCTAAATCTCTATCCTTTGTCCGTATCGAGCACTTAAAAACTACCCTTCTAGAGTTGCCAAGGAGGTCTATATGAGAGACAAATTGGTTTTATTCATTTTAAGACTTAAAAATTATTCCAAGTCACTTTTTTGAACTTATAATGGAAAAATAAGGTCATGAATATTCTTGAAGATGAATTTTTCATTGAATAACTATACGGATAACCTTAAAATAGTCCTTTTGGCACTAAAACTACCAAAAACATTTGAGAAGTCTGATAAAACTACTACAAAAAGAATCCATTTTAATTATAATGCCTTAAAAAGTACACTATGTTATTATTATAACCTTATACTATCATACACATTCAAAACTTGCTCTAAAATCCAAAAAATGACCTAAAATGCAAGTAACTAAGTCATGAAGTTAGTCAAACCTATCACCAACTAGTTATATCAATGATATAACATGATATGACTATGATACAAGCCATAAGGCATATTATTATGTTCTATACTTTTTTCACCTATTGACACAAGCTAAAATTAGTCACAAAAGAGGATAGACAAGCAAATGATTATGAAGATCAAATCCTTAATTTCATCAAAAATACCTTAAACTCTAAAAATCAAGGCTTTGGATGACTATTACAACTACATTACAAGACAAAAACACTAATTAATGGGGAAAATAACATGACAAGTAAAGTTTTGAATGATAGGGGTGACTGTTTGACCTATGAGTTCAAACTTGGCAATAGTATATTTCATCAAAACTACCTTAAACTCTACAAATTAAGGCCTTAGATGACTATTATAAGTAAATTAGAAGACCAAAACACCAATTAATGGGGAAAATAACATGACAAGTAAAGTTTTAAATTATAGGGGTGATTGTTTGACCTATGAGGTCAAACTTGTCAACAATATCCTCTACCAAGATCAATCTTTCCCACACTGATCCTACCAAGGAACCATAGGTTGATCAAGCTCTCGCTAGAGGGACATGTGGATAATAAATTGAACCAAAACTAATATGATTTAATCACATATCTATAAAATAGATTTGGGTATGAAAACCAACATGTAAAGATACATTTGATACTTCTATAGATACACTAGTTCCAGTGTTAGAAGCAAAAATAAGAAACCAGTTACCACCTGAGCATTATAGTTGAGCTTTTTATTCTTGAATAGATTCCATTGTATATGGTGATTGTCTCAAATATTTATAATAAATAAATTACCAATATTTTCCCACAAGTGCAACTACCACATCTAAATGTCTATTACACAAAGTAAACAAAATAAATTATTTTTTAAGAGTGTGCATCTATTTCAAGACTAAATATAACAAAGAAACATAATCATCATCATCATTATATATATTTACACACACACACATAGATAAAGATACAAATTTTATATAATAAACAACATCAGTCATAAGTAGTGGGCATATCCCTAGGGGTATATAAATCATCATCATTGTCTATCTCCATAAACCTAACACCCCTAGATGTGGAGGCTCATATATCTCATCTCAACCTATGAGATTAAAAGTGTTCCCATATTCTCTCTTATAGAGAACCTAGTTAATGCAGTGTTCAGTCATGATCTTGGTGAAGAGTATCATAATGATCAATTAAGCCTACATGATATGAGTCAAGCTCTACTTGGGAATGTCTCATCTATCTAGCTCATCATGCTCAATAACTACTCTATGGAATGATATCACTACTCTCATAGATGGATCAAATAAGGGAATATGAGCATTTTTAATGTCCACCACTCTCTACAAAATCATATCCAATAATATCCATAGGTACACTCCAAGTCAAGGTCTATATAGCATTACCTACCATCACTAACCACTCTTGATTACCTAAAACTAATTATCATAAATATAAAATTAGATACATTTATTAAATACACCTATCTAATATATTATCAATAAAAATAAAAAATACATAACATACTCACATATGGCTCTAATTCCAACCTCATCAAAATGCTATGGATCTATCAAGTCCCCACCATGTCTACCTCCTGCATCACCTCCCTGTGTTATGGGTATTGCACCATGGAGGAAACAATCACTAAAAAAATTAATGACCATTGGGTAACTACCCACCACTATATAAATACACTGGTGCACCTAACATCATCACATATGATAAGTGTTATAATTGGACTCTCTCCCCAAGTGGAAAATGGGCCAAGTTTATTATTAAAGGAACCGATCTATCATTTACTCTATGGCCAATAATCATTGTATGATGCCATAGATATGTATATAAGGGCACCCACTACACAATGTTAAACTATCAAAAAATGTGATCATAATAAAATTTATCATAAACCCCAATAAATCAATCAACTAACCTCATAGTAGTATTAATATGATATAACTCTCGTGTGTCCTCATCCCACCCTAAAAATGTCCTATAAGACCACCATATAATCTAGTTTGGTGTTAAACTATCCAATATTATTTGATACTCTATGGTGATATGTGTTCTATTTCGAGGCACCACCCATCATGTTGTAAATACCTACGGGTGGGCCCATCCTACTAAGGGTCCACCAATTGGTCACACAACTAAAATGTGCTCATAGGCCCATACATGTAAGAGTGTCCCAACACCTAACTTGTCACCTCATGTCTCCAAGCATAACTTGTATAAATCTCTATATAAATGGGCTATCATGGTATGCCCCTAAGAAAATCTAACTCCTTGATCCTCAATGTAACATATAATGCGATGCATCTGGTAGGATATCACTACCCCACCACCATCAAAATATATAAAAGAAGTAAGTAGTAGATAAACTTCCATAATAGTGTAATATCATCACTAATATCATATCCAAATAGGTACTGATACTCAGCTTTGCATCTACCAATTGTTGCCTATTAAAGTACAAATGAGACCACTAAATATATCCAATACTAGCATCTCTAGACACTTATTCCCAATTTCTTATGATAAGTAATCTCATAATTTGGTAAGTATCCTCTAAAATAATCATAATTTCCCCTATCAGGAGCCAAAATGTGTAAGTATCAATATTACATCTCTTAGTTAACATTATCATGAGATGGACATCATAAGCCACATCCTAATCTTGCCTAATCAATGACACCCTAATTGACATCATCTAAACCAAGCTCAATAAGAGTAGAAAAATGTCTGCCATGCCAAAACTAATGAATATACACATCCTTCAACATAAGCAAAAAATAAAAAACATGTATTGATCATCAAATTCTAGCTATTTAAAACACGCTCTAAGACTAAAATTTCAAAAACTAAGATAGATAATAGCATCAGATTTACCATTATTCAGGATGATAATTTAGGAAACTACTATAAAAAATAAGATGCTACCATCGAATGATCAATGATATTATATCATATTCTATCCCCATCACCTCAAAAGGGTGAGCATTATAGTGGGGGCATGTCATAAAGTCATGTCCACCATATTTACATAATTTCCAGGTTTCAGTGGGGTCATGTCATAAAGACATGATATCCACACTCAATTTTTAGTATCTCCAAATTTTAGTGGGGGCATGTCATAAATACATAACCTCCAAATTTATATAATCTCTATATTTTAATGGGGGCATGTCATAAAGACATGATCTCCACACTTACTCAGTTTGTATGTCATAAAGACATAACCTCCACATTTACATAGTTTCTAGATTTCAATGGGGGGCATGTCATAAAGTCATGACCCGCACACTTGTGCTAAGCTACAAAAAACACATTACTCACACCAGACATTATATGGGAGAATGAACTATGTCCATTCCTTTTTTTATTTACCAAATTCACTAAATTATCTCCCATATTCATCAGATTACAAATATACAAAATATTTCACTAGGACACACTGATTACATTAGGATGTATTGTTATCGAGATGTATCCATCTATAGTGATTGGTTATATTTATAGGTTTAAGTGATTAAAATCATCTAATATCAAAATATTATAGCTTACGTTGACTAAATCAACCAACCTCACCAAATTTATAGGATGAATTTTATTAAATCACTCATCCTACACTAGATTATATATATGTTTACACTTGAGTGCTACTAGTTGGGATGTAATACTCTTAATGATCATAGCACCACTCACCTTATACTAGGTTAGGGAAATGATCACCTCCTGACTCTCCCTATTCTAGATATGGCACCTCCCTGGTAAAACCCATGTAAACACTTATGTACTTATTCATTATCTATCCATAAAATGGATGAGATCTAAGGTCCCTTTCTACTTCACCAACTTCTGTGGTAGAGCCAACATCCCAAAATCATAGCTATACAACACTTACATAAGTGTATTCTATCTATGCTCTTTATCTATCTATATATTTTTTACTATTGCTGATTTTAAATTATGTATGTTAATTACATTGTGGCATGCTTTTGGTTGTAAGTAACATTCAAAATAATAGGTTCAAACATAGATCAAGCAAAGACAAGGTGTAATATACACATTGAGGTACACATTTTCTTTGTTTTAACTAATAAATTAATTTTCATGTAGTACTAGATTAAGGGGGGGTGTAAATACCCATATTTGGTACAAGCATAGTTTCATAGTACATTTTTCAAAGTTTTGCACATGTAGACCTTTTAACAAAGAGTTGGGAATATAGTGGCATGATCTTACATGGACCCTTTCGATTCATGTCATTTTATTGACTGTATATAACCTTTATTATCTTTTGTATTATCTAATATGCATGGGTAATTACCTAGTATGCATGTATCTAATGTGATTCAGGGATCCCTATTTTATTTTTTTTGTGTGTGTTTTTATCCCCTGGGCACTACCGACAGTTTAGGCCACTAGCATTGATAGTAGTTTCCAATATAGTAGTAGTGTCCAACATTATATTTTGATCATCTTCCATAATTTTTTATTTGTGGCCATTTTTAGCCCCATATGTTTATTTTATTATTGGCTTTTATGCACCATTAGGTTCTAAATTCAAAATTAATAGGTTCCTAGTATATATGAAGTTGTGGTATAGTTTATGGGAACCAAACATTCTTAATCAACACATAATTTGTATTATTCAAAATTTATTGAATTTCATCATATACCAAACTACTAGAACTATAAGTCTTAAGTATTCAAAAGACTAATTTGTACTTGCATTGCTTATACATGGGTTACAATAAGATAAAGAACATATATTTATATAGTTACCATTACACAAATATATATAGGAGGGAAATTTACAAGTGAGTTTGAGGCCCTCTTAAAAGTATATGGCTATGTAGGCAGCACTTAGCAACAATTGGGTTGCTAGGGTTAATTTGAATCACATGTTAACCCATTTTTACAAAGTTATAGGAGGTCAAAGGCAAAAAGATCTAGGGTTTTTATTATTAACTATATTTCACACATAATTATATTTGTTTATAAGGATGAATTAAGGTTACATGTGATATAGCATCCTCAAGAAAATTTGGATCAATTTCAGCACATATTCAGGGCTAGACACATGTGTCATAATTAGACACAAGCATCGATGGTACTGTTTAGATGTCATAAACCCCAAAATCAAAACCAACCAAAACATTAAATTTCATGGTTATGAATATGAAATTACAATAATAAGTTGGTTAACTATGGATGTGGTTTAGAAACAACTCCTTTAAGATATCTCAATCAAGGGAGAAATATTATAAGTATGAGTGCATGTACACACATTCCAATAAGAGTTCCAAAATAACACCATATTTTTATGAACTTTCCCTTCATTTTTAGGCATAAATAAAAGAGTGTTTTCAAACCTTTAATGTAACGATTGGTTATCCTCTACTTTGATATGGCTAGGGAAACCTAATGTTCATACTATAAGGTTCAACATAAAATCTCAATGTATGCTTATATCTGATCATATTCCATTCTCTCTAATATATTTAAGGTAGTGAACTTTAAACAACAAAGGACTTCATCAAACATTTTTTTCACATATAAATTATTTTCCATATTAAATATTATTTTAAAAGGATAAGAGCAACTGCTAACTATCAAGCAAAGCAACATCTTCCATATAGAAGTCAGGTCAAGTTTAAATTATTGATGTTATTTAATCTCATTATCATTAATCCAAGAATCATAAATATAAATCAATATCAATTTAAATTTTGAACTCCATGTTAGTTTAATTCTAATGGAAAAAACTTTTAACTTCATGAAAGAGGTGGGGCTGCCACATCTTGTTTCTAAGGCCAAGAGACCTAGGCAATCTTAACCTTCACCATCTCTCCTTTTTAACTTAAATGTTGACATGAATAGCCATATATATAAACATAGTACATGATACCACAATAGTATGCCCAAAATAGTTCACAAATAACTACCATGCCACTAAAATAGGTTCATATTACCTTTCTGAAAGGCCACTATTTTCTTCATGTGGACAACCATAGTATGCCCATGACTAGTCACTATGTGGATAACCAAATATCCATATAATAATTTAATATTTAATATCCACATAAGTTTGCTTATGTATCTTAATGAAATTTGTAATAAAATAAGGAAATTATTAGTTCAACACTATTGAAGATAAAATGAAAAATTTATTATTTTAAAATCACCTTAGTAAAATTAGACCAACTTGCATCATTCAATAAAAAAGCTTAGTGTTAAATTTCAATAGCATATTTATTATTTATTGAATATGCAAAAAATAATAATAATATTCATAAATAAATAACCTTAGTTCTAATGGTATTAACCCAAAGAGACATCATTTATAACATTAATTACATAAACCAACATAGCAATTAGAAATATAACATAAAATAAAATTAGTTCTAAAACTAAAATCTTCCCAAAGAATTTTTCTACCTTGAGAAACAAGCAAAGGGTATTCAACCTCAAAATGGGGGTTGAATTAAAATAATAGGTTTAATTCCCATCATTTTTCTACCTACTCTCTATAATTAATCCAAACAACTTTATTATAATCTAAATTACTTTTTTTTAGCAACTCTGCACCCATTTGTACTACCTGTTAGTGGTTAGGTGACCTATATAAATAATCCACAATCATATTCAAATGAACTCTCAATATAAGTTTCTCATCTATTTGAAATATAAATCAATATGAACATTATTGTAGCTTAAAGATAAAGTTTACTCCACATAATAATCCAGAATGAATATTATAACCTTAAGAAGATCAAGCTACAACTATAATAAAAAGTTTCTTCACTAAGTATAAATAGAGAAGAATCAATAATCATCAAATAACCAAATAGGTTATAGCTATATTGATATAAATGAATTCATAAATCAAATTTACCTTATTTTTTTCTTATATGAAATAACTGAAAACATATTAACCTCAAAGATAAAGGAATGAGCCCATTCGACTGAAATCTATAGCTATAATACAAGATCAAATATTGCATACTTTAATGATACAAATTCATCAAGCAAGATACAGCTAACACTATGTTCCAAGACATGTTACACCGTGTATAGGAACAATATCATGCTACAACCATGTGTAAGCATATAAGAATGATATAGTCATGTATATGCATGAGTTATACCAAAAAAATACCAGCTCCGAACATGATTATATTAAGCTAGATTGAAATATGTAGTGATTTCATTATAAATATATTCACTACATGATTGAATGGTCAAATTTTATATTTTCCAAATGTATTGAATATTTAAAAACAAATTGTTAATATATGTTTGGTTATTGAAGATTGAAGAGGACTCTTCACACTTTAATAACTAAGCTCAAATTTAGCTTACATAATATCTTTGTTTACACAGCTAAATTTTTGTTCATGTACAAAGAAGTAAGTCTAAACCAAAAGAGCAATAGGGCTTGATCCAAAATACCACCAAATATAAATTTAAAAATATATAAAACCTTATAATTAAACCAAATAGATGTTAATATGCATTTAATCTTAATATAAGAGTGGAGTAAACATCATTTCTAAATTGTAAACATATGATCAAATGCCACATGATTATCATATCAATGAATCTTAAATAGAATGTTATAAAAATAACTACAACCATTAAAGAGAACAACAATCATGTGCCAAGTAAAGTTAAATAAAACAAAATTCACATTTTAATCACTTAAACAAAGTAAATAAGTTTCAATCATTATAGTAGTTGAAATGACACAATAATCTACCATACTTTCAATAAATCCTTTTTGCATCTAAAATAAGAATGGCCTCAAGATTTTATAGAGAACCATTCTCAAAATTTACAACAATGTACATTTCAAAAATTATCCAAATATAAAGAGGATTCAACCACCAACTTATAATAATCTTCCAAATATTTCAAAAAGAACACACCTCCAACAAGTATCCAAAATAGTCTTATAAGCATCAAATTGAGCCCAACCATATGGTAGATCCCTATCCACCCTAACCATCAGTTGGGAAGTGGATTAGATTAACTCATACTGAACCCATCACATACAAGTAAGAAAGTAAGATAAAATTATGAAAGAGATCCAAGTTTAAAGGTTGGGGTTGTTTATAGGTAAAGAACCCAAAATTCTACAAAAAAGCCAAATCATGTCAACACACAGTTGAATACAACATAATAGGTTCCACAACACTAGAAACAACAACATTGCAAAACACTAATTAGAGCAATAAAAAACATGAGAAACCATACATGATAGGTAAAACACCATTATATCTCACAGATCACATGGTGGTCTACCCATATGTAGTCCTATGTGAGTATAAGCACAAATTCATTAATACTAGTCTATCTATACACTATCCAAGGGTGACAAAGAGCCACCATGACCTCACCCAATATTTAAGTTAACTTGTCCATGGATTTATAGTCCAATTAAATAATTTTACATATAGATAAAAAGAACCATGATCATATTCCACATTCAACCTTTTATTCAAAGTGAAATGCCACATTTAATTTTGCTTTTTAAGCCTACAAAAACAAACAGAACTTACTTGTTTGAGAATTACTCACAACCTATGTTCATAGCCATTTGACCTCCTCCAACATTCTTTTCTTATTTTTCTTCACTTTCTTTTACTTCATGATTCCCCTTTCTTCCATATTCTTTTTTTACCTTTAACTTCCATGGACTAAATTTTCAACCTAAAGAACTTTTTGGTTCTTCCTTGTTGAAACTACCAATTTCATGTCCATCCCAAGATTATCATTTGAGTAGGTTTTGTGTGCATGAAACCCACTAAACCTAGAAATATTCAAAGTAGTCCAAACACCATGCTATTGAGTGAAAAAATAAGAACATGAAATTAATGCTTACCATGCATTTTTAAAAACTCTTTCATCAATTAAGGTTTCAAATTCAACCATGCATGATAAATAAATATCTCAATAACCTTAATTATAACCATTCCCTGAGTCCACTAGATTTATATTTATTTATGCCAAGGTGAAATTCCTAGATGGGTTCCAATTAACCTTGCCGTGTCTAAATCCTTTGGAAATTTAAACAAGCACAATACCAAATGTGGTATTAAAACACTATTAATAGGTCCCTATGAACTTCAACATTTGTGTTTAATTTTTCCATGAATTCCTATCAACTTATGTAATAGAAAAGTAATGCATCTCTAGTATTGTACAACATAGAACATTAAATGTTATTTATTGTTGACTATTGCTAATTGATTAAGCAATAACATAAACTATAAAAAAAATTCCTAAATGACCACACAAACAACAATTATAAACAATTCAAAACGAGTAAAGGAGTTCACATAACAAATTGGTTTGAGACACATAAATTAGAAATGAGAGGCAGGATATATATTAAAAGGATCTCATTCATAACTTTCCCATAATCTTATACCTATATACACTGCATATAATACTATACAAACTATTCCATTTTCTAACCTCGCTCATATTGAGGCAACACATGCAGCCATGCAAAATGACATCGACAATACTAGCATCATATATCTCCAATAAAATCAATATAATGACTTAATTATTGAATACAATAATGTTTAAAACATCATAATGTAAGCATAAAATTGGTATAAATTTCCCATAACCATCAATGCATCAAAATAATAATAATAATAGAGAGTTTGGTGGTCATGACACCAAATCCTACGGTAGTGTCTAGGTAGCCAGGATAGTCAAAACATATAATAAACATAAATAGAGCTTCATCATAGACCTAAGAATAATGTAGATCAGTATCATAATTTAGATCAGAGTACAAAATAAGATACACTCTATTTATCCCTTAATTTCTTAGTGCTTGTTTTATTTATTACACATGCTTGATTGGGTCAATTTTCAATAAATTATTATATACTACTCAAAACTTGAATGCCATTATTTTGTATTCAAACATTTTATTTACTTGGTGTGTTTGTGTATTGAACACATTTAGCATAAAATATTATCCTCTTTCTCTTAATGGATTAGGAATCAAATAAGGTCAATCAAATAGATCTTATGGTACTTAGATGATTGAGTAAGGACCAAATGAATTCTATAGATATAACACCTACAATAGGAATGACAATAATAAAGGGTTTCAAATCCTAAGCCTATGACACAAGGATGTAGATCTCACTAGACCTCAAAAAATATATGGTATGATTATATAATGAATGATTATACTAGATTAAACTAACAATGGGTTAGAATGGTTATAAAAGGTATGGTGTCATGGTTAACCAAATAGGGGTCTAGGAAACCTAAAGTGATTATGGTAAGTATAAGTATTCCTCTATCCATACTAGTTGATTTGGTATGGAGAAGGCCTAAACAAGGAAACACATACATATATTCACAAAGAAAAAAACAATATCTAGTCTACTGAGTAACAAATGAAAGAGTATGGGGATAAAATATACTTAACTTTGGGTGGACCTGTTGGCTAATTGTGGCCGACATATAGAAACTCACTTGGATGGAGAAATAATAAAAGTCTTGGCTTGGTTTGATCAAGATGAATAGAGTTATGGATGAAGTTGATGATCAAAAAATGAAAGGCACAAGTCTATAGAGACCAAACCGTCATGGCACTTCATGCCAAAATAAATGGGTCAACTTGATTATGCATTTAATAATTTCACTTAGGAGGACTCTTAGAGTTAAAAGATCACATAGACATGAATTTATTCATGCCTGAATCATGCTTTGTAAATTTCATATCTTGATGAGCTTGTTATCTTAAGATATAGGTCTTTAAAGTTGAACTTATAGAGTAAGACGTGCACATAGATGTCAAATTTAGAATAACCATTTAGATTTAAATGTTCTAAGGATGAGCATGAAACTGATAAGTGTCAAGATCATGGGAGCTTAATTTGAGATCTAATGGTACACATTAATTGACAAGGCCAGTGGGCCCAAATAGATCAATGGTACGTGATTCATCATACCAAAGTAGATTAACAATGAGTAGTAGCTCAAAAGGTTAATGGATCCTAAAGATAAATGCATAGGTGGAAAGTGTCTTAAGCACATTAAATAAGAATAATATCTATGTTTCATGTCCATTCATATAGAGAAAGATCGATGGTGCGCATAAGGTTAAAGAGTTAATGCTCCTGAGGATGAATATGAGAATGTCATATGGTACAAGCATGTTATATTATGAAACTAATATCAATATCCCTTGGAAGAATGTAGAGCTGATAAATGTCATAATCTGGAAGGCCCAGCTCAATATCAATGGCTAACATTAAAATTTGAAGCCAAGAGACTTCAATAAAGAATAATTATAACCTAGGTTGAAACAGAAGTAAGTCCTAAAAGGATCATCCCATCACCATTAGAGCTCAGTCAAATATCAAAAATAGATGCATTCATATAGTCAAGAATTGTCAATGATAAATTTATGATGTAATTTAAAGCTCAGAATGAACCTCTAGTTTGAAGATTTGTAAAATATGGGGTCTATCTTTTGGGGTCACAGTATTACTCTATGATTGTGTTCACTATTTATTTAAAAAATATATGTGCAGATAATGAGTCCTTGACTTCCACAAGGTTTAAAGGTAGAATAGGTTTATTCAAACCTAATATAGTTCAAAAAGGAAGCTTTGTGGACTTTAGGTTTTCAATTGATATTATAGCTATATGAAAACCTATAAATGAGTTTTTTTTTCAATCTATAGTAAGACCTATGCTCATATATTGAAGTAGGGGTAGATATGAATGGTTATGAAAAAGTGTCTCATATTCAACATAGCTAGATCCTTGACAAATAGGTACCTATATCCACTCAAAGTAGGCATGGTCATGGCTCTATCAAGTCCAAAGATATGAGGACTTTGTCCTCACAAGCAAGTCATGTGGAAGATGGCATAGAGTCCCAGTGATATTAATGCATGAGGAGATCAAAGAATTGGTAAAACTATTGCCTTGATCATTGATGACTCCTTATCCATTCTCCCACACATGTTCCCCATCTCTATCATTCCCTTCTACTATAAATATAGGCTTCTAAGCCTTTAAATGGATCCCTCTCTTGCACATGACTAGAGTCTACCAAGATTAAGCTTTGTAACCTCTTGAGATGAATAGATGATTGTTTCAAATTTCATTCTTTTGGTATAGTGTGTTAATATCATTTTGATTTGCATGTGGTATAAATATCTCCCTTGTCAAGTCCTAATCTCACCTAGCTACTATTTTATCTTGTTATGCAAGTCATGTTTAGTGTTTAATGTCATTTGATTGAAGCTCTCAAGTGGATACATTGACTCCTTAGTGCCTTAAATTGGGTCTTTCCATCACTTCCCTCAGGTTTTGATCACTTGGTGAACCTCTACATGAAATATTGATGCATAACATATATTTAGAGTTGTAGATTTAGTCTTTTGCTTGTCTCATTAGTGTTTTTAGAATTTAAAATAGAGTGGAGAGTAATCAATTTAGGTGCATCACCAACATTACCTTAGATTTCCCTTTCAATTATCTTTCTTTCCCTTTTCACCTGAGAAATTAGTAAGTTTTAGTGTAAATGAGCTAAGTGATATATCAGAAGAGCTAGCCTCATTAAAAATCCTAGAGGTCTAATGCAAGATTAGGTAACCCATATCCTAGGGTCATTCCCATGTTAAATTAGATTTGAGTAGAGGACCTAAACAATCCTTTGCTCAACTAGGGTGCAATCTAGGTCTCCAACAGTTCTAGCACACCCGGTGGGACCAAGATCTAAAAGAGTGGAAAGATTATTTGTGTCTTTCCTCTAATCATCTTTTAGAACCAACCAAGTTAACACCAATGGTGACTTTGAATAAAAAATTTGGTTGTAAGCAGCCCAGGTATGTCTCATTGAAGATTTTAATTACTTTTTGCATCTAAGGTTGATATTAATAACTATGGTGGCTACCCCTATCGTTCACCTCCTTATCATCAATTCTAACATCATCCATATGAGCCTAATCAGCCCTACCATGATCTCTATCAGCCTTATGGTGAGCATCACCAACCATATACAAAGCTTTAACAATAGTATGGTAACCCATACCAATCCTATGATAACCCTCATGAATTTTAATATCTTCCTGATTAGCCCAATCAAGCCCCAAAGTAATCCATCTCTACCTTCAAACAAACCTTGTTTGGATATGAAAAATAGATGATAAGTATAGACACCCAAAAGAGCTATGGATAGGATATTTGTAAGCATGAAATTCAGAACACGAGAGCTGATTTGTAGTAGGCTAAAGAGGTAGGTACATCCTTCATAAGGCAAGGCCACTCAAATTTTAGTGTTGATATTCTAGACATAAGTGGTCTAAAAGTAAATATTGAAGAGAGGCTAGTAGTTTATGAGGAACCCCAAGTTCATCATAAATTAAATCATCATGTTCTCATAGAGCTACCCTTTTCCCTTCATGAATGCCAAACCAATGTTTACCATAACCCTCAAGAGTCCATTTAGACCTTTCCTAACTTTCCTACCTAGAAGTTTATCCAAGAGATGCCTTAGAAGGCTGAACAAGTATGTTTTGAGCAAACTAATCTCCATGTTTCTCAGTAGATCATATAGGAGACTTCATTTTTATTTTTCTAGGGAGACGTCTCTAACCAATTGGTCCATGATTTTGAGGCTAATTCAGCCAAGCAATTTGAGTTTACCAATTAGCATCTCCAGCATTCAATAGTAGCTGAAAAGGCAACATAGCAGCAAATTTCTTCTTTCCCACCCATAACAAAAATAAGTGAAGAAGTAGAGGTTTCTAAACCTAAGTTTATGACTTAGAATCAGATTCAACAATCAATAAAGAAGAAAAAACAATTAGGCATAAGCCAAGATGCTAAAGTCAAGATCAAGCAAGAGATTATTTAGCCTCCATTCCTTTCCCCTCAAAATCCTAGAGCCTTTCCTTCATAGAGAACCATTTAAGAAGTAAAGCAATAAAGAGAGGAGGTGAAGGAAATCCAAGAAGAGTAGATCCATGAGCAAAATTAGGTATCTATGGTAACTTCTTTGGACCTTTCTCATCTTAATAAATATTTTCAAGGGTTTACTATGCCACTCTTTGATAAAGAACCTCTCCTTGATAAGGCAAATCAAGAAGATGTAGCTAAGGAAATAGAAAATGAAGGTGAATTGAGTGACTAGGAAAAATAAATCATGATTGGGACACTTGTTGGCAAGGATAACCATGTTTCATTCTTCCATAATGAAGCAAAGATGGAACAAGTGCAAGAACAATTACATGAAGTGGAGGTTGTTGATGTTCAATAGGAAGACACTCCAATTATACAAATTGAAGGTGTTTCCCATGAGTTTTTGATGACTCAAGGGCTGACATTCATCAAGAAATACAAGACCTTATAAAATTAGTAGAACACAAATACAAATCAATAAAGGAAGGTGAAGAATAATATAACTATGAGAGTATCCTCAGTCATTAGCTTGATGTTGAATATGAAGTAATTTTAATTTACTAATTTGAGATATCAAAAGAAGACTTGTAACCTTATTATTAGGTTAAGTAATTTATATACTTGCTTCTAACATTCAACTTGAATAAGCTCCAATTGAATTGTAGCTTCATGAGAACAAATCTTTAGATTTATTTGATGTCTTTCATTTAGGTTATTCTTTTCTTGAATATGGTCTATTGCAGGTTGAGGAAAGTGTAAGAAGCAGTTGTTCTCTCAAGAAATGACATGTTTAAACTTTTCAAACATGGTTATCAACTTTTCTCTTCAAATTTAGACATCTATCTACTTTTGGAAGCTAATAATGAGCTCAAGTGACACTAAGAAGTCATAAGATTAGACCCATCTCCCTTAGAGGTTAGCCTTTCAAATATGTCAAAAGAGATAGATCAAGCTAGTATATATGTTCATAGTTCATGAATGAAGACTAATTGATGTTGTTCCTACAAAATACACCAATTTAGGAGGAGTATGATTGGGTCTGGGAATCACATATACAACTCATCCACCTAAAATTGGTATTAGAAGAACTAGTTACTTCCCCAAGAAGACATGAACATGAAAATTCTCTTAGCTATAGAAGAGAAGTATCAAGAAAAACCAAGCATGTTTCAAAGTTCTAAGGTGTACAGAATAGCTTTCCATTTGATCTTGGAGGGAAGCATCTTATTTTAGGTTAGTTGTTCTAGGTTTATTTTGTTTAAATAAGTGATTAGCATAAGCAGTAGTTTGCTTCCCTTTTGTCTTATTTTTCATGTTTCCTTAGGTTAGTGGTCTTACTTTATTTAGGTTAGTTTGCCTTATGTTCTAAGTTTCCCTTCATTAAGTGCCTTGGGCACTTTGTTTTATTTTATTCCTTTCGGTCCTTGTTTATTTCAAGAGGATTTATCTAAGGGTTGACAACCAATTTTACCTTCAAATCAATATGTTGAACTAGAGTGAAGATTCCATATTCCTAATGGATCAATCAAGGCAACTAGTCTATTACATAGCAAGCATGCAACCCTAGGATGTTACCAAAAATGTTGACCAATTTTAGTCTACATATAGAAACTCACCTAGATGGATCAGTTCTAGAAGTCCTGACATGGTTTGATCAAGATGAATAGAGTTCTTGATGAAGTGGATGATCAAAAAATGACTTGAAAAAGTCTAGAGAGACCAAACCATCATGGCACATCATACATAAATGAATGGACTAGCTTGATTATGTATTTAATAAATTTACTAAAGAGACCTCTCAAATTCAAAATATCACATGGACATGAAGTTATTCATGCCTAAATCATGCTTTGTAAATTTTGTATCTTGATGAGAATATTATCTCACAATATAGGTCTTTAAAGTTGAACTTGTAGAGTAGGATGTGTGCATAGACATCAAATTTTGGATTTGTGAAATAACCATTTGGATTCAAATGTTCTAAGGATGAATACATGGCTAATAAGTGTCAAGATCATGGGAGTTTAAGTATATATCAAATAGATCAATGGTGCATGATTCATCATACCATATCAAATCAATGGTGAGTGGTGAGTTAAAAGGTTAGTGGATCCTAAAAATAAATACGTAGGTGATAAGTGTCTTAAGCATGTTAAACTAGTAGAATATCTATGGCTCACATTCATTCATATAGAGAAAGATTGATGGTGTGTATAAGGTCAAAGAGTCAATGTTCTTGAGGATGAATATGAGAATTTCATTTGGTGTAAGCATGTTAAATCATTGAATTAATAGTAGGATCCCGTGGAATAATGTGGATATGACAAATGTTATAATCTGGAAGGCCTAGTTCAAGATCAATGGTTGACATTAAAAGTTGAAGCTAGGAGACTTCAATAAAAAATAATTGTGACTTAGGTCAAAATAGAAACAAGCCCTGCAAGGATCATCCCATTGCTATTAGAACTCAATCAAATATCATAAGTAGATGTAGTCATACAATTAAGGGTTATCAATGATAAAGTTCCAATGCCATTTAAGCTTAGTATGAACCTTTGATTCAAATATTTGTAACATATGGAGTCCATCTTTTGGGGTTGTAGTATTATTCTATGACTATGTTTACTATTTATTTAAAGATCTATGCAGATAATGATTCCTCAGCTTTCACAAGGTTCAAAGGTAGAATAGGATTTTTTAAACCTAATATAGTTCAAAAGGAATCTATGTGGCCTATAAGTTTTCCATTGATATTATAACTATATGAAACCAATAAATGATATTGGTTTTCAATCTATAGTAAGACCTATGCTCATATATTAAAGTAGGGGTAGATATGAATGGTTATGAACAAGTGTCTCATATTCAGCATAGATATATCCTCAACAAGTAGGTAACTATAGCCTCTTAAATTAGATATGGTCATGGCTTTGTCAGGTCCAAAGATATGAGGATTTTGTCATCATAAAAAAGTCAAGTGGAAGATGGCATAGAGTCCCAATAACATTAATGCATGAGGAGCTCAAAGAGTTGGTACAACTATTGTCTTGATCATTGATAAATCATTATCCATTCTCCCATGCATGTTCCCTATCTCTCTCATTCCTTCTACTATAAATACAAGCTTTTAAGCCTTGAAATAGATCCCTCTCTTGGGCATGACTAGACTCTACTAAGATTGAGCTTTGTAACCTCTTGAGATGAATAGATGATTATTTTAGATTTAATTATTTTGGTATAGTGTGTTGATGTTAGTTTGATTTGCATATGTGGTAGAAATCTCTCCCTTGTCAAGTCTTGATCTCACCTAGCTACTAGTTCATCTTGTTATACATGTCATGTTTAGTGTTTAATGTCATTTGATTGAAACTAGTAAGTGGATACATTGACTCATTAGTGCCTTAAATTAGGTCTTTACATCACTTCCCCTAGGTTTTGATCACTTAGTGAACCTCTACATGAAATATTGATGCATAACAGACATTTAGAGTTGTATATTCAATCTTATGCTTGTCTCATTAGTGTTTTTAGAATTTCAAATAGAGTGGATGAGTAATCAATTTAATTGCATCACCAACATTAGCTTAGATTTCCATTTCAATTATCTTTTTCTCCCTTTTCACCCTAGAAATTAGTAGGTTCTAGTGTAAATGAACTAAGTGATACATCAGAGGATCTAGACTCATTAAAAATCCTAGAATTCTAACCCAAGATTAGGTAACCCACAACCTAGGGTCCTTCCCATGTTAGACTAGATTTGAGTAGAGGACCTAAATAATCCTTTTCTCAGCTAGGGTGTAATCTAGGTCTCTAATAGGACCCGTTAATGCTTCAATCTACCCCTTAGATCAAGTGAAGTTTTAAGAGAATGTTGTAGGTTGAAGGCCTCAAATGTTTGGATGAAGACCTAGATATCCGAAGTTATGAACTCTTAATGAATCCTCCTATTGAGCTTTAATGATACCATGAGACAAAACTCTTCAAGATAAAGTTTTACACCACCAACTCTTTAAAATTTCCTTAGGGTATAAGTCTAAGTGAAATTAGAGAAAATAAAGTGTATATGATATGAATAAAATATGACCCTTATATATATTGATCCAATACCTAAAACCAACCCTAAACACTAAGATGATGGTATCGACCTAACTAAATAGTTGAAAGAAGTTGACTGACATAGAATGGTATCAACCAAGCTGATATAAAATAAATGTTAGAAGACAATCTCAAAATTGTATCAAGTTGGCTGATATAGTACATGAAGGGTGAAAAGTACTTAACATATGGTATTGGCTAGGCTGATACTATAGGATATAGGGAAGCTAAAAAATATAGACAAGAGATAAACTTGAGAGGTATATGGATAGACACTTACATGAGGTCAAATAATAGTATTAATGGTGTAATCAAGATAGAATAACATCTCTCACAAAGCATCACAAGCCTTTCCCACTCCATTTTTGATGCACCCTTTAAAGTGTGCATCAAGGAGATTGATGCGTCGACAAGTCACTATAATAGAAAACATTAGTAAATGATAAAGTGGAAAATATTGTGTCTATATAGAGATCATACCATGGCTATGGTAGGTGTATTGAGAATGTAGTGGAGTTACATTTCACCTATGTCAGTGTGTTGATCTATAACTGATTTCCTAGTGTTTTGGAGAAGTTTTAGTTCAATAAGGTTACTCAAAATTTTAACATACAATAGGATGTACTACCATCCTCATACCCTTGGACATAGACCATGAGGTCAGCTCATCATGAAAATGATAGGCTAAGGCTAAGTGGTGCATATCTAATGCCTTTGCCTATAGGAAATGTGGGTCCTCCACTTGTGGCTACAAATATGGATGACATAGCATGTACTAAATTATACATCCAATGGTGGATAGGTGTGAGATGACCTGTCCTCTTTCCCACTATATTAGTTCCAATTGGCCTCCCTCTAACTTAAGGAAGAGGAGATGGAAGAGGTGGGGGAGATGGATGAGTAGGTCAAATTTCCTCCCATTAGCTCTAACTAATGTTATATCTATTTTTGTAGTTGCATATAATTTATATATGTATAATTTTATATTTATTTTTGATTTGTTGTGTCTTATTTATAATTTTTTAATATCATGTGTATTTGTCTTTTTTTTATGCATGTGATGAGTATTGGACTACTATGGTACACACATTTGTTCAAACTTTGACACAACATATTCCTCTTGACATAGTTGGAAATGGATTGATTTGAAGGGTAGAACATATTGTGGGTGTACATGCACTATGTTGTTATTACTATTATAGCCTTTACTATAGTTTTGAATTATCAATATGATATGCAAGCAGAGCTAGATAGATAACTAGTGGTTGTGCCTAAAGGTACTAGTGATATACCAAGGGATTTGTTAGATCGCTAAAGTGCTTTACAAATAGACCATGCACAAACCTTGGTATAATTAGGAGTAACTCAAGATTTTATGATAAAATATAGATCTTGATCACATAGGTGTAGAGGGGATAACAGAACCTCTACTTATAGAGATATATAGTTATAGTGATGATTCATATGCATCAGGGGATGTTGCCTCGATTATTGACTAAATTTTGTTATATTATAAATTTTGATATAATTATATATGAAGAGTTTATTGATTTGTATTAAATGAGTTTTTCTTAATTTTTTATTAGGGGTAAAATTAGGTTTTTTGAACTAGGGACTTGACCCTATATATGAAATAATAAATGAAGAAAAAACAACCATAGAACAACTAAAAAGCAACAAGAAAATTGTCTCCCATGCTAATATTCTCAACAAGAATTTTTTTCATTCCACCAAATATAAGCATTAACTAAAGATACTAAGAATCTCTCATAA
This sequence comes from Torreya grandis, assembly GCA_037957365.1. Classification (NCBI taxonomy): domain Eukaryota; kingdom Viridiplantae; phylum Streptophyta; class Pinopsida; order Cupressales; family Taxaceae; genus Torreya; species Torreya grandis. The sequence goes on from JARHVA010001870.1 coordinate 1,470,156, forward strand.
TATTTTATTTGTTAGATGTAAGAGACATTTTCATGAGTTTCAAACCATGTTTACCTTTTCCTTTATTTTTGGTACTTATAGTTTTCCATTCTCCTCCCTCATTAGTATTTGGAAATATAGGGATGGATATTTCCAACAAAGATTCCACTTGATTAAATGTTTGAAATGAGTCAAATAAACCTTATCCTTCTAAACGAGTCTAAAATGATGAATCTAGTCTATTATCAGTATTGCCATTCTTGTTTTCTTGTAACATAGTAGCACCTACCTCTTTAGTCATTACCTCAAAAACTAGTTCCTCATTTTTTGGGTCTACTCCACTACTCCCAAAAGGATCTCAGGTATTAAATTTGGTCCCTCACTTTTGCTTCCACTACCATTCATAGCTAAAACTATAATAAGTTCTATTTTTGCTTCCTTCCACTACAAATTTTTTTTATTGAACTTAAAGCTTGGGAAATCATTGACTAGATACCCTATTGTGAAACATCTTCAACATCTAAAAAATATTCCTTCAAAATATAGGCATTGAATCCAAATTTTTCCCCCATCTTCAGCTCTAACTGAGTAGTAAGATCCTTGGAAAATCTACATAAACCAATATACGAGCATATGTGTAATGCCCCTATCATCAGTCAATTTATCAATGGTTAAAAATTTCCTGATGGTATTCTCAATGGTCTTAAACATGAAATCATACCAAAACTAATAAGGAAGGTTTGGAAGCCTAATCCATATCAGTCTAAAGTTGAACATTTCAGTCTAGTCATCAAAATAAGGGTATCAGGGTTTTGCTAAAAGATTATGGTTATCTCACTCCCAAATAGAGTGTTTGAATACAACATTTTTATCTTATACAAAAACAAAAATAAAAATAAAAAACCCTCTAGATCAGGGGAAAATATATATTTTACCTTCAACAAGAGGTTACCATCAAGTTGAGATACACTCCTGAAGTGCAAGTAGAGTTGGCCAAAACCTTCCAAATTTACAAATCAGACCCTAGGAGGATAACCATTCTTCCGTCTCAAAAATATATTTTAGCTTTTTCTCATAAAATAAGACATCATGGGCATCCTTCATTGGCATCATAGGAGAGCTTTGTTTTCATCCCCCCACATCTTCTAAAAAATACCTTCCCCCTAATAAATGCCTTGATCTTATCCAATCTCTAACTTTTGGCTGCATCTAAGCCTCTAACAACATGGGATCACCCATCCCCTACCTCCATCCTCCTATTTTCTCATTCCTAACTAAGTTCATAGATCCCTGTAGACATGACCTCAGATGAGTCACACAATCCCCACTCATAAATATAGTAACAAATGTGATCTAAGTTTTATTCACCATCATCACTTCATTTGTATCCTCTCCTATCAAACCCTAGTAGATCCCATCACATCAAATGAGTTTTTATTATTATTGTCTCATATGGTTTTAATTTTTGTATTGAATTTATATTCATTTGGAATTGCATGTTTATACAAATGTATTTTTTAATTTGATATCATGTTATTTGAATTTATATTTTTGTCATGTATTAAATGTGGTTGGTAAGGTAGTTTAATATTTGAATACCTCAATCCATAGTACTTTTTGTTATCCTTGTGTTGAACAATGAATTCCCCACCTGCTAGGTAATAATAAGTTATTGTAGTCTTATGAGTTATCAAAATGGTGATTAGACCAAGTAAGTGTAAGGATGTCAAGAATAAATATTTTCAAACACTTAATTAGTAATTTTATGTGTCTAAAAGTAAAACTTTGTTTGGATTTATAGAGGAAAATAGTGAGGAACTTTATTACATTTGAAGTTTTTAGGTTTTGTTTTCCTCTGCATCTAGATCAAGATAAGGATTCCAAACTATCTAGTGGATTTTAGGATGAATCCTCTAGGGGGAATTTCCCCCCAAAAAAAACCATCCTTCAATAAAATGGTGGTCATATCTTTAACTTTGATCTCATAAATAGAGATAAACACCCTGAATAAAGTGGTAGGCAAGAAAAACTAAAAAAATGATATTTGGTACCAGAATAGCATTCATGTAAAAAGTGAAGGAGAACCTAATAGCCATGCTTGATATTGTGGATATTAGGAAGAATAGAGTAGGATTTCATAGCAAGAGCTTGATCTATAAATTCATGGGAGAAAAATTCTCTTTGGAAGAACTATATGAATGGGCTAGGAGAAACTGGAAACCAAATGGTGAGTATGAACTCAAGGCCTATGCTAAAGGATATTTCATAGGAATATTTGCCAATGAATCAAACCAAGATAAGGTGTTTGGAAGAATAGCATACTTTTTAATAAATTCAAGTCTATTGATGAATATTGGCACATGGCATTCAAGTTGATAGAAGAACTTCCCAACATGGCACCATTTTGGATTTGAATGTATGCCCTTTCATAAGAATTTTTTTCTAGGTATGCCTTCAAAACCATTGCTAATACTATTGGTAAATTGGTATATATATCAAAAAACCATTATGGTAAAGGCCTATTTAGCTATGTATGAATCTATGTGTAGTTAGATCTTACACAACCATTATCAAATATCATTACTTTGAAAGTATGGGAAATGGAGTAGACTCAAAATATTGACTATGAGAGTATCCCATTCTACCATATGCTACCATGAATATGGGCATCTGGTTAGAGATTTCCTAATACTTAAAACTAGTTGGAACTATGGAGAAAGTACTTGAAACAATAGAAAAGGGAAAAAATTATTGATCCAAAAAAAACACAGTGAAGAATAAGTATAAAATGATCAAGAAATACATTCCAAAAGTAAGTAAAAAAGGAAATGATGGAAAATATGCAATAACAGATGGAATAGAATTGGTCCCAAAAAATCAAACACAAAAGGAACACAAAAATATGGAGATGGAAGATATCACATTAGACTATGGGTTCAAAGAAGATTTGGAAGATCTTCTCAAGGAGCCAAGTATAGGAAACACGAAAGAGTAGAAGATAAAATGGAAACAAGGGAGATAATAAAAATGAAACAACATAATATAAGGTTCAAGATATAAATAAAATTAGACAAGTATGGATGAGGAAGATAAAACGTACTTAGACATAGATGAGGATAATACTAGAATCACTCAAAATCCAAATCTTAACTGAAAAGGAAACTTTGGAAAGAAAAGGAGAGGGAAACTAATCAAAATAAAAAAGAGGCATGAATATTCCATGGAAGCCATCAGGGTAGGGACTCAAGCATAGGTTAACACTCTATGAGTGAGAACCAAGTAAAATAACCTTTCTAGATGCAACTAATCTCATGGAACATAAGAGGTCTCCATGCCCTTTCTAAAAGGAGAACATTGAGGGATCTCTTAAATCAGCATAAACTAGAAGTTGTAATGATCCAATAAACAAAGTTGAAAATAATAGTAGAGCATAACTAGGCCCTTTATATAACTTTGGGAAGGGAAATAGTAGGATTGGATGATATATGCATGGTAGGGGTCATATCTCTCCAAAATAACCCTAATTCAATCAGCCTAGAAATTACCCATTCCCTAATCAATTTCTTATCTATAAAGTTATTTTGTAGATCATAGATCTTAGTTTCTTTCTAGTCAACATATATGGATCTCAGAACAAGGAAGAGAGAGAATTATCTTTGGAGTAGTTAGATGACAAAATAAAATCTAAGGAAGATTATTTATGGAAAATTGGGGGAGACTTCAATGTGATAATAGAGGCCTCAGAGAAAAAGGGAAGGAATAGGAAAGAGATGAATAACCTAAATTTCCAAAACTTTGTGGAAATGGTAGAATTATGTGACCTTAAAACTAAGGATGGTTCACCTAGATCACTGAAATAATGGGAAAATACCTGATCCTATAAAGACTGGATAGATTTATGGTCTCAATAAAGTGGATGGAACACAATCACATCATGGAAATTGAGGTTCTCAAAACCTTGGGTTTATATCATTGGATTATAGCCTTGCATATTAAGCAAGATGACAGTCACACATAACCCCTTTTTGTCTTGAGAATATGTGGTTGGAAAATCTATAAATTAATGACTTTTTGACCCAATAGTGGTCAACCCCAAATAATAGATATAGGACCAAGATGTACCTTTTCTCCTAGAAATTAAAAGAGCTCAAAATTTCCTTGAAGAGATGGAATAAAATCATATTCAAAAATATTTTCAAGGAGAGTGGAGTTGGAAAGGAGGAATGGAGAGATATAGGAAAAGAGGATGGAAGGGCACAATTCTAAAGATCTTTATGAGGCAGAGGAGGAAATAACAATAAATCTAGATGACTTATACAAAAAGGAGGAAATTTATAAGAAACAAAAATCCAAGGTAGATGGTAGAAAGAGGGGGATAGGAACACCAATTTATTCCACCTATTGTATAGGGCCATAAGGTAGAAGAACTATATTTAGAAATTGGAAACCCTATAAGGTACTAATATGCAATATCCCATGAAAAATTAGAGAATAATTGTGAGTTATTGGGAAAATATGCTAAAATAGGAAAATGAGGGAGGATAGGAAGACCAAGAAGCATTTTGGAGGATGATTCCACAATTAGTTACCCAATTAGACAATCAAGTCCTGATGGAGGATATCTCTTTAGAGGAAACCAAGAAAGTGGTCTTTAAGATGGTAGGGGATTGAGAACCAAGCCTAGATGGCTTCTTGACTCTTTTCTTCCAACATTTTTTGGACCTTTTAGGGGAAGATATTAGGGGAGTGGTATAGGTATCAAAGGAATCTCAAGGAATTTTGAGATTTTTAAACTCCACATTCCTTGTCCTCATTCCAAAAAAATAAAAAAAGTAAGACCCTAAAAGACATTCATCCAATATCTTTATGAAACACTATCTACAACATCATCTCAAAAATCATTGCTTATTAGTTCCAAATAATCCTTCCAAATCTTATATCTGAAGAAGGAGGTTTTTTCAAAGGTAAACAAATCATGGATGGAATTGTCATCACCCACAAAATCATACGCATTTTTTATGCTAGCAAGAGATAAGGCATGTTGATTAAATTAGACATTTATAAGGCCTTTGATAAATTCAATTAGTCCTTTTTGGACTAAGTGCTTGTCAAGTTTGGCTTCATTCTAAAATAGAGGAAATGAATCCAAAGCTAATAATTCTTTGTAAACTTTTCAATGATGATTAATGCCTCCAAATAAGGATATTTTTCCTCCTCTAGGGGACTCAAACAAAGGGACCCTATGTCCCCTTATCTCCTCATATTGATGGTAGAAGCTCTAGGAATATTTAAAAAATATTTAAGAGATGAGAACAATACTAAAGGGATTAAAGTGACAATGGAAGATCTTGTTCACTCTCATCTCCAATTTGTGGATCATACTTTTATTTTCATTAAACCTAATCAAAAATAGGTTAAATAAGTAAGAGACTTATTTTAAATCTATGAACACGTGTCAGGTCAATAAATTAATAGTATTAAATCAAATATTTTTTGCATCAATGTCTCCCCCAATCTTCAATCTTTCCTCAACAGGTTCTTGGGCTTTGAAATAGCTACTCTCCCAGATAACACCCTGGGTTTTCCTCTTTTTAAAGGCACTGGAAGTAAGAAGCTATGGGAAAAAAATTATGGAAAGGATGAGGAGAAATCTGAATATCTATAAAAATAAATGTTTGACATATGCAATATATGTTATCCTCAAAAATATATTCTTGCAAGCCATATCCATATATTGGTTCTTGCTCTTAAAAGCTCTAATAGTTGTTTTGAGTGAGATGAATAGAATTCTCAAATTTCCTCTAGCAAGGAACAAGGGACAAATTCAATCTTCCTATGATATCTTGGATGAAATTCTTCAAAACTATTATGTATGGGGAGTAGGAATAAGGAACCTAGATAAAGTCAACAAGGCCCTTATAGACAAAATAATTTATAGAATGGGAACCAATCCAAGTGAAATATGGAGAAAATTGCTAAGAGATAAATACCTAGATGATAGGAATATAGAGTCTTTATGATTGAGGAACTCCCATCTGGATATGCTATTTATAATAGCATGAGGGAAGAAAGAGGGATTATCCTAAAAAATGTATTACATAATGTGTAAAATAGGGAAAATATGAGCTTTTAGAATGACATGTGGATCACCCAAAAACCTTTAAGACTATATCCAAGCTTAGATAGAATAAGGTAAGAAAGTATTCTCTAATGGGACAATAAGGTAAAGTATTATTGGATATAAAACACAGAGTAAGGGCGCAAAATTTTCATTTGGAAAACTTTCTAAAATGTTGATAGTACCCAAAATGAAGGCCAAAAGATGATGAATGGAATACTACAAGGCTTTAGGGTTCCATAGAATTTATAAAATGACTCATTGAAATGGAATCAAAATGGTACAATGGATTACTTAGTTAAATAATGATATTAAACATAATTATTAACCCATCCTAACACCTTGGAAAATTTGTATGGACCAAAATTTGGGTGTATAAAGCTTGGCTAAAAATAAAATCTTTCATGTGGTTGGCTACACATAGAAAGATCCTAACACTTGAAAATTTAAAAAATAAAGGTTTTTAAGGTCCATTGTGTTGTGTGTTATGTTATAAAAATGAATATAGTGTTTAGCACCTTCTTCTTCATTAAAATTACACCGTAGAGCTCTGAAATATGTTTTTATACAAGTATAATTAGAGGTGGGATTTGAATAATAACCTCCTAGATCATCTCAAGGCTTGGAATATTAAAACAAAATTAAACATTTTAAAGGAGATATGGAACATGGGATTAAGTCTACTAACCTAGAAATTTTGGGTAGAATAAAATAACATAATCTTTGAGCACAATGGTAGCCATAAGATCCCTAAGAAAGTCTAGCTGGAGTTAGAGGCTACCATTGGTCAAATTGTCTCTACCTCTAAATAGATGAAAAACAAGGAGGCTAGTCTAGAGGAAGTTAAAATCCTTCAACATTGAGGGAGGATCATGAAAATATTTGATACCTTGAGGCCAAGTAATAAGTAGATAAGGGATATAACTAGGAAAAAAGCCAAATGAGTACTGCCAGAATAGGGGATGCATAAAGTAAACTTTGATGGGGCTTCAAAGCATAACCTAGGAGATTTGGGAGTAGGGGTGGTTATAATATATTATAGATCACATGTGTTGGTAGATAAATCTAGTTATACCAAAAAATACAAATAATGTAGTGGAATATCAAGGCCTTGTTCTTGGATTGAAGTTGGATTTGGAAGAAAACATTAGGAATATTACAATAGAATGGGACTCGCTCATGATTATCATAGCCATGAAGTTAAATGAATAATTCAATAATCAAAAAATATTTAGGGATATTTTAAAAGAATAAATTGGAAACATACCTTGAGAGAAATAAATCAAGTGGCAGACTAGTTGGCTAACTATGGGTTTCTATCTCACTCAAATAATAAGGAAACAAATATGGAGAGCATCTCTAAGGAGAAGGAGATGAAGGAATTAGAAGGAATCATTAAAATATAATTTCAAGTTTTTTAAATAATCCATTGGGTGTCAAACCCAAAAGACATGGAGATGAGAGTATGGGAAAAATTGAAAAATATTCCTTTTCCATTTATTTCCCAATTAGACTTTAGAAAGAGTACGTTATCACTAGTATTATTGTCAATTTCACTAGTGAAGAAGGAAGGCATTTTTAGTACCTAAGAAAGGACCAACATTTGTTTCATTAGCTTAGAGGTCACCTCACAAACTACCCACCTTCCTTTCAAATACCATTAATAAGATTACCACCATTTATAATAGATTGGTTTGCCTGACTGAGCTTCTCTCTACTACCAACATCACCCAACTCCCATTTTTTTATCTTTTTTATGTGGAAGTTTTTTCTCAAGCTCAATGGTAGTGTTTCATTTTGTTTCGATTTGTGCTTAAGTGGTATTTCTTTCTTGCTATAGTGTAACTTTTACTAGATGCTATATTGGATGGAAATCAATTTCCTCTAGGCCCTTTTCATTTTTTTAACTAGTTTCATTCACATGTTGGAAAACCTAAGGGCTTTAATGATAAATTATTTTGATAGGATATGACTTATAGTAGTAGAGTTCCATAGTGTCCCCCAAATAGAATTAGTTGATATGACTCATGACTTTGGATCCCAATCAAACATGGGTTTGGGGGAGGGCTTGACCAAGTCATCAGGTCAAGATATAAAGAGCAATAAAGGATTATAAATTAGTAAAAAGATGCCTAGGGAACAGGAGGTTGATGGAAAAAATGGTATATATCATGAAAAAAAGCTATTCATTTCTCTTCACGCTAATAATTCTACATAATCTCGTCATGGAATATGCTTATATGCCACTATACAAGAAGGAAGAAGGTGGATTAAAAGAAATGACTAGAAGAAAGGGCACTAAGAGAAAATAAAAGAGAAGATCAATATCATAAGAGATAAATCATATTAGGACATTGTAAAGAGAAAAGTTGGATCAGAAGAGGGAAGGTTATCCAAGAAGTAAAATTCCATTAAAATGAAGGAAGCAAGGAATGGTAGAGACCTAAAAAGGGGAGAACCATTGATAGAAACAAATAATAATAGTGGTAATCAAGGAAGCTAGACCCTTGAAAATTTTAGAGAGGTGATCAGAGGTATACAAGTGATAAGGGAGACTTTGGCTTGTATTAATAACCTATTTCTCAAGTAGAATAATGAAAATCTTGAGCATCAGAAGGAGATGGAAGCCTCAAAAAGAAGATTTTGAAAAAAAATTATGGCACATCAAAATATGATATAAATAGTGAATGATAATCTAATTCATATCAAAAGTCTCATGTAAAATAAAAGGAAAAAGAAATATTCCACACTCAAGTGTTGACCATGATCTAGGTCAATATAGATGAGATTAAAAGTGTGTAAAACATCATGACTAGGATAGTGGAAGATACAAAAAACATGAAGGTGTACCTACACCACTAAAACTACATTTAGAACCATAGAGCCCAATAAATCCATCAAGTGGATGAGTTTGTATAATAAGATGATAGTTGAGGCCCTTCCCTACAGACTTGGTGTCACTTTCCTATAGGCTCAACTTTAAAGTATTAGGTTATATGAAATAAGACTTCTTGGATCCTTAGTCAGAGCTTGTTTCTATTTAATTGGTTTTGAGTGTTTTAGACTCTTGGAATTGTACTTGATTATCTTCAAGTAATAAAATTTTAACTTATCAAAAAAAATAAGAAGTTATTGTAATCTTATGAAGCTAGTTATTTATCCTTTTGTGGAACAAATTGAATAAACCTCTTTTTTTATTATTATTGTGAGATACTATTAACTTGCACTTTATTTTGATATGTATATTTTTCATTCACTTTTGGTATCCATGATTATTTGTAAGGAGATGTAATTGTGCCCACATTATATAGTGCCTTATCACTCACAACTTTACCTTGTGAACTTGAGTGACATGAACATATTGAGATAGAACAATCATGGTAGAATGTGAACTTGAAGAATATATTATCCTAGAAACACCATCCAATTTTTTTTGATGGCCCATTAATTCCTTTGTAGGAATGCCCTTGGATATCTCAATCTTTTTTGAATGTGTAGTAGAATTTGATGGAGTAGGGATTTGTTTGAATCAATGTCAACTTTTCTAAATGTAATAACCCCTCTATCCACAATTGATGTTATGTTTTGTTGTAATGCATAATAATCATTTTCCCAATGTCCATTAATATAATGATAAATGCAAAATGGTTATCCTTTGACTTTATTGAGATGGTGAGGAGGGTGATAATAGTTAGCATGCAAGGTGATTAGCTTTTTATCCAATAATGTATGTAAAATATCTTGTGTTTGATCTCTTAAATTATTAAATTGAAGGTAGGTTTATTCATTTTTGGTGTCATTTTATGAACTGATTCTTTTCCTTTATTTAGGACCTTGACTTGACTTTCTTTGATTGGAATATTTGCCTTAGGAGGTGGAATAATTACCTATGATTATTTGTGTGTAATTTATTATTATAGATTAATGTATTTATGTGCCTTGTTTTAATTATGATTAGGTTCTAATTCATCTTACAAAGAAATAATATTATAACAAAGATCTTGGAATTAATCAAAAGTGTCATAAAACAACTTTAATTTGAGAGGATAAATGAGGCCTCTAATAAATATGTATTGTATTTCCAAATCTATTGGTTGATATACAAATTGGTACAAACAAGTGTTTAATCATAAAATTTAATCACAAATTGGCTCTAATTTTACTTGATCGAGATAAGTTAAATTTTTATATGTAACTCTTAGTCCCTTATTCTAAATGTATCACATTTAAAATGTCTCTTCTAACTCAAGATATGAGCATAAAGACCCACTAGGAAAAGAGGGAAACCACTCCAATGCTTTTCTAATAAAATTTTTTGGATTTTTTTAATAAAATATTACTAGCATCATATGTGTCCATAGAAATCTCTAAAGTATCTAAGATGTATATAAGGATTACCACTTCCATCAAGCATGTGAAATGTAGGCATGATGAATTTGTGGGGTAATGGCGCATCTAGAATATTATGCACAATTGGGTTTCCTTAAATAGAATTAGAATCAACCCAAACATTGTATGATTTGATTTATGGAGTTAGGAGAAATATTTTGTGTTTTAATGCACCCACAACATGCATCATGTAGATGACTTCTTGGGAACGTATGTTAAGATCCTTGAAGTTAATTCAATGGTTGAATCTTAGTATTGTAAGTTTCCATATGTGCAATATTACAATGGGTGGTGTAGGTTTAGGCATGGGTTGAGAAGAAACATCACATTTGTGTGTGACATGTTCTTCCATATATTCACATTTTGAATATGTATCATTGCTTTTTTATTACATTGTCATCACATTTTGTTTCAATAGAAGGCTCATTTGGAGAGATATTTTGACATTGTATTTCAAGAGAATATAAAGAATCATCACATGTGTTTGTATCATTTAGTATTTTATAGAGAAATATAGGGGATTTCAATTTTTACAAATTCTCTTACCATTTCTAGAGAGAGAAGGAATTTCACATTCCTCACATTTTTTTCCATTTATAAAGAGAATGAATTTCACATTATTTTATCATTTCTGGAGAGAAGTAATTTCACATTCTTCACATTATTTTTCCATTTTTAGAAAGAGAAGGAATTTCACATTCTTCATTTTTTTTTTCCATTTCTATGTAGGGCTTATCCCTCCATGTTTTATAAAAGTTGATGAGATGAAATATTGTGGCAACTTTTAGAGATAAATGGGGTTTATTTGGGAGAGAATATTTACTTGTTAACTCATAGGTGTGTTATGAACAAGCATGTATTCATTATTATTTTCCTCATATTTTTATATTATATGATTTAAATAATAATTTAAAGATGAAGTAGAAAAAGGAGGCTCTTTTATTTCATCATCAATCTATTCATTTTCATCTTCACTATCATACCAACCCTCTTGTTATTCATAATTAGAAACATATTATTGAGGTTCTTTTATCCTTAGTTTCACATGACTAAGTACTAGTCATGTTCCCAAAAGGAGGAAGAATCCAATGAGATAATGCATCAGCATATCACATGATTAGTGTCCTCATGCTCTCCCTTGAGGCACATAGCCTAGACTGGTTCCCATTGATTTTACCATGTGATGGTGGATAGACCTAAAAATTAAGTCCCTTATAACTAGGGCCTAATATCCCCTATATACTTTCTCTATGTTATATATTAGCTTTCATGTTCCTCTTCTCTCATGGACCAGTGTTAGATTCACACTTGAGTGATATTTGATGCTTATGCAAAGTGTTTTACAACTATTTCCACTTTTCTTGCCCTTGTCTTAGTCTTACACTTTTTTGAGTCTTGCATGTTATGTTCCCTATTATTTATTTCCTTGTCTTTTAAAAATTGATCTTTCACACTTGTTCTTCCATGTTTCTCTTCTATATTTTTATCTCCCACTCCAAGTTCCTCCATGTTATTCTCGTACCCTTGCTTCTCTACACCATGGCTCCAAAATACTTTGAATATATTATTATAAAATTTGGGGTCCAACTTCACCCTAGACTAAACTGATAGTTCATACCAAAATATGCTATAGTATCCTAAATTATCAAAAACCCAAGACCCACCAACTAAAATTGGTGCTTTATCTCCTCCCATTGGTTAAGGGTTGTCTAGAGATTAAAATTAATAACTTCTACTTTGCATGTCACTCATTTTATTTCTTCAAGTTACTCAAGAAAACCATATGCTCAATTTGTAAAAATCTCAAACTAAGTAGTTAGAGATTTGTCGGCATCCTTGAGTAACTTGACCTCCACCAAAACCTACCCTTAAAGGGTTGAAAAACTAGCATTCAACATTTGCCAATGTGTGTTTATTTATTTTTCTGGTTCTTTGACATCTTAGAATACTTTCACATATTGATCCTTGTCCTTGATATTTAATGAATTCTAAGAAAATTATTGGTATTATTATACTTCAAGTAGCAGATGTGATTTAAAATTTTACTTGGCCATGTCAAGTTTAAAAAACCCCATCTATGATGGGAATAGTGTCACTCGGTTTATTCAAAAATATGTAATACATGTCCATAGCCTCTATAAATTACTCGGTTTCCCATAGCTTTTCCTATTGAGGATTCATTAATTTTTAAATTTCTTGATCAAGAGGCCTATAAGTGTCTCCAATTTATTAATGGCCTCATCAATAATGGGAATACCATCCATGAGCACTATTTTTCTCTTCAAAGTTATCTAACAAAGTCCTAATGTCCCAAGTCAAGATGCCTCACCGCATCATGGTGGCACTTGAGCTCTTTAATTTCTTCATCAAGATTGCACTATTTTGCATACTCTTCCTTATACATGTGTGCAAACCCTCTATGATTATATCTAAGTTATCCAACATTGTGTCTATGAATAATATTTTGCACAGAAACCTTTAGGAAAACTTTATGAGGGTTGCACTTGCTTGATCTAGAGAGCATTTCAAGGGATCTACCTAAAGCACATCTAAAACATCTACTACTTTTGGGCTTATATCAATGTTAGTTTTTGGGAACTCAAAGAGGCCTTCCTTATGATATAACTCCATCAAAAAGTATAACCCATGTCAATTTTTCTCAATAGACTCATGTTTAGGGGAAAACTCCCAAAAATACATTTGCTTGTCTGGTATATCCTATTAGAATAAGGTACGAGCAGGAGCATCTTAATTTATTTGTTTTTTTTGTTCTACCTCTTGCATAGGCTCCTTTCCCTTTTGGGGTTTGCACTTTATATCTATAAATTTGGGACTATTTTCCTGTTATTCACTGGTACCGGTACAAAGGTCTATGCTGGGGCTTCCCATATTTTTACTTCTTCAAGATTTAGAATTTCAATGTCCATTTGTTTCTCAATAATAGGTTGTTATTTGGTTAGCTTAGGAGTGGGTTATTTTTTAGGTTATACTTCCATATATGCTTATCTTAGGTTATACTTCTAGATATGCTTCTCCTATTTCAAAAATCACCACTTGGGGTGCTTCATGCTCAAGCTCTGACTAGGTAGCTAGTTGTAATCCAATAATGTCCTCCTTTTGTTTTTTAGGTAACCCTTGGGCTCTTGTTGGTGATGAGGCCTATAATTATCATTTTATAATAGACCTAGGTTGTTCCTATGCCTTTCTAAAACTAGTGGTCTCAGGTCTTGGCCTTTTCTCTTTCTTTCATGCCCTTTCTTCCATGCATGTTTCTGGTTATGGGAGGAGTGGTTCCTTCTCTATTTCTTGGCTTCTTGATCTCTTTTAGGGCCTAAACATAAAATAGACTAATCAGATCTTACCTTGCACAACTATTTTAAATCGGTTGATATTAGTTTTACTTGAATCATGCCACTCATTATACGCTTCCCTTCCTAGATATAAATAAAGATTACAAAGAGTGTGAATCTCAACACCAATCTAATCCCTTTACATACATTTCTAGTGAACCCAACATGAATGTAACCCTTGCAAGGTTTCTTTAATCCCATCATTTTTATAATTTTATTATATTTTTATATATTTACAGTACTATATCGAACCACTTAGTATATTTTTAACTTTTTGTGCATAATTTTAACACATAGTCACTTCAAAATGATTTTGTTGTATCTATATAGGTCTTCATCAACTCCAAGTTATTGGATCAGATAGTTTGACAAGTTATTCTTATTTAGTTATAGATTAGTAGACATTGTCAAATAGGTTGAATTTATCTACTATTTTCTTCTATCAACATAAATTTCAACAAACACTATCGAACAGATCAACTATTTTTTTTATTCTTCTTCAACATACAAATTTTTATAGGACTTAGTTGAACTAGTCGATCCAGTTTCCAAAATTTGAAAGAAACAATTAATCACTATAGCATAAAAAATTTTAATCTAAATCATCTTCAAGCCCACCAAGTTTCCTTTCTAATCTCTCTCTATCATTTCAATTCTTCTTTCAATTTTATTTTTCACAAGTTAACAGTCTTCAAAATTACAAACCTATAGCTAACTAGGTTAACTTAATTATGTAGTCTATATTTCGCCTGAGAGTCATAGGTTACCTATTTGATTATGTTTCAAAAAGACCTTGATTCTATAGAACAATAGTGATCTAGTTGACTCTATTCTATATATTTTTCATATAATGTCACCTAAACTGAATTTGTACTATTCTTAATCAAGGAATTAACATTTATTTACTAGTAATTACTTCATATTTCCTTTTTCAGTTGTTTACATGCTTAGAGTAACTCACATAGTTTAAATAGGTGGATTTTTTCAAATTTATATTTTATTTACACTATTTTAATCTTTTTCACACACTACTAAATCACTTAACATTAAAAAAGCATTTAAACACTAGTGTTTCCAAAGCCTACCTACTTAAAATTCATCACCAAGGGGGAAGTCGACCTAGTTTTATGTCCAAGTATAAATATGTGGTTAATGATATATATTAGCAAAGTTATCAACACCCTTATCACTGCATGATTATGAAGTGAGGGGTTAGGCCTGAATACCAAGCCAATACCATTACCAATATAGATCCCTTTTAGTGCAAATGTCCTAAAACTAACTTTAGACTACTTTTTAGTTCCCTATTTTAGCTAAAATTCCTATCACATTAAAATCAAAAATTTCTCATAATCTAACAACACTTAGGGTGACCAATTAAAATCAAAACTTTCTCATATTCTTTTCAGCCTGTATCTTACCAGTTCCCTATTGACCTAGTCGATTATGTACATGTGGGTCAACCCTATTCTTTGTCTGGTTGACTCTGTTCTCTGTCTGGCCAACTCTATCCTTGATTATCCTCCTTTCCTAAATTATATCTCTTTCATCAAACATCATGAAATCCCCTATCAAAATCTTCTTGGACAACTTGAATCAATTAGACACTATATGAGGTCTTTTTTTCTTACTATCTTTTCTTCCTGTTTTAAGCCTTTATGGTATCTTGAAATGCCCACCCACATGTTACTTCAACCTTTTGGGAATATTTTGATGCCCATCCCTACATTAAATTACCCATTATGGAATCTTATAATTCCCACTCTTATTCTACATTGCATCACACTAAATAAATTTAACTTCAAGAAACTTTTTGAGACACATAGGCTTGTCTTTTACATGCTCATCATTGATATAGATGTTAGCTTAGATATTTCCCTTATTATCATGATTTTTATATGTTATCCTTATAAAAAAATTTATAGGATACTTACATGGCTCTCACACTCTGCAATAGTCCTTTTTTTCACAAACCTTAGTCCCTCTTTCTAGTCCTTTGGCTTCTCTTTTCTCATGAGTTACATTGTAAAATCATGGATAAGACTTGGTCTTCCTCATGATTTTCTTTTTATTATCCTTGTTTCCTTGGTTTTCAATACTTCATGGCACCTCTTGGGTTTTTCATTTTGTGAGTTGCAGTGTAAGACCATGGATAGGACCTGGCCTTCTACACAAATACCATCTTTATCCCATTTACTTTTTACAAGCTTTGTGCACCTTTGTGGGTTTTTCTTTTATGAGTTTCATTGTAAGACCATGAATAGGACCAAGCCTTCCTTATAAAATCATCATCTTTAAATTTAATATTCCTTCTCAAAAATATTATGCAATGGTTATAAGTTTTTGATCTTTGTTCTCAGCTTTAGATTTAGCTTATTTTGTAGATAAAATTTACACAACAATAAAGTGTTATTATGTTTTCCTACACTTCCCTCATTATTATGATAGGGAATCACACTTTAATATATTTTTATCCCTTTTTCACCCTTTGTCACCTTTTTTTTTATTTTAAGTAACTCAAATTGTTTCATGTTCTCATTCCTCTTAATTTCCTTTCCTTTTACTCCACATTGGATAAACCATGGTCAAAGTCAAGATAGCACTGTTATTTCACCTAAATTAATGAAACTCTCAAACACCATACTCTCTAAGTTCTCTTTTAGAAACCAAGTCCAGAGTATTCAAATGAAAGTCATATTTAGCACCCATGTTTGGTTTTCCAAATCTGTATGGAGGAGTAATAGAAAAATCGATAAAAGTAAAAAGTAAAATCATTTGAATCAAAAGGTAATGATACAAAAGGCAACATTCAAAAGGTCATATATTTCAAAATCACACCACAAGAAGTGATTCAAAGCACATATCATATCTCTAATTGAAGTTCAAACTCCATAGTTAGCCTCATGATAGAGTCGAGGTCCATTGGGGTATGGTAGGCCAATAGATTGGAATAGGAGAATTCATGAAACTATATGGTGCTACCTACTTTCTCATGTAAGTACCTAATATTCATAGTAGACTGACAAATTTGTAAGGGGTCCTAAGGAATGGGGAACATAGTAGAAAGGTAGGTCTATTTTAATTTTCATACATATAGACTTCATGGGATGATCTACATACTTAATTTGTTGACCTAAGACTTGTGTGGTTGGGAGAAGTTATTTAGAGTCCTTAATGTCAAAATTCCTCTTGTTTTGACAAACCTTATTTGAGTGTCTTGACTTCGATAAATAGTTCTTTTGCCTTAGTTTTCCCTTCATTATCTCCTCCACCCATTTAATTTCCCCCTTGATAAGCACATGTGATTCTAAATTTGTTTTCCCTCTTTTATATTCCCTTTTACTCACAACTTAAAACATGCTAGCACCACTTTGTTTTAGTTTTATTTATCCTTACAATAAAAAAATATGCTTGAGCAACTATGGATTAGTTTCTTTACACCATTATTTGACATCCCAGCATCATTTACTTTATTTTACCATTCATTATTATTTTACTACCTATTTTTGTGGATAAATGAGTCAATTTCTACTTTCACGTACTTCTTCCATTGTTGACTGAAGTTAGCTTGTTACTTCTCACTCACCAATGTTGTTTTCCCTTTTATGCACTTTTTCCATTGATGTTTGAGTAAGGATTGTTACTACTTACTCATAAATGTTGTTTTACTTTTTGCATGTCCATCTTTGTTTAAGTAAGGATTGTTATTACTTTTACATTGATGTTTGATTACCATTTTTTACATGTATCCTTGGTTTGACTTGGTGAGTTTGCCTTTCTTACTTAAGGTTTACTTGTTTGAGTTTTTTAGTCTTTAGTAGCCTTGGATTTTTAGTTACCCAATTTACTCTAAATTTTGATTTGGTAATCTGGTCTAACATAGCATTTATCACCTTAGCTTGCCAAATTTCCAATTACATCCCATCCACATAGCATTGGTTATCTTGGCTTCCCTATTTTTGTTTGTTTTTGATATTTAGTTTTGTATCTTTGTGTTTTTCAAAAGTAGTCTTTATGCCCTCCATCATCAAAACTATAAACACAGCAAACAACCATCCAACAATAAAGGTAAGTCAAGGTACTCATATGTTACTTTTGTTTTCGTTTTAATTTTAGTTATTTTATGATTTTAAATACTATAATTTTTTAGCTTTAGTGTTATGTGTTTCTAAGTTATTTTCTTGAAGCACCATCCCCTATTGCACTTGAGTGATACATGATGAGCTTTAAGTGGGGTATATGTATACACATAATGTTTTCAAACTTTATCAATTACTGATGTTTTCTCTCTTACAAGAACCCATTGAGTTTTAATCTCTCTAAGTGTACACCTTAAGGGGTGCATCGGGAAAGGGGTGGGTAGATCATTGGTGTTTCATAGGATTGTTGTCCCTTTACTACCACTTTCTATCTACAAAAACATCTCTTAAAAACATTCCCCTAAGCTTTGCATCCTCTTTTTCACCCTCCTCTAATCATTTTCTACCTTCATTATCCCTTCCCTAGCCTAAAATCATTTTTGAAAGTTGATGATACACTGTCATCCCCATTGACCCTATACTTTAATTGATAAAACTCATTTAGAGTCTAGGTTGGCCCTTAGCCAACCTAAACTAAGACCTAATTTGTTTTTTTTAATAAAGATACAGAGTCGATTGGGTTGACCCTATCAATTAAAATTTTGGAAAGGAATAGGGTTAGATTCAACTATATAAACACATTCATTTTTTCATTTTAGACAGACAACAAGGAGTTAATTATTCATTCGCACTTCTTTACAATCTATTCTTTTGCCATTCTACTTAAGGACTCTTAGCTTAGGGTTTCTACTTGGAGAATAATATTGTCTTTTGTAAAAGTATTAGATGTTTTGGCCTTTCTTAGTGATCCTTACAAGCCACAAGAACCTCTTGAGAAGCACCTTTAACCAAGGGAGAGATTGAGTCTCAATGAGTTCATCTTCAAGGTAAGTATCTCTAACTTTGATCCTCTCTTTAGTATATATAAGTAGCATAATTAATGGATTTTAAATATATTGCTCTCTCCATACATTAGGTTCTTGCCTATACATAGCTTAAATAGGATTCTATTATTTATGTTTACATTTATGTTTATTACCACCCACTTTGTGCCACAATCTTTAGTGAGCACTAGATTAGACTTTTACTTTACTTGTCATTTACTTTTTGTGAATATGAAAGCATAGGACCTAGTTAGGGTTATTTCATTGTTTTACTTGATTGGAGGCTTTGGAACACTCCCTAGTGATATTATTGTGGTAAGATATTCCTTCACTAGGTCTAGTAGATCCATTTTGGTCATGACCTTAAATATTTAATGTATCAATAATTGAAAGTGTAAGTAGGATTTATCCTCTTTGAGATAGGATTGATTTATAGATCAGTTAAATTTCCCTTTGTAAATAGGTAGGTGATGCACCTTTGTAGCATCTTATTTAATTTTATCTACAAATAATTGGGAATATTTTTACTTAGTTCCATTTTATATTTGGCTCATAACATGGAGGTGGGTTATATCTACCTCTTTCCACCTATTTATGCCTCCTAGCTTGGTCGAGGCCAAGTGCACAACTACTTGAATGGCAAGATCTATAATACTTGTTACATACATGGTATGGCCTTCCCTATTATATTTCAATACCATCATCATTTATTTAATAACCACTTCATTATTGAGATCTACATTGACATCTACTCTAGAACAAAGTAACCTGATTACTTTGTTGATCCACTAAGGGGTAATCCTCATTTTATGCCTTATAAAGTAGATATAAAATTTGTGGATGTGTGAGGTCAATAACCAGACCACCTCATGGGGTTTTATAAAGTGATGTAGTTTTAAATTTTGGAGCATACCTACATTGTATAGTAAGTTGTAAACTATGAGATCATAAGTGATCTCATTCCTTATAATTTGGTGCTTCACCTAGTAGTCACATTACAAGTCACCATCATTAATAGATTGGTAATGGTTATAATCTATGACTTGACAAGTGGAGACTTTGGAATCTTGATTATCTACATGAATAATTGTCTCACGGTATTACATTTCCTCAATCATAATTTATGGTGGGGATGATGTGGCGGTTGCCTTATTTGATACTCATGCCATCCTTGATGCATCTTTATCAGATCACTCTTTTTCCAGCTTTTTAGGGTCCTCAACTTGTGAGCCATATACACTATATCCTTCTTTTTGGATATAGATAGGAGTGTATTCCTCTATGCCCTTTTGTTCCTCTACTTCAAGAATGACTGGTATTGGATCCTTCCTTCCTTTCTGATTTATCTACATCACCTATTGAGGTCCCCAAAGGTTAACACATAACTGACCAATTCTATAAAATGAATACATCTTGCTTATTTTTCCTAAACCCAAAATACATTTACTTATTACTTTATCATCCTTTAATGGTGGTCGTAACATTTGTAACCTGTAACTTCTCTCACACTCACTCCTATGATCTTTTTGCCACTTCTTTCATTGAATGTTTTTCACCACAATCTTTGCTTCATGTTTTATCATGAAAAATATTATGTAGACACCTTTTTTATTACTTATTCATGCTTTGTTTGAGTTTTATAATCTCTTATAATTTTTTGATAAAAATGAAACTAGAATGTCTCAAAGTCTTTTATAAGCAGATAAATGTTTTACATTAACACCCCCATGCTATCATCCATCATTTCAATTACTAATACCTCAAATGGTCATGTCTTGGTGCCCATTTCACATTTTTGCCATTTATACCATTATGTCATTAATAAATGTATGTCCCATCCTTATTCTGAGATTTTTTGCACCTTTCATGAAGTGCATGCCAGCTGTAAAAAAATTTAAATTTCCCAGTTTATTTGTGAGAATTGTGTTTTCATTTTAACCCACCTTTATCATGGCATTTATTTTGTTATATTTGTTCTACATTATTGAGTTATGTGCTACCTCTTGCATGCCTCCTTAATACACCTCCTTTTATGTGATTTCTATTTTAATAAGCTTATCCACCCTTAAAACCTACCCTACATTAAAATATGTGTGTGGTCCTCCATGTCATAACTTAGTGAAATTTATGTTGATAAAGAGAGAGAGAAATATAGGTATAAATAACAAAGATCATCAAAAGTGTCAAAAATAAATTACAAAAGGCATGCTATTATGATTATTTAAAAACTAAACTATGTCCTAAGCTAAACGGGTGGCATGCACCTTATTTACTAATTTGAGGAATTACATAGAATGGTAGGGTTGGAGTTGACTACCATTGAAATGGCATGGTAGGAATTGGCCATCTAATATTTTCAATTTGTAGTTGCCTATTGGTAAAATTTCATTAATGATAAAAGGACCATTCCACTGGATTTTTAGTTTACCTGGATGACACAAAAACTTTGAATCATAGACCAAGACATGCATACTAAGATGAAAAACATTAGTTTAATGTGTTAGTCATGTCAGGGCTTTTGTTGTTATTTTTCAACCACTTAACTCTAGTGTGTGATAATGCAAACTTAATCAAACTAAATTAAAGCATCTAGGTGAGATTTGAGGTATTATTCTTCATCTAATATGACCTTGCATGTAATACATAGGGAAGGCATAAGGAACTCCACCAGTAAAATTACTTCAACACAAATGACAAGGTTAAAGAGAGTACTCTTGTTCAACCTTTTATATATGGTCTGATAAGCTCATAAGACTATTGAAACTTGATCATCCTAGTCATTGCACCTAATTTTACAAATTTTTGTTAGGGTATTACTAAATATTTTATTAAAATATCTAGCTATGCCATTAGCTTGGGGTGGTATGGTGTGGTCTTATGGTGTTCAATCATAAACTCAGCTGAGAGGATGCACATTATTTGATTGATAAATTGATTTCCATGATCACTTATTAAACCTAATGTAAATCCATACCTTTTGAATATATTTTCCCATAAAAATTTGGTAGTGGTAGTAGCATTACAATCCCATGTGGGTATTACTTCAACCTAGCACATGAGATAGTTTGTGGTAGTAATGATGTAACATGCACTAATCTATTACGAAGCAAGCTAAAATGGGTGAACAAAATAAATAACCCATTTATCAAAAGGTTCGTGAGTAAGAATTATATGAAGAGGCATAACATCCCTTCAGTTTGGTTTACCTATGTGCTAACATATATCACATTGGCATGCATAAGCATTAGCATTTTTTAATAAAGTGGGCCACCATAACCTAGCTAGTACAAACTTTTGTGTCATTGCATCAGTAGAATAATGTCCTCCTAAAAGACCTTCAAGGACTTCTTGAATTACTTTAACATGTTCATGTTGTATTATGCACCTATGTAATACCTCATTGTGCCCTAGTTTATACAAGTCTCCTCCAATAAGTTAGAAAGGGGTAGTGTAAATAGCGAGCTGATTTTTCTCTTGGGTAATAAGGTGGCTTGGTGTTGATCCTATTATAAGAAAATCTAAAATTTACTTTAATTATTTTGGAATGCACATAACTTGAAAAATTTATACATCAGATAAATCATCCTCGATAGCATGCTCTGGCTCACTAGATTAGATGTGTGAGAGGTGGTCTAGACCAAAATTAACTTTGCCTAGTTTCATGACCATGGAGCATTAGAAATCCTTATCTATCCATGTAATACCAGATTATTTACCAAATATTTTAGCACTTAATGATCCCTATATAAAATAAATGGGTGGCCAACAAGTATTGGCAAAACTTTTGAAGTGCATAGACCATGGACAAGGCTTGATGGTTGGTCATAGATTAGTTTTATTTTCATGGTGTGAGATTTTGGATAGAAAAATAAATAGGATGATTAGGATTCCCCTTACTATTTTTTCCAGGATATTACCTACTACCATGCTTGAAGCATCGACATGCGCATGAAATGACTGGGTCCAGTTTAAGAACTAGATAATGGGTGCGGTCACCAGTTTCTCTTTCATGTCCTCAAACACTTGTTAGTGTTGAGCCATACACAATAATAGCCTATTATGATTTATTTGTTATTCTATCGATGTAAATTTGTTATCATAACCCCAAATTAACTTATAATAGTTCCCCTTGTGACATAAGAAGGTGTAGACCTCACACTGAGTGGTTGGCATTGGGTGCTAAGCTATGTTCCTATTTGTATGTCTATAACACTAAGGTTTTCATTGATTTAAAAATTATTTAAAGTTAATTTATTTCCCAGAGGTTCTTTTAATAAAAGACATGGCTTGAGCATAGGTTATCTAGTGTGGTGAAAATAGGAGCATGATGGCTCTAGGGACTTGGTCAAACGCAGATGATGGAGATTCTTATGAACCTATATCTATAAGTTTGTTATGAGATATAATAGGTGTATTAATGATCTAAAAATTTATGGTGTAAGTACATAACAAGACTGGTTGATGGCCTTATTCCTTAAACAAGGACATGGTTTGTAAAGGTCTATGTGATTAGACTAGATGCATGGCATTGGTAATATAGATATGTATGTGAAAATTAGGGGTATAATCATGATTATAGTATTATGGAAATATTTTAAAAATGTTAATAAGGTTAAAATATCATCTAAAGTGGCATAAATATAAAGGTTGAGGTTTAGTCCTTGTATGAGAGACCTAGTATGAAGAAACAGGCTTGGTAGCTTGTTAAGATGAGCAGTGTATGACTTATATCAAAAATTTTGATATTTTGTGATCATATTATGGAGTTATTTGACATATTTATTATTTATTGAGAGAAATACAATAGGTTTCCAAGTTCTTTCAAGATTCAACCATGACTGGGGGTTATAGACCTAAAGTGCATAATGTTCTAGTGAGGTCCAAATGAAGGGTTAAGTTGAGTTTCCATGGAAAGAGTGATCATGTGAGAATGTTTTGATGTTTGGTAAAAAATTTAAATCATTTGGAAAAAAAATTATGTCATGGATTGAAATAAAAATCAAGATATCACGTTGGAAGGTTTCTTATGCATGCAGAATAAAGAGATGAGAGCTTAAGAAGAAAGTTTTGATACTCATTAACACGTTTATATTTTTCATGGTGACCTAATAATTTGGGAGAGACTTAATATGGTCCTAATATGGTTTTATAAGAATTTTTAAGTGGTTTTATGTATAGAACATTATGAACATTCGTTAATAATGTAAATTGGTCCAAAACCATCTCTAAACCCTTATAGTAACCCAATTGGAGAAAACATGCTATAAAGTGATTATAATGGATTGGAAAGTAAATTTTTATGATTTTATTACATATATAACTCTTCCAATCATCCTCAAGTGGTCTTCAGTTTTTAGAATAGTGAGCAGAAGGTAAATAAAAAGTCTTGTTTTTGAAGTTTTTGATGCTACAAGAAGGTTTGACCAGGTCAATGCATAACAATAAATGGAGGTTGAAGTAAAATAATTGTTATTAATTACCATGTATCTATTTTTTCAAATTATTTTCACTATATCAATCATTTTGGTCAATCAAGTTGACCTAGAACTAAAATTGCAAGATAATGACAACAGTGAGAAAAAGCAAGCTAGAGTGAAAAAGTGTTTAGAGATGAGTTGCAGATGAATAGGAATGAATCCAATTATTTGGGGTTTTTTTTTAAATAATTATTCCTCCTATCCATTCTAATTATATTCTTTATAATTTATTGAAAATGGTTTAAATATTGCCCTCAAGATGGCTTATCTAAGTGGAGATGAACAGTGAAAGGTAGAGTTCAGATATTGGTTTATATGATCCTTATTTGATATTATAAATTTATTTATATATGATTAAATTTTATATAATGATGTTTAAGGAAATTTTAAACTCATTTTAATTTAAATTAAGTGATCCTACATGTGTGAAAAGTCATGTTCACCATGAATGTGTTTTGAGCCAAGATGATTGTTCCAGGTTTGTTGAGTGAAGTGAAGTGTTTGAGGTTCCTTGACAAGATTTGATGCATATAATGAATATATTTATGATTTATTATAAAAAATTAACCTATTAATTCTTTTTTAAATCTGAAAATATAGGGTAAGGTGTTGAGATGAAGAAGCCAAAATGGTTTAGTAGACTGTGTTAAAATAGTAAGATAGAAGTCTGAGAGATTGGTCTAAAAGACCAATGGTTATCTTAATAATTTGAAATATATCTATTTGATATTGATATATAATATTAATATAATATATCCATGTGCATTTTAATTCATTAAAGTTTCATTTCAAGTGAAAATAACAAATGTTTTCATGATTGTACTTTTGGAGGCTACAAGCAGTTTGAGTGATCACTTTACAGAGGTCAATAGGAGGTTATTTTGACTAAGATAGAGAACCCAATGAGTTTTAAATTATTATATAAAAAATTAAAATTTCCATTTAAATTTTTTTTTATTCTTAATAATTACATATTAAGGTGTTGGTGATCAAATTTGATTGACTATACTTTGACTATGTTTGACCAATCTGAGTAGTCCTATTATAGAGGTGGTTTTGGGTACTTAAAGCTTGAGTTGTGATGTCCAATATACATGGTAAGGTTTTTGAGTTAATTAATGATATATTTATATTATTTTTTCATGTGTTTTTTTATAAAGTTTTCTATATGCTTCAATTCTATAAGATAGACTTTCAAGCAGTAATAAGGCGTAATTGTGAGTAAGCTAAATGGATTGGTTCAAGTGGTGAGTTGGAGTTACAGATGGTGTGGACATATGTGGGAATTAGGAATGGTATATTTGAGATTTATTATATTTTTTTTAATCATTTTTAAAATTTTAATATGTTACAAATATTTCAAGTGTAATGTGTGCCTTGAAGAAGAATTAATTGCTTTAGGTCTCAACTAGGCCTATTAGAGGATTTGGGTCTTAAGGGAAATGGCCGACCAAAAGAGTGATTGTTTATTATGTTAAATATGTATGAGGAAATATTTCAAGGGTAAATAAAGTTTGTTAAATAGCTTCTCCAACCAATATGGATGAGACAAGGAGTATGGTATAAAGGCAAGGCCTAATAGGCATATTTGTGAGTTAGAGAAGTGTGGATACAAGTGAAGGAGAGAGCCTTAGAAATAGAAGGATCAGGTAATTGAGGATCATAAGAGGGATTAAATTATTATTCATGCATATATAACCATGTTTATGAAGGTGGATACATATTTCATTTGACCTAATGAGCCTAGAAGAGGCATGATTGAGCGAGTAAGCCAAAGAGGTTGTTTGAGTGAGTTTGAAGGGTAAATACTGCAAACAAAGGAGGTCATCATCAATTGAGTTTCAAATAGGTGTTAAATGTGATATGAGATTTAAGTTATCTGATTTGGTGCTTGGTTTCCTAGGGGGTTGGAGCCTCCTTACAAGTTGAACCTTGTAGAAGACTAGTTAAGTGGGTGCTCAACTAGGTAGGGGTTGGAGTTCCTTATGAAGTTGGTGCTTCACTAAACTTTGGATCTTGAAATTATATTAAATTATTCCATCTACATGTTTTAATGGGTTTTATCCCCTAAGAGTGTTTTCCACATATCTCTCATGTTCTCTTGTAAACTTATGTAGTTGTTTGCTTATGCATTGATCTCTTATGTGAATGTATGCTTCATGGAAGGGTAAATGGAATTGAATATACATTGTTATAAAATTGATTCACCCCCACCCCATTATTAGTAGCTAATTAAAAAACTAGGAGTTGGAAAATGATGACAATTTTAGATTCATCCACTAGTGGTCCATTCTGGTAAATAATATGTCCCAATAAAAGCCCAAATGGGGTGGCAAGGATGCACTTATTTAGATTAAAGGAAATTTGAAGCTAGCAGCAATGTTCAAGCATGAGGCATAGATTATCATAGTGTTCATGTACTAAACCATACATATTTTAGTCATCCAAGTACACCTGAAGGAACTTATGGATGGAATCCTTGAAGGCTTCCACCACAATGTGTTATAACATTGTTGATGCATTCTAGAGGCCAAAAGTTATAACATTATATGAAATATAACCCCATTCAGTTACAAAGATTGATTTTTCATTTTCTTCCTCAATAATTTTGATTTGGTGATAGCCATAAAATCTGTCAGTGAAGGTGTAGATCTCACACCTAGAAACACCTTCCAAAATTTCTTATGTGAAAGGCATTGGGAAAGGGTTAATTACACATACATCATTGAGTACCTTATAATATAAACAAATTTGGATGCAATCATTCTTAATGATTTTAATCACTATTATACTAACCCATTAAAATTCATTAATGGGAGTAGTAAATCCAATGTGCAACATATTATCAATTTCCTCTTTAACTCGAGCATGGAAATTAGCATCCATCCAATATAGCCATTTTCTCACCGATTGAGTGCCTTCAACCAACATGTTGTGAATATTTCCCAATGATGGATGCACTCTCTTCATTTTCATGTAGTTCCATGGGAAAATGTCTTGATACTCCAGTAAGAGTTTAATTTTTTTGGTTAACTCAACCATATACCAGTTATTTCCCACAGTGGCCATTTTGGGTGCATCTTTCATCCCAATATTATGTTAAACTATTTGAAGTGGTGAAAAATATAGTTTCTACTTAGATCAAACTATATATCTAACATCACATGCCCTAGTTTTTATATGTAAGTGATCAAATTCTAGTTGTTGAAGATTAGAATTGGTTCCCTCATCAACCTGATATACAACCTTTTACTTACACTATCATATTTGTTCCCAATGCAAATCTTCCAATTAAGATTTAGGTTATAACCAAGCCATGACATGAGTATCAGGTTCATCAAGTATGGGTAAGTTATCCTTTTGTATACCATGTATATGCCATATGTGGTCTTTGACTGGTTCTTGATCTCTTATAACTACTTGATGAATTACTTTTAAGGAAAAATGCAAATCTGTTCATGGAGAAGAAAATGAAAATGTTGTAAATAGAACATGTGTGATGCACTACTAGGTATCCATTTCCTTGTGTTTTTCTTGATATATGTACCATATTCTATCCCAAGCATGTAGAGTACTGTAGAATGTATGAACCAATAAATATTCTAGTAAAAATGTGTCTTCAACATTCTAAAGTTTTTCACAAGCTGTTATATGGTCTTCTAGGGAAAGAATCCCATCATAGCTCAAGATGGCATGAAAGTAGTTGTCATGATGGAAGTGATAATGCATAGTTTCATGTACTTATTCCCATGTGTGTAACTAGT
This sequence comes from Torreya grandis, assembly GCA_037957365.1. Classification (NCBI taxonomy): domain Eukaryota; kingdom Viridiplantae; phylum Streptophyta; class Pinopsida; order Cupressales; family Taxaceae; genus Torreya; species Torreya grandis. Next base: position 1,498,196 of record JARHVA010001870.1, read on the forward strand.
ATCGATGGGTAGACCACCATCAAGAAATAGTTCCTTGAAGCAAAAAGTTAAACACACACAATCTTTCACCTTCATCAACATAATATTCTTCTAACTATTGCAAATACTCCCTAACCTCAATTTGACAATGGAATCTAGGTGCATGATCTAACCTCAAAGGTATTAGACCAATAAGGTGAACATTCTTGTGACACTAGACTAACTTTAGATGGTAGCTTAGGTGGATATCAAGGACACCATAAATGTGCTTTGTTAGATCATATGCACCTTGAGCCCGTTAGTCGCAAGTGATACTAGTAGTATCAAAAATAGTCATCACATCTTCCCATCATAAGATGCCATCAGGAATAGGATAAACATTTTCATTTCCTTATGTAGTGATGTTATAAATTATGTTAACATTCTCATCAACATCAACAGGTTCCACAAAGGGGGGTCCTTGGTCATTATTTAGATTAATGACTATGTGTTGAGTGTCATTCTTAAAAATGATATAACACTTCTTAAAATTCAAGTCAACATTATTTACATAGAACTAAGGTCAAACCAAGAGATCAGGGAAGTCATCAACTTTATCAAGATCGATCACCTCAAATTCACCCTTGAATATGACACCTAAGATGTTGATGGTGGCATCTTTAAGATCACCTATGGGCAATGTGTGGGTTTTATTAGCCATGAACAAAACATGTGGGTAAGGTTGTAAAATGGGGCTCCTCATATTTCTCTAGGAATATTTGGTTAGAACATTCACCTCTACACTAGTGTCCACCAGGATATCATAGATCATCCAGCTATTAATGGATGCAATGATAAGGACCTCTTTATCACATTCTAGATTTGGTTGAATATGGGTCTTTTATCATCACACATGGTTCAAGTGATGATCCTTCAAAGGCTTTGTCATTGATTATCATAAGAAATTATTGATGAGGGGGATGATGTCCTAATTTAGGAAGAGTTTGCACATCTCATGGAACTCATCATGCCCTGAGTCCATGGGAACCATATTTCTTTGCATCTTAGCCTAAATTTTAACATCCTTATCCTTCAATAACTTAATTTCTCCTTCCATTTCTTGTACCCAAGGCCATTATTTTGTGAAACACTTATTTTTAATGTTGATAATCTAGATAGTGATACACATGAGGCTATTCATGCTAAAAAAATTTAGGTGGATTTGAAACTGGTTGGGAGTGAGCACCACTTTGTGTAGTAATATTCACCTTAGGTCTAGATTGTGAAGTGGTAGATCATGGTCTCCACTAAGAATTCAAATTTTTTGAAACATGTATCATCCCAACACCCTTATAATTTAATTATTTGATAATGGTAGCATATAAATTAGGACATTCTTCTAGGTCATGCTCATTTTTACAAAAGGCATAGGTTAGATAGACTGTGCAGTCACATTGGTAGTGGTTTGGAGATATGCACTTGTAACCTATCCTTGATGGGAAACAACCACCTCCTCATCCATTTCCACACCTTCAACCTTTAAAATATTGACTTACACTAGCCTCTTGGGTGTTAGCTATATAAGTTTAGTGAGTATCTAATGTGCATACTTCATGAATCTCATTAATAACCCGATAGTCATTGGTATCATGTGTATATGTGTCACCTATTTTATAATATAGTGACACTTTAGCTTGGGTTGCACATTAGTGAAAATTATAACTCCTTGTATCATGATCCTCTTTAAAATTATTAAAGTATTATTTTAATACAACACAAACATTCCTTTATGGATAGTTATTTATGTTATGACCCTCCACTTTGCAGTCAACACACTACAAGCCATTGTGGTTTTCATGAGCATTATTGTCCATAATACTCTCAAAATAATAAATCACAATAGTAATATAAGCCTCCATAAATGGGTTGATCCCCATATCTATACTTCCCATAGCTTCAGCATGGAGGTCAGATTCTAGTACCTCACACAGTTAGATGAAATTTTTGTGGGATAAGGCTCATTGGAATAGAAGTAATAAACCTCTTACAAACCACTAAGCATGTTGTGTTGGGTTAATATCAAATGATATATTTTAAATAATTATTTTTAAATGCACATCTTATGTGCACACACTCTCAGTGAGCTCTTGTTTGATATCTTTCAAGGCAATAATACTTTATTGTTCAAACTCAAGGATATTAAATTCTTGAAGGAATGTAGTCGTCAACACTTCATAATTCACAATAGCTTGCTAAGGATCAAAATTTCAATAGCATTTATGTGCATGATCTAATAATTTAGTGTAAAATATAATTTACTTCCATTCAATATAAGTTATACCCTACACCTACCAAATGATTTCACACTTGTGAACACATTCTACTACATTTTTGACACCTTGATATTTAGGCAAGTGAAGTGTCATCTCATAGTAGACTATAGGTACACTGGATGGTTTTAGTGGCCCTTATTACACAACACTCCTCTAGTTCCTCCTAAACCTTATGGTGGAGGTCCACCAACTCCTCCTAATCCACCTCTTGATCTTCTTAAAACTCTAATAGAACCATCATCGATACTGCCTCTAACACCTCCTATAATAACAGGTGCACCAAAAATAGTGGGAACTAAAGGAGGTTGATTAGTTATTGTTGGGATTATATTTTTCCCAGTACTTATATTTTTTCCACCTAACATTTCAAGGTGAGCCATAGGTCTTCCTTATAATGGAAAAGTAAAGGTTAATGCTAAATTTCTATATTAAACTTGCACTCTTAGATATTCTTGTACAGAGTTGGTTTCATATTCAGCTTTAGATTTTTCACTATTAGTATCCCAATTTCTTACAATAATTATGTCAAACTCAAATGCATGATGGTGGGTGAATTGGGTCTATTTGGATTGGGTTCTACTATCATTAATGTTTGTCATGCTTTTTTTATACACACCTGTGCCAGTGAAGGGCACAAACCCAATAATGGGGTACTCACCATGCCTTTTTCCCCTCCTATATATTCTTGTAGCACTTCTATTATCCTCTTAATTTTTCTACCTCTCAGCCTTATGCTTGACTTAATCATACTTACACATTTCTAATTCACATTCATCAACTTTAATGATGAACTACCAACCCCATACTAATGCATACTCCTCCATTTCCCCACTAGTCACGTTCCTCATGTGTGACAGAGTTTATCCATCCATGGGGAAGTTCAAAAGTCTAGAAGTAACCATAAGTTTCTTAATCTCTATAGCAAATTGATTGAGATACATCTTACATGATTCCCTTAGGAAGTTGAACTGTGTATCTTTTGAATAAGAGTATGTAGAGACAATGTATTATAAAATATAGCTATTGAGCACTTCCTTCCACCACATGCCCACCACACTTGTATAGGTATATTTCAACTTTTCTAAGGTTTTTTGAGTCTCTATTGACCAAGGAGCCTTTTGCACATAATTTCTTAAATGGTCTTGTGCATATGTTGAAAGCTAAGCATGCAAGTGAACAACTAATTATATAAATAATGTTTCATATAGAGAATCATATAGGTGCTACTCTACCCATGTGCACATAAAAACTCCTTATTTAATATACTAAAGAACAAAGTTTTATTATATTGTACCAACCTAATGCTCAATGTTTTCCAAGGATAACTGCTCAAGCATCTTTCTACCATTGTGCTAACAAGTGTAATGTGTCCCAACAATGGAGCCAAAATGTTGGGGTTATTTTATCCTTAGTTTTGCATTATTAATTACTAATTACATGCCTAGAAGGAGGAAGAAGCCAATGAGGTAGATCCCCAACATATCACACAAGTAGTGTCCTTGTGCGCTCACTCAAGGCACGTGGCTTAACTGGTTCCTATTGATTCTATCATGCAGTGGTGGATAGACTTAACTCTATCTTACTTAGGTGCTTGAGTTAGCATATTTAGTATTTTTTATTATAAACATCACTTTAGAGTTGACCATTTAATTCATTTACATATTCCATGTACTTATTTAGTATCATAAAAGCAAAATTAACACTAAAGATATTTAATGCATAAATATTCATAGACAAAGTATTAGGTCCATTGATCTCATTTTATAAGATTACAAAGATACTTCATTCAATATACAATCTATTCAAATCCCTATCTTGACAACGGCTTCACATCTACATCCAACAACACTTTCTAATCAAAGTTAAGGGCTATTTATACACAAGTTAACCCCTTTTTAGGTTGTATCATTAATACATTATAGATGACAATATGATGACTATTTTAGAAAAAAGAAGTCATGATGAGTCATTACAATTAAGTCCCTTATGACTCAGGCCTAACATCCCCTATATAGTCTCTTTATGCTAGATATTCACTTTCATGCTTCTTTTCTCTCATGAACTGGTGTTAGATTCACACTTGATTAATCTTTGATGCTTCTGTGAATTGCTTTACAACTGTCTCCACTTTTCGTGCCCTTATCCTAATCTTGCACTTTTCTGAGTCCTATATCTTATGTTCCTCATTATTTACTTCCTTGTCTTTCTTAATTAGATCTTCCATAATTGTTTATCCATGTTTATCTTTTCCATTCTTCTCTCTAGTGCTCAGGTCCTATGTGTGGTTTTCAAACCATTATATCTCCATACTATTGGACCCCAAATTTTGTAATAATATATTCTAAGTATTTCATAGCCATATCATGAACAAACAAGGGTGCAAGAGTAGGTGTGTAAGACCATGGAATAGAAGAGATAAACATAAAAGAATGACACATAAGACCTTGGCATAAAAGGGTGAGTCATAAAAGACAAATAAGTGGAGAATGAGCCAAAGATGTAGGGATCAGAGAAGCACAAGACTTGGATAAAAGCATAGGGAGTGGAGGTAGTTACAAAGTAATTTATGGAAGTAGTGGGGATTAATGAGAGCACAAATCTAGAACTGACCAATGAAAGAAGAGGAACATGAACACAGATATCTAGCATATATAGGTTATATAAGGGTGGTTAGGCTCGAGTCAAGGGGAATTAATTGTAATGGCTCTCCATAACTCATTTTTAATGTTCATTAGTTAGTCATTACTTTGGTATTATTGATGTAATTGAAGGTGAGGGGTTTACTTGTGTATAAATACCCCTTAGCCATATTTATAAAGTGTTGTTGTCATGGTTGAAGTATATATAGATGTTGTTGATAATGTTAAATGTAATTATGAAATGATTATCAATATAGAACTAAAGAGAGTGTAATGAATAAATCACCTTGAAATCTTATTCAACAAAAAAATAGAATATTTTGACTACAAATTGTGATGTGTTCAAATCTATAGTGTTAACTTTAATTTTATTAAATTAGTTATATGCATTGTATATATTATTCAACTAACTAAATTTAGATTCATGTTGGTAATAACAATGACTAAATGTAGTAACTCAAACACCTAAGTAAGATAGAGTCATCTAACCACTATCACATGATAGAATCGATGGGGCTCAATCTAGGCTATACACTTTAAGTGAGTGTGTGAGGTTATTCCTCAAGTTATATGCCAATGCACAAGCTCATTGGCATATCATTTATATTGGGAGTATAAATATGACTTAGTTATGCAAAGCTAAGGAAAAAGACTCAACATTTTTGGTTTTATTATTGGGAGCCATTTAATTTATTGGCACAATGGTAGAAAAATTCTCGAGTGGTTATCCTTGGAAAATGTCAAGCATTGGGTTGCTACCATGGAATAAAAATTTACACTCTAATATATTGAGCTAGGATTTTTTGCATGCACATGGCTGTATAATCACCTATATGATTCTTTGTATGAAACATTCTTTGTATAATTACCCTTTCACCTACATGCTTGTATTTTTTCATATGCACAAGGTAATTCAAGAAATTATGAATGAAAGAATTACTATTCAATAGAACATCAAATGGATTTAGCTAAGTTAGAAACTACTTGGAAATGAGTGGTAGGCATCTGGTGGAAGGGAACACTTAATAGTTATACTTTGGAATATGTAGTCTCTATGTATTATTGTCTAAAAGAAGCATGAAACTATGTGAGAGGTATCTCGAGTAATTTTATTTCGATATTAAGAAGCTTATGGTTGATTCTAGGCATGAAAACTTCCCCATAGATATCTAAACTCTCTCACACATGATCAATGTGACTAGTGTAGAAATGGAAGGGTATGCATTATCATAATATTGGTAGTTCAATATGGAAGTTATACAACAAGAACTATGGAAGCATAAGTATGATGAAACCAGGGATAAGGATATGAGAGGTAGAGATCCTAGAAGTAGATGGGGGTTTACTAGAAGTGCCATGAGAATATGTAGGAGGGTGGAAATGCATGGTGAGTAATCCCTAACCATGGATTTGTGTCATTCGCTAACACAAGTATGCATGGAATAAGTAGTATAAATATTGATAGTGGAACACAATCCAAATAGACCCAATTCTCCCACTATAGTGCATGCTCATGAATTTGAGTTTTATAGAATTCTTGTTAGAAATTAGGACACTAACAGCGTGAAATTTAAAATTGAAACCATAGAGGAGTCTCTAAAAGTGCAAGATCAAATTAAATATATACCATTAGTTTCTACCTTTCTATTTCAAGAGCAACCTATGGCTCACCTTAGAATGCTCAGTGGAGCAAATATAACTAGTTGGAAAACTAAAGAACCAATAATAAATAATCAACCTCCCCTAGAACCCATCATCTCTAGTGAACCAATTATCACAAGAGGTATATGATTCAAGACTGACAATAGTTCTTGTGGAGTTTTAAGATCAGAAGGTAGTGTAGGAATCATTGGTAGACCACCACCCTAGAGTTTAGGAGGAATTGGAGGAATGCATTAGTAAGGTCAATTGTAAACACCTAATGCTCCTATAGTCTACTAATAGATGATACTTCATTTACTTGAATATCAAGGTGTCAAAAATGCAACATAGCATGTTCATAAGTGTGAACTCATTTGGTGAGTATGGGGTATCACTTCTTCAAAGTGAAAGGCAACTCAATTTTTCACCACTTTATTGGAACATGTGTATAAATGGAATCACAAGTTTGATCCCCAGCAAGTGGTTGTAAATTATAAATTATTAAATGTTGCTTTTCTCCAAGAATTTGATATCCCTGAATTTCAGTAGCAAAGTATTGGTTCCCTAAAAAATATCAAGCAAGAGCTCATTGAGAGTGTGCGCATATATGATGCATATTTCAAAATATATATTTTGAAGTTATCCTTTGAGATTAACTTGACACAACATGGTCAATGGTTTTTTATAAGTTTATTACTTCTATTTCAATGAGCCTTATCTCACAAGACTTTTATTGAACTACATGAGGCACTAGAAGCCACCCTCCATGCCAAATATATGAGAAGTATACGTAGGGAATCAGCGCCTTTATGGAGGCTCAGATTATTTTAATGGCTTCTAAATTGGAAATCATTATGGCCAGTAATACTCATGATACCCACAACAACTTTTGGTACATTGTCTATGAATTAGAAGGCCATAACAAGAATAATTATCCATGGAGGAATGTTCATGTTGTATTGAAATAATTCTGTGAGATTTACAATAAAGATCATGATGTAAGGACTTGTCCCTTGATTTATCATGCCACCTAAGATAAAGTGTCACTATACTATAAATTATGTGATGCATATATGCATGATACTAATGGTTGTCATGTCATTAATTAAATTCATGAAGCACACACATGAGATACATGCCAAACTTACATAACTAACAACTAAGAGGCTAGTGGAGGTTGATCTTTTAGAGATTGAGGGTGTGTAAATAGATATGGAGGTCATTTTCCACCTACGACATTTTACAAGTTCAGTTCTCTAAACTGCTACTAGTGTGACTATACAATTTATCCAACTTATGCCTTTTGTAAAAATGAACATCACCTAGAAGAAAATATTGATTTGTATGTTGCCATTACTAAAGAACAAAATGAGAAGGGCATCAGGATGATACATGTTACCATAAAACCTAATACTCAGTGGATACCACACCCTACCACTCCACCATCTAGACCCAAGGTTAATATCACTACATTGAGTGGTGCTCATTCCCAACCAGTCTCAAATCCATTGGTTGAAAAGGTGAAATGTGAATAGCCTCATCCAAAACATTATCCTGATGTTTAATGATAGTAAGAAGTGTTGCATGAGACAATGGCCTTAGTCTATGAAATGAAAGGTGAAATTTAGTTCTTTAAAGATAAGAATGCTAAAATAAGGGTTGAGATGTAATAAGATATGATATCCATAGACTCAAGAAATGATGAGTTTTAGGAGATATGCAAACTCTTCCTTATTAAGGACATAATTATTCTCCTCAAGAATTGGCTATGATAATAAATAGAAAAACCTTTAGAGGATCATTTTTTGAATGATGCATGATCACAATATAACCATATTTAACCAAACCTTGAGTTTGATAAAGAGGTCATTGTCAATGCATCCATTTATGGCTGGATAATCTATTACATCCTAGGAGAAACTAACATGGATGTTAATGTTCTAACCAAAGATGCCTAGAAAAATATGGGTAAATCCACTTTAAAACCCTCTCAACATGTCTTATTCATAGACAATAAGACTTGTACACAACCCATAGGCATTCTTAAAGATGTCATTCTCAACATATTAGGCATCACATTCAAGGGTGATTTGAAGTTAATTAAGCTTACTAAAGCTGATGACTTCCCTGCTCTTTTGGGTTAACCTTAGTGATATGTGAATAATGTCGACTTGCATTCTAAAAATAGGTATATTAGATTTGAGAATGACACTCGGTGCATAGTCATAACTCTAAATAATGATCAAGGACCCCCTTTTATGGAACTCATTGATGTTGATGAGGATATAAATACAATATATATCATTACTACTAAAGGACATGAAAATATGGATCCTACTCTTGATAGAATATTGTGATGGGAAGATGCTTACTCTATTTTTGACACCACCAATGTCACTTGAAACCAATGTGCTTAAGGCACATATGATCTATTGAGGCATGTCTATGGTGCTTTATAAATCTACCTAAGTTCCCCTCCAAATATTACTCAACACCACAAAACTATTCACCTCATTGGCAGATGTTCGATGGTTGGACCACCCTTATAGTTAGACTAGGCACCTTCATGGAAAGATGGAGGTTCAAGAATACTTTAGTAGTTATAGGCTTACTATGTTAATGAGGATGAAAGGTCTTGCATATCACTTTTTTATTTCAATGAAAAGCTACTCGATGGTGGTCTACTCATCGATACCAAATGGATACATGGGAGTAAGTATGCACAACCATGTATAATCATTTCTACCATGACAACCATGTTCATGCCACCCTAAGTTATAGTGGTATTACCTCACTATAATAACATATAACACAATTTGAAAGCCTTTAGATCATTGATGAAACATTTTTACCGAAAGTTTTATGGGTACATGCATTCTATGGTACCTTATGCACTTGGGTTAGGGTGTGGTACATTCACCAAGAAACAAACATAGATACAAATACTTGGTAGTGCATCAAACATGGTCTACTTTCCACCTTTACATTTTATTCACCAAAGACAAATTCAATTTTTTCTCTGCATGTGATCCATCAAGTTGTTATAGGTGATTAGGCATCAATTGAAGACTAGAGACAACACATACATAGCACAACTAAGGATAATTTGAACATTTTATTAAAACCTGATACTTCTACGATGGCTTAGTTGGAACTAGAGTTCCACTTTGAATATGACCATCAGGAATAGATGTAAAATGGCAAGCAAAAGGTTGTGTACCAAGTTCAGGAGGGTATCAGTTCTGATCAATCAGACCCATAATTTAACCATTTAAATTTTCATACAAAATGTGGGGCATGTGATTTCAAAGATAAAATATAGTCCAAGCCAAAATCTTATTTCATAACACTCCAAATAGTTCAATAGAACATTGGGATAGATGATGCACCTAAACTATCTATGGTCCAGAATTACTAGTTTGATGTTGAGATAAGTAAGATATTTGAACTTTTGGATGAGTATCAAGACATTTTCCCAAATAAATACATGGAAATAAAAGGATTACATCCATCATAAATAAAAATTCACATCAAATTGGTTTAAGTCACTTGAGCGATGAGGAAATAGTTGTATAAGATGAATTCAAATTTGTACACTCAGGTTAAAGAGGAAATTGATAGCATCTTACACACTAGAGTTATTGCTCCCATTGATAAATCTAAATGGGTTATTCCCATGGTGATCAACATCAAGAATTATGGTCTCATTCATATTTTTGTGGACTACAGGATACATAATGTGGTATGTGTAACAAGTCCTTTCCCAATGTCATTCACTGAATAAATTTTGGAAGGTGTTGTTGGGTGTAGGATCTACACCTTCACTGATGGACTGTCTAGATATCACCAAGTCCAAGTTATTGAGGAATACAAGGTAAAGATAAATTTTATGACTAAATGGGGTTTATCTACATATAATCTTATGCCCTTTGGCTTAAAGAATGCGCCAATGGTGTTTTCATGCATCATAGTGGAAGCATTCAAAGATTTTATTCACAAATTCCTTCAGGTATTTTTGGATGACTAGACCATATATGGTTTAGTATGAAACCACTATGACAATTTGTACCTCATGCTTGAACATTATCAATAGCTTTAAATTTCCCTAAATCTAAATAAATGCATATTTTCCACCCCATTTGGGATCTTGTTGGGACATATTATTTGATAAGATGGCCTATTGATGATCTAATTAAAACTACTATGGTCACTGTCCAACTCCCATTTCCAACCACTTAACATAACATTTGTGCCTTACTAGGTCACATGGGCTACTATCAAAAGTTCATTTGAGGTTATGCTAACATAGCCACCCCGATGGAAGAACTAATAAAACACAATGGCCTATTCTTATGGACAAGTCAACATTACCAAGCATTTGAAACCTTAAAATAAAAATTGGTGACTACACCCATTCTTTAGGTCCTACACTAGAACCAATCATTTCATGTACATGTTGATGCTTCAGTCATGGAATTATGTGTTATCCTGATACAACTTGGTAAGGGAAACCTTGATTATCCTATTTATTTTGTAAGCTAGAAGTTCAAACCAGTGGAACGAACCTATTCCATAGCTGATTGTGAGGCCTTATCTATGGTTTATGCACTTCAGAAGTTTTTCTAATACTTATTGGCAACCCTATTTATCTTCTAGACGGATCATGAATCACTCAAGTATTTGGTAAATAAGCTAGTCTTGCATGGACACATCTACTACTAGATTATTCTTTTCAGGAATTCTTGTTCTTTGTGGTCGTAAAACTAGGCAAAGTTAATTTTAGACTCAACCATATCACAAGTTCAATTAGGGGATCAATGTGCATCATAGAGGATGATTTACTTGATATACAACTTTTTCAATTTATGCATGTGCCTAAAGAATTAGAAGAAATTATAGCTTTTTTTACAATAAGGCTCATGCTAGATAACCTTACCACCCAAGATAAAAAGCAAGTAACTATGGGCACTACCCCATTCTAGCTTATTAATAGAGATATACACAAAATTGGTCAATATGAAATACTATGAAGCTGTGTAATGCAACACGAGTACATGAAAGTCCTTCAAGAAGTCCATGAGGGTGTCATAAAAGGATACGATGTTGGTGATGCAACAATATAAAAAGTTAAACTATTTGGAGTGTGGTGGCCCACCTTATTCAAATATGCCAAAGCTTAATCACTCCAAGGTGATATCATTCAATTCATAGGTAAATTAAATTAATGAGATGTTATGCTTCTTCATCCAATACTTATTCATGAACCATTATTTGGGCCCTTTATCTTGTTAAGTATAGGATTTGTGCTAACATGACATCCACATGGGCATGAAGAGATCATTTTTCATAATGATTGGCATTTTGGTGTTAGTTATAGGTTGCAATGCATATCTTGTACCAGCTAACAGGTGGCTAACTAGCTCCTAGATCTTCAGGGCATCTTGAATGATTTGATAAAATGTGGCAACTGTAGTGCAAACTTCACAAAATTATGGGGTTGGTAGGAATGATCACCAAAGTTCCACCTTGGCACTTGGCATGCATGTTCTACCCTGGTGAATATTCTCCTAAGAGATTTTTTAAGGAGCTCAAACCAGTTGAAGCAACAAAAAAATGAAGTGAAATAATCACAGTGAAGCTCTGGTAAAATAGAATTGCTCTGTATGCATGCATCCAATAGCCATTAGACTTAGGAGTAGTATGGATGCCATGAAGGCTCCATTTATAAACACCCAATCTCACGTATGAGCCTTTGTATCATTAAGTAGTATGAATTAAACATATGTTCTACCATGAATGTTATACTCTATTTAAACTTTCATTAATGACAAAGATTATTGTAGTAACACATGACATCTGGTTTATGAATATTTTGCATCGCTATTGAAATGTGTAATAATTATAATGTCATGGTTTCAAAACATGTATTCTAATTAATGTTTATGCATGCTTCTTGTTCATGTCTTTAATGGAGTCCCTATAATAGAGGGTGACATCATCATAAATTTATATAGGAAATGAGTATAGATCATGTGTCAAGTGTTCCCATCCTTGTTAGAAGCATGTGTCTATCATAAGTAGTTTGAGTGAAAGCAGCCTTTTGACCCTTCAAGTGCCTATATGGCACTAATATTAGTCCATCAAAGGCTTGAACCTATATATCTACCTACAACTTTCATTTAATTGATCAAGTCTCCTAATTGAAATCTTATGCCATGGCATTTTTAGCCCAATATGGGTCCTGGTTCCTTATCAATTTTAATTTAAATGAGTGCATAAGGCATGTGCCTTATGTGAATTAATGTCAATGTAGCTGAGTGTTCAAATTTTGAGTGAAAATGGAATATCTCATGTCTTCACCTAGTTGTAATAAACCAAGAATTGACTAAGACAACCTTTCATGCCTTTTCTAAAACATTTTGGTTCTATTAGCGGGACCTATGTTGAATTTTGTTGTTTCAATGGTGTGATATAATGATGTATTGATTCTCTTTAAAAACATCAAGCACTAGATATAGTAGGTATAAGATAGCTTTGTGCTAAAGTATCCAACCTACAAGGGATAAAAGTTGAGAAAATGGATTCAAAATAACCTATATGATGCTTTGTATGAGGTCTTTTTTTGTGAGATACTTGAGCATGTGTATAGATGGTTGGTACCATATTCAACCCACAAAATAATCTATGTATAGTGATATGAGTGTACAAAGGAATGTCTAGAGAGACTTGAGACCCTAGATGCTACTTGGACTAGAGCAGTGGATAAATGGTGGCAAGAAGCACTGAATAGATATATACTTAAGTTCATAGTTTCAACATATTCATGCCTTGAAGAAGTATAGTACAAATTTTTGTGTCACCCTAGAGGCATGTTTATAAAGTAATTTAATACAGAGATCAAAAATCTAATGGTGGATTATGGTTTTGAAACTTTGGGGATGGAAGGCTAAATTCCTTTCATGTATGAGTATTACAAAGAGGGGGAAGGGGATGTATAGGTGAGGTGTAATGGAAGGGGATGAACAAATTGACACTTGAGAGCTGAAAATATAGACCATAATAAGAGAAATCATAGACTGATGGAAGATATAGAACCTAAAAGTGTTGAGAGAACCCGTAGTGAGTGAGAAGGGCATGGGGAAGGATCTCCTAAAATATAACAGTGCAAGGATGAGAAATATAATGAAGTGATGCATCGAGCTCAACACTTGATAGGTGTGGAATTCATTAGGTTCCTACAGGATTTGGTGACTATAGATACACTTGATGTAACCTACCCCCTTTGAACATATGACATATGCTCACGTGCTATATCTCCCACTCGAAGAAAGTATAGAAGTAATAATTGACTCTATTAAAGACTTAGATCTTAGATAGTTTACAAACTTGGAGTGTAACTTTATGATTGAATAAATTATTTCTTACAAGGAGGTGAGCGTATCTACCTCTAGATAATTGGGCACTAGATCACCATAATAAAAATTGAATACAAGCACACCAACTCATTTGATGTTATAAATGCAAAGTGGGAAACAAACAATAAGAAGTGGTTTGACACCACAAACAAGTAACATATCACCATCAACATTATCTACACCAATAGTAATGATGGGACCAACACCTAACCTAGTGGTTGGAAGCATTGGAGGACCACCACCAAGATAGATGCTAAGGAAATAAGTACCTCAAATTATAGTTTCCCCCCACAACAAATCTACTATGAAATGGCCATGCACTTGTCAAAGTATCATGGCATAGAAAATGTCATAGAACATGTGCTAAAGTGTGAACTACAGTGACACGTGTGAGGCATAACCTAATTGGAGCACAAGGCTACCCGCTTTGTGACCACTCTACTTGATTACACCCATAATTGGTACAAAAAATTTGATCCTAACTAGGCCATGGTTGACTATGATACCCTAAAGGATGCATTACTAAAGTAATTTGACATTCTAGAGTCTGAATAACATAGCATCATCATGCTAAAAGAAATTACCCAAGGACTCTTAGAGAGTGTGCACCTATATGATGTAAGGTTCAAAACTCTTTTATCAAAGTTCCCATATGATATTCACCTTTCCTAGCATATGTAGTGGTTTATTGGAGGGTTGTTTATGCCATTTTAAATAGTGCTTTCGATGAAGACATTTATAGACCCTTGAGAAGCACTTGAAGCCGTACTTAAAGAAGAAGTAGTCAAGAATACATATACCAAGATTAGCCCATTTATGGAGGTAAAAAGTATATCTATGGCCTCACAACTCCATAAACTTGCCACTATCTCATCGCATGATGCTCAAAGTGGGATATGGAATATAGACTATGCATTAGAAGGCCATAATAGGACTAACTTCCCATAGAGGAATGGGCACACCCTACTTTTAATTGGAAAAGTCTATCAAGAGGCACATGACATCCACAACTTCCCTTTATTGTAATGTGCCAGCCAAGTCAACATAACCATCTATTATATATTGTGTGATGCCTACACCCATACCACTACTAATTGTCAGGTGATTGATGAAATGCACAAGATCATGGAAAGTGGCACACAAGAGGCCACTGTAGCAATCAGAGGCAAAGCTAACTAAGGTAATGAGGGATACAACCAAAAAAACATTGGATTTGGGATGCAACG
Source organism: Torreya grandis (assembly GCA_037957365.1). Classification (NCBI taxonomy): domain Eukaryota; kingdom Viridiplantae; phylum Streptophyta; class Pinopsida; order Cupressales; family Taxaceae; genus Torreya; species Torreya grandis. Next base: position 1,513,408 of record JARHVA010001870.1, read on the forward strand.
AGGCACTAGAGGATGAGGTGGAGGATGTAGTAGTGTAAGGTTCCCATCGTGCTCATGTTATAAGTGTGTCTCAATAGAGTATTATCAACATGACTAACCTACACATCCCACATGTGGGTATTGTTGAGGGCCCCATAAGGTTGAAGAATGCCCTGACTTATACAAAAATTTGATCCAAGGTAGACCTGGCATAGACAAGGGCACATGAATGATCAGGTATGAGTTGAAAATAGAAAAATGGATCCCAAAGGCATAATTGACCCACATAGAGATAGTCAAGGTGCAAGTAGTTACTTGAAATGGATTCACCACTCAGCCACCAAATGTGTTAGTACCTAATTTATGCTTAGAATATAGGGATAAGGGGTACACTGAGTGCATAATGTGGATTGAATCAAAAGTTGTGCCTTAGACCCAGTGAACTAAAAAAATGTATTACAATAGGCTATGATTGTAATCCAAAACCTGCAAGGGGAGCTCCAATTAGTGTGAGACATAAAATCATAGGTTGTTACCTCTCATAAGAAGCAGGATAGCTAGGAAACTAAGATATAAGAAATAACTAAGATCATGTGCCTCCTGCAAATAAAGGTAGTGTTGCTCCTATTCAAGAACTTTCTCTTGGAGCATGTGGGTTAAAATCAAGTTGAGTTAATAATTCCAAGCATGGAGAGGGTATGAGAAGTTTGGCATACACAAAATATAAAATATGACCAAGAACTCTTGGTGAATGCCACTATTAATGGATGGTCTATCTATGAAGTCCTTATAGACATAGGTGCCAAGGTCAACATCTTCACCTATAATTCCTAGGAGAAAATTGGTAGGCAAACCTTAAGACCTTCCCCTAATTTACTCCTCATGGCCAATAAGACTTGGGCATAGCCTATCAATATTATAAAGAGTGTAATTGTAGATATCATGGGTGTCAAATTCCACACTGACTTTGAAGTGATTGAGTTTGTAGAGCAGGACAACTATCCAATGCTTCTAAGAAGGCCATGGTGTTCTTTAAACGATGTATATATGCACTTCAAAAGGTGCTACATGACATTTGAAAATGGAAAGGAAAGGATAGTTATAACCCTCTCAAATGACCAAGGACCCCCTATGTCAAAAGAATGGACATCAAGGATGAGATTAACCACATCTATAACATCATGGCATAAGGTGTTGAGATTTTAGACCCAAATGATCAAGGAGGCCTCTATTGGGAAGATGCATAGTTAGCCTCAGACACCACTAATTTTGTTTGTAACTGATGGGTCGATAAAGCATACAATACCACTGGTCAATGGTGCAACTTAGTGTGCATTAAGGCACTAAAAATAGTAAAGATAGGATGGGTCCAGATTGATTTCACCTCTAAAATATGGGCCCTTGTACCAAGAAGAAATTAAAAAGAGTGTTTCACCTAAGTAAGGGTAAAATTACATCATCCCCCAAATATGAATGTATTAATTCAATGCAAGACTATGTCTGTGACCTCGAGTCATGCATCCTAAAAGAAGTGGATAAAATGGGCACACTAGTGTATTTATTAAAGATTACTATCGCTCATTGGTGGGTAGTGTAAAAGCCTAGCTTGCCAAATTGGTAAGATATGAAGGCATCCATTTTCACTAAATTAAAAAAGAGTAACGAGGACCTGGACATCTCAGCTACTCTAGTGATTCTAACCCTATAGTGTATGTGCATATTTGTGAAGAAATGTGGACTATTTATGGCAAAAATGCCCCAAGAAATCTATGGGTGCATGAATTTTATAGGACCTTGAAGACATGGGTGTGGGCATGGTGTGTAGTCAATGAGATGTGCCATGAGATAGCCAACTGGGATGCCCTTAAGGAGTAGTTTGTTCACACCTCCTTTTATTCACAAAACCTTCAATTAATTGAGCCACTACAAGTAGTTTAAAGGTCAGTGTTTGAGGATACTATAATATTGGAAGAGCACCTAAAATCCATATTTAGTGAAAAAGGGTTAGCATTCCCAACCTTATTTCAAGAGCAAACCCTCAACAGTGACTCTAGTGATGAAGATGATGACACATGGAAGGCATGTAACTAGAAAATTTTGACAGGCAAAAAGAAGTTAGTGCACCAAGTTGAGGATAGTTCCCCAAAATAAGAAAACCCTTCCCATCTCTAGGTAGAAACAATCAAGGGCAGTAGACAAGTTGAGGACTCACACCAGGAGAAGAATGAACCCTATCAAGTGCCTTTAAGAACTACCAAGGTAGATATTAGTTTAGAAGGGAAACCAAATATTTCCACTATGGGTACCTATTGGTGTGATATAGAGCTGACATGTATTATGGACCTATTAAAATAATTCTAAGACTTTTTCCCTTGTAACTAAAGAGATAAGAAAGGCATGCACCCATCCCTTGGGAAGATGAACATCAAGCTAGTTGACGGTGTAAGACCTATCAAGAAGTGACCTTATAGGATGAACCCAAATATTCACACTAAGGTTAAGATAGATATCATCCACTTTCTATCCATAGGCATCATTTATCCCATGTAATAATCTGAATGGGTTAGCACCATGGTCATCAACATCGATAAGGATGGGCACATCCAAATTTGTGTTGACTATAGACTATTAAATGCTACCTACATGACTGGCCTATTTCCAAATCCATTCATCAATGAAGTATTGGATGGAATTGTAGATTGTGAGATAAACACCTTTACTGATGGATTCTCAGGATACCATCAAGCCCAAATCAAGGAGAAAGATAAGACTTAAACCACCTCTACAACTGAATGGGTTTGTCTTGCATACAATGTGATGCTCTTTAGACTGAAGAATGCATCAATCATGTTATCTTAAGTGGTGATCATCACTTTCAAGGACTTCATTCATAAATTCTTCCTAAGTATACTTAGATAACTAAACTATGTATGGGTTATTGAAGGATCACTATGACAAGATGTGCCTAATACTTGATAGGTGTAGGTAGTTACAAATTTCATTAAACCTCAAGAAGTGTTTTTTCATAACATGATTTGGTACTTTGCTTAGGCACATCATCTACAAGGATGGTCTACTCATTGATCTAGCAAAGATTACAACCATCCTTTATCTCTAGACCCCATCAATATAAAAATGCGTTCATACCTTTATTAGACATTGTGGGTACTATAGAAAGTTCATAAAGAACTAGGCCAAGATTGCAACACCACCAGAAGAGCTCTTATGAAAGGATGGCCCATTTTATTAGGGTATAGGGTAGGAAGATGCATTTGTAACCCTAAAACTCAAACTAGTAAGGGTACCAATATTGCAATTTCTCAACTGGGTGACTCCATTCCATGTCTGCATAAATGCATCTAGTTTTATGAGAAGATAAAATAGATCATCCCATTTCTTTCACAAGAAAAAAAATAACCAAGGTAGAGTAGAACTACACCAACACTGAGTGCGAGGTGTTTTTCATAGTCTACAACCTACAAAAGTTCTAATAGTACTTATTAGCCACCCCCTTCATCTTCTTCATTGATCATGAGGCATTTAAGTACCTAGTGAATAATCTCATTCTACATGGGTACATTTGTTGATGGATAGTTTTATTTCAAGAATTCTAGTTCTCTATTATAGTGAATCCTAAAAAATAAAACTTAGGCCTAGACCATCTACACTACATCAACTATGGCAATGTAGAAGTGCTTATTCAAGATGGTATGCCTAACGTGTAGCTTTATAGGATCTAGCGCATCCCTAAGGACATGGAAAATATCACTACATTTTTGACCTTCAGATATATGCCCCAAACCATGACAACTATGGAAAATAAGTAGCTCATAATTCATGCCACCCCCTTTCAACTCATTAGTAGGGAACTATATAAGTTGAGCCATGATGAAGTCATGCACTGATGTGTCCTAGAGCATGAACGGGGCTCAATATTTCAAGAGGTACATGAAGGGATTGCTAGAGGCCATTGCATTAGAGATGATATAGAATACAAGGTAATATAATAAAGCTTATGGTGACTCTATTCTAAGACACAAAAGAATGCACCAAAACATGTGACATTTACCAACACACAGGAAAACCAAACCACTAGGATGAGATGCCTCTCATCCCCATCCTTGCTCAGGCATCATTTGAAAACTGGGCCATTGACTTTATTGGGCCTATTACTCCTATTGTGAAGTGCATAGGCACATGATATATTTTGTCTACCATAGATAACTTTACCAAGTGGGTCAAAATAGCACAAACTAAAGATTGTATAGCCACCACCACAACAAGGTTTATCTAGAAAAATATCATCAATCACTATCGATGACTAGTAACAATGGAATGCACTTCATCAACAAAACCATTCCAAATGGTTGATCGAATACATCATGGCACATCATAAGGTGACATCTTACCATCCCCAAGTGAATGACACCACTAAGGCATTCAATAAAATATTGGGAACATGCCTCGCAAAGATATGTGATGTTGGTCGTAAAGTTTCGGATGGCAGTCTGTCATTGGTATTATGGGCCTATCACATTACATATAAGCATCTGAATAAGGCTATACCATTTTAATTGGTATTTGGCATAGAGGTTGTTTTACCTATGGTATTCATAGTGCCTTCATTATGCATTATACATATTGGTCGATTGGATGGCCAAGATTCTTTGAGCACATGATTGGAAGACTTGGAGCCTTTGGACAAGACACACGCCTAAGCAAAATGGAGCCAAAAAATAGAAAAGGCATACCAAAAGATATGGCATGATAAACACATCAAGCATAAGGTATTTACAAAAGGTGTATTGGTCTTACTATATGACTCTAAGTACCTCAAGCACCTAGGCAAATTATAAATTAGGTGGATGGGACCTTATATCATCCATAGTATATTAGAGACTGCATGCAAGCTGCACACATTGACAGGTGAAATGTTTTATAGGAATTTTAATGGAAATAGATTGAAGCTTTACAATCACCAAAATGGTGCTTACACCATCAGACATTTACTTCCTAGTCATAAGTTAATTACTTCATTTTAACCATAATAAAATTTGGTACAATCCAAATCTTTCCCTATGTTGTTTTATTTGTGTTGAGTGAATAAACGTAGCACTTTAAGGCCTGTAGGAGAACTCTTATGGCACTTACATGCATAAATCTAGCTGGATGAGTCAAGTATGATCACTTTCTAAGTGCCTAAGGCTAGATACCTAAGTTTTTGAGTGTGTAAAGTTTTCCAAATTCAAAAACTAGTGAGTACATGTTGACAAAGGGAGGCACATAAGATATTCATGCTCAATGAATCAAAAAGAGAAAATGAAGTGCTAGAGAACTAGAGCAAGGATTTGTATGGGGTAGGGAATGTTGAAGTAAGAGACATAAAAGAAAAAATCACTTGTAAGGAAGTATAGCACTAAGAAGAGATAAAACTAAGGAGGTTAAATCATGTGAATGTGAAGCACTACACCCAAATTACCATAAGCAGGGTAAAGGTCGTGCCATGTTGAACCAAGCACAAGAGAATGACCATCGAGATAGCTAACACCCACCCAATGGTTGGTGAGAAGTGACCATTTTAATTACCTATCACTTCACCCAAAAAAAATTTAGAAAAATTATTCTTATGATGGAGGAAGCACAAAAATCCATAATAAATGCACAATTGGCAATAGATTTTAACAAAGTTTATGGGTTTAGCAAATTTCAAGAAATTTATGCACCACCAAGCCATTAATCACTAGATATTTATGAGGTAGATGAAAATAGAGTATAAAGGGGGAAATGATAAACTTTAATAGGTTACAAACCTTTGTGAGCATTCAACCCAGAACACAGAACCAAACATAGTCAAAGCCACTCAAACCAGAGAATGCTACTAGTGAAAACTAGAACATTCATAGCCCCCCAAGCAAGAATGGTTGAATAATGATAAGATTAAGTTCCACTTTAAAATGAAAAGGAAATTATGGGAGAAAAATTGATAGAAAAATAAGGTAGCAAGAGTTTTGTAGAATGACGATGCCATCATTAACAGTGTAGGAAACTCGAGAGCTGAAGACACAATCATAATTCTCATGATTGTGAAGAAGTGTAAATCACAATTTCAGACTATAAAAATATCAACCAGCCATGTTTCAATAGTATATATTTTAGGATGGTAAAAAATATACTAATTATAGGTCCACTACAGGTATAGAAAGATGCAAAGAAAGCACGAGTGGTGAAAGAAGAAGTTGTCAATAAATGGGAGGTGCATCTAGTAAAAGGTATAAATCAAATTTCTAAACCACTATAAAATAAGAAAAATAGATTTTAAATGTGTGAAAATTATATTTAATTATGCAAAAATAATTCCTTCAAACCATAGTTTAATGAAAGCATAAAAGGAGAGAACAAAACTAGCAATAACACATAACACAGATATATAGTGGTTCACCCAATGTGGGCTACATCTACTAAAAAAGTTATCAAATAAATTAGTAATCTAAAACAAGATTACAATTAACTCTCACAAAGAAAACAATCTCCTATATAAAATGCTACACAAAAGCTATACTTTCACCTGCACCTACACAATCATGTACCTCACAAGATGTTAAACCACACCCTATAAATAACAAATGGTGTGGAAAACATCCTCCCAAGAGAAAACTCACCATCCTCACCTAGGATAGGCTCCATCCACAAGATAACATGCCATTTCCACCTTTCAAAGCATATCTAAAAGTTCCTTAGAGGAGGAACATGACATCCCTCTCCAAATGGCACAACTTCCAATGTGGAAGTCTAACCCACTTCCATAATACATAAAGAAATTATTAAATACTGCATTTAATAATTTTTCTCCTCCTAATGCATCATGGAAATAAGTAAATACAACATTTAATAATTTCTCCTAATGCATCATGAAAATTATAAAATACATCATTTAATAATTTTCCCCTAATGCATTACAAAAATATTAAATAAACAATTAATTCCCTAGAACAAGGAAATCAATCCCACTTCCAACAATCATGGAAGTTTATTTAATAATTTTCACAAAATGAGGGGTGAAGGAAAAATGTGATCCCCACATCCTTGGAGCTCTCTAGGCTCCCAAAGTGTACCAACAAGGTCATGTGATAGCCCCAAAGGGCTCCACACTCAACAATCACCCACTTGGAGACCATTTTTCCTGAACAAAATCTATCACTGCTCTATGACCACTAAGGCCAACCAAATCTGAACATAGTCTCAACTTGTCCAATGTTACCACCTTGGTCATCATATCTGTAGGATTCTGGCTAGTATGAATCTTCTCCAACTTCACCAAGTTCTCCTCTAAAGATGTCCTAATGAAGTAATAACATAAATGAATATGTTTCATCCTCAAGCGGAAAGCAAAGTTCTTTGCCAAATGAATAGCACTCTAACTATCATTGTGTAGTCTCCCAACTCCTTGCTCATGACCCAACTCTCAAAATAACTCTTATAACCAAATCAGTTCATTGCTAGCCTCTGTAGCAACAACATACTATGCCTTTGTGATTAACAAAGCCACAACCTTTAGTATTCTAGAAATCCAACTAACCATTGTATCTCCAATAGTAAATATATATCCTAGCATACTTCTTTTGCTATTAATATCCCCTACCATATCTGAGTCCACATAACCATGCCAAGTGGTATCTGATCCACCACAACATAATGTAATATCAATGGTTCCTCTCAAATACTAAAGAATCCATTTCACTGCTTGCCAATGCTCATAACCTGGATCACTCATATACCTGCTCACAACTCCCACTGCTTGGGAAATATCTGGCCTAGTAAAAACCATGGCATACATAAAGCTTCCAACTACCAAAGAATAAGGTACCTTATACATCTTAAACTTTTCAGCTTCCATCTTGAGACACTGCTCCTTTGATAATCTAAAGTGGCCTGCCAAAGCAGTACCAATAGATTTAGCATCCAACATACTAAACCTTTCCAAAACTTTCTTCACATACTCTGATTGGGATAAAACTAGTTTCCTCTCCTTCTTGTCATGAGTAATCCTCATACCAAGGATTTGCTTTGCAGCACCTAAATCCTTCGTAGTAAAAGAGTCACTAAGTTGTTTCATGAGCATTATGAATATGTTGTATGTTCTTTCCTACAACTAACATGTCATCTATATACAAGCATAAAATAATAAAGGAACCATCATCAAAATGTTTGATGTACACACAATGGTTAGAATTATACCTTTCATATTCTTGTTCCAACATAAAACAATAAAATTTCATATACCATTGTCATGGAGCTTATTTCAAGCCATACAATCTCTTCTTTAATCTGCACACATAGTTCTCCTTCCCTTTGACCTCATATCTCTGTGGCTGCTTCATATACAACTCTTCATCCAAATCACCATGAAAAAACATAGTTTTAACATCTAATTATTCTAAGTAAAAATCCTCAACTACAACTAAACCAAGAATAGTCCTAATAGAAGTCATTTTTATGATAGGATAAAAAATCTCATCAAAATCAATACCTAATTTTTGTGCAAACCCCTTGACCACCATCCTAGCCTTATACCTTTTTCTCCCTTGATCCTCTTCTTTTATTCTAAAGATCCACCTATTTGGTAATGCACTATTGCCCTTGGGTAGCCTTACCAAATCCCATGTTTGGTTCTCCATGAGAGATCTATGCTCTTCATCCATGGCTTGTTCCCATTTCAACCTGGCATCTACCTACATTACTTCCTCATAACACTCTAGTTCTCCATTGTCAGTGGGTTAAAAATAATTCAAATAAGGAGAAAAATATTCAGGTGCTTTTCTTACCCTAGAAGATCCTCTTACCATAATAGTTTGGGGTCCTTGTGTAGAATATTCCTGAACTGATTCATTAGATACTTTGCCATCTGTAATATCATCCAATACTATGAACTCTTTATATTCCTATTCTTGTTTTTACAATTGATCCTTATACATAACTTTTTCATTAAAGATTAATCTCTAGACCAAAATACTTTCTTATCTTTAATGCTCCATAAACAGAAACCAAATTCATTCCCACCATATCCAACAAAGGTGCATTTCTCTGATTTAGCCTCTAACTTGGTTATATTCGCTTTCTTGATGAGGGAAAAATCCTCACATCCAAAGACTCTAAGAAAATAATAATCAACATTCTTACCAGACCAAGCTTGTTTCGGAATGCCTCCATCTAAAGGCATAGAAGGTCCTTTGTTAATTATATATACAGTCGTGATAACTAATTCTACCCAAAATTATAAAGGCAACCCAACATGTAACCTCATGCTCCTAGCACATTTCATTGTTGTTCTATTCATCCTTTCAGACATCCCATTCTGCTATGGAGTTCCTGGAACCATCCTTTGCCTATGGATTCTATTGTTAGAACAATAATCAAAGAAATCATTACTACAATACTCACCTCCATTATCTGATCTGAGACATTTTAATTTGAGACCTGTTTCATTCTCAACCAAGGCTTTCCACTTCTTAAAAGTGTCAAATGCATCATATTACTTTTTAATACAATAAACCCAAACTTTCCTAGTTGTATCATCAATAAAAGTGACATAATAATTAGAACCACCAATAGAAGATACTTGAGTTGGTCCCCATACATCTGAATGTACCAACTCTAACTTGTGCTCTTTATTTATGGGTCCAACTTTTAGGAACTTAACCCAATTATGTTTCCCATACACACATTCCTCATAGAAGTCTAGATCTAGATCTTTCAATCCAGGCAACTTATATTTTAAGATCTCCATGCCCTTATGGCTCATATGACTAAGCATGTAGTGCCACATAGTTGCATTTCCATCTATAGCAACTAAATCACAAGAATCAACACTACTAGTCAAATATAAAGTACCAACTTTCTTAGCTCTCAAAATCACAAGAGATCCTTTGGTAACTTTCCAAGAATCTATAATAAACATAACTGAACATCCTTCACTGCCCAATTATACCACTAAAACCAAATTCCATCTCAACATAGGCACATGTCTAACATCCTTAAGTAGCCATGTGTTCCCATTCTACATTTTCACCTGAATAGAACCTCTTCCTACTTTCTCACATGGCTCATCATCACCAAGATATACATATCCTAGATTCTCTTGAACATAATCAGAAAAATAATGCCTATGTGGGGTGGCATGAAAAGAAGCCCCTGAATTTAATACCCAAGACTCATTAAAATTATCTAAAGAAATAATTAAGGCATCCTAACTAGTTTTTCCTGATGTCACATTTACCTTATTCATTTCTTCCTTGTTGCCCTTCTCATCCCAAAGTGACCAACAATCCTTCTTTGATTGTCCACTCTTCCCACAATGTCAGCATATCATCTTGGCTTTAGATCTTAATTTAGATCTACCTTTTGACTTTCCATAGTTGCCTTTGTTCTTGTCCTTTTGCCTCCTTTAGTATCAATAGACAAAGCATTACCTAAAGATGATTCATCAGTGCTTTTCCTTCACCTCTCTTCAGTAAGAATCACACCTACAACAACCTCAAAATTTAAGTTTCCCTTTGGCAAGGACTGCATTACTCACAACCATAACCAAACTATCCAAATTATCTGGCAAAGAACATAAAATTAGCCAAGTTCTGACTTCATCATCAAACATAATTCCAACTGGAGTGAGTAAACTTAAAACTGTACTAAAATCATTTAAATGACTAGCAATAGAACCATTCTCATACATTTTCATGTTTAACAATCTTTACATAAGAAAATTTTATTCGAAGCTAAGGGTTTCTCATACAAATTTCCAAGTGTATCCATGAGATCCTTTGTAGATGTTTGATCTACAATGTATAATGCAATATAAGATGCAAGGCATAATCGAATGGTTCCCAATGCCTTCCTATCAAGCAATGTCCAATTTGCATCACTCATACTTACAAGTTGTCCTCCTATTCCCTCCAAGGGGAGTTAAAGTTCCTTCTGATACAAGTAATCCTCCATATATATTTTCAACAAACCAAAATTCTTACCATCAAACTTCTCAACTTTGAATCTGATTTCTTCTCAACTTTCCATATAGTGTAGGAAACTTGAGAGCTGAAGACACAGTCATAATTGTCATGATTATGAAGAAGTGCAAATCACAATTTTAGGCTTTAGAAAGATCAACTAGCCATGTTTCAATAGTAGCTAGTTCAGGGTGGGAAAAAAGATACTAAGTATAGGTCCACCATAGGTGTAGAAGGATGTGAAGAAAGCATGAGTGGTGAAAGAAATAGCCATCAAGAAATGGGAGGTGCATCTGGTAGAAGGTGTAAACATCATAGTAATAGACCCAAAAACAAGTGCAAAGACTGTTTATAGAGAGATGCAATTCCCCCTAAAGGTCATAGTAGGGGATAAATGGGTATCATTTGCACTCATGTGCAAGCTCAAAATTCACAACCACCAGATTGGGAGAAATGTGAAAGAATTAAACCAAGATTGGATGGTCATCATTGGGAAGAAGATAAAGGTGGGCACCACACTCTTCGATGTCTCCATCAAAGACAAACTAACAATAATAGGTGCAATGCAATTGTTTGAGTTATCAAGCTTTGGCAAGCTAGAGTAATTTTTGCAATTCCTCCTTTCATGTGTATATGGAAACCATTTTTACTTCATAGGATGGCACATGAGGATCTCTATGTGCCTTATTATAAGAATCATAGGACTACTAGGCATAAGGGAAAACATCCATCAAATGATGGAGGATGAAGTGGAGGTTGAGAGGGTTGTGAAGCTCCTTGGCTACTACAAGTCAAGATTCATGTTCCCCATCAAGGATAAATAGGACCTCAGCATGAGGGCAACGACACACCTAGTTAGCTAAAAACTATGCCCCAATAGATTATGGTCTAATTTTAATAATACCTTCTTATATATAACCTACCACATGGTGTAAGGGGTAAAATTCAACATCTCCAAGTTCATTGTTAAGGAGAATGTCAAGAATGTGCAAGAGTGTCATCGAGCATGAAAAACCTTTAAGTGGGGTTATATGTTGATTTTGATAGTGATGGAGGAGATATGTGTGCCAAAAGGAGATGATGACAACCTTTGGGTGTTCCCACCTAACCATGAGTCCCCTGGGATTAAGTATCAAGACTTCATTTACCCACCCAGCTTCTCATAAAAGTACAAGATAAGCATACAAGGGTGGTGTGACAGGTACATTCAAGCCTTTGGAATTATGTGACACATCCCTCAAGAGATTTCCCAATAAATGGTGGGAACAATAACCTTTATCATAATGCAACACTTTTATGTGGTGCATATGGCGCTCACAGATGGGAACTTGTTCGAATGGCTCAAGTTGGCTTACATGTTTTCTGCTAAGTATATCATGGCAGTGCTAAAAATAATTCCTAATACATAATAAATGGAGATCCTAGTCAAGACCATAGATCAAGATAGGATCAAGATGAGGTGCCAATATGTACACCTACAACCAAGGCTACCAAAGATGAGGAGGATGACTCTGATAGGATAAACCATCATCCCCTGAAAAGAGAGATAATAAATGAGCAAATATTCAACCTCTACTACAAAATGAAGTCATGAAATAAGGTCACCTATCTTGTAAAGTATGATTATCTCCCCCTCTTAATCAATGATGAAGGGAAGGTTGTACCAAATATTCAAGATAAGACTCTCCAAAATAAATGGGGAGAGAAGCTAGAAGAAATTATGGAGCGCATCTAGTTGAAAATTACCTCCAAGGAGAAAATTACACCCTTATCTCCTAAGAAGCATGTGACCTTCATGCCAAAGAGTGTTTCCTATAGCAAAAAGCATAAGAAAAAAACTAAGGGACCCATTTCATTCCATACTATAACTCTTGTGGAGATGGGGAAAGAGGCAAGCCTCATGCCCAAAATGGAGGAGACTGAAGAAGAAAGAACAAGCACATATATCATATAGATAAAAGAAGAAGATGATGAGCCAAGTGTCAAGGATATATAAGAACCCCTATAAAGTAGCACAACCACCATGATTGATGAAATAGAATATTAGATAAGCCCTTCATCTAGTAAATAAGCCTCCACACTACCTTCACAAATAAAAGTGGAGAAATGAAGGGCTTGGAAGAAAATGGGCTTGAGTGATGAGGACATTAGGAAGGTACTGGTGCTTGAGAAGAAGCAGAGAGTTGCCCAAGAAAAAAAATATACCAAGGTAGAGAAAAAGGCCATGAATGTTCTCATAAGTGTAGGTCCAGTAGTTGAAATGATCAAGCAACCACCAAATGCCCCCACCAAGAAGGTAGAAGAAGTTGCACAAGAGGTGTGATCAAGTATTGAAGGGGTGCCTCAACAAAAATAAAGCAATACTGGCACCTTAGAAAAATAAATAGAGATAATGAAATAACCCTGATAATAACAAGGCAACATTGGCATCAAAGGAATTACCCTATAGGTGAGTATTGAGAAACCTCAGGAGGAAGAAGTGAATGAGGGGGAGAAGTCTAAGGAGTCCTCTAAGGAGAGCACCAAAGAAAGCAATGGTACCAGTGAAGAGAAGGAAGTATAAATAGATATGGACATCGTAAAGAAGGATGACAAGGAGATGAGCATAAGGGAGAAGGCATAAAAGGGATGGGTGGATGAAGAATTTTATATATATGAAACTATGCCCCTAAATTTTCCATGACTGGGATGTACAAACAACTCTCATTTGAGTTCGATCACTAGATGAATGAGCCTCATTTTGAGGCACCTAGAGTGGCTAATTTAATCTTGGAAGAGCTTGATGAAGGGTAGGGCTCCCTCATTATAAACCCTCACACCATGAACCCAGTCCAATATGGGAATATATTGATCATAATAGCCACTAAAGTTGCATGTCAAAACATCATCAATGATGGCAGGGTGAGAAAAAGGAAAAAAATCCATAAGGAAGCCAAAGATCAAGGGCAAGCCATTAAATTCAATGTATAGTAGCTTTATGAGTACATAGAGATGATCGAACCATCCCTTTTAGTTTGCATCAATACTTTAAACCTCTTAGAGATTGATAAAATTTATGTGCTAGTAGATTAGATGCTACTAAGGTTAAAACCCAAGTTGGCACAAGAAGAAGAAGATCTCTATGTCACACTATGGAAGGAGCTAGCTAATAAGATTAAAGAGGTAGAATACCTCTTTGCTAAACTAAAAGATGGCATGGATGCAGAAGATGTCATCTTCTTAAGCTTCTCAAACCAAGCCTCAGTCATAAATGCATGCCTAACGCAGGCAAAGGAGGAGAAAGAGAAGCTGATGGTGCAGGTGTACTTGGTGAGCAGGTTAGAGTGGGCACAAATCATGGGGATTGTCAATGTGCTTAGCAATTAGATTAAGGATCAAGTGCAGAACTTAGAAGTACTCTTTTGTGCTCAACAAACTAAGGCCTATGAGTAAGGAATGATCCTAGATGAGAGTGTGGAAAAGGCAAAAGCAAATGTTTAAGTTGTTCATGAGGAACTAGAAAATATAGATGTGCTTGCACTCACTAATACATCCTCCAAAATAGATAACACCACCAAAGAAATCAACCTCACCATTAAGGGATTTGAAGACTTCAACACCAAACTCAAGGAAAGTGTACTCGAGTTCTATGCCCCCAAGAGCTTAACAGCCTAGTCTGAGGATGGACTAAAATTTTGAATGGGGTAATGTTGGGCCCCTTATCTCATTAAGTATAAGATTCACACCAACATGACATACATGGGTGTGAATAAATCATTTTTCATAATGATTGGAATTTTGGCACTAGTTGAAGGTTGCAACACATATCTTGCATCAGCTAGTAGGTGGCTAATTGGCTCTCAGATCTTTAAGGCATTTTTAATGATTTGAGAAATGTGGCAGCTATAGTGCAAATTTCATGAAGTTATGGGGCCAATGGGAATGATCACCAAAGTTCTAGCTCAGCACTCAGCATACATATTCCACCCTAGAGGAGATGCTCCGGATCTCGAACCAATTGAAGCAAAAAAATGAGACAGAAGAATCACAACAAAGTTCTAGAGAAATGGAGTTGCTCTGTATGTATGCATCCAATAGCCATGAGACTTAAGAGTTGGATGGATGCTATGAAGGATCCATTTGTAAACATCTAAGCTCACCTTTGAGCCTCTAGGCCATTAAGTAGTATGAATTGAACATATGCTCTGTCATGAATGCTATACTCTATTTAAACTTTGATTAATGATGAATATTGTTGTAGTAAAACATGATATCTAGATTATGCATCTTTTACATCAATATTGGAATGTGTGATAATTATAATGTCATGGTTTTAATATATGTATGCTAACTAATATTTATGTGTGCTTAGTTTTGCATCTTTAATGGAGTCCCTATAATAGATGGTGATGTCATCATAAATCTATAAAGGAAATGGGTATAGATCTTGCATTAAGTGTTCCCATCCTTGTTAGGAGTGTGTGTCTATCATAAGTAGTTTGAGTGAAAGTGACCTTTTGACTCTTCAAGCACCTATATGGAACTAGACTTAGCCCATGAAAGGTTTGTGCCTATAGATCTACCTATAATTTTGGTTGAATTGATCAAGTCCCCTAATTTAAATATTGCAACATGGCATAACTAGCCCAATGCAAGCCTTGGTTCCTTCTCAGCTATGCTTTGGGTTAGTGTATAAGGCTTGTGCCTTATGTGAATTGATGCCAACACAATCAAGTGTTAAAATTTTGAGTGTAAAAGGAATATCCCATGCTTGCACCTGGTTGTAATAAACCAAGAACTGATTAAGACAACCTTGTGCGCCCTTTTTTACAACACCATTTGAGAAATGGGTTATTGATTTTGTTGGGCCCATTAAACCAACTGCATGATAAAATGACATGTGGTACATATTACTACCATAGACTATCGCACATGTTGGGCTAAAGAAGCACCCATGCATGATTGTACTACTATACTTGCCACCTTATTTTTATGTTAAAATATCATCACTATGTATGGATGTCCATTAAGACTGCTAAGTGATCGTGGCACTCACTTCCTCAATGAAACCATACGCATCCTCTTGGCTAAGTTTATGATTATGCACCATACCACCCTCAAGTTAATGGTATAGATAAAGCCTTTAATAAAATCCTACGTAATACACTGACCTATATTTGCAACATCGGTTGCACTAATTAAAATGATCAAGTTTCTATAGTCTTATGGGCATATCAAACCACATACAAAAGATTAGACTATAATACTCCTTTTAATCTTGTCTTTGGTATTAAAGTTGTTTTTTCAATATATTCCTTATGCCCTCTTTATGTATTATGAACATTAGCAGATTAGATGATGAGGAGTCCCTAAAAGTATGTTTAGATGCTCTTTTTCAACTAAATAAAACAATCTTCTTCACACATTAGATCCAAGGAGTTGAGAAGCAGAGATATAATTCCTGATATGATCAACATATCAAAACCAAGGTTTTTCATCCTAGTATGCATGTTCTCATCTATGATTCAAAGTTTGTGTGTAATTTAGGTAAACTACATATCCACCAGGATGGTCCATTTATTGTTTATTCTATCCATATGACATATGCTTACAAATTGAAAAGATTAGATGGCCAATTCCTACTAGGCAAATTAAATGGTAGTTAGCTTTGGTCCTACCATTCTATGTAATTCTTTAATTTAGTGAATAAGGTGTATGCCGCTAGGTTTTTTCAAATAGGCATGGCATTGGTTGCACACATTTTTTAATTGGTTGACACACTTTGATACTCTATTTTTTTAACACTCTATTTCTCTATCTTTCTTGACATAAATTTTACTAAGTTATGATGTGGAGAACCATGCACATATTTTTAATGTCGGGTAGGTTTTAAATATGGATACACTACTTAAGGAAAAAAGAAAAAAACTCATAGATTAAGCACGCAAGAGGAGGCACATGACATAAATAAAGTATACAAGAGGAGGTGCATGAAGGAAGCATGTAAAGGAAATAACTGAAAAAACATGTGGGATCATAGAGCCAGATCAAATAGCTTAGAAGATAATAGGGTGAGTGAGGGAACCACACAAGGGGTAGTGTAAAGCACATGAAAAGGTGGTGCGTGACCCAAAAAAATAGAAAAAAGATGACAAATTAAATGTCATCACAAAGTAGGTTAAAGCAAAAAATATGGTTTCTACCATAAAAATGGAAATTTTGAATTATTACAACTACCATGCATTATAGGGAAGGTACAATAACTCTTGGAGGAAGGATGGGACATGCAGTTATTAACAATGAAGTGGTATGAATGCCAAGAGTACCAAATAGACATCAAGGCATGTTGTTTGGAGAATTAATGATTGAAGTGATCAACATTAGCATGGAGAAAATTAATGCAGCATGGAAGAATTAATGCAAAAAATTAGGATATCCTACAAAAGTTCATAAGGCTTCCCATTTCCATTTTTCATGATTAAAAAATTGAAGAATTATAAAGCTCAAACTGGCAAAAACCAATGACTAAGAAGGTAATTACATAGTTCTCCCATTTAAAAAAATTATATATATCTATCTTAGCAAATGTGATTTCAAGGAAAGGAAAGTAGAAACTCATCCACACAATTAGAAAAGATAAGTTACTAGTTGTAGGTGATAGGTCTACCATTAGATGAGGGTAAAGTGAGGAGCTGAAGCATTTTTGGTCTAGGGAAGAAGATTCAAGATGTATTTATTCGAGAGATTTGGTCAACCATGTGTTAACCTTTAGGTACCCCAATTGGTGATGCATCTAAATCAAAAATCTAATAGGATCACAGAGCCATTACTAGTTATCATTGAAGTTGAAGACTTTGAGGGCATGAAAGAAGGATGTCTCACGTTTATTCGAGAAGAAGGATCTAGTGAGAGAAATGTGTAAAGAGAGGACTTAGTAGGGTTGACAGAAGGGAACCCTGTCAGGTAAACATTAGAAATGTTGTGTATGGGGAAAAAGGATATTATAATAGCATCTCCTCTTCTTATACTGATTGAAGAGATTCAATACCCAGAGATGGTGTTATGTGTGGATGATTGGGAGTTTAAGGTTTCCACCTATCAGGTCTTGGAATACAATCACCATCAGCTTGGAAATGAACTTTATTTATAATGGGACTACTAGAGTAGTGATAGAACACTTAGAATGAGATCACCTATGATCTCACAATATATAACTTATTAGAAGATGTGGGGGTGTTCCAACTCTTCAACATATCATATTTTTGGAAACCATAGGAGGCAATTTAGTTCTTAATCTCACACTTTCACAAAGGCTACCTTTACTTTGTTAGGCATAGAATGAGGATCACCCTAGATCAGATTAGTAAAGTAATTGGGTTACTTTACTCTGGAGTTAATCTCGACACAAACCTTTAAGATTAGGCAAGAATTAATAAGATGGTGGGGGTATTAAATCATAAGAAAGAAGGCCATGCTATGTATATTATGAGCCTTGAGGACCATGTAATTTGAGTAGTTGTATACTTGGCATTGACCAAGATAAGGAGTATAGATAGGTGGAAGGAGCTGGATATGTCCCACCTCTATGTTTCAAGTCAAATATCCAAGGGAGTAAAGTATGATTAGCTCCTATATTTTATCAAGAAGATTGTGTAGGATGCAAAGAAGGCACATCATCTACCTAACCACAAGTTTCCTTGGGGTCAAATTTCAATACTTATAATTTTTTATGAGATTGGAATCTTGGGATACTCAAGCAAAGAACTAAAGTGGGTTTACCCAAAAAAACATAAGTCCCCCATTAAATGATTCAAGTAATTCACTTGCCCTGGTGCCATCACACCCTCCTACAAAGCCAAGATGAAGGGTTGGTTTGATGGAATGAAGGAGGCACTTGGGAATGATTGGAATGTACCCAAAGAGTTTCCCACATAGATGAGATCATATGCAAAAAAATTTATAAATCAACATTATTCTCTTACACAAATGTGGATGGTAACCATAGACAACTTGTCAAGGTGGCTTAAATTGCCCTATGCCTTCATTGCTAGATACTTCATGGACTAAGTAAACTATATTTTAGATGTGTACCCTATCAATATTGATGTAGACAATATTTATGTTGATATCTATACTCTTTAAAATATCTATGTTTACCTAGGGAGGCATGTCTATGTGGAGAAGCATGAATTTGATAAGACTAACCTCGATCCCTATAGGATAGTATGCAAGGGATAATATGGGTGATCTTTTATATGCTTAAGCCATGGGAGAAATCATCAAGAGGTTAGGATGTAGTGAAGGAACCAATTCCCTCCTAACCAGAGACATGTGTAGAGGTGAGGGCATGAGCAAAAGAGAAAATGCAAAGACCTAAGGCCACTAGCTCTAACAACACAGGACTAACCTAGGGTCATCCCAAAATACCAATGATAGGTCTGCTACCATCAAGGACCTAGGGGTTACCTACAGATCAGGAGGACATCATTGTATCTTAATCGAACCCTCAAGCAAATCTTAAACAACAAAGGTGAACCATCTTGCCAATAAAAGACTTGGAATTTTTTGTAAAATGGAAAGATGACACTACACACCCTACTACCCAAGCATAAGTTGAACATGAAGCACCCCGAGTGGTGATTTTGGACATAGGTGAGGCATCTCTAAAATCCCAACCTATAAAGGATATTACACCTGAGGCAAACAAAGAACATACTACTACATAGAGCAAGGAACATCCTATGGTCGAGCAGTAAGTAGACATTAAAAGTTTAACACCAAAAGAAGATGATAGGTGAAAAAGCACCAATGAAGAGGACATTAGTGTCAACACTAAAAAATAGGAAAAAATCCTTGAAATTATAGACTTGGAATGCAACCTAAAATGGAAAGTAACTAATGCAAGAGGTGGAATAACAACAATAGGCAAATCATGAACCTCCCATTCGCATCATGTTCTAACAAGACATGCCAGATAAGCATTTGTATTTGTGGAACTTTTCCCCCAAACATGAGTCCACAAAATAAACTTAATGTGAGATGTTCTTTAAGATGGAATTATATCATGATGAATAATGATTTGATATTCCAAGGGATAGTACTAACATAAGCCTAAAAGTAGCAAGTGTTCCAGACATGTTCTAGATAAGTGCCACAATTTGCTCTCTAATGCAAGTGGGTGTGACACTTATCAAGTTTTCCCTAGAGGTTTCTAGGCTAAATATTCTTAACATCCATGATGTGAGCTAGATCAATGCCAAATATTAGGAGGTTGTGTGACTATACTAAGAGGAACATGAAACGTGATGAAAGCTTGAAGAGGAATTTAAAGAACTAAAGCACCAATTGAGTGGTAGAAATGGTTTGGCTTGGAACATTTGGCCTGTTATCAACCAAATTTTCACCCTAAGGAGGGATAATCCAACCTCCTTCAATTTGGGATAATATTGAAACACCTCATATGTTGTGGGTAATAATTCTTAGAGGTGAGTCTCTAGATTGTGGTCTAAATCCTAAACAAAATACCTACAATCAACCACTAAACTACTTGATTTGAAATAAAATGGATAGAATGAGATTAAACACTAATCTAATGGAGGTGATGAACCAAGATAAACTCCATAATCTTATTTGAACCTACACCATGGTAGATAACTTACAAAACTGATCTCAAAACCAAAGGTTTTCCTAACAAAAGTGTTTTAACATGAAGGTAGAAAGAAATTTATTTCTCAAGGTAGATGAATAGTAAGTCTGATCATAGACACTAATAATCTTTTTTACACTTAAATACACATAATTCAATTAGTTACACATCATGTGACCTGCTAGAAGGTAGATTACTCACATAAAGCATGAAAGAGTGAGATGATTACAAGGAAAGATAACTATCACTTTTCATCCAACACTAGACTACTTGACACAGTTAGAAAATAATTTGAGAAACTAAACCATCTTGAAATATTTATTCCAAAGGAAAAATTATTATTTAACTCAACAGGGCTTTGCCATACCAAATATGGATCATATACAATGTCAAAAGAGGTAGTTTATATAGAGAAATGAGGAAGACAAAGGGGGGTGTGAAAGAGGGAGATTGCCAACTATCTCTCAAGAGAGTTAGAAACTATTTCAATAGGTCTATAAATACATGTGTTCCTCCTATGAATATCCTTCATCATCCAAATGGTGTAGGAGTTAGATTACTTGCTTGACACCTTGGTCATCTTCTTCAAAACTACCCTTCCTTGCATGTGAGGAATGATAAATGGAATTCTTCATCATTAACTCATAATGAATACCTTCATACATTCTCTTTGACACTTGTCAAGAATTTTTAAACTCCTCTAAAATTACAAGGGCAATCATCACATAACTCCTTGGATGTTAAGAAACTTTTTGATCCACTACGCCTAGCCTTGTCCAAATGGCTCAAAACTTGATTTAAACTTCATCAAGGCACTCTATCTCAATTAAAGGAATTAAAATACCTTATCATACCTAAATTAATTCATTTTGGTTCATGGAACAACCCCAATACTTTATTTTGCTCCTCAAGCTCTCATAAGCCTTCAAATCCTTGCAGCGCTAAAAACTTATAAACCTCCTTATGTAGGATAGTATATGGAGGGTAATGATAAATTAAGTATATATTTTAGGACCCAATATGGCTTTACAAATCCATGATAAATTTCATGGCCTAATTTTGAGTGGAAGTGTGTTTATTATGTTATTCTCTTCCCCCAATTAGGCCTTAATTAGACCTCCTTGCCTAGAAGACTGAATTTATGATCTAGACATTTCCCATACATGCGAAACCACCAATCAACATGTTATTCAATTTATCCAGCCTACAAACAACTTCCATACCAAATTTTAGTTCTTGATTAACTCTAGAAGTGTGAGAACCATGAAACGATCTCAAAACCTAATCTCTTTTTAAACTTGTTTGAGACTGCCTTGAAAAACCAGATTTGTTTGAGCATCCCCAAGGTGGCTTGTAAAAATTTTTGGGTTTGAATAAGTGGAATACAACCTAAATCATTATTATATTATTTTAATGATCCAAAGTATTTTTTAATTTTTAGTTAGTTTGTTTTAGTGTTTATAATAAAATTGGTTCACGAGAATCAGTTGAGACTCGTAACTAATTAAGAAAGCCTATAAAGCTTTTTACCTTTCTTGTAAATAAAAACTAGACATGAAATTTTATTTTATTTTCCTAAATTATTTACCATCAATGTAAATTTTTAATTATTATTTCTCGATCTTGGTGCCAATAGTGGTATCAAAGCTGGCAATTTGAAGAGGAGCGAAGTAATTTGTAGAGTCTAGAAATTTAAATAGGGATTTAAAGAGATCATTGCAAGACAGTACGACTCACTAAAAATAAAATAATGAAAGAACATGGTAGTAGCATTGATTAATCACATAAATATTATATGGTGCTTCAAGAGAAAGTAAAACTTTATTTTTGGTAACGACATAGAATTTTTGATTTAATCACACCTGTACAGTGGTAGAAAAAAGATTAAAATTTGGCATAGAGGCAAGTGTGTTGCTAGAAAACAAAGCATAGAGGAGTAGAATAATTTAAATTACAAAGCTATTTTTAAATCTCAAAATCATATTTTTTGTCTTTATAGTATAGTATGGCATGACCCAAGAGTAATATGGCCTAGTAAATAAGTAGGCGGCCTATTATTTGTGAGAAAATTTACATTATACAGTTGTAGTGCTATTTGTTTTATTCTATAAATTCTAATTTGTATGAAAACCTCTACAAGATAAAATGGTGGCTAGCAATTTTTGATGAATTTAAATGCACTAGTAGAAGTAAAAATGACATTGGAATTTTAGTTGATGAGAATTGACCACCGTACGGTGCCATCAAATTTATGATCCCCACTAGAGAAGAATTAAAGCGCAATAGTTTCACTTTTCCATCAATTTTTGTGGTAATAAATATTTACATGCACATCTTTATTTTTTATTATTATGGAAATTCAACAAAATATAGAATAATTTAAATATTTTTCATGCACATTACAAGATTCTTTATAGATGGATTGGTCAAGTTTATTTTGTAAGTTATTTGCTACAAGAGGTCAAAAGCTCAAAACTCCAAATCATGAAGTTTGCTCAAATTTGTGGTTGCATTTAATTTTGTTGCATTCATAATCGAGGGACTTGTACTATGATATTTTTTTCAAAAAAACATTATTTTGTCTGAAGGTAGTCATGTGACAAGAGGATTTATAGGTTTTTTAACATTTTGGACACAATGGAATGGTTAATTTTGTAATTTGAAGTGTCTTTATATGATTTTTACAATACATGTATTGAAATTAATCTATAAATGTGCATTTTCAATCAAAAATGAAACCTTAATTTTATTTTATTTATAATGTCACCTCATTCTTGTGTTCTCAGAGAAAATACAATCCATTACATGTCCCAAGATCCTTTAGATTGACACCATTTAAGTGATAACTAGAGGGTGGAGGATCCTTGGAGGATGGAGGATAATTAACCTCTCTAGTTAGCTATTCACTTGGAGTATGGGTTCAATGTTTGAATGGAAAATTTTAGCTTGTGTTCTAGCTTTCAGTTTCATTTTTGGCTCTCTATATCTGATATTCATGACATGGAGTGGACATAGTTAGCTATTTTTATTTATCTTTATGTATAGCTTCTCACCTCTTACCTGATAGGGGAGATAATTTAGACATTGGCTAGACTTCAATTGATCATCAGTGATAGTACGAGTTGATAGGGGTTACTAGCACCATCAATGTTGAGCAAAGGTCATCAGTGTTTATTAGACATCATGAAGATGTACCATATAGAGTACAAGTTTGTCACTTGGATGGGTTCTTGTGTGGGACCTTATGTGGTTCAATGTAATTAGACATGCCAGATCATGTTCTAGTATAGTACAATATGATGATCACCAGGGATGAGTAAGCCTTGATCGTGTTTATCAACCATTTTTTACCATAACTCATAAAAGTGGGTTTTTTATGAAGTGGTATAGTTTTTGGTCAGTGTCAGAAGTACAATGCACCACTTGTAGTTGCGATAGAATTTCTTTGCTCACTTCAAAGTCATTTTTCCAATTCATTCATCTACTATACCCCTTTAGATCAATAAGGAGTTTGTTGGATTATTTTAATGATCCAAAGTATTTTTTTTATTTTTAGTTAATTTGTTTTGATGTTTATAATAAAATTGGTTCATAAGAATTGGTTGAGACCCATAATTAATTAAGAAAGCCTATAAATATTTTTACCTTTCTTGTAAATAAAAACTAGACATAATACATTATTCTATGTTTCCAAATGATTTACCAGCAATGTAAATTTTGAATTATTACTTCTCATTCTTAGTGATAACAATCATCTCTTCCAGTAGTTTTCAAGTGTTCAATTGTTCAAAACCCAGTATTTCACTTCAAAACCTTGCAAAACATAGAATTAATTATAGTTTATATAGTTGTATGTACAATAAAATTACATGGTGATGACTTTAAGGGAGTTTAGAATGTTTTTTTAGAGGTTTTAGGAACAAATCAAGTCATATAATGCACTTGGTGGCCATTCTCTCACATTGGGTCCTTACTAGAGTTTTAGGAGGGTTTATAGTGACTTAAATTCTTAATGATTGTTCATAAATAGTAGGCCCCTAATCCTTGAACCAATGCCACAATTTTCAATTGAATTACCCCTTTCAACTTTTCTTAAGAGCATAGGATCCCATGCATCTTATCTATACAGATCCAAGTGCAAGAAGTTGGCTCTCGAGTTGCAAATAGGCCATTGGAGAGTGGTCTACATTCTTAGCCATTGTTCATGAAGGTTAGGGGTCTAAAATAACATATGATACTATAAATTTGAAGTGTGGGAACCTCTTTATTGTCCTTTAATTCCATTTAGATCCATTCATAGTGTCAAAGTCTCAACAAGTGAGTGAAGGTCTAGTTTTAAGTTGTAGTCCTATATTAAGAGAGCTCAAGGAGGTCTTAAAGGCCTAAATTCCACTTTTCCTATCTTCCCCTAACTATGGATGGTCTTGGAGGGTCTATACCAACATTTTATAATCATAAATGTCTTCAGGTCCTCATGCTAACTCCATCAAACCACTCTTATGATGATTGCACTTACAGACCTGCCTATGTAGTGTTAGGCTTACCAAGCCTAAATAAGGCTTTCAACATTTTCATCCTTTATCAATGACTATGATAAATAAATAGAGATTTTACTAACATTACAACATCATCCCAATGTGACTTACTTCATCTTGGTGACATGTTCTCTTCAAATTACATAAACACCTCTTATGTAGGTAGGCAGGCTTATAGGGTTATGTGTATGCAGGGTCAAGTAGGTTTGTGTGTATGCAGGGTCAAATAGATTTATCTTAACCAGTCTCCTTGATTATTATTTAGACTCCATTTTGATATCAAGTGATTATTTTGACCTATTTTCTCACCTAAACTCCCATCTCACTATATGTGTGGCATAGTGTTTCTAAGTTTGAAGTCAACTTGAACTGCCCAGACAATCTTGTAAGTGATTATTTATGGTTTTGGTTATCTTAAGTTCAAGTATTCCATCTAAAAGTCCTTGAGAATCTTAGTTTTTTTCATCATAAACATTGAGTTTAGTGTCTTTATTTGACACTTCACAACTTTCCCAAAACCCTACATCTTTACTTTCATACACTCCTTTTTCTCGTGTATGTTCAAGGCACAGTTATAGGTGTTGATGGAAAAGAGTTTGGACATGAACTTTGAGAATTAGTTTTATTAGCTAGGCTATGGATATTTTGAGAGCGCAGAACCACATTGAAATCTCTTTTCATTGCTCTACAAACTTATTATCCTTTCATAGCATTCACAGGTTTGTACCTTCTTATCTTCATACGTAGGCATGTGTATGAGTATCTAACACCTGTGAACTCAATTATATTAACCTTCCTTTGAATATCAACTAGATTATATGTCTTCTTTGATCTATGTTTTCTTCATGTCTACATTGAGTCACATTTCCACACCAATTTTATTCTCATGATAATTGACCTTTTATCCAAATGAGGACCTACAGGTTTACAACCTGTAGGTCTACCTTTTTTACTTATATACACTACTGAAGATAAACTCTTGAGTCTTAGCACTTGTAAATTGTATCAAATCTTTTATAATTTCATGTCATCTTCCCAATAGTCTTTTTGAGTTCAACTAAACATTATACAATATCAAATCTTTCTTCTATATGCATAGGTCCATTCATGAGATCAGCTCATGTGAAAGGTTTGTGTATGAGAGTTGGAATATATACATTCATCATGATCCATTGATGATTGCATTGGTGTATGTCAAGATCACATGGGTTTTTATAATCTTACACCACATCTCTCCATTGCTAAAGCATCTTCAACATGAAACCTAAACTCATGAATATTCATCTATAGGTCTACAAACCTATGGGTGGATGAAGCTTGTCTACGTCTTTGTTAGAGAGTGTATTGAGTCCTATTTTCATTACATTGGGATTCCATCATGTTTAACGGTGCCTTCCCATGTGACATTGGTTCCTCATTTCCACTTGGGCCAAACTTGGCAATCAAACCTATAGAAGAGTATTTATAAATTATAACATGCTTCCAAGAGTAAGAAACATAATATCTCTTGAAGGGATATCTACAAAGAACCATTTTTAGAGAGGGAACACATGGATCATCTAAGATTGAAGGATTTTCAATTAATGATGAGGCACTTAGAGACTTCTAAGAGGGACAGCAATTCAAACCAACCCAAAAAACTTACAACAGGGGTGATATGTTCCATGAACTTGAGGCACTATTGTCCTTATTGAAGATGCCTCATAGGGTTTAATTGACTAAATATTTATACATTAAAAGGACTCATATTATCTTTTAAAACACCTCATAAAATGCATTATCCTCCATCAAAATTTGAAATGAAGAAACATGAGTAAAACTAGACCCTGTTTGAATGAACAAGATATAACGACCTCCTTGCAGTCTTAGTGATTATTTATAAAGGAGAGGGGATAAGTTTACAAACTAATGCCAAAAAATTCAATTTTACCAATATCCTTAACATTTCCCAAATTTTTAACATCCAAATTTCTCTCTCCTAGTTGTACCATGCATTTGAATCTTATATTTATGAACTTGTGAAGGGAGTGATGGAGGTGATCTATAAACAGTAATTAGCTTGTACTAATAAATACTATTTATTGTTAGGAGGCCCCTTATCCAACGGTAGCACAATTGATTACTTATATATGAGCAATTGAACACGGAATTATACCAGAATGATTAAGAAACTAGAAACATGAGACAGCAAAGAATTTGAGAGACAATGCACTCAATTGTATTAGATAATAATAGAAGAAAATACAATAAGGAAGATGCCACTTCTTCCTCCACCTCAAAGGCTTGCCACACCTCAAGACCTTCTTCCCTCTCTCTCTTGCTCAACACAAAACCAACTCTAAGACCTGAGTTACAATCCCTCCTTGAATGCTTCAGCTGATCTCCTTGACCTTACACCTGTAGATCTCCTTGACCTTGCTTGCTTCAATGCTCTTACTTGATCAATATGATAATTACAATACATGCCTCATGGTTCTTTAAATAGAATCCCATGGTTACAAAAAATAGACATCTAACTACTAAAATTAGACACACAGCTCACAACTTAAAATAGTCCCTTAGCATGCAAACACTCAGTTTAACTAACTAACTGTTCGTAAACAGCAGTTCTAGACCGCATAGGCGACCGACGCCGGTCCCTACTTGTCTGGTGCTGCCGACGTCGGCCGACTCCCTGCCGTCGCCAGTCTCCTTCTCCACTGCATCTGACCGACGTCGATCATACTGTCGACGCTGGTGGCTCTGGTTCTTCAGCATCCTCTTCATGTGTGTGCAAACAGTTGAAGCTTTTAGCTCCACACCTTAACAATATCCCACTTGGAGATAAACAGCTGCAACTTGTACTTGTACCTGTACACCATCTATTTTGTTCCTTAGGCCCTGTATTCCTCTTCAAAATCACCCTTGAAGACCAACCACCACGCAAACCTGTGATGCTATACCTATCACTTATGCCACAAGAACTTTGCTGCTCCCAAATTCTTCATGACATACTTCTGAACCAACTCTACCCTTAGCTCAAAAAACTCCCTGTATATGCAACCCTGCAAAAAGTAACACAATATAGTAACAGGATAATGTAGTTAATATTATCCAACCTGGTAAAGATAAAATACAATGGTCAAACCTCCATTGCCATGCAGCTAACTCAAGACCATATACCATAGCCTTCTGTCTCAGATGTCCATCCACTCTCTTCTCTAAAATGGGAATCCATCCCTCTATCCAGTTGACAACTCCATCAACAAGTACCTGTTTGGCTCTACTCCAAGGACTCACACTCCTCATCCATGTCAAGCTCCCACTGTTTCTGGATTCTACCTGCATTGCTTCCTCCATCTTCCTAGTTCATGACTATCAGTAAGTAATATAAAGAAGGTGAACAATGAATATGAAGTTCACATACCTTTTCTGACCTCTGTATGCGTGTTTGAGACTCATAGATCCACCCAACATCCATTCCAGTGACCGATCTTGGCCAACTCCCAGTCTGCTCCCGACCGATGTCGGTTCCCTGCACTGATCCTGATTGCCGATGTCGTTACCCCTGGCCGACGCCGGTGTCCCTCACCTGTCGACGTCGGTCCTGATGACCGATGTCAGACTTCTCCTACCCGACCTATCGACCTTGCTGGTCTGCACATGACCGAAGCCAGTGTCTGGATGACCGACGTCAGTTCCAAGTAACTGACATCGGTGCCTGTGTGTTCCCGTGAGTGATGAATTCTTCATCCGTGAGCTCTTCTTGGATCAAATCTCTATCCATGTTGCCCTGCTCAGATTTATTTACTGCCTATAACTGTTCTCTAGCCTTCATCTCCTCCATAAACACCAAGACATCCCTGTTCTTGTCAAAAGTCTCAAATTTCCTTTTCTTGCAATGAATTCTATCTATGCCTTCTGAATTTGAACACATACCTTTTGAGTCAAGAACTTCCATTCCCTTCTTATTCATGTGACCCTGCCTATTAGACCACATCTTCGAATCTGCACCAGAAGTGGAATCAGTAGTACAAGTAGATAGATAAAGAGTACCTACTTTCTTACCTCTTGCTAAAACAAGTGCTCCCTTGGTAACCTTCCAAGAGTCCGCTGTGAGGGTTATTGTGCATCCCTCATCACCCAACCTTCCTACAAAAATCAAACTCTGCTTCAGAATTGGAACATGCATGACCTCCTTCAACACCCATGTGTTGTCAATCTGCAATCTCAGCTGCACATTCCCTTTGCCAACTATCTGACAAGGCGTACCATCCCCTAAATAGAGCACTCCAAAGTCTCCCTGTTCATACTCATGAAACAAATCTCTGTTTGGGGATGCATGAAAAGATGAACCAGAATCTAATATCCATGATCCTACGTGACTATCCAAAGAAAGTATGAGAGCATCCTGTACCACAATATTTGCATCCTTTGCTTCTTCAATACCTGCATGTTGATTCTCTTTATCTCTCAACCAACACTCCTTCTTTGTATGTCCTTTCTTTCCATAAAACCAGCAGGTAATACCTTTGGACTCGGATCTCCTTCCCGACCTTGATTTCCCTTGCTCAATCTTCTCCTTTTGCCTTCCTCTACTTTTCGCACTTAGAGCGTTCCCTGATGATTCACCTGTGCTTCTCCTGCGTATTTCTTCATTCAAAATCACACTCACAACATCATCAACCTTTAAGATTTTAGAAGCAGATGCAGAGTTACTTACTGCCATAACCATACCGTCCCAACTTTCAGGCAAAGAACATAAAATCAAGAGAGCCTTTACCTCATCATCAAAAACAATGTTGACTAAAGCTAATTGGTTTACCAAACCATGGAAATCACTGAGATGAGTATGTACCGAACCTCCTTCCTGCATTTGCAAAGTAAATAGCTGCTTCATAAGGTATACCTTATTAGAAGCCGAGGGCTTTTCGTATAAATTTGCCAAGGACTTTATCAACTCTTCCGTTGTTTTGCACTGTGATAAGCTGGAAATCACAGAAGCTCCAAGACTCAACCTTATGGAACCGAGAGCCTTTCGATCAAGAACACTCCATTCTTCATCCTTCATATCTGTGGGCTTGCATGCAACCCCACCCAACGGTAAGTATAGATCCTTCTGATACAGATAGTCCTCAATCTGCATCCTCCAGTGTTGATAATTCTTGCCGTTAAACTTCTCCATTCGTAGCTTGCTTTCTTCTGCCATTGCTGAACTCCCACTCAATCAGAAAACCCTGTGAATGACCTGTAATCAAAAACAATAACCTGCTTCCTGCAAACCGTAGCTTTGATACCGACTGTTAGGAGGCCCCTTATCCAACGGTAGCATAATTGATTACTTATATATGAGCAATTGAACACGGAATTATACCAGAATGATTAAGAAACTAGAAACATGAGATAGCAAAGAATTTGAGAGACAATACACTCAATTGTATTAGATAATACTAGAAGAAAATACAATAAGGAAGATGCCACTTCTTCCTCCACCTCAAAGGCTTGCCACACCTCAAGACCTTCTTCCCTCTCTCTCTTGCTCAACACAAAACCAACTCTAAAACCTGAGTTACAATCCCTCCTTGAATGCTTCAGCTGATCTCCTTGACCTTACACCTGTAGATCTCCTTGACCTTGCTTGCTTCAATGCTCTTACTTGATCAATATGATAATTACAATACATGCCTCATGGTTCTTTAAATAGAATCCCATGGTTACAAAAAATAGACATCTAACTACTAAAATTAGACACACAGCTCGCAACTTAAAATAGTCCCTTAGCATGCAAACACTCGGTTTAACTAACTGACTGTTCGTAAATAGCAGTTCTGGACCGCACAGGCGACCGACGCCAGTCCCTGCTTGTCTGGTGCTGCCGACGTCGGCCGACTCCCTGCCGTCGCCGGTCTCCTTCTCCACTACATCTGACCGACGTCGGTCATACTGCCGACGTCGGTGGCTCTGGTTCTTCAGCATCCTCTTAATGTGTGTGCAAATAGTTGAAGCTTTTAGCTCCACACCTTAACATTTATCTAAATAGATTTTTTAATAATAATTCAGTTTTATAATTTCTAATTAAAACAAAGGAATTGACTTTTATTTTAATCTAAATGTAAAATTAATTAAACAATTTTGAATGAGTATTTTGTAAACTCATATAATTTTATTGTCCATATAACACATTCAATTAATATTTTTATCTTATGCCAATAGTCTCTTAATTAAATTTTAGTAATTAAATTTTAAATATCATTAATAATTAAAATTTGATAAACTAAGGAAAAATTGTAATAAAATAATAAAATAGAGACCAGAGATTATTTATGGGGTTCACCAATTAGCTACGTACCCAGGTTCATTTGAACCATTCTATTTAAATAAGATGTAAATAAAATAATTAAACTTATATCCTTGAATAACTTGCAATTGGTTGATCAACCTCTGAAGAAATCTGATCATAGATCGTAAATATCCTTCATTTCCAAAATGATCACCTACAAATATATATCTCTAAAATGGGAAATTTCTCTCTCTTCAAGGAGGCCAACACTCTCAAAATATTTATTATAAACCTTCTGATAACAAATCCCTCTCTGTAATTCATAGATTAGAAAAAATATTTTTCCTCTATACCAAAAAAAATACATAGCCTTTGTACCCTCTATGCAAAATCCCTTGCTTCTCTGAGAAATCTTCTTACTGCATCTGTAAAATAACCTACAGTTATATATTTCTCAATATTACTTGGCATTGGCTGGACATTAACATATTTCCCTCTAGAAGCACCAATAATTTTTTTGAATTGGGTTTTTCCATTTTGACAGCATGGCTTTTTGGTATTTCCTCTGCCTTCACACATTGGTTGAGAATAATTATTGTTTTCTCATAATAATGAGTTTTCCCCATTTTTGGGCTAGATGTTTTTTGTGATAAATACAAGCTAAAATAAGCTCACCATATTCTAACATATATATGTTACTCTATTTTGACACCAAGATTATTGGCTTGGTGGATAATTCAATAAAATCCACTATTTCTACACCATATATACCATGTAGCTTTTACCACAAGATTACCATGCCAATAAACTTGTCCAAATCAAAAGCCACATTGTCCTTGAATAATCTTGGAGTTAAATACTTAGGATAATCTTTTAACAAAAGATTAATATACATGTAAGTCTCCACCAAAATAAAAATATAATTTCCCCACTAAAATAAATCAAGAACCAAATATCTTTCCACCAACCATATGATTCCTTGCAAGTGAAGGAAATAAAGTGGATTTTAACTTATGAGATTAAAGACTTAAAATATTCCCATGACTTTATTTAACAAGCCTCCAAGAAGTCAAATCCATATTTCTTTGGTGGAATAAAGACTTGGATTTTTTTTTTAAATGCAACCATGCTTATCTTAAATAACCCATGATTAAACTACCACATCAATTCTTTAAAAGAATCTTTATATCCTTTTGATAATATAAGAGTGGTAGGATTCTTGATTTATGGGATAAAGATTTATAAATAAAATATCCAATGGTAGATTAAAAACCATTAAATAGAATATTTAATTAATTAAATATATCTTATGATAAAATTTAAAAAACTATTAAATAAGATATTTAATTAATTAAATATATATACCATGGTAAAATAAAAGATACCATTAAATAGGATATTTAATTAATTAAATATATCCCATGGTAAAATAAAAAATACCATTAAATAGGATATTTAATTAATTAAATATATCTCATGGTAAAATAAAAATACCATTAAATAAGATATTAATTAATTATCCTGAACCATAAAAATACCATTAAATAAGAGTGAAAATCTTTAAAATCAAACCTCCCCAATAAGACCCTTTTGGTCCCCAAAAGGTCAAATCACTCTCTGAATCTATAAACAGTTCTACAAAATATCACTGCAAAATATCAGGGTAATGATTCAAAAACCAAACCGAATCTCTAAAATATCAGTGAAAAAAAATCTATCCAATACCAAATTGTAAATAGAAGTGAACTACCTGCTCAATAAATATACTGATATACAAATTTTCCTAAAATAGACATAATAATCATGCCCCATATAATCTGCATATATTGTTGTCAAGGTTTAAAAATAAAGTTTTTCCAAAACCCAATTATGAGAAAAATAATCTAAGTATGATAAACCTGTCCTTTGGCTTTTCTCTCCAGGTTACTCCAATAAACCAAATTCCAAAGCTTAAATCATTTTAAATTATCTCCAAGTTTTAAACATGAGTTAATTCCTTTTTCAATGCATTAGGAACTCAAAAATTTCTCATGAGATTAAAAATAGAGCTTAGAAAAACCACAAATATGAGAAAATAATCTAAGTATCATAAACCTATCACTTGGATTTCCTCATAGCTGGTAGCTCCAAAATTGTTCAAAGTCAAAATATATTCCTTAGAATACCAAATCTACTTTGACCATATGCATGTTAATTAATATCATAGCTATTTAAAATTACCAGTAGAAAAGAAATGATCATTACCATCTAAATCAAAAATGAATGGAGTCATTTGTGGATAATTAGTAGAGAAGTGGCCTTCCTCTAGTTTTATTTCTAAAACTGGTGGGTTTAAAACTTCTTTTTTACTTATGGATGCATCATTCTTCATGGATGTCTTCTGCAATACTTAGGACATAGTTGTGGATGCAATACCCAACATTTATCATTTTAGCGACCACTTAAATTATAATGAGTACAATAATTATTACCCAATTGTTTCTCCTTAGAAAATAAAGACATCCTACTAACTAGTTTTATTTTCCAACATAAGGCAACACAATGATTATCTAATCCACAAAAACTACATGGATATTTAGACCAAAAATATTGTGGTAATAAATATTTATTTTTATAACTAAAATATGTATTGGAATATTTATCATGTTTAAGATAGAGTGATGGTTAAAGTTTCTAACATCTCTCAACTCTATGTCCACTCTTGTGACAATGAGTGCAAAAGTTCCTCTTATCCTTCTTCTTGGATGAGGAAACATGTTTACCATTTCTTGCCTCTGAATGAGCATTAGCACCAGCCTTATCTTTCATAAAAGGCAACAACTTCTTTAACAGAGATTTTCTCTTCCAATAATAAGCAATGGAATGATTATTTAACACATAAAAAGTACAAGGAGAAGTATACCACATTTTTTATTTATTATAGTCATATTGTTCAAACTAAAAGAGTGCATTAGAAGTTTTAGAATTTAACAAATTCTTAGTGTTATGTGTTGTGTAAGAAAGAGGAGGTGGAATCTCAATATTTCTTTTTCTTGTTCTCTTACACCTCTCATCCCCCTGTGATGGTTTATTCTAAAAAATTAGTGGATTGTATTCTTGGTAGTTGGAAGTTTGTCTTCCTACTACAGATTTGAAACTTTCTCCAATTTCCATTTGCTCACTAATATACCCTAAACCTACAAAATGAGGCCTATCATGTACCTGTATGGGATTAGTTATGCCTTGTCCATTTTTACCAAGGCCTCTTCCTTCAAATCCCATTTTATTTAATAGTTTAGACCCAATACCTTTAGTGTGTTTTTTAAAAACACCAAAAGCAATATCTGAAATTGAATGAAAGGATGTACTACATGATGATTTACTTACAGTGTATTTATCTATCATTGTTTCTACATCTGACGTGGAAAGCAATTTCTTTATTCATTCACCATTCTACAACTTTGCCAAGAGCTCATCCTTGGTATGCAAATCATATTTCAACTTTTCAATCTCCTCTTTCATGGAGTAGAATTTTGATCTCAAGAGAGAGTTCTCTTCTTGGATCTATTGATTATATGATTTAATAGATCTAACACACAACTGAACCAACTGCAATAATTGTCAAATAGCAAACCGTTAACCATAAGTAAATCACACTGTTAAATCCCTTTGATCAACAGCTCTATTACCAAATTGATTCATAAATAGTAATTATCCCTTGCTAATCAATACTATTTATTTAAATAGATTTTTTAATAATAAGTCATTTTTCCAATTTTTAATTAAAACAAAAGAATTGACTTTTATTTTAATCTGAATGTAAAATTAACTAAACAATTTTGAATGAGTATTTTGTAAACTCATATAATTTTATTGTTTAAATAACATATTCAATTAATATTTTTATCCTCTACCAATAGCCTTTTAATTAAGTTTTAGTAATTAGGTTCTAAATATCAATAATAATTAAAATTTTATATACTGAGAAAAATTTGTAATAAAATAATAAAATAGAGATCAGAGATTGTTTACGGGGTTCACTAATTGGCTATGTCCCTAGGTTCATTCAAACTCTTTCATTTAAATAAAATGTAAATATATCGATTAAACTTACATCCCTAAATATTTTGCAATTGATTGATCAACCTCTGAAGGACTCTGATCACAAATCACAAATATCCTCTGTTTCTAAAATGATCACTTGTAAATATATATATCTTTGAAATGGGCAATTTCTCTCTCTTCAAGGAGGCCAACACTCTCAAAATATTTATTATAAACCTTTTAGTCACAAATCTCTCTCTATAATTTATAGATTAGAAAAAATATTCTACCTCTATACCAAAAAAAATACACGAAATCTGTGTATTTTTATACACTGTTCCCTCTGTGCAAAATCCCTTACTTCTCTAAGAAATCTTCTTACTACATCTATAAAATAACCTAAAATTATATATTTCTCAATGCTAGTTGGAGTTGGCTAGACATTAACAAAGTTTCCTCCAAGGGCACCAATAATTTCCATTTTGACAGCATGGCTTTTTGGTATTTTTTTTGCCTTCACACATTAGCTAAGATTAATTATTGTTTTCCCATGATAATGAGTTTTCCTCATGTTTTGGGTAGATGTTTTTTGTGATAAATACAAGCCAAAATAGGCTTGCCATCTTCCAATGCATATCTACTGCTCTGTTTTGACACCAAGATAATTGGTTTGGTGGGTAATTCAATAAAATCCACAATTTCTACACTATATATACCACGTAGCTTTTACCACAAGATTACCAAGTAAATAAACTTGTTTAAATCAAATGCAACCTTGCCCTTGAATAATATTTGAGTTAAAAACTTGATATAATCTATTAACAAAAGATTAATATGTCTGTAAATCTCCATCAAAATACAAACATAATTTCCCCACTAAAATAAATCAAGAAACAAATATCTTTCCACCAACCATATGATTCTTTACAAGTAGGGGAAATAAAGTGGAGTTTAACTTATGAGATTAAAGAATTAAAATATTCCCATGACTTTCTTTAAGAAGCCTCCAAGAAGTCAACTCCACATTTCTTTGGTGGAATAAAGACTTGGATTTAAACGAAAATATGCAACCATGCTTATCTTAAATAACCCATGATTAAACTACCACATCAATTATTTAAAATAATCTTTGTCTTTTTGATAATATAAGAGTGGTAAGATTCTTGATTTATGGGATAAATATTTAAAAATATATCTCATGGCTATTTTAAATAACTATCCACGTGGGAGTGGGAATAGTATATTTTTGGGACTAGGATAAATAAAATATCCAATGGTAGATTAAAAATGATTAAATATGATATTTAATTAATTAAATATATCTCGTGGTAAAACTAAAAAACTATTAAATAAGATATTTAATTAATTAAATATATATCCGATAGTAAAATAAAATATACCATTAAATAAGATATTTAATTAATTAAATATATCCTATGGTAAAATAAAAAATACCATTAAATAAGATATTAATTAATTATTCCAAACCATATGAAGAGTGAAAATCCTCTAGATCAAGAGGAGAGAGACATATTTGCATCTCAGAGACCTAAAACTTGATTTCAGGCATGAATATGACTTGTGATAGCTGAAGAGACTCCTCTAAACCATTTTCACCTATAAATAGATATTTTAAGTCCGTACAAGTGCCCATAACCGCCTACAAATAAGTATTTCTCTCAATTTAGGGGTTGAACTTCTAGTTTAATTAGGATTTGACCATCTCTGATGCTTCTCTGACATCAGGGACATTATAAAACTTCTTGAAATGTTTTTCCTTTATTATGGTACGTATAGATCCTCCATTTTGGCCTAGAAATATGACATTAAGACATTAGAATGTATAACATGATAAGAGGTTAATACATAACAATACGACTTTCAAAACATAAAGACAACCTCATTTAATGACTCATCCCCATGTTAAATCTTGACCACTATGACAAACACATGACTCATGAATGACTCTTAATACTATACAAGTACTATCAGACCAAAACATAAACAAAGTTAGTCAAGGACCAATATGACAACATGAAGACCATTACATGACAATTACAATACAATTACAACTATATACAATCTTGAATAACCTTATGAAAAGTTTCAACCTGTAGGGGTAGACTAATTCTAACTTGAAGGTCAAAATTGGTCAACAAATTGATGATTCACAGGGGTAGCATGTCTAAAATGCTAATAGATGAGTGACCTTATCCTCCCATTGGGAAAAGGAGTCACTCTTATCCTTCAATTTAAAATTGTCATGGTTCTAGAAGACTCAAACCCATACCAAACCACAAAATAAGAAGCAAACACACTATGCCAAAGGCATTTAGGGAAAGCAAACAACAACAAACTCACACCAAAATAATGTGATAAGCACTTATGGAAAACAAACATACTTAACCTATGTATAAAATATTAAACTAACCTCAGTAGAAAGGTTCCAAGTGTATCCTATTAACTAGGATACTTAACACTTCTCCATTGAGTCTTGATAGCTGAAAAACATTATGTTTCTTGCAGCCAATGATCAAATAGGGCCCACTCTAAAATGTATAAAATTTTATGTGCTTACCAGGCTTGGCCTTATCTTCATCCCACTTTAAAACAAGATCACCTTCTTGTAACTTTCTTGTACTAGCTCTCTTATCAAAAGTTTTCTTCATTTGGGCTTGATGATATTCCAAAGTATGCATGGATTCATTCCTCTTCTCCTCTAGCTCCATCAATTATGTCATCCTTATCTCCATAGGATTATATTCTATTAGTTATAGCTGATGTGATAACTCTAAAGCAAACATATCAAGAGAAATAGGCAATTTGGATACTCTACCATACACAAACATGTATGGTGAGTTACCTACAGCTCTCTTAGGAGTGACCATATCAGCCCATACGATTATCTTTAACTTTGTATGCCAAGACCTCTGATTGTCATCAACTGTCCTCTTAATGATCTTGATCACACTCTTATTTGTATATTGCAAGCCCATTCCCTTGGGGGTATAAATTAAATGAGGTACTTAGATATATTCCATGCTCATTTTCCCATTCACTTGTCTTTATCCCCATGAATGCTAATGCATTATAGGATATGATGGTTGATGGTGCTCCAAAACTAGTCACTATGCTCTCATAAAACTCAAATATTAATTTTTCATTGGCTTCCTTAAGGGCTACTACCTCTACCCACCTTGTAAAATAATTTATGCCTATGAGTATCCATTTGTGACTTACACTTGAGGGAGGGTTAATCGTGCCTATAAAATCAAGCCCCCATTATATGAATAGTTGGTCAACTTAGATGGGATTTAGGGATAAGGCTGACAACCTTTGCTTTTTAGGGAATAAAGCATAATTTTCACACCTTCTTACCTATGAATAGGAGTCCTTGAAGAGGCTAGGCCAATATTAGCTTGCTCTCATGTTCTTTGCTACTTTTGTTTGAGGAGAAAAATGACCACCTACAAGCCCATCACATAATTATTCTAAACTTTTTCCTATTTTATCAATTCCCACACATCTAAGTAACATACCATTAAGATATTTTTTGAAAAGTACCCCATCTACAAGGACATAGGGCATAGATTGAAGTATAAAACATCTCCTCTTTGACTTATCTAAGTTGAGTGGGCACTCACCTGTTTAAAAAAACCTTGTCATTACTTGTATCCAACTTGTAGCATGTGAAAGTGCTAATGCTTGGGGATCATCTTGTAGTACCAAAGCTTCCTCTTTGTTCCCTTGAATATCCCATGTTAGGTGTTCACATAGGATTTTCCCTCTTACTAGTTTGGTGGCCTTAATCTCTACATCATATTTCATCACTTTAGTAATCCAACCTACCCTCTTTTCATTCAAATCTTTATTGAGAAGGAAGTCTTTGACACCTGGGTGAGATACCATGATGTTTATCTTGTTGTTTCAGACCATATGTCTAAACTTTTTCAAGCTTCTCATGACTTCCAAGACTTGATTTTCTACAAAAGTATACCTCTCTTCATAGTCTCTAAGCCCTTGACTAAAAAAGGCAATGGGTTGTTCATCTCCTTCATTATTTATTTGCATTAACATGGTAGATATGGTGTCAATATTAGAGAAAGCATACAAAAATAAGTCCTTGAAGAACTTAGGATTCATCAAATTAGGTGTTTGTGTTATAGCTTGATTTATAGCTTCAAAGTTACTTCTCCCTTCTTTAGTCCACCTGAATCTTTGATGTTTCTTTAGCATGGTTTTCAAAGGTTTTTAAAGGTTTACAAAACTAGGTATAAACATTCTTATGAATTTTATTTTGCCAAGGAAACTTTGCATTTCCTTCTTATGCAATGATGGAGACAAGGCCAGGATAGCTTTCACTCTTTCAAGTATCTATGGTCAATCTCTCCCTTGAGATAATGTTTCCAAGTAGCTTCCCCTCATGGACAACAAAAACACATTTTTTAGGGTTCAAAGATATACCAAACTACCTGTACCTCTCAAAATTAGTCTTAAATGAGCCAAGTGATCACTAACATCTTTTGAAAAATAGTGATATCACCAAGGTACACTAACACCATCTTATTAATCAAACCTTAGAAGGCCATGTCCTTTGATTTTTCAAAGGTAACCTGTGCATTAGAGAGTCTAAAAAGTATATTTTTGTAGGCATAGGTGCCTTATTTGGTTGTAAAGGTGGTTTTATATTAGTCGTCTTCCTTAACCAAGACTTGGTTATAACTTGCATACCCATCCAAGAGTGAAAAGTGTTCAGACCCTACAACCATTTGAAGTATTTGTTCCATTGAAGGTAGAGGGTGATTATCCTTCAGAGACACCCTATTTAAATCCCTAAAATCAACATAAAGTGTAATTTCCCCACTCTTCTTCCTCATAGGGACTAGATAATCAACTCATGAGGAGTGCTTAATAGGAAAGATAATGTTTGATTCAATCAACTTGATTAGTTCCTTATTCATCAAAACCTCAACCTTAGGATTTATGGGTCTTTGATTTTATATTACTAGTTTTGCACTTGGATCTAACTCAATGGTGTGTTGAGCTAAACTAGGATCAAAACCTTTGAGATCACCATATTCCCATGCAAAGACATCTAAAAATTATCTACATAATTAAACAAAGGCAACCTTATTATACATGTTTCCTAACTTGAGCAGTTTATCTTTGAAGATTTCAACTCTTTCAAAATGGTCCTCACTTGTATACATGCCTACCTTTTCTTTTCGCACTTGATCTTATTCATTGAAGATAATTTCAAGGATCACCAATCCTTTAGGGAGTTTTTTGGACTATAACTACATTATTTGGTCACCATATTATTTTTGGAACTTGGCTTGATTCTTTAGGATAACTCAACTTCCTCATATAGAAAAGATGTAATCTGCCAATCACTAAAAAAGACTTGCCAATTTGCATTATTATCTGGAATAGATGGTTTAACCAATACCTTAACATGTGGTTGATGTTTCCCACTTTTACATCATTTGGAATATAAAAATGAGCTCCTACTACTGCCAATCTATCAACATACTGATTATTCTCTTTTGGGACTAATTTCAAGTTGAAAGCCTCAAAGTCTTCAATGAGGTCCCAAATCCTATGTTTGTATGCCTTCAACAATGGATTTCTTGGTATCATTCTACCCTATAACCTAATGTACCACTAATTCAATATTTCCATATACTTGCAATTACTATATAACTTTCTTCCTTTCCCATTAGAGGCCATCAACAAGTCCCTCATATTCTACTACATTGGAGGAGGAGCCAAATTAGAACCTAGTGGTAGAATAGTACTTCTCTTAGGAAGAGGAAACAAGCATTGTACCTAACCATACTCCATTTTTACTCCTTGAACCATCAAATAATAATTGCTACATTCCCTCTTCATCTTCATTAGGATTTAAAAGGGTTGGTATGTTTGCTCCTTCCTCATACATACAAATGACTCCTAGATTAGTTTCCTCAATATGCTTGAAAGGATCAAACTCATGGTTCTCCTTACCCCATTCATATAGAAAAAGATCAGGGATTCCATCTAGAGATGCATAGTTCTTGGTCATTGACATGGTCTCCACCATTAATAATAGTGCAATTTATGTTAGATGAGTTTGCCACATGAAGCGCCACATGAAAATTTGCTAAAAATTTAGAATTAATTGAAATTTTGGCACCATACCTAGTCCTAAATGCCATATAAGACCAAACTAAAGTCAAATACCCCTCAATGTTAGTAGTAAAGTCCCTTGATAAGCAAAAATCAAAGTGAGGTGGCACATATACAACCACCACATCTTGAGATATACAGAAGGTAGGACAAGCATGAAGAGTCAGCTATAAACCATTTATGATGCCAACTATTTTGGTAGCTGATCAATGTAGTTGTAGCTATCCTTTTGATTTTTGTTCATACTTCAATTTTATCTTATCAGCTACTTGCTTTGGCATGACTGAACTACTTGCTCTGCTATTAATTAAACAATTATGAACCATTGAGTCTCCATTGATAACAAAGAGGTAAAAGGGAGTAGGTTTATCTACTCTTTCAGTTTTGGTTGGTTTCCCATCTTTAGTCTTCAATTCATTTACCAAAACTGCCCTTCTTTCACTAGGTTGTCAATGTGTTGCATTGAGTTTGGCGAGCTCATCTTGGTGAAGGTCTCTTTGTCTAGGAATGGAAAATGTATCCCACATTGGGATGCTTACATTAACCTTCTCCATTTGCTCAATAATTTTCATAGGAGAGCTACCAACCTTATCGTGTCCTCTAGTAGCCATAACACTACCACTAACTTGTATTACTTGATGCATAGGAAAAATCATAGAAGGAACTTTAACATTATAAAATATCTAATTTACCCAAGCTATAAGGGATATATTTGACACACCTATTACTTTAGATACTTGAGGGTTCATGTTTAGACCACCACTTGTCTCTTGTACCTCTTCAACCACTCTCTTTTTTGACCTTGTGTTTGTAGCTATAGGATTTGATCTTATATTCAAGTTACCTTGGTAGTTGACTATACATGAGTCCTCTTGATAGTAGTTCATCAAGGTATCATTTTATTTAGCATCCTCTCCATTTATTTCTCCTCCACTGGGCATCTCTTTTTGAGTCACGATAGGCATTATTCCCCAATGTGCCATATAAGCTTGATTGAATGTCTCATTTGCATAAGTGGAAGAATCATGAGGTTGATCCCATAAAGGTTGTTATCCATTGTCTTATACAATATTATTTTGGATAGGCACAAGTTCTTTTGAAGTAGAAGGAACATTCCAATTTTGGCCATTATATTGTTTCACTTGAGCTATATGCCCTTGTCCTTGATAGTGGCCTTGAAAAGGTTGTCTAGGAGCTTGATATTATTGATAAGGTTGAAAATGACCTTGATTATACTTATATTTCTACTATTGTTATTTCCTCTTAAGGGTTTGGTTCTCTTCTCTAGCTTTTTTAAGAGCCTTGATCGGATCTTCCTCTGTTGACTTGGTTGATTAGAGGCAGCTTACTTATGCTTGGGTGTGGAGATGAGACCAATAATGGGCATAATAATAAGAACATAAGGAAATAAAGGCATGGGGCATCTATGATATATCTTCCCAGCCTATATAAATTAATTATCAACCCTTATAGCAGTCTCATATGCATTGGGTAGTGTATCCCCTCCCATAGATTGACTCATCATAGATATGTCACTATTGAAAGCTTTACGTTAATAGAGAAAAACATGATCTGTAGTAGACCTAAATAAGATAGAGATCCTATCCCAAGTCCTTTGAAATCTTGTGTTGAAGTCTTATATGGATTTTTTAGGATTTCTTTGTATGGTAGTTAGTTGCTCGGTCAAAGACAAGTGATTAGATTTGTCTTCAAATATCCTCCTCAAAGAGTCACCCAATTCATACCATGTAGTGATAGAGTTGGGAGCCAAATTACCATACCAATAAAGGGTCTTCCCATTTAAATAAATAACTAACAACCTAATGGCAACATTATCTTTAGTTATGCTATGTATGTTGCAAAAGTTGGCAATCTTCCTTATGTGTTCAATAGGAGTAGTGGTAGTTTCTCCCATGCAAAAAGGCACACTTTTGAGGACTGACATAAGAATGTCATCATAGTGAGCAAGTGATAAAATACTATGGACATTGAAGGAAATAAATGGTAGGTTCCTTGGGGTTTCCATCTTGCAAGTTGGACCCAAGAAAAGTCTCCTAATAGGTATGTCAGCAACAAAAGATTTCTTTGAATATGGGTGGGTGTTAGCAAACTTCTCTGATCTAATTAAATAGTAAGGAAACCCTAAAAATCTAAATAGAATACCTTTATTTGAATATATTATCCTTACCTTAGGCATGAAAATGAATCACTAATCTACAATGAAGAGCCAATGATTATTGGAATCACTAGATACTACATGAAGGAAGCTTTACAACTTCAGATTTGTCAAAATCAAAATCTACCTTTGACAACTTCTTGGATCATGAGGTTGCATTAGGCATGACAAAATTGTTATCAACAAAATTTTCACAATAAATGGGGTTAATCCAACCTCCTTCAGTTTTGGATAACATTGAAACACCTCATATGTTGTGGGTAACAATTCTTATAGGTGAGTCTTTAGGTTGTGGGTTAAATCCCGTGCACAACACCTACAACTAACCACTAACCTACTTGCTTTGAAT
Organism: Torreya grandis; assembly: GCA_037957365.1. Taxonomy (NCBI): domain Eukaryota; kingdom Viridiplantae; phylum Streptophyta; class Pinopsida; order Cupressales; family Taxaceae; genus Torreya; species Torreya grandis. The sequence goes on from JARHVA010001870.1 coordinate 1,557,519, forward strand.
TAAAAAGGATAGAATGATATTAAACACTAATCTAATGGAGGTGATGCACCAAGATAAACTCCACAATCCTAATTGAATTTGTATCATGGAAGACAACTTACAAAATTGATCTCAAAACCCAAGGTTTTCCTAACGAAAATGTTTTAACATGAAGGTAAAAAGCAATGTATTTCTCAAAGTAGATGAATAATAGGTCTGATCATAGACACTAATAATTTTCTTTACACTTAAAGATACACAAGGCAATTATTTACACATCATGTGACCTGCTAGAAGGTAGATTACTCACACAAAGCATGAAAGAGTGAAATGATTGCAAGGAAAGATAATTATCACTTTTCATCCAACACTAGACTACTTGACACACTTAGGCAAGAATTTGAGAAACTAAACCATGTTTAAATCTTTATTCTAGAGGTAAAATCAATACTAAACTCAATAGGTCTTTGCCATACCAAATTTGGATCATATACATTGCCAAAAGAAACATATTATATAGAGAAATGAGGAAGAGAGAGGGGCGTGGAAGAGGGAGATTGCCAAGTGTCTCTCAGGAGAGTTATAAATTATTTCAATAGATCTCTAAAGACACGTGTTCCTCCTTTGAAGATGCTTCATCATATAAATGGTGTAGGAGTTAGATTGCTTGCTTTACACCTTGGTCATCTTCTTCAAAATTGCCCTTCTTTGTATGTGAGGAGTGAAAAATGTCTTGAAAATAACCCTTATTAGGCTAGAGTTGAAGGCTCTTACACAAAATTTAATCAGTCTCAACAACACATTTTTATTAATTAAAACATTATAATATATAACAATGGTTGAACAATCATTTAGTTTCAATTAGTTAGTTTTTCAAACAACTTAACTATTAACAACTAACATACTCATATAATTTCTCCTCTCAATATTGCTACGTTATTTGTATTAACAAATCACTATTATTAGTTTCAAACTAATATAAGTTCATGTTATAATTTACCTCACCATACCCTCCTTTAATGTGAACTTATGGATGTCAATTTCAACTAATAATGTGTCCATTACATTAAATGAAACTTTTATATTGAAGGGGAGATTCAATATAAACTTTATTTGAAAAAAATGCCTCTCAGGGCTTATTTGAATACCATAATTTTAAAAATATTTGACTCACAAGACTCAAGATTGACTATACTGACTCACATAATTTAAAAAATAATGTTACTTAATTACTTTTTAATACTATACTATCAACTCTAAGAAAACAAACAATGACAATGGACTATTGTCTACAAAAACACTGACCACTTATACTTAGACATTGATAAAAGATGATAAAAAAGCTAGACACATAAAGACTATAAATACCAAACAAAATGAACCAAAAATACTTAACACAACATTTAAACAAATTCAAAATGAAACTCAATATAAAAAATTATATAGTAAACATTACAAAACTTGACTTAGTAAAATAAAAATAATTAAAATTTCAATAAATAAAAACTTATTAAATATTATTAAAAAAACACATGATACCAAAAACCAAACTAAAAGAAATATATAACAAAATAAACAAATTATAATATAAACTAAACATAAACTTAAATATATACATGACTTTTGATAGAGAAGATATCATTGCCATGTTGGCAAGAAGACTGTAGAGATTGATGTTGAAGTAGTTGGGACACCAAACAGAGGTGAGTTGAGTGGTCTGGAGTTGTCATGTGGGATGTAAATAATATGAGAGGAAAGATAGCTCATCGAGCTAATCTGGCACAAGAGCCTTCAATACAATATAGGTTTTCCAAGATGTAGAGTAGCTGGATATGTGGATGTCGAGAGAAGGAATGGCAAAATGGAGGAGGGAGAATCTATGAGTTGAAGGATGACGAATGATGGTAGGTGCTAGAGATTGTAGAGTTGGATGATGAACAATGAGGAAATGAGGATGGAGGTTGATCCTAGAGTCATCATGCAGGTTCAAGGGATGGCCAATTTTAAATTCAAGGTTCAGTGTAATGCATCCAAAGCTAGACTTAAATTCAAGGCTTTGTTGTGCTTAGATATCATAAGGCCTAATTTCTTGCATATTGATGTTGGGCAGAGAGACAACCTAACAAGAATGTGATATGAAGCTAAGTACCAGAGACACGCCAATCCAAATGAATTCCCAAGGCTAAGCTTTGGTACCGTGAATGAGGTTGAATAAAGTTGTCAACATGAGTAAATCCCCAAGATATTTGCAACCTAAAAGCACAATCCATGCAATATGGCAAAAATTCATCCAACACAGTGTTGACATATGCATTATTAACTCCAAAGAACTTAAACAAAATAAACCAAGTCAAATAACTATTGGTAAGGAGATGCATGGAAATTGTATGGCCTGGTACATCTAGAATAATACCAAAAAATCCAGATCTGAATGTGACCTAATATCAAGATCTATCTGGTAAACTTATATTATACACACACACACACATATGTATATGTATATGTGTGTGTGTATATGTATGTATATATGTGTGTGTATGTACATACATACATACATACATACATATATATATATATATATGTATGTATGTATGTATGTATATATATGTATGTATATGTGTATGTATATATATGTATACATATACATATGTATGTATATATCTATATGTATATATATGTATATGTATATGTTTATTTATGTATATACACACACACACACATGTATGTATGTATGTATGCACACTATGAACACTATGAAACATACAGATATATATGTATTTTTAATTTATTTTTCAATTTTTGAATGAAAACTATGGACAGGATGGGTGAAAAATACTGTGAATGGAATGGACAAAATGTAATCTTTCAAGAGAGATAGTGAAATTGGATGGTGGAGCCAATAAAAGTGCACATGGTCTTCACTGAAACTAGTTGGTAGAGTGCAAGCAGGGGTGGATGGACAAGCAAGAGTTGTTGCATGTATTCTATACTAAAACATCTCTTAAAAATCCATTTTGATGCAAAATAAGCAAATTAATAATATAGAGAGGTCCCATCAAAGTGAAAAATAATCAAATGAATAGTACAAGGAGGTCCCATCAGGGTGCCTACTATGATACTAGATATTAAAAATAGCCCTTATCAGGCTAGAGCCGAAGGCTCTTACACATAAATTAATCAGTCTCAACAACATGTTTTTATTAATCAAAAACATTACAATGTATAACAATAGTTGAACAACCATTTAGTTTAAAATAGTTATTTTTTAAAATAACTTAACTATTAACAACTAACATACTCCCACAATTTTTCCTCTCAATATTACTACATGATTTATATTAACAAATCACTATTATTAATTTCACACTAATATAAGTTCAAGCTATAATTTGACTCAATAAAATGGACCTATTCATCATCATCTCACCATGATTTCCATAAAACCTTATCTTTCACACTTATCATTCATTTGGAAACTCCTTTGCTCTAACATTTCAGGGGCAATCATCACATAACTCCTTGGGTGTCAAGAAACTCCTTGATCCACTATGCCTAGCTTTGTCCAAATGGCTCAAAACTTGATTTAAACTTCATCAAGGAACTCTATCTCTATTAAAGGCATTAAATTACTTTATTAGACTTTAATCAATTCATTTTGGTTCATGAAACTACCCCTAATACTTCATTTTGCTCCTCGAGCTCTCATAAGCCTTCAAATCTTTATAACCCTAAAAACCTATAAACCTCCTTATGTAGGATAGTGTATAAAGGCTAATAACAAACTGAGTATATATTTGAGGACCCATTATGGATTTACAACTCCATGGAAAATTTCATGGCCTAATTCTAAGTGGAAGTGTGTTTATTATCTTGTTCTCTTCCCCTACTTAGGTCTCAATTAGGCCTCCTTGCCTAAAAGACTAAATTTTTGATTTAGACCTTCCCACACATTTGAAACCATAAAAAAACATGTGATTCACTTTATTTAAGTTGAAACCAACCTCCATACCAAATTTTATGTCCTAAGACCCTATGAAAGTGTGAGAACCATGAAATGGTCTCAAAACCTAGTCTCTTTTTAAGCTTATTTAAGACTGCCTTAAAAAACTAGATTTCTTTGAGCATCCTCAAGGTAGCTCATACAATTTTTTGGGTTTTAATAGGTGGAATACAACTTTAATCATCTCTTCCAATATTTTTCAAATGTTTAATTGTTCAAAACCTTGCATTTCACCTTAAAATCTTGCAAAATATAACATTAATTACAGTCCATACAATTGTAGGTACAAGAAAATTGCATGGTGAGGACCTTCAGGGAGATTAGAATGTTTTTTGAGATATTTTAATAAAAAATTAGGTAATTTCATGAAATTGGATTCCATTCTCTCACATTGGATCCTTACTAGGGTTTTAGGAGGGTTTAAAGTGACTTAGGTTCTTAACGATGTTCATAAACCCTGGGATTTTAATCCCTAAACTAATGCCACAATTTTAAAGTGAATTATCCCACAAAAATTTCCATAGGATCATAATATCCCATGCATCTTTTCCATATATATCCAAGTACAATAAGTTGGCTCTTGAGTTGCAAATAGGCCATTGGAGAGTGGTATGCATTCTTAGCCATTGTTCATGAAGGTTAGGGGTCCAAACCAATAACTGATAGAAAAAATTTGAAGTGTGAGAACCCCTTTATTATCTTTGAAATCCATTTAGCTCCATGCATAGTTTCAAGGTCTCAACAAGTGAGTGAAGGTCTAGTTTTGATTTGCAATCCTGCATTAAGAGAGTTTGAGGTGGTCTTAAAGGCCTAAATGCCACTTTTCTTGTCTTCCCCTACCTATGGATGGTATTGGAGGGTCTATACCAACATTATATACTCATAAATGTCTTCAGGTCCTCATCCTACCTTTGTCAAACCACTCCTCTCATGACTGCACTTATAGACCTGTTGTCCCCCAAAAATATCACTCATTTTTGGGACAACATTTGAACTATTTTGGTCCTACAGACCAAAATTTCTCTCTCCCCTTCTCAAGATTGTTCTGAGATTTCAAATTCCTCATTTTAAGCTTTTTCCATAAAGGGGATTCACAGGTTCAATAGGTTAAAAAAGCTTCTGCAGGCAAGATCAGTCAAAAGAACAAGCTTCTAACACTTAGTCATTTTCAGGATTGCTTTAGTGCCTCGATTCAATCAAAAGATTTCAATTGACAAATGACAAAGGACTTAGGCTTGAACCAATGAACTTTGAACCACTTTGGTTCAAAGGGTTCAATGGGTTCAACGACCAAGTTGGTTCAACGCGCTTGGTGCAAAATAACAAAGGACTTAGCCAAATAACGAAGAATGAATAGTTGAACCGTTGAACCAAAGTTGGTTCAATCGAAAGGTTCAAGGGGCTACCCCAAAGCAAAAAAGGCAAGTGCCCTTGCAGAGGGCAGGCAGCAAAGTTCAAAATTTCAAAGGCGGCCTTAGTCAAATGAAAAGTGGCACACAAGTGGTTCAACAGATGGTTCAACCAAGGAGCGAAGAAGCGATTGAACCAAGGAGCGATAAAACAGAGAGACAGAATGAACCAATGAACCGATGAACTTTCAGTGGTTTAATGGGTTCAAGGTTCAACATGGTCCAAGCGACTGGCTAGAAAGATAGCCTGATAGCTCAAATCACAGCACGGAGAGATAAAGCTGGAAAAGACAAAAGCAAAAAGCAAAGGAAAAGCCCGACTGAAGAGAAAAGCCCATGAAAAAGTGCCCGATGGAAAAAGAGAAAGTGCAGCGGAATACGTTACATATCCTATTATGGCTCAGCAGAATGTGATAAGTGTTTGCATCCAACATGCAAGAGTGGAATTTTTTTCTACCCATGCATCTTTTAGTCTCTTCCATGTAAGAGAAGCAAATTATGCTGCCCATGCATCTTTTGGTTTCTTCCAGCATGAGCGACAAATTTTACCACCCATGCATCCCCGTTTCCTCTCCTTCAAATGCAAGGGTGACAATTTTTGCCACCGACATGCTTTCTCCCTAACATGCAAGAGCGGCAATTTTTGTTGCCCTTGCATCTTTTGGTCTCTTCCATGCAAGAGCAGAAAATTTTGCCGCCCATGCATCTTTTGGTTTCTTCCATGTAGGAGCGGAAAATTTTGCCACCCATGCATCCCCATTTCCTCTGCTCCAAGTGCAAGGGTGGCAATTTTTACCACCCTTACACATTCTTCTTCTTCAACATGCGTCGGCGGTAATTTTGGCTGTCGACATGCTTTCTCCCTGACATGCAAAAGCAGCAATTTTTGCCGCCCTTACATCTTTTGGTCTCTTCCATGCAAGAGTGGCAAATTTTTCCACCCATGCATCCCCGTTTCCTCTCCTCTAGGTGAAAGGGTGGCAATTTTTTCTACCGTTACACGTTCTTCTTCTTCAACATGCATCAGCACGTGGATATGGTCGAGTTCATAGAAAGAACCAAATCAAGCAATTCCAGCCATGAAATGAAGAAGATTGGAAATAAAGATTGAAGTTGTTCTTCCATGCTTTATTCAAAATGCACTTTGTAATTGACTTGGGACATTTTCACGTGTACTTTTGTAATGTGTAATTACATGTAAAAAATCTAGAAAAATATCTCAAAGTCAAAGATGACTAATCTTTTACTAAGATATTTTTATATTTTAATCTTTTTAATTTTGAAGGTTTCTCCCTATATAGAGGGAACCTCTTTTGTAAATAGATCTCTGATAATTGAGAGCAAAAACTCTACTGAAACTGAGACACTTCTTGAGACTTTGTGCTCAACTTGTAAATCATATTTTATCAAATGAATGAGAAGCAGGTTTATTTCAGACTTTGTGTTGAAGTAATTTGTGTTATTTAGGAAATGGTTCTTATGTCCTATTTCTTGATAAAATCTTATCTGTTTGATTTAATAAACAAAGTGTGTGTGTTGATATTATCTGAGGATGTTTCTAAAAGATAGAAGATAGACTTTGAGCTACTTTTATCTTGGTGATCTTTTTATCCTTTGTAGTTTTAGGCGAAGACTTTGTGCTTCATTTCACTCTACGGTTACGCGTATTCTGAATCAGCAAAGGAGACAATGAAAGACTTTGTGCTTACGTAGGTTTCTTTGTTAACTTTTTTACTTACTTCAGGTGATTTTTTGCTCTACACTGGATACCATTCTTGAAAGAAGAGGAATGTTCTTAGCTAACGACCAGAATTTCTCTCTCTTGTTCCTTGGATATCACCTCTAAAAAAAGAGAGGTAGATGTTGTTATACTACCCTGAGTATTATTTTTTGCTTACTTATATATACATATAGCGTATAAATATTCATAAGGAACCTCCCCTTAATGAGAGGAGATATTTACCTCATCTAGATGTGATAAACCCACACTTTTTATGGCGTAAATCTCCTTGTGCTGTGGTTGATATACCCATTTTGTCATCAATTAGTTGATGACAAAATATTCACCCAATAGTTTTTGGCGACTCTGCTGGGGATGAACGTGGAGTCTGAAACTTCAAGTTTCAAATTGAAATAGTCCCTACCCTTATCCATTACATAGTTTGGCGACTTCGTTCCATGTCTTACCCATTATCATTATAGCCTTAACATCTTCCTCCATCTCTGTTATATTATCTGGTCTACAAAACTAGAGATGTTGCAAAGAGAATGCAATTTGAAGTCTCAAGCTTCAAGCTAAAGTAGATCCTACTCTTTTCCATTTTTATTCTGCAATCTAGCAACTCCATGTTATACTAGAGGCCAAAAATCCCAAGGTGTTGTTGACCTTGCTTTTGAGTTGGTGCGACAGAGTAATTTTGAGTTGTTTCCTCCACAACCTCACCTTCAATGAACTAGGAGTCTTCCTCCTAGCCCTACCAGGTCACCAACACAAGGCAAAGCTTTTTTTCTATTGTTAACAGAGCTTTGCCTATCCATTCTACACCCAGATTTGTGATCCCATTTTTGCATAATCAAATCATGGCTCAACGCCCCTGGGGTAATTCTTTTGGTCCCCTGAATTTGACTCCACCCCTGCATGAGCTTCCACGTAGTTCAAAGAAAAAAAAATTCAAATTCTTTGATGATAGAAAAGTTCATCTTGATGAACACATTGCAGCATTCAGCATAGCTTACGATGTAATAGGGGTGAAATTTGAAGACATAGCATTCAGGCTGTTCATGGAGACACTACAAGGCACTGCTGCAGACTGGTTCTACCACCTGCAGGCCAGATCAGTGACTGATTGAGACACTCTGAAAGACAAATTTGAAGCCAGGTTTAAACTTGCAAAAGATGCATATGCCTTGTTGGCCTAGCTCACTCAAATGAAAAAAGAGCCTCATGAGCCTATGAGGGATTTTATTGTCAGGTTTGACAAGCTAAGGCACATGATTCCCATGGTTGCCCAACCGACACTTTAGAACCTCAAATGCTTCTTCATTAATTCACAACTACCTGAAGTAGGTTTTTTGCTGAGACGGGCCAAACACATAGACCTTACTGCTACTCAGGACTTGGCTACTGAGGTAGAAGATGACCTTATCTTGGCAGGAAAGATAAGGAGAGACCCTAATAAAGGTAAATCCTCTTCATCTTTTGAGTATTCACCTGCAGTCACTACTGACCCAATGGTACAAAAGCTAGCAAATGAAATGCTAGCTCTTAGAAAGCAAATGGCCCAAGTTATGTCTGCTTCTCCTAATCGAGATATGCCCAAGAGGACATTCTAGAATCAAGTGCACCAAAGCAATGCTACCAGGAATCAGAGACAGCAAAATCACCTTCCTCCTCCACAGAGGAACCTCACCCTTGAAGCACCTTCAAACAACTCAGTAGTTGGATACCTTGAGGCTGAAGTGGATTTCTCACTCTAGACTGAACTGAGTCCTGAAGATGATGCTAATCTCTTCATTAAGGATGAAGAAGAATTAGCTAGCGACTCCCACATTGGTTTCCTAAACTATCAGGATGAACCCAGAAGAGAAGGCAATGCAGCTGAGGGGTCATATGCTATATTCACCTGATCCAAGAATCAATCAGCCCAACAAGCTGATAAAGAGAAAGTAGAGGAGCGACCTCAACCAACAGTTTCAATTGCTAAGTGGGGATCCACTCTTCCTTTCTAGCCAAAGGACCCAATAATTGTGAGAAAGGTAAGTACCCTAAATGCCCCTATGCCTTCTACTTCAAATTTGCAGTCCAGTCTCCCCCCTTTCAAAAATCAAAAGGACAAAATCCCATCCTCTGCTCCTAGCTCATTCTAGGCATTTGATATCATTGACCATATTAAAAAAACTAAAATTCAAATGTCTAAATTTAAATTTTTGCAGTCTCATCCTGAGCAATTGGACAAGTTGGTTTAATGTGTCAAGAACCAAACCATCCCTACAAGAAAAGAGGTTAAGAAACTAACTCATGATCCCTCAAGGAACATGCCCATCCCAAACAATCTTTTCATTACCCCTCCTGTTTCCCCTGGGAAAATAGAGCCTTTCTATGTTTTTCTGTTGATAAATGGTCACCAGCTCAATAATTACATCATTGATTTTGAGGCTTCAGACAATGTCATGCCTATTAAAGTGGCAGAATCTCTGGGTCTCACACTGACCAAGACATTTGGGAGATGTTTCTCCATGGAGAACAAACAAGTGCCACTGCTGGGGCAAATTAAAGACATCCAATTTGCATTTGTTGCCTTTCCAAACAAGCGAATCAAGATGACTGTCCTAGTGGCCGACATCCCAGCATCATATGGCATCCTTTTTGGGCAGAATTTCTGCAAATATGTTGGAGGGGAATTAAGCATGGACTTGTCTCAAGCAAAAATCCCTGTGAAAGGTGTAATGCAGAGGTTGCTTCCTGAGAAAGAGGCAAAATACGTTGTCACTCAGACATTAAGGCCTGAAGCTCAAATTCTGTTTGAGTCTTCAGGCAAGAGTAATTATTTTCTATCTACTGAAGACATTCATGTTTCAGTAGATAAAAATTTTGTAGGTGACGTTCTAGGAATTGGTTCAGATGGAACAACACCAAGTATGCCTAATAGTACCAATGATTGGCAGGTGTTGAATGGGAACAATCAAATCATGTGCTGGACTGAACCAGAAGAGCAACCAATTATGGTAATAGACCATGCTATTGCGCATCAAAATCATGAAAAGGAACTTTTTGCCAAGAGAGCAAAGATTTATTGTTTTTAGATTAAAAAATTAAGTCTTGTTGTGGGGCAAGAGGAGAAAACCAAAGGGAGGACACAAAAAATTGGTTTCCTGGTGAAGAGTTACATTCACCCATCACCGATTTTGGGGAGAAAATGGCTTCTTGCTAGTTTATCACGATGGCACACCATTTTTATTGTCTCACAGTGGGCGGCATCTGAAGTGCTTCAAATCTAGAGGCATCAGATAAGATCATCTATATATATGTATATCTGTATAGTCGTTAGTTTTGTTTTGTGCTTTTTATTTTCATTTTTTAGAGCCTTTCTTTTTGGGTAGCATGACTCCGTAGCCCAATGGCACACTTTAAGGCATTGGAGATTCTAGTTTCTACTCTCCTCAGCTGTTCCAAGTTTTTAACTGAAGGAAGTTCCCCAACTGGAGCCAGCTGTTGTCCCCCAAAAATATCACTCATTTTTGGGACAACATTTGAACTATTTTGGTCCTACAAACCAAAATTTCTCTCTCCCCTTCTCAAGATTATTCTAAGCTTTCAAATTCCTCATTTTTAAGCTTTTTTTGTAAAGGGGATTCACAGGTTCAATAGGTTAAAAAAGCTTCTGCAGGCAAGATCAGTCAAAAGAACAAGCTTCTAACACTTAGTCGTTTTTAAGATTCGTTCACTGCCTCAATTCAATCAAAGGATTTCAATTGGTAAATGACAAAGGACTTATGCTTGAACCATTGAACTTTGAACCACTTTGGTTCAAAGGGTTCAATGGGTTTAATGACCAAGTTGGTTCAATGCGCTTGGTGCAAAAGAACAAAGGACTTAGCCAAATAACGAAGAATTAACCATTGAACCAAAGTTGGTTCAATCGGTTGGTTCAATCAAAAGGTTCAAGGGACTACCCCAAAGTGAAAAAGGCAAGTGCCCTTGCGGAGGGTGGGCAACAAAGTTCAAAAGTTCAAAGGCGGCCTAAGTCAAATGAAAAGCGGCACACAAGTGGTTCAATAGATGGTTCAACCAAGGAGCAATAAAACAAAGAGATAGAATGAACCAATGAACTGATGAACTTTTAGTGGTTCAATGGGTTCAAGGTTCAACACGGTCCAAACGACTGGCTGGAAAGATAGCCTGATAGCTCAAATCGTAGCATGGAGAGACAAAGCTAAAAAAGACAAGCAAAAAGCAAAAGAAAAGCCCGATTGAAGAGAAAAGCCCACAGAAAAGTGCTTGATGGAAAAAGAAAGTGCAGTAGAATATGTCACGTATCTTGTTATGGCTCAGTGGAATGTGATAAGTGTTTGCATCCAACATGCAAGAGCGGTAATTTTTGCCGCCCATGCATCTTTTGGTCTCTTCCATGCAAGAGCGGTAAATTTTTCCACCCATGCATATTTTGGTTTCTTCCATGCAGGAGCAGCAAATTTTTTCACCCATGCATCCCTATTTTCTCTCCTCTAAGTGCAAGGGTGGCAATTTTTGCCACCCTTACACGTTCTTCTTCTTCAACATGCGTCGACGGTAATTTTTGTTGCCCTAGCATCTTTTGGTTTCTTCCATGCAAGAGTAGCAAATTTTGCCGCCCATGCATCTTTTGGTTTCTTCCATGCAGGAGTGGCAAATTTTACCGCCCATGCATCCTCGTTTCCTCTCTTCCAGGTGCAAGGGTGGCAATTTTTGCCACCCTTACACGTTCTTATTCTTCAACATGCGTCGACGACAATTTTTGCCGCCGACATGCTTTCTCCCTGACATGCAAGAGCGGCAATTTTTGTCGCCCTTGCAACTTTTGGTCTCTTCCATGCAGGAGTGTCAAATTTTGTCACCCATGCATCCCTGTTTCCTCTTCTCTAGGTGCAAGGGTGGTGATTTTTGCCACCCTTACACATTCTTCTTCTTCAACATGCGTCCACACATGGATATGGTCAAGTTCATAGAAAGAACCAAATCAAGCAATTCCAGCCATGAAATGAAGAAGATTGGAAATAAAGATTAAAGTTGTTCTTCCATGCTTTATTCAAAATGCACTTTGTAATTGACTTGGGACATTTTCACGTGTACTTTTGTAATGTGTAATTACATGTAAAAAATATTGAAAAATATCTCAAAGTCAAAGATGACTCATCTTTGACTAAGATATTTTTATATTTTAATCTTTTTAATTTTGAAGGTTTCTCCCTATATATAGAGGGAACCTCTTTTGTAAATAGATCTCTAATAATTGAGAGAAAAAAATCTGTTGAAATTGAGACACTTCTTGAGAGTTTGTGCTCAACTTGTAAATCATATTTTATCAAATGAATGAGAAGCAGGTTTATTTCAGACTTTGTGTTGAAGTAATTTGTGTTATTTAAGAAATGGTTCTTATGTCCTCTTTCCTAATAATCTCTTATATGTTTGATTTAATAAACAAAGTGTGTGTGTTGATATTATCTGAGGACGTTTCTAAAAGATAGAAGATAGACGTTGAGCTACTTTTATCTTGGTGATCCTTTTATCCTTTGTAGTTTTAGGTGAAGACTTTGTGCTTCGTTTCACTCTACGGTTACGCATATTCCGAATCAGTGAAGGAGACAACGGAAGAGTTTGTGCTTATGTAGGTTTTTTTGTTAACTTTGTTACTTACTTTAGGTGATTTTTTACTCTACGTTGGATGCCATTCCTGAAAGAAGAGGAATGTTCTTAGCTAACTACTAGGATTTCTCTCTCTTGTTCCTTAGACATCACCTCTAAAAAAAGAGAGGTAGATGCTGTTATACTACCCCGAGTATTATTTTCTGCTTACTTATATATATATATATATATATATATATATTCACAGGGAACCTCCCCTTGATGAGAGGAGAGATTTACCTCGTCCAAATGTGGTAAACCCACACTTTTTGTGGCGTAAATCTTCTTGTTCTGTGGTTGATATACCCATTTTGTCATCAGTTAGTTGACGACAAAATATTCACCCAACAAGACCTAGTTGTGTAGTGTTAGGCTTACAAGGCCTAAACAGGGTTTTCAACATTTTCATCCTTTGTCACTAACTATGAGGACTATATAGAGGTTGTACTAACATTATAACATCATCCTAATGTGAATTAATTCCTCTTGGTAACCTTTTCTCTTCAAAATACACAAATACCTCTTATGTAGGTAGGTAGGCATGTAAGGCTTTGTGGATGCAGGGTCAAGCAGGTTTGTTTGTATGTAGGGTCAAGTAGGTCTATCTTAACCAATCTCCTTGATTATTCTTTTAAAATACCTTTTGATCTAAAATGAATCTTTTGATCTATTTTTTCACCTAAACTCCCATCTCACTATATTAATGGCATCATCTTTTCAAGTTTTAAGTCAACGTGAACTGCTTAGACAATCATGTAAGTGATTCTTTGAGGTTTTGGTTGTGTCTTAAGTTCAAGACTTCCATCTACAAGTCCTTGAGCATCTCAATGTTTTTCATCATAAATTTGGATTTTAGTGTCTTTATTTGACACTTTTCAACTTTACCAAAACCCTACATCTTTACTTGCATACATTCCTTTTCTCATGTCTGTTCAAGGCACAACTATAGGTGTTGATTGAAAAGAGTTTGGACATGAACTTTGAGAATTGTTTTTCTCAACTAGGATATGTATATTTTGAGAGATAAAACCCTCATTTAAATCTATTTTCATTGCTCTACAAGATTATTAGCCTTTCATAGCAATCATTGGCTTGTACCTTCTTGTCTTATATGTAGACCTATGTATGAGTATCTAAGGCATGTGAACTCAATAATCTTGAACTTCCTTTGACTCTCAACTAGATTAGATGTTTGCCTTGATCTATGTTTTCTTCATGTTTGCACTGAGTCACATTTCTACACCAATTCTTCTTCTCATGATAATTGACCTTTTGTCCAAATGAGGACCTACATGTTTGTAACCTGTAGGTTTACCTTTTTTCTTGTATAGACTATTGAAGATAAACTCTTGAGTCTTAGAACTTTAAAATTGTATCAAATCTTGTCCAATTTCATATCATCTACCCAATAGTCCTGTATACTTCAACTAAACATTATACAATCTCAAATCTCTCTTCTATATGCATAAGTCCATTCATGAAGTTAGCTCATGTGTAAGGTTTGTATATGAGAGTTGGAATCTATACATTCATCATGCTCCATTGATAATTGTACTGGAGTCTGTCAAGGTCACATGGGTGTTTAGAATCCTACACCACATCTATCTATTACTAAATCATCTTCAACATGAAACCAAGACCCATGAATGTTCATCTACAAGTCTGCAAATGTGTGGGTGGATGAAACTTGTCTAAGTCTTTTTTAGAGAGTGCATTGAGTACCATTTTCATTACATTGGGCTTCCATCATGTTCAATGGTTTTTTTTCATGCTACATTGGTTTTTCATTACCACTTGGTCCAATCTTGGCAATAAAACTATAGAAGACTGTTTATAAACTGTAACATGCTCCAAGAGTGAGAAACATGATATCTCTTGAAGGGCTATCTATAAAGAGTCATTCTCAGAGATGGAACACATGGATAATATAAGAGTGAAGTATTTTCAATGAATGATGAGGCACTTGGAGACTTTTGAGAGTGATGACAATTCAAACCAACCAAAAAAACTTACAGCAAGGGTGATATGTTCCATGTACTTGAGACATTATTCTCCTTGTTGAAGACACATCATGAGGTTGAGTTGATTGATTAAACCAGCATTAAAAGGAGTCTTTTTATCTCTAAAAACATCTCACAAAATCCATTCTCTTTCATCAAACTCTGAAATGAAGAAATAGGAGCAAAACTATACCCTGTTTAAATGAATAAGACATAGTGACCTCTTTGTAGTCTTAACAATTGTTCATAAAAGAGAGGGTATGAGTTTGCCAAATAATGCCAAAAATTGAAGCTTACTAGGACCCCTAACATTTCCCAAAATTTTAGCCTCCAAATTTCTATCTCCTGACTATACCATGCATTTGAATTTTACCTTTATGATCTTGTGAAGGGAGAGATGGAGGAGATAGAGAGTTATTTGAATCTCAGAGACCTAAAACTTGATCCAAGCATGAATCTAACTTGTGAATTTTGAAGAGACTCCTCTAAACCATTTTCACCTAAAAATAGATATTTCAAGTCTATATAAGTGCCCATAACTGCCTGTAAAGGAGTATATCTCTCAATTTAGGCATTGAACTGCCAGTTTAATCAGACTCAAACCATATCTGACCCTTATCTAACATCAAGGATTTTATAACACTTAAAATGTTTTTCCTTTAGCATGGCATGCATAATTCCTCCATTTTGGCCTAGAAAGGTGACATTAATACTTTAGAATGTATAACAACATGATAAGAGGTTAATACATAAAAATATGACTTTCAAGACATAAAGACAACCTTAATTAATGACTTAGCCCAATGTTAAATCTTGACCACTTTGACAAACACATGACTCATGAATGACTCTTAAGACTATACAAGTACATATGAGACCAAAACTTAAACAAAGTTAGTCAAGGACAAATATGACCACATGAAGACCATTACATACAAATTACAAGACCATTGCAAGACCTTTAAAACTATATACAAACTTAAATAACCCTATGAAAAGTTTTAACCTATAAAGGTTGACCAATTTTGACTTAGAGGTCAAAATTGGTCACAAAGGCCTTTGCCAAACAATTTTTAGAAGTGAACCAATGCTTGCAGATGGAGTTCCTATTATTAGTGAGGCAATCGATAAGATAGAGATGCTCGTGGACCTTCTTCTCACTAAATGTGAAAACTAAGTGGATCCTAGATAGGATAAAATTTGGGTAACAAAGCAGTTTTTTGAGGCCATGGAAGTGTGCCATGAATTTTTTAATAAATTAAGAGCCACCATTCCCATCATCGATGGTGTTTTTGTCAACTTGACACCACTAAGTAAATTTTTAGAAGAGAAACTACTACGTGTGGAACAATAGTGCCAATAATTGGATAAGAATATTTTGAGCATTAAGGACAGGGCCTAGTGCATAAAAGTTGTCTAGGACATTAAAGAACTAGAAGCATAAATAAACACCCATCAATAACAAATAAATAAACACCCATCGACAATAGTTGAATTCTAGTTTCCCAGCACTATGAGGATAAGTTTTAATAGAAATTGGGGCCCTAGAAGGTGCTCACAAGCAAGTGCTTAGCTTGAGACTTTGACAACTCAAATTGATACCTTTTTGGAGTAGCCTAAGGAATTTAAAAAATTGATGGGCAAAATGGAAGTTATTACTTTCAATCTTTAGACATCCCTCAACTAGTGGGAGGAGTTCAAGTGCAAAGTCTAAGAGGTCAATCCCACATTTTTTTCCACTAAGTAAACTACCGCATAGTCCATGATGGACTATCAGATTAGTAAGGGTGATGTTAGACCCCAAATTTTATAATAATATATTCTAAATATTTTAGAGCCATAGCATGAACAAACAAGGGATCAAGAGTAGGCATGTAGGGCCATGACATGGAAGAGAAAAACATAAGGGAATGACACAAAATAAATTGCCATGGATGGGTGAGTTGTGAAAGACATGAAAGCAAAGAATGAGTAGAAGATGTAGGAATCAGAGAAGCACAAGTCTAGGATAACAGTGCAGGGAGTGGAGGTGGTTACAAAGTAGTTCATGGAAGTAGTGAGGATTAATGTTAGGACCTAGGAAGCACAATTGATTACCATGTACAAGCAACTAAACACGGAATTTAACCAGAATCACAAGTAACTAGAATTCAAAAATAACACAGAATATGAGAGACAATACCCAATTGTATTAATACTCTTCCAAAAAGAAATTACAATGAAGAGACACCACACTCTTCCACACCTTATAGGCTTCCCACACCAAGTGTATAGTAATTCACTTTCAAGAGTTCACTCTCTCAATTACGATCCCAACACACAACTCAAACATAGAGTTGGTGTTCACCTCCAACTAGTCAGTATCACTACTGCCAGTACACAAGTACTCCATGTACTCCACGACTGAGTACACACCGTACTCCAAGTAGATCTCCCCTGATCTTGCTACCTATTGTGTTGTTGATCTCCCTGATCTTGCTACCACCTGTAGATCAACTTGGTTTTGCAACACCTGCAAACCTAGACCACACACACACACACACCTGCAAATCAATGATCTTACTTACCATGTAGATCTCTCTACACCCTGAAGAACCCTTGTCCTTGCCTCACCAAGTCCTTATGATTCTCCAAACCAGTACCTCGGTGGATCTTCTACCAGAACTTGCACAACCTACAGCTCTACCTGATCATAGACACTCGGCACCCCTGTGGAACTAAGAGGAGTTACCCTTGCTCTCTACACTCTGAAGGAGCTAACCAAGCTCAACTCTCAAACTAGCACCCTTTACAATATAGTCCATGAGTCTATTATATAGATCCCATGTAAACAATAATTAGACATCCAATTACAATAATTACATCCGCAGCTCCAAGACTAAAATTAGCCTTTAACATGCAAACAACCGGTTCGTTAACAAACTGTTTGTGAACTAGCCATTTTGGAACCACACAGGCGACCGATGTTGGTCTCTGTCTATCTGGAGGTGATCGATGTTGACTGATCTATGACAAATGTTGGCAGCCCTGTGCTCTGAATATGACCGACGTCGGTTGGCCTGACCGACGTCAGTTGCTGTGCACCTCAGCAACCTCCTCCATGTCTGCATCCAGTGAAGCTTTTAGCTCCACAACCTAACAATCTCCCACTTGGAGATAAACAGCTGCACTGTACCTATACCTGTACACCATCTAATCTATTTCCTGGCTTGTATCCCTCTTCAAGATCAATCCTGAAGACCACCCACCACAAAACCTGTGGTGAACCTCCTATCATCCAAGTAACCTGTCGTATCTGCATCTACAAACCCATGTAGAAAAGAGCTTGACCCTGCATCACATGTCGACCTGCTGTTGGTCCCTCTCAGATACCTGAGAATCCACTGAACTTCCCTCTAGTGCTTCTTTCTCGAATTGGCTCCAAACTTGCTGACAGCTCCCACTGCATGGGCAACCTCAGGTCCAATGTGCATGTACTTAACCTCATCATGTGAATCAGGACACTGTTCATAGAACTATCCAACCATCGGCGTGCTGACCGGTTTCACACAATCATCCAGAGACAAAATCAACCTGTGATCTTCCATGTCTCTAGAAACACACTTATGCCAAAGAATTTTGCTCCTCCAAATTCTTCATGACACACCTCTGAACTAACTTTACCTTTAGCTCAGAAAAACCCTGTATGTGTAACCTTGCATCAAGAAAACACACAACATATAGTAACATGATGATGTTGCAATCATCACCCACCTGGTAAAGAAACCACAATGGTTACAATGACATTGACTAAAGCCATGCTTTGTCATCCACCTGTCAAACCTGTACCACTGTCCTGGAGCTTCCTCAAGACCATATAACCTGGCCTTTCATCTCACGTATCCATTCTCTCTATTCTTTAACCAAGGAATCCATTTGTCTTTCAGTGCTTTCATACCAGCTGGCAACCCTACCAAATCTCCCATTTGGTTCTGCATCCTAGGAATCAAATTCCTCATTCATGCCATGCTCCCACTTTTTCCTGGATCCTTCCTACTCTATAGTGAGCAATGAGTATAAAGAAGAGGAATAATGAATTTGAGGCTTACTTACCCTTTCAATCCTCCATATGGGCATTTGAGACTCCTTGACAGCTTGTTGTCTGCCCAAAATCCATTCTAGTGACCGACCTCGGTCACCACACAGTCTGCATCCGACTGACATTAGTTCCATGCGACTATCTTAAGTATCGATGCTAGTTTCCTGACTGACGTCAGTGTCTACCTGTCGTCGATGTTGATTTCCTGACCAACGTCGATCTTACCCTGCCCGACACCACCGGCTCTGGTCTACACATGACCGACATCGGCATCTGTCTGTTCGATGCCGGTTCCTCCTGACCGATGCTGGTACCTATGTTCTCTTGTGAGTGATGACTTTTTACCCATGAGCTCTCTTTGATCAAAACCCTGTCCAAACTGCCATACTCAGAGTTACTCAGCCTTTTCCACTGATCTCTGTCCATCATCTCCTCCATGAACACCAAGGCTTTCCAGTTTTTAAGTCTGTCAAAGACATCTGACTTCCGCTTAAGAACATGCATCTCCTTCTTGCTCTTGTGACCAAGCCTACAAAGCCACGTCTTCACAATAGAAGAAGAATCAATAATATAAGTAGATAGATAAAGGATACTTACTTTCTTACCACCTGCTAATTCAAGTGCATCCATTGTGAGAGTTTCTGTGCATCTCTCATCACCCAACTTTCCTGAAGAAATTAGCCACATCTTCAAGACTAGGACCTACATGACCTCCTTCAACACCCATGTGTTGGCCGTCTATAATTTCAGCTGCACTCCCCTTTGCCAAAACTTTGACAAGGCACACCAGCCCCTAAATAAATCTTTTCGAAGTCTTCAAGGACCTTAACATGGAAAAATACTCTATTTCGGGCTACATGGAAAGAGGCAACAGAATCTATAAAATAAGATTATACTTTATCCAAGGAACATCCCAGAGCATCTTGTGCAACAACACCTGCAACATTTGCTTCTTCAGTTCCTTCATGCTGATCTTTTACCAACAACACTTTTTCTTTACCTGCTCTTTCTTTCCATAACACCGTAATTGACCATTCTTGCTTTTCTATTCCTCCATTCTTAGTGTACTTTCTTCTGCCATTTCTATACTCCCACTCAATAAGAAACCTCTGAGAGTGACCTAAAATCAAACACAAACCTGCTTCCTGCAACTTGGCTCTAATACCACTTGTTAGGACCTAGGAAGCACAATTGATTACCATGTACAAGCAACTAAACACGTAATTTAACCAGAATCACAAGTAACTAGAATTCAAAAATAACACAGAATATGAGAGACAATACCCAATTTTATTAATACTCTTCCAGAAATAAATTACAATGAAGAGACACCACACTCTTCCACACCTTACAGGCTTCCCACACCAAGTATACAGTAATTCACTTTCAAGAGTTCACTCTCTCAATTACGGTCCCAACACACAACTCAAACACAGAGTTGGTGTTCACCTCCAACCAGTCAGTATCACTACTGCCAGTACACAAGTACTCCACATACTCCACGATCGAGTACACACCGTACTCCAAGTAGATCTCCCCTGATCTTGCTACCTATTGTGTTACTGATCTCCCTGATCTTGCTGCCACCTACAGATCAACTTGGTTTTACAACACTTACAAAATTAGACCACACACACACACACACACCTACAAATCAATGATCTTACTTAGCATGTAGATCTCTCTACACCCTGAAGAACCCTTGTCCTTGCCTCACCAAGTCTTTATGATTCTCCAAACTAGCACCCCGATGGATCTTCTACCAGAACTTGCACAACCTGCAGCTCTACCTGATCATACACACTTGGCACCCTTGTGGAACTAGGAGGAGCTACCCTTGCTCTCTTCACTCTGAAGGAGCTAACCAAGCTCAACTCTCAAACTAGCACCCTTTACAATACAGCCCATGAGTTTATTATATAGATCCCATGCAAATGATAATTAGACATCCAATTAAAATAATTAGATCCGTAGCTCCAAGACTAAAATTAGCCTTTAACATGCAAAAAACCAGTTCGTTAACAAACTATTCGTGAACTAGCAGTTTTAGAATTGCACAGGCGACCGACGTCGGTCCCTGTCTGTCTGGAGGTGACCGATGTCGGCCGATCTATGACCGATGTCGGCAGCCCTGTGCTCTGAATATGATCGACGTCGGTTGCTCTGCACCTCAGCAACCTCCTCCATGTCTGCATCCAGTGAAGTTTTTAGCTCCACAACCTAACATGAAAGACATGAAAGCAAAGAATGAGTAGAAGATGTAGGAATCAGAGAAGCACAAGTCTAGGATAATAGTGCAGGGAGTGGAGGCGGTTACAAAGTAGTTCATGGAAGTAGTGAGGATTAATGAGAGCACAAATATAGCACTAGTTTGTGAAAGAAGAGGGACACAGACACAAATATCTAGCATGGAGAGGGTATATATGGGTGATTAAGCCCTAGTCAATGGGAATTAATTATAATGGCTCTCCATGACTCATTATTGTTAATGGTCATTGGTTAATCATCACTTTGGTATTATTGATGTAACTGAAGGTGACGGTTTTACTTGTGTATAAATACCCCTTAGACTTATTTAGAAAGTGTTGTCGTCATGGTTATGACAGAGATGTTATTAATATTGTTAAATGTAATTGTGAAATGATTATCAATATAGAACTGAAGAGAGTGTAATGAAGAAAACACCTTGAAATATTATTCAATACAAATAATAAAATATTTTAACTGTAAATTGTTATATGTTGAACTTAATAGTGTTAAATTTGATTTTATAATATTAGTTATATGAATTGTATGGATTCATCAACTAACTAAATTTAGATTAATGTTGGTAAGAATTATGACTAAATGTAGTAACTCAAGCACCTAAGTAAGATAAAGTCATAAAACCATCATCACTCAACATAATCAATGGGGACCGATCCAAGCTATGCACCTCAAGTAAGAGCATGAGATTAATCCTTGTGTGATATGTTGGTGTGCAAGCTCATTGGCATCTTCTTTCTATTGGGCATGTAACTAATACTTAGTTATGTGAAGCTAAGGAAAAAGACTCAACACATGCCATGGCTCCAAAATACTTAGATTATATTATTATAAAATTTGGGGTCAAACACATACCTGTAATCATAACCATAATTATGACAAGCATATTCTTCATCTACATAACTAGTATAATTAATCACACATGTTTGATTATTAGTGCATTTATTATCATATGCATAAGGAATGAAGTTTCTAGATAATAAGAATCCCACAAGATGAGATTCATTAAGGGTTTCTAATTGATTCTCCATGTCTAATTTATTTGGTTTTAAACAAGCTATCATAATATAGGCAAGGCCTAATCAAAATAACTAAACGAGCATGGGGAGGCTAAGGCCAAAGGTGAAAATATTTTGTGTATGGAAATAAAAAATTAGATCATGAAACCCTAGGACAAAAAAATTTAAAAAAGAGATTTTTATGTAAGGAAATCAAAAATGAGATTTTGAAACCCCAAAAAAAAAATGAAACCTTGGAAGGATGGTTCAATTGATATTTAGGTTCACCAATATGTTTTACCTTGATTTGGTTTTATAAACCCTAGTAGGATAAAACTGATTATAATAATGACTTATCAATAACTTGTATATAAATAATATAATATACAAGTTAAATATAATAATGAATGCACAACGAGAGGTAAAAAGGCTCTTAGCTTATTTTATACACTTATTTGAGTTTTGATTACCTGAATTATGCATCTTAGACCTATGCAAGTATTATGTATGTGTTTTAATCCTGCTTGTTTCCTTCTAGTCGATTACGATGGATTAGGTCAGTATCAATAGTCAATACTGACATGTAATGGTTATAATTGATCCTGTACACAACGAGCAATTGTTTTCTTCTAGGGCAATATGCTTGTGTTTGTAATGCTTTCTTTTTATCCATTACCATAATCATGTAGGTGCACCTTCATATCCCAACCCTAGTTTTACATAAGTAATTTGATATCAAATGGGGGGTTTAGGGCGAAATGGTTGAGTTGGATTGACCTTGCTCAATCCTCATTGATAGACCAAAGAGGGCTCAAACTTGAATTTAGTTCTCCCATGAATGTGTTTGTGTGTAATTTTATTTGTAAGCCTAGATGCTCTTTCTCTTATCTTGCCCTTGGTACAAGCATGCATATATGAATTTACCCTTGTAAACTTCAAATTTAGCTCTAATAATTCTATAGGTGAAATAAGTAATCTTGTCTAGCCCTTGATAATGTAATATGATTATCTTAAAAGACCTTATAGTATATTTGTATATATATGACTCTCTATATTTGAAGTAAGGACCTAGAGGCACACAAACGTTGACCAAAAGAAGTTGAAAAGTTCCCAAAAAATGGTCACAAAGTGAAATGTGGCCAAAATAAATTAAAGGGCCATGGGTTAGTTATGCTATATTTGGCTAGTACCAAAAGTAAATATTGTTCGTAAATGGTGAAATGGAATTAAGGCTTAAAAAGGCTTCACGGTGACATGGAAGGCTAGAGATCTCTGTAATATGGCATGTAAAGTTGGAGATGATAAGAAAAGGGTGTCACACAACCAAATAAAATCAATAAGGCAATCAAAATATTAAGAGAAATGCTCTACTAAGTATTTAGTTCATAGTTTGAGATCTATATATGAAAATCTACCTAAAAGTATTATGAATCAAGGCTTGTAACAAATATGGGCACCTAAAAAGATAAATATAATAATATAATAATAAAAATAGATATGAAATATTCATAATCAGGGAATTAAATATACTTGGAATTTTATAAGGAAAGTTCTTAGAGAAATACTTATATTCTAGCTTACCTATGCACTAGTAGAGCCTAAAAGTGAGTGAAAAAAGCCCCGAAGCAATCCTAGAGCAAACCCATAAAATTTTCAATAATTAGAGATGTAGAAAAGTAATCAATATTAAACTACTCAACTTTGGTCATGACCATAATTGTTGGGTCGATCCTAGCAAGCCAAGATTTGATTTTGGTCACTGAGTTTGATCCTAGCATCTGATATAATATTACTTTGAAATTTTGTGAGCACGTTCATTTGTTCTCGTTGATCAAAAACCTCTCCCGAATTGTTGAATTGAGTTGTAGGTCTTTCAAAATTAATTCTCCTTCCTCTAAAACCTAATCCACTCTAAGAGACATTGCAATATCATAACATATGGATATAGTTATGAGGGGCTTACCTTACCCAAAACCCATTTATTTTATAGATTGGAAATCAACACTCATCTAGTTCAGTGTAATATGAAGATCTTGACCTTTATCCCTATGTATAAGATGTAAACAACTAGTAGATTATGTATGCTCTTTCACTAATCATTAAAATTTTGATACAAGGGGTGCATACACTTCAATAGATGGTAGTAGTAATAAAAATAAAAGTGCAATAACTCATGTGAGTTTCCCTTAAACTTCTTATATGTCCTAAAGGCCTTAATATTCTTGTGTATATATAGTCATCTTGAATTTAAATTTAGACCCTATTGGTGCACAAGTCAACAATAAAAAGGGTAGGAATGCTGACAAAAAAGGCATAAGAAACCCAAAAAAGCAAGAATTGGAGTCAAAATAACATAAAGAAAAATGCCCAGGATCAAAGGGCTCAATCTTGGTCATGACAAGTTGACCATGAAACCTAATTGATGTTTTAGACATTATGGGAGCATCCAGGGTCATTTTGAGGTAAAAAAGTAGTTGATCTATAGGTTTTCAAAACTTTAAAATTGAATGGTAGTATTATCATTAACCCAAAGTGAATTGAAAGTAAATTTGTAAGGACAACACAAAGCAAAAGAAGAAAATATAGGGCTCAACACAAGGGTAAACATGTTAATAAGAGCCTAATCTAAACCAATTATCCATATACACAAATACATACTATTACCATAGAAAATAACCAACCCTATAAAAAAAATTAGGTGTTTACACATGTATAAATGGATTTCAATTAAGTAGAAACTAAAATATCCATTTAACTAGGATAAATAACATGCCTAAAATAATAATTATCTTAATCAAGTCTAAAACTAGTGAAAAGGGGTGACATGCACTTTTTAAAGATGCAGGTTTAATATTGTGAGATTTGGTGATAGTCATTAATATCTGATAGTGAAAGTGTGCATTTGAATATAAGTTAGAGTTGATCCCAAAAAATTGTGACGAACATAAAACATTGATACATAAAAAAATTTAAAATATCAAAGCTCTTAACATAAAACATTGTTTGGAGCATAGTGTACTTTTACGATCTTGTTTAGACACTACATATGCTGTATAAAAAAATGTAGACAAGTCTAAATATTCTTGATGACTACGCTCCCTTCAGTGTGTCTTAAAAAACATCACTTAAAATCTTGCTCTTTCACTTTGATTACCTGCAAAACAAAAATTCTTCTTCTTACCCTAATTGGGTGACAATCCTTGAACACTTTAAAGAAATTAAAATATGTTTTAGGGCTTATGTTGTACCAAAGAATAGTCAAACTGATATTTGTCAGGGCACTTAATGATAACAACATCAAAAAACATCACACCTTAATTATTATAATAATTCAATCATGCAAATCATTGTTGTGCAATAGTGCAATAGTGCTTCAATAATTATTCTAATGAATGCTTGCTCTTCTCTAGAATGCTTACAATTGTTTGACAAATTCTTGTGAATAATAGATTCTATTGATCTCACTTAGATACCTAAATGAACTAGAATACTTGTCTACTTATAGACAAATTGAATTCAATTTAGGATTCTATTGGTGCCCAATCACACCTCTAATAATATAAAGGTCATAAAGGTGGTGGGTCCAAGGAACGAGTGCACTCTATCCAAAAGGGACAACAAAAACACATAAGAGCTTATAAACATTTGAGACAAGGCCTAAAATGTACCCACATTCTAAAGAAAGGGAATAAAATATAGGAACTCACAGGAGTTAGAAGAATTAAAGCACAACAAAAGCGTAGGGACCAATAAAACCTAATTTAATAATCCATGATCATAAACATGTAAAACCATGCAATTTTTTTTGGGTAACATGAGGGAATTGAGGTTGTCCAACCCGATACCCATAACTGACTTGTCTAACACAGAGCGAGCCCCCTATAATCCTTTAGATGGTGCACAATGGGTCCTCACCGCTATTAGGAATATTATCACTCACATGGTTTATTAGTGAATTAGAATATTGACTAATATTAAATTCATGAAATCGTGTTACAACAAACTCATAGAAATAGGCTAGTTATTGTTAGTGAGAGAATATAGTTGTGTTAGAATAATAATAATGTGATTGCAACCTCCTTGATTGTAGGAGATGCTTGCTTGTATATTTGCAACTCTGCGTTTGAATCTAATATACCATGAATTATATTATTATTGCCTATGTTTGTCTAGATTATTATTTACATTAGTTGAATTTGTGTTCGGTTCTTTGAATTATTGACAATGGTATCAAAGCAATCTAAGTCTTGCCCTGATGGATGAATAGTTTGTTTGCAGGGGTAGCTTTGTTGTCCTTATTGCCTCGATGCATGAGTGTGAAATAATTTATAGAGTACATATTAGTTTTTTAAAGTTTTAATTTTCATTAATTGTAATTGGATTTTATTAGGATAAAAGCGTGATGAGTATCTAAGCACAAATTTAACAAGATTTAGGATTAGGTTTATGAATGTTTTCATACGAGTGTATAGGGATGTGTAAATCATCTTCATTTGGTCACAACACAGTTTTAAGCTCACCGAGAGGGAGCAAATAAAATCACTATTCAATTTTATGGTGCTTAATCTTCTCTTCTATTCAAAGCATTGTCAACATTTCTATTGCATAAGCTCACTCACCTCAAACAACATTACCATTTACCATTTACCATTTGCACACATCTCGACACATTTTGATTCGCTGTGGACCTCAACCAACATACAATATTCCACATTCCTTCAACTCAGTTGGAGTCCAACACTATTTGTGTGCGTAATACGAACCTGGCAATCTTTGAATTCAGATTTGACACATGTGTATTGATTCATCTTTTACAGTAACTTGTTGAATGCATTGTCAATAAATGCATCATTGTTCTAGCCATTTCCTTTCATATACACATGCATATACATATACATGCACATGCATGCCAATTTTCAATCCCTGTGATTAACATGAGGTGAGGAGTGCAAGTAGGTATAAATATGACACCACGTGTTTGGTCAAATTGAGGAATTATTAAGTTCCATTTTTAAAGTTTATGCTAAGTATTTAAATGAGTTGTATTTTTTTGTCACTATTTAGATAGATTTCTATCAATAATTATAAGTTGTGTCATTTTGTGTCACACGGGATAGTATAGTTTAAAGTTTTTATTCGATCCATGTCAATAAAATATATTTGTTATAAAAGACAAGGTCAAATAAGATTTGTAGTCATTTATCAATGTCTATTGATATTAAAATCAAATTTGAGAGTCAAAGTCGAAAAACTCTTCATTGTAATGGACGCAATTTTGGGGGATCCCGACGCCCAATTTGTAATGAATGTGTCAAATCTTGGGGGTGGTCCAGTCATAAAAAATGACATATAAATGAGCCTCAAAATCAAATTTGATAAGTAGTATTTTTTGGAGGATAGAGACAATGGAAGTTGGACGACTTTCAACGTCCTCTTGTCAACCATAAGTGATGGGCTGCATCATGAATTGGTGGCATCTTAGTTTGTATTTTGCTTATTTTTGTATATTGTGTTGAATAAATACCTGCAATAACATTTGTGAAAATATCATATTATAAATGAAGCTTGCTTTTGGAGGGTAAAAGTAGGACTTAAAGGTATACTCAGTATGAATTCTTTTGGGATTTGTGAATCTTAGTAATTCAAAAATTCAGTTATGGATTGTGGTTTAAGAACCAAGTGATTCAACTTCAAAACTACACTTAATGGAGTAATACTTGATCCGAAAAAATTTTCAAAAAAATATTTTGGAGTGTATAATTCTTTCTCATATTCATATTAAAAAGGAATGTTAAATACATTAACGTTCATAAAATTTATTAATAAATTAAAATATCGACTAATATTATATTGATGAGTGTATATTGTAAAATACAAGTACTAATTAATACAATAAGAACAATAAAATGATTGTGTGGATTGTAGCCTCCTTGACTATAGAAGATGCTTCCCTACATATTTGTAATTCGAATTTGAATACAATATAGCTTGAATTATTTTATTATTTTGATTGTCTAGATTATTATTTGCATTCTGAATTATTAACCACCACACATAGCTGGTAAATCAGGTATGTAAAAATACCAAGGTTACCTTTACATGATGCGAGGGCCAAAAAAATCATGCTATTCAACGACTAGGGTTTATAGGGATGTACCCCTGACTAATGGATCTTATGAAATGGTATTTATAAAAACAGCGATTCGTTGCTGTGTGTTGGAGTGTGCCACATAATGATTTTAGTTTCAGGTATGTGTGTGAGAGACTCTGACGACGACGTTAAATCGGCTCAATTCAATTGTGAGAGAAGTCCTTGATTTCATTTGGTGCAGGTGCAGGTTTAATAACTCCTTGGCGTTCCAGTTTCAAATTGAGAGTGAAATGTAGAGGCAGAGGCGGAGGCGGAGGTGGAGGTGGAAGTGGCGGAATGAATACGAGCATGTTGGCGGAGGCGCGGGTGGTATATTGTTCAGCTCCCGCTGTGGGGCATAATCAGGCAAGTCATCTTCCCCCTCCTGTTCGGTACATCTTTGTAGCATTTGTCAACTCCAATGCTACTCCTTCCAATAATTACGGATTACATTTCTCTACAGATATGTCATTTCCAGTGCGCCTTATCATTTTATACTTATCTTCATAAGAATTCTTTGTATTAAATTTAGTTAGCGCATACACAACCGTGAATTTTAATTGCACTTTCTTTCTTTTTAGTTTGGAACATGAGTATAATATGGTTAAATTCTAAGCCGTGAGACGTCGAAAAGAAACGTGTCCTTGTGTGTGTTTTGAATAAATGTGTTTCCTTGAATGGTTCACCCCAGCTCAATTAGAAAAGGATCATGTTACTAATACTAATAGTTTCAATACCCTAACTGCCAAACAAAACTAATTCTTGAAGCATAGGTCTGGCTGGTGACCATACATAAAAACCAAGATGGTTTTCTCCGAGTCACCTATCTAGGAGATGCATGCAATTTTGAAGCAAAATTCAAATCCAAGTCCAAGAATGTTGACTTCAAATCATTTGTCAAAACCACCAATAAGTCTTAGAACAAGAACTTTAAATCTAGAATGAAGTCAAATCGTAAGCAACAAGGAAATTGACCACCTTGTAAATTTCAGAAGAATACAATGCCTAAGGTGCAAAAGAAGGAATCTAAGCCTGGGAAGTGGTTCAACGTACACAACTACAAAAGAGATTCTAATGAAGAATACTTTGCTCAGAAAACACTGCTTGCATAGATACAAGCATTGAGTTCTCTTGCAAGGGCATTGGATGAGGGTAAATAAATCATGGGTTCTAAGCCTTGTGCTTTGGTAGCAAACATAGATGTAGCGTCATCTTCCAATTCCAATCTAGACGACCTTGAAATTTTGTTCTATTCATAGATGTGGGTCAATGGACAACCCATGCATTATTAGACGTGGCTCAACTCAATTTAACTTGAGATAGTTCAAAGATTGAACTTGCCACTGATGCCTCACTCTCAACCATTTAGCTTTGGATGGTTAAGCTTGGGTTTAAGATTTTTGCTACCCATTAGTGTCACTTCGTATACAAAATCAAGCTTTTCAAGATGAAGACCTTTGTGTCATTTTGCTATTAGAGGTTCGAGATGTTTTACTTCGCCATCCTGATTTTCACCAGCATCATAGAATCTATGAAGGAAATTCCATAAATATTGTCATAAATATTAGTGAAAATGGATATTACATACTAGAAGTAGTTACAAGGAATGGAGTTAGAGGAAGAAATGATCATAGTGGTAGAGGAAAGAAGAAACAAGAGCTCTATTGAAGAAATTGAACATGAAAAAAAAGGGAGAAGCAAGCAAGAATCAAGAAGTGCCACAAGAGCAAAGGGAGGTCACAACCCTAGGTGAAGAATGAGGTAGTGGCATTTAGGAAAGAAAATTAGGGAAAACAACCACAATTCAATATGAAATGACTTTAATCAAAAAGATGGTTCCCATCATTGGGAAAAAGTGATGCAAGAGCATCCTTGGGATGAAGTGGCTATCCAACATCAACCAAAAACAGATTTGTTTCATTCAATAAATGGTGGGATTCTTTTGGCGTTGTCTTTGAACTCCAAAGAAGGTCATCACACTTAGGAGTGGGGTTTGGTTGTTTTCGTCTTCTCACACCACTTGACCTAGAGTTCAATGTATGTTTTGGCACTCAAAAGAATGTCTATCGAGCATTTGGTTGAGTTGTCAAGGTCATGGTACCTTCAAACAACCATTCTAGAGTGATCGATCATGGTGACTGGACTACCAAATCTTGTTCCCTTGGTTTCCTTCTTCATGGGCTTATTTCCGTGCCAAAGGTAAATCATAGCATAATGCCAGCGGGAAGCATGAAGATGTTTCAACAAGGGGAGAGGGATCAGTCGTGATAGATGGGATGCTTGTAACCTTATAAAACTCTCAAACACCAAAAAATACCTCTCTATGAAGCAAAACATCAAGCATGCCTTGCTTAAGGCATTTTTGAAGCATGTGAAGGTTGGAAGTCCTCAAACCATCTCAACAAAAACTAATTATACAGATTTGGTGGGTTTTTTATGAACATGGCATGGAAAGTAGCGTTTGGGAAAAGAAGGAATAGGTCACGAGTTTTCAACAAAAGAAAATCTTCTCAAAATGCCTTGGAAAGATGCCAAAATCACCTATCTTGTTTCCTAGGTTAAAATGGTCAATTGGAGCATCCAAAGTGAAGCCACCACGAGTGGAAACCGAAGGGAGAAGTTAGTTTGGAAGGAACAAGAGAGAGAAACAAATTATATCCATACAAGACCAAGAAAAGAGGCATTTTTTCCCATGTGAAGTTTGGGATGATTGGGATACTTTCATGGAGATCAAAACCGTGATTTGAGACAGGTTTCTTGCACTAATGGTGAGCATATAAATTTTTTGTGGCGTCTTCGAGAAGATAGGGAGAAATTGGGCCGTGCAAATTTACCTAACTATTTGACAAAATGCCTAAAATCAGTTTTTAGTTGTTGTGAGCCAAAAGAGGAGTAGCCAAACTTGCTATAGGTTTATTTTGCAATGTGATAGAATTGAGAACGTTGCGACAAGAGGATAGATTATGGTTATGTAGTTTTTAAATGTTTGAAATCCATGGTATGCCTTTGTAAAGGCCATAAAACAAAAAACAAAACTCTATTTTAATAGCAAACCCAGTCCTTGTCCTAGTCTAGCTTTGTATAGGATTGGATTGGGGCAAAACTCTATTATTATTAGCAAACTCTATTTTTTATTAGCAAACTCTATAATTAGCTTTTAATAACAAAAATCTATTTTAATAGCAAACTCTATTTTTTGCGATTGGGGCAACCCAATTGTTATCATGTTCATCTCTCTTTCCCTATATTTTTCTCCTCCTTTTGGGCACACCAAGGTTGGTTTCAAAGTCACACTTTTTTCTAAGGTGCAAGTCTACGAGTATTTATGCATTGTGGTTTCTGGGTTCCCTTTAGGGGCTAGGTGGAAGCTCATTTGGGTTAGGCATCTTAAGCATTTGTTGTTGGTCTTTTGAATCCGTATGGAGGAGGAAAATAGAAAAATCCTCTTAGAAAAAAATTAGAAGGCAAAATAAAATATGAAGAGTCAAAATCACCAAAAAACATGATCATATCGTTGGCACGCCTTCTATTCTATTTGAATCCCAAACTTCACAGTTGACCTCATAGTAGAGCCTAAGGTCCATTGGAGTGCAGTAGGCTGGGATAAGAAGCTTCATAAATATCATTAGTGCCATATGCTTTTTCACATAAGTACTGATGTCTCCGTTGGGGTCATGAGGAGCAGGGATTACGTCGTGAGAAGGTAGCCACCTTACATTTTTTTGCACAACTTTCATGAGATGATCTATATACTTCACTAGCTAGCCCAAACTCTATACCTGTTGGGTTGGGTTTTTAGGCCATTGATGTTGAAAACTCTTAGTTTTGCCAAACTGATTAGAGTGTCTTGTTTTTGGTAAAGAACATGCTTTTGCCTTGGTGGTGCCTCTCTTTCCTCCCCTTGATAGACACACTTGTTTACAAATCTCTCCCATTTTCTATATTTCCTATTCTTCTATCTTTCAGACCTGTTAGCATCACAACAATATTAGCTTTCAAAGGTTACCATTTGAACTTTCTATTCTTGAATAGAAGCTGCATCTTTGAGTTGTTTTGAGATGCTCTCTTGGTCAATGCCTTATTTTTCTCCTAAGCTTTCTTCATCCTTTGGGTTGTCCAGATCTAATCTAGCCTTTACCTCATGTTATTCGACCCCTTTTATCTCTCTTGCTTCACTCTTTCCATCCACCTTGGGTTGTCTAGACCTATCTAGCCTTTACCTCATGGCTATTTGGGCCCCTTTTTATCCCTTTTATCACCTTACCTTATTCTATTTTTCCATCCTTTCGGGTCTTTCGGACCTAATCTAGCCTCCAACATTGTGGCTATTTGGTTTTCTTTACTTTAGTATCTTTTCTTAGAGCTTCATATCCTTCCATTTTTAAACTCATTTGCGTACGCTTGTAGTGCTTTTGTCTGTTTTAGCCATGTATCATTAGGGTTACCATATGCAATTTTTGCGTCTGCGATGGTTGAGACTAAGCTATTTACATGCATTCTATTTTCAATGGAAAGCTAAGTCAAGGTATGTTTATGTTTCTTTCAATTATTTCATTCGTTTATCATCTTTTATTTACAACACTTGCTTTGATTTCGTGTTGCTATGTTTTTTCTCAAAGCACCATCCCAAGTTATACTAGTGACACGTGATGAGCTTTGGGTGGGACATATGTATCCACCTCATTTTTCACTTATTGGCTATTTCTCTTGAAGGAATCATTGGTGCATCAATCTCTCTAAGTGCACGTCCTAAGAAGTGCACCGGGATCGGGGTGGGCCTATTCGTGGTGCTTTGTGTGAGATTCTCTGATGATCATCTATCATATTTGCCTTCATCCATGCTATGTCATTTGCTTACTTGTCCTCCTATTTTTATTGTTTCCCCTTTCCACTCTTTTTCTTGTTTGTGTGTTCTCAATGGACATCTTTGGCCGCACTGATGTAATACTGTGTCTATTGACATTTTTTATACGAAATCGTTTGGGCCAATGACATCGACTAAGTTTGAGTAGTGATTTTTTGGGTTTTGAGCCATATTTACATGGATCCCTTTTGTCATTTATCATAAACAATACATCCAATCTGCTTTGCTCCACCTTAGTAAGAAGAGGAATTAGGGCTTAGGAGCTTACACTTTATGACTTGTTTGTACAAGGTATTTGAAGATATCAAGAAGAGAATCTAAAACAAGGTACACCTAGTCTTTGGAGTCCCCAACTAAGGATACTTAGTTGTTCTTCTTTCCATCTTGAGTTTCACCTACAACTTCTTTCACAAGGTGCCACTTGATCCAAGGGGGATATTGATGTGTTCCTAACTCTATACTCTTTTTTACTTTGCTTTGGTGAATATATTATATTGGTATAGTATTGTCTTCCATGCTTAGATTAGTTTTGCTTGTTAGTATATTTTTATCTTTGCATGTTTTGTTCCTCTATTTACACCTCATAGTAATCGCTAAATGACACCCCTACAACCCTTGGATTAGATATCTCTTTGTTACCGCCTAATGACATTGTCCTTTGATTACTTTAATTTACACCTCTTACATCTTGGATCTAGTTAGGTCTATGCTCGTCAGTTCCTTGTATAATTTCGCAGTAGATTCCTTTTCTAGCTAGCCTCAACCCTTTTAGATTTTATATGGGTAGCTCCTTTGTTCCTTCCATGCCCACCATTGAGAGCAATCCCTCATGGTGCAAAATTTCCTAATCTCAATCACAATCTATTCAACGCAAAATGGTTTCAATATCTTTAGAAAGTGACTAAGAAAAAGCCTCATAGACAATATCAAGGATCTTGATACAAAGACTATTTATACGCCCTCTAAGTATGAAAACCTCAAAAACCTAAACAAATCTACATCAATGGCCGAAACATTAAACAATGTTCCCCCTCTTAACAACTCCTCTAACAGTCCTCCTCCTCTCAATAACTCTAGCCAAAATTCTCCACTAGTTAGCAACAATTGCTGTATCAAATGGCTCTTTTGCAAGCTACCAATAACAATCACATGGTCCAAATGCAAAACCTCATTTTGCAAATGGAAAGTCAACCACAACAAATTATATTGGGTCAACCTAATAAGTGGCCTCCCCCCCTATCTTCATGGATAATGAGAATCCTATTCCTCAACCTTTCATTTGCAACAAGATGCTTCAAACACTTCAAAGTGAACCTTTAGCTCCCTATATTGCTTCTATTGACATTGGAGGTATCTCTCCAACCATCACATATGATGGGTCGATTGACCCCACCTTACATCTCAAAGCATTTGCAAACCTATACAAAGAGTGAATTAAACCCAACACTTATGCAATTACCAAGCGTCTAGCAAAAACACTGATTGGGGATGCGTTAGAATGGTACAACTAACTTCCAATCCTTTCAACTACTAAGCTAGAAAATCTAGTCAATGCTCTAGTCAAAGAATTTCATTATCATGATCTTCCCAAAAATAGCTTTGGTAATTTCATTAATGCCAAGCAGTTAACTCATGAGTCCACCCATGATTTCATCAAGAGATAGATGTTTTTGGCGCATAAATTGGATCGCGACATGAGTGAGGAAAGCCTCCTCAAGTTTTTCGTTACCACTCTAAAACCTCAACTCCAATACAAAGTAAGGTCTTCTCAAAGTCGTTAGGAGAAGCCTTTGATCAAACTAAACGACAAGATTACCTTACAAACCATTTAGAACCATCTCAAAATTCTAGTAAGGAGTCATTCAATGCAACCACCAACAATATCAACACTAAAGCATCACAAAGCAAACCTCCCCAACCATATAAGTTAGGAGTGTCTTTTTTCTCAAAATATCCAACAAATTCAAACCCATCCTACCCTCCATCGACTCTCCAAGAGTTCAAGCAAAGGATATCGACATCTCGCCCTATGAGCTTTGATCCTATAATAGATTTATTGCCAAGATCGTATTAAAATGTTGAAAGAATATAGCAAATTGAAGCAATATTACCTTAACAAAGAATCAAGCCACAAGGTTGAGATGAGATTTGACAAGTGGGGAAACCGTTAAATAGAGAAAAACCCCACAATCTTATTAGAAGCCTTGCAAATAATGAACTCCAAGTACAATGGCAAGAAGCAGCCAAGAGAGAGAGAAGAATGGCCTCAAGCCAAAAGAGGCATCACGAGAATGCAAGAGCAAGATGGTTGTGTGATAATATGAAGAATGGGAGAGGAGAGGGCTCATTATATAGATAAAGAGGAAGGATGAGGGAGTTATAAAAATCCCGTCATGACATTACAAGGCCTCCTTAGTGTGTGCCAATTGTCGTATTCAAAGAGGAGTGAAGGGAAGTGTGTAACATGTGGGGGGGAGGAGTGCAAGTAACTCCCAAATCCTATAAGTGGACAAGAAAGGTGAGAGACACCTCATAAATCCGGAATAACATTTATAATTATAATAAATGCACACATTAAAGAGACTTATGATAAGTCTAAACTAGCCTAAAGACATAGGAAAGGTGAACCTAAATAAGGTTCATCTTCAACATCCTTCCAAGCCTCCATCATTGTGGTCTAATCCCAATAATTTTTTTTTGTGGCATGCTAATGTAGGTCATTCTCATGAAAATTGTTGTGACCTCAAGAAACTTTCTTATGAATTCATGTTAGGTGAAAACTTCAACCATGAAGCGATCACTAAAGAGCTTCTTAAATAATATCTCGAAGCCTCCAAAGCTCAATCAAACCAATCAAAACCAATCATATCAATCTCAATCACACCATCAGCCTTCAAAATCTCAAACCAAACCTCAACAAACTTCTAATGCTACCATCACACCTATGAAAAATTGTGTAGGTGCAATCGAAGGCAATTATGATCAACATTTCATCAATTCCCAATAAGTTATTGTGGCAAAGGTCAACTACCGACATAAGCCCATTTATAAAGATCTCGTCACAAAACCTAAGAAAACCTCTCAAGAAGACACGACCCTCACCAATACAATAACTATAAATACAACCAGTGCAACAACAAATGATTCACCCACCACCAACAAAGTCTCAACCTAAGAATTAATTCCTCCTATCATAAAAACCCGCAAAGTATATTCTAATTCTTAACTGAAATATTATTATGGTTCTTATCAAAAATCCAATCAATGGAATTTCGTAGAAGATCTCAACATCATGTCTTGCAAAATTCCTCTAAGGAACTCATGAGAATATCACCCTATCATCATAAAATTTCCATGCAACAATTGCAAGATATAGAAGAATCACCATTACCAGTGAAAACGAAACAATTACTCAACCTTCTGAAGTCCCAAAACCTACCGAAGTACATACCATTAAGACCATATCTCATCGTCAACCAAATAACACTCTCTCTATAGAGTTTCCCATGGAGGATATGATCAACGATGAAATCCTATTCTAAGTTGATGATCCCCTCTCTTCCTTAGCGTCATGGTCAATGATGTTCAAATGAGGAAAGTTCTTGTGGATGAAGGTTTGAGTATCAATGCCACTTCCCTATGGTTAATCAAGGCTTTAGGGTATTCTACAAAAGATATCAAGTAAACAAGACTTAATTTTTTGTGGATTTAATGAAAACAACCAAAAGTTTCTTGGATGCGTTTGCTTTTCTCTCATTGTAGGATCCAAACCCGATGCACTAAGATCATGGTTCTTGATCACCCTCTTTCTTACAATCTACTCTTAGGCAGCCCTTGGACCTACCGCATGAGAGCGGTCACCTCTTTCGGTCACCAATGCCTAAAGTTCATTCATAATGTTCGATAAAAGCACGAAGTGAATCCTAACCATGGGATCTCAAATTACCAAATCCTAAGAAAGAATTTTGAATTCCTACCACTAACACCATCAATAGCGATGCCTTATTTGGGTTCATCAACATGCATCCAATTTTGGAAGTTACCCTTGCTAAATCTAATTATGATAAAGAATTTTGAATTCCTACCACTAACACCATCAATAGCGATCCCTTATTTGGGTTCATCAACATGCATCCAAATTTGGAAGTTACCCTTGCTAAATCTAATTATGATGAATCCAAAGAGCTTCAAACATTTGTAATAAAACTAGCTTACCGCCATACATCTTTGAATGGCTTCCTCCATCTCTTCTCCCAAGAGATCGATCCCCTCCTCTAATTGACGAAGATAGTGAAACCCGACCTTCTTGCAGTGCCAATGAAACTTCATATGATGAAGACTCATTTGAATGCAATGATAATGGTGCAGCTAAACTCCTCCAAGAACATTTACTACTCTCTCCAAGAGCTTTTAGTCAAATTAGTATTTCTGCCAAAGACACTTTTAACAAGTCTCAACTTAGTTAAACATGCAAAATCTCACCATCTTATCATGAAGACTATGTCATTTCCCAAGCTCAAGTGAGACACTTGGTTGTCCTTCATTATAAGAAAACTCTTGCTAAAAAGCACATTTTCAACCACGATGTCAATTTAGTACACCTTCTAAACTTGATAATCCCCAATTCGATCCAAGTGATGCCAAAGAAGGTTTTATCCCTCGTTAATCCACCCTTAGAAGATGGGTAATCCAACAATTCTTATGTTACACCTCAAAACCTTAAAAACCACCACTTTCCAAAATTATTTTTGAAAATTATCTCCTCCTGACATCATCAACCCAACTGATGACGTTCAGTTCCATGTAGACAATTCTGACTTCATCAACTAGGCCGATAATGTTCAGGCTTAGACACACTTCTGACTTCATTGCCCTGACTGATGATGTTTAGTTTCAGCATAAGCCAGACAATCTTGACATCATCGCCCATGCCGATGATGTTTAGTTTGTACAACATCGTGCCACGCCATTGACCAAACTGATGATTCATAGATCCACTCAGAACAATGAGACTTCATTGGCCATGTCGATGATGTTAAACACCAAACAAAAAATTTCAATGTCATTGGCTAGGCCAATGAAGTAAAACAAAATTCAAAAACACCTCCTACAGAACCTGAAATTACCCTAGATGCCAAGTTTACTGGTGTGAGATAGATTCACATAGTTAATGACAAACGTGGTAATAAATACGTTGATCTTGAGGTTGACATTGAATATCATGGAACATTCTCTCACCTCATCTCACACATGGGGGCTCTTATGATGCCCACCCTTACTCAATTTACACTTTGGGGCATTTTATGATGCTCGTTCTCACTCTTCCTCTAACTTGAGAGCATCTTATGATGCCCATCCTTTCTCAACATTGCACATTCATAGACAAATCCAACTTCAATACTTTTTCAAAGAACCGACCAACACTCAAATTTTGAAAATTTTTTATGGTTGAGGTGTGCTTTTCATACTTTTCTTTTTTTCCATATTTTCCATTTCTTGCACATATAACTTTAGAATGGTTTTCATGTTATTACTACTTGTAGGTTTCTTCTAACTCTCTTGTGTTGTAGCTTAGCTTCTTTTATCACTTTATTGCACCTTTGGGTTTCTCATCACCTACTTTAGTATTGCCGTTGGGATCTCTCTTTCCATATCCTTCACCCTTCCTTCTTACTTCTATGTTGCATGGCTTTCAATTTGTGAGCTGTAAGGTAAAACCTTGGTGAAACAACTAGGCCCTCCTCATAGATGCTCTCCTCCTATGGTTTATGCCTCCAGGATCTACCTTTATTTTTCCTCATAGCATTTACTTTACTTTCTCCCTTAGGCTCCCTTTCTTCTTTGTCTTATGCCGCATGGCTATGTCTCTCTTATTTTCATGCCTCTTGGCTTTTAACACCTCTTTACTACTTTTTATGCCTCCGGTCTCCTCCTTACATTGTTTTATGACACTCATGGATTTGTTTTCTACACTTTTCGCCTCCCGGCTCCCTCCTATTTTGTCTTTCGTCTCGTGCCTTTATCTCACTTATATTTATGCCTCTTGGCTTTTAGTTTACGAGTTGCATTGTAAGACCTTGGGGAATACAATTAGGCCTTCCTCACAAGTGCCCACTTCCTTTATTACCTACTGTATTTTGCTTCCGCCCCAACCATAACTAGGTGTTTTCCAAGAAAGATAAGGAAAGTGTCGATAGTGGCATTTTTTTCTCTTAAAGTTGGTTATATTCTTGTGGAACAATTATTGCAGTTTCTCTACATGTTTCACGTACACATTTTACCATTTCTTATGATGAAAGTCTCAAATCTATCAATTATTGTATTATCTCCCTTTATACACCTTTTTGAGATTGGGGCAACCCAATCGTTCTCATGTTCATCTCTCTTTCCCTATATTTTTCACCCTTTTTTGGGCACATTAAGGCCGGTTTCAAGATCATACTCTTTTCTAAGGTGCAAGTCTAGGAGTATCTAAGTGTCTTGGTTTCTAGATTATTCTCTTTAACAACCAGGTGTAAAATCTTGTGTTAGTCATTTTAAGTACCCATTGTTGGTCTTCCGAATCCGTATGTAGGAGGGAAATAGAAAAAGCTAAAAAAGTCAAAAACTAAAATATCATAGCAAAAAAATCAAAAGGCAAAAGAATATATCAAGAGTGAAAATCTTAAAATAATATGATCATATCAATTGTACGCTTCTTATCCTAATTGAAGCTCAAACTCTAAATTTGGCCTCATAGTAGAACCCGAGGTCCATTGGAGTGCAGTAGGCTAGTAGACTGAGATATGAGGCTTCATAAATATCATTAATGCCACCTGCCTTTTCATGCAAGTACTGATGGCTCTGTCTGGGTTATGAGGAACAGGTAACACGGTGTGGGAAGGTAGGCACCTTTGTATTTTCTTGCATTGCCTTCATGGGACGATCTATATACTTCTCTAGTTAACCCAAACTCTATGCTTGTTGGGTTGAGTTTTTTGGCCATTGATGTCAAAAACTCTTAGTCTTGCGAAATTGATTAGAGTGTCTTGATTTTGGTAAAGAACATGTTTTCTCCTTGGTGGCACCCTCTTTTTCCTCCCTCCATTTTCTTCCCTTGACTGACAAACTTGTTGCAAAATCTCTCCCGTTTTTTGTATTTCATATTTTTCATCTTTTTTAGACATGCTAGGAGTTGTTTCAAGATGCTGTCTCGGTTGTTTCCTTTTTTTTTCTCGGATTCTTCTTAGTTATGTTTGGGGTCTGGAACTTTCTTTATCCTTTGGGTCATTTAGATCTAATATAGCCTTTATCTTGTGCTTATCCTGACCGTTGTATCTCTCTTGTTCACTCTTTCCATCCATCTTGGGCCATCCAAACCCAATCAATCGTTTACCTCGTGGCTATTTG
Source organism: Torreya grandis (assembly GCA_037957365.1). Classification (NCBI taxonomy): domain Eukaryota; kingdom Viridiplantae; phylum Streptophyta; class Pinopsida; order Cupressales; family Taxaceae; genus Torreya; species Torreya grandis. The sequence goes on from JARHVA010001870.1 coordinate 1,598,012, forward strand.
GCCCCCATTTTATCCCTTTTATTACCTTACCTCTAACTACTTTTCTATCCTTTTGGGTCTTTCGGACCTAATCTTGTCTTTACCATCTTTTTTGCGAACTTTGTATCTTTCCATTATTAGATTCATTTATGTATGCCCACATTGCTTTTGTCCATTTTAGCCTTGTATCATTAGGGTTACCATACACAGTTTCTGTGCCTGTCATGATGAAGACTAAGGGATTTGCATGCATTCTATTTTTAGTGGAAAGATAAGTTGAGGTATGTATATGTTGCTTTCAGTTATTTCATTCATTTATCATCTTTTGTTTATAGCTCTTACTTTGATAAGTAGGAGGTATCTTCCATAGCGAGTCAAATTATGATATTGCTATTAGGATTCAACTATGTAGTTTTTGAGTCAAACTCATTGACCCATCTTTCATGAGTAGTGGTTCACACGAACCCATCTCTCATGAGAATGAATGGTCCACTTAGCACTCATTGCATCTAGGTGATGCTCACAGGGGTTAAGCATTGGGAAGCATTGGGCTTTCTTGGGAGGTCACCCATCCCAGTACTACTCCAACTCAAGCGTGCATCACCTAGACGCAATGAGTGCTAAGTGGACCATTCATTCTCAAGAGAGATGGGTTCGTGTGAACCACTACTCATGAAACATGGGTCAATGAGTTTGACTCGAAAACTACATAGTTGAATCCTGATAGCAATATCATAGCTCTTACTTTTATTTCGTGTTGCAATGTTCTTCCCCAAAACACCATCCTATGTTACACTATTGTGACACATGATGAGCTTTGGGTGGGGCATATGTATACACCTCATTTTTCACTTATTGACGATTTTTCTTGTAAGACTTCTGGTGCATCATTCTCCCCAAGTGCACGTCTTAAGGAGTGCAGCGGGATTTGGGTGGGCTGGCTCATAGTGCTTTGTGAGAGATTCCTCGTTGATCATTTGTTATTTTTGCCTTCATCCATGTTATATCATCTGCTTGTCCTTTGATTGTTCCCATTGCCACTTTCATCTCTTCTTCATGTTTGCATGTTCCCAGTTGCCATGGCTTGACCGTTGACATCCTGCAATGCTTCCCCCCTTGGTTGACATCATTGGTTTGGTCGACGTAGTACTATCTGCTGGCACTTTTTCTACTACATTGACCAAGCCGATGATGTTGGCCAAGTTTGAGTAGTGAATTTTTGGGTTTTGAGCCGTATTTACCCTTTGTCATTTCTCATAACGAATGCATCCAATCCGTTCTGCTTGTGCATGCAGATCCATCTTAGTAAGAAGAAGAGGAATTAGGTCTTAGGAGTTTCCACTTAAGGAAGACTTGTTTGCACAAGTTATTTAAAAATATCAAGAAGAGAAGTTGAACCAACAAGGTACACCTAGTCTTTGGAGTTCCCAACTAAGGACATGTAGTTCATCTTCTTTCCATCTTGAGTTTCACTTACGTGTTTGCCACTTGAGCCAAGGGGGAGATTAATTCACCGACAAGTCAACCCAAGATAAGTTTTTCTAATCCTATAATCTCTTTCTTTACTTTGGTGGATATATTATATTGGTATGTTATTTTCTTCCATGCTTATATTAGCTTATGCTTGTTAGTATATTGTTATCTTTGCATTTTTTGTTCTTTTATTTACACCTCATGGTTATTGCTAAATGACAACCTTACAACCCTTAGATTAGATACGTCTTGGTTACCGCCTAATGGTATTATCTTTGCTTTGATTACTTTAGTTTACACCTCTTGCATTTTGGATCTAGTTATGTCTATCCTCGGTAGTTCCTTGTATAGATTCTTAGTAGATTCCTTGTGATCTTCATTGTACGGGGCCTTTGTGTATAGCCCCATACTGTTTTGTGGAATGACATATTGTATATGTGTTGGATCTAGTATGGTCATCTCCCTTTTACTATGTTAGAGGATCCTTATATTGTTGACCATATTTAGTCCCCATACATCATCCAATTCGTATGGAGGAGGATGTATGGAAGTCAACTTTGAAGACAAAACAAGGTTTATATGAATGGTTGATACTTTTATTTGGTTTATGTAATGCACCTACTACATTTATGAGACTGTTGAATGATGTTTTGAGTCATTTCATCGATATGTGTTAATGTATCTAGATGATATTTTGGTTTTCAGGACTACATGGGTTGAACATATAACTCATTTGAAACAAGTCTTGCTAGTGTTGAAAGAAAAACAAATTTTATGCAATATGAAGAAATATGAGTTTGCAAAGCAATCACTAGTCTACTTGGGGCATGTGATTGGAGGAGGAGAATTGAAAGTGGTTCTAGCAAAGGTTGAGGCTATCAATAACTGGCCTATGCCTAGGACTGCTACAGAGACTACAAGTTTTGTTGGAGCAGTACAATACATGATGAAGTTTGTAACAACCCCATTGGGTTTTACTAGATTAGAGTAATTTTTTTTTAATAAATTAATTACATATACTCATCTAACAGATTTCACCATGAATAATCTAAGTGATCTTTAATTAAATGTATTATTTTAGTTAACCTTCTTAAAGGTCTATAGCTAATTCATTTAGCTAATGATCACCATAACAATGATATATCAAAACATGAACAAAGCTGAATATACAATAAACACTGCATGTATTTCATAGAAACTATGTTCTTTGGGTACAGGTATGAGTACGGATACGGGGACGTCTCGGGTACGCGGGTACACCATTTTTTCAAAAACCTGGATTTGGATACGTCGTGGGTACGTCTGTGTATATATATATATATATATATATATATATAGTGTATATTACTCATTTTTTTAGTAAAACACTTGAAACTACATAGTATGAAAATATTTGTCTATAAATGATAAAACACTTAAAAATATATAATATTCATTCATTCATTACTTCAAAGACAAAATGTACATTCAAATCTAGAATAAATCATCTCGATTGCCGACAAAATCATGAATGCCACTCCCATTATTTTTAAACTTTATCATTTAATGACACTTTCTCTCACAAGGGCTCATCGGTGCATTGAATCTCACAGAGTGCATGCCTTAAGGGGTGCACAGGGAATGGGGTGGGATCGGCTTGTGGCACTTTGCGAGAGATATTCTCATACTATTCTATCACGCATACATCCCTTCATGCAGCCTTCATACCTCCTATGATGTCTCCTTGAAATCTTGAAACCCTGAAATATGGCTAACTCTGAAACCCTGAAACCTTGGAATCTGACTAACTCTAAATTATGATAGGATCCTCCAAAACCTAGAATTTGCATTATAGCTCCTAGCAGTTCGAAACCCCTCTCAAACATCCTGAAAGTATATAAATAAAATATAACTTAAAGTATAAGTTCACATTTAGATATCCATATCTAAATGTAAACTTATACTTAAATGTTTATTTTATTTATATATTGTTGGGTTCGGACTGGATTTACATTTTTTGAATTTTTTTGTTGACTTCCATTGTTTCTCCCTAACGGTACCTTTCCAGACGCCTCCGGGATGTCTTCGATAGGTACCCGGGAAGTACCGGTACTCGAGGCGTACTGAGACGTGATACGTGGGGGAGGGGGGGCGATTCCTACAACACAGCATAGAAATAATATTACAATTTAGGTCATGACTGATACAACATTACAACCACTGCTGTAAATGTTCAAATGAATAAATAGTATAGTTTCAACAATATTAATAATACAATGATACAAAGCTCCACGAAGCATGAGTCTTAACGAACTCAAGTATCCATCAGTAATCTCAAGTGTAGTCTTTAGTGTAGTACTGTTGCGGGGAGGGAGAGCATCATCCGAGTGCTTTTTCATACCAACCACGGACCATTGATTCCCCGCACTATCTCCCAACAAGGGAATGGTCCTCTCTTCACGGATGGGTAGATAATGACGGTGCTGTAAGATAACTAATACATGATGTATACCATAAATAAATTCGTTTTAATATGATATCGTACAAACATGTAAACTATATCAAATACATGAAATGATAATGTTTAACTATAAACATTATTTTGGCCAAAGTTTTGATATAGTTATTGATCTCTAGGATCAGTCAATTTCATACACACCACTCAATCGGATTACACCTCATCTTGCATTGATGGCGTTAATTAAGCTAGTGGAATCCGTTACACTGCTTATTTAGGGTCATAAATGCGAGATTTGGTTAATTATATAATAATATAAAAACCGATAGATTCAAACGAAATATTCTCTATTAGCAGATATAAAATATGCTAAGTACAAGAATATCAAATACATACATTTAGTCCATCAAATGTAATGCATTGAATGTTAAAACATCTAATTTATTACAAAATAATAAATAGATCCATAAATAGTCCTCAATAGAAACATACCATTCGAGTAAGAATCATATCTAGACTACAAGTTACGAAATATCAATATGTAACTCAAAATGTTATTTCATCCACCTAACATAACATTAATCACAACTTATTTCTTTGTTCATATTTCACAAATATAACAATAAGCTAGTCATTCAACAACTTCATATGATCTGTATTTAACATTTTAAATACCTTATATTTAATGCTTCAACTAAACATTAAACACATAACAAGCACTCATATTACCTTGTTATATAAATAGCATAATATAAACATCAAACTTGTAAGCATTTGTAAATACGTTATACTCTTAATGGACTTAGTATTATGTCCACAATTTCCATGAGTATCGTGTATAATGTCAGATGCATATACTTATATATCTATGCAATAACTTTCCACAAGATAACTAGAATGAATCAGTTTTGAACATAACCATCACACCATCATATAAGTACTTAAAAGCACACACCATCGCTGATTATTTAGAAGTACACAGTCATAAACAAATCATCTATATTGATGTATGCGATATTGTAATTATTTTCCATAATCAACTGAGACTAATTCTCAGATTTCTCAGCTAGGATCAAACCATTCGAAACCCTCGCATATATAATGATCAATTGGTTATATACTCAGCCACCTATATCTAAAAGGCAGATTTCCATATGCACAGAAATATATTATTTAATGTACAACCTTATATAACCTCAACTAACTGTATCCTACAGTTCTAAACATATGAAGGTTATATCAAACTTACTCATGTTTATATTTATTAAACAACAATCCCTTATTTAAAGTTTCCAACACACAGTCCAAAGACTAACTCAGCTAATTGTATTTATACAATTTACATTAAATAGCTAAACTTTGATCTCTAAAATCACAATTCCACCAAACTCACAGTTCTAATACAAACGTATACCAATGTATAACTTTGAGTTTCGCTATGTAATCACTGTATATATATTATACAGATATATAATTCTGCTTATTTGACTGTGTAACCAGATTTCAACATGTATTTGGCCATACTCACAGAAATCCTATAGGCAGTTTTGAAGTTGTTCTTGGTCTTAGTATAAACATAGAATCATTTATATTACATTCATACTCAAAAACCAGTTGAATTTCAATTATATGCACAATCTAAGGTCAATTCACAGTCACTTGTAACAAACGCCATAACATTAAATTGAATGTTCAAATATATGTAGTGACACATACACACATGCACACATATATACATCGATATGTATATATACCCCAGGTCATTGAAGTCTTGTAGGGTGTATATACATACCCCTGCATATATATATATATTTTAAGATAAATGTATAAATGAAATAACCCAAAATTTCATTCCATTCAGCCAAAACAACTTCAATGCACAGTCGGCCCCCATTTCCGGGTTTAAATTGACTGTATTACCTCATACAAGAATCACAAATAACCCAATTTGCAGTCGTGATTAACTTGATGTCATGTCCCCTCTCTAGGGCGACTCGACACTTCACGAGGATTTGCCTATCCCTGACTCTCGTAGGCAGATAAAAAGTGGTGAGAGGGTCATTTTTGCAATTCGATGGCTCACGATGATGCGGGAGATAGTATATTTTTATTATAGAGGTCAAATGGCTTTATTTTTAATGCACTTTAATTTTATTTTAATAAAATTACTTTTTATTTAAAAAGTATAATAAGTTTTGTGATGTATTACGGAAACTCTTGGAAGTTTCGAAAAAGTGCATAAATAGACCCTATGGGTTATGTAATTGGCATCCAAAAGTTTATTTTTGATCATTGAATCCCCTTGAGCGTTTGTAAGACTGCAGAGTCTGCAAATCGTCAAATTAATCCTTGAGAACGATACCTCTCAAGCGATTTGCATAACTGAGGGTGTGAGAGATCATCCGAAAGGTTGCACTTGGAAGTGGTATTCAGCTACTTCAAGTTGGGTTTATTTGGTACTCAGACATTTGTCAGAGGATTTGTATTTTCAGTAGTTACATTGAACCGTACAAGTACGGCCGGGACTTGCAGAGGCGTACGGACGGCGTACGGACAGGGTTGCGGTCTTCATCGATTCACTGGAGGAAGGCGCACAATATTGAGGCCGGGTTTGGGCGTTCCCCAGTATATTGCGAATTCTTCATATTTCAGCTGGAAGGTATATGGCGGCCCAGCTGAGGGGCAAGTAACAGTGTAGCATCAGATAAATTTAATCGCGCCACTTAGCAAGCAGCGTACAAACAAAAGTTCTGGGCGGATGGTTCGGGGTCTGCCGTTTCTCACACAGTCGGCACATAAAGTAATGTCCATTCCGCACTACAGCTTCACCATTCAGGTTAACACTTGGCGATTGGACAGTGTATTACCAGTCCAGCTTGCATTTAAGGACGCCATTTGTCTAGTTGATGCGGTGAAGGTGGAAACCCGCTTATCCAGGTGTGCAAGCCTGCGCTAGAATCCATTCATTTTACCAAAGTTGTTTATGATAGTAAACATGACAGCAAGGCATTATATTTCTGGTATGGATCAAATTAGATAAATAATTGATACCCAGATTACATATTCACTGATTGAGGAACTAGGAGGAAGTGCGGACTCTTAGAAAGGAGGAAATTGATAATACTTAAGAAGTGCTTTAGCGGTCATTTTTCGGAATGACTGAAGCTATCAACTAATTAGCATAATAGAGAATAAAATGTTGCCTTGTGTATTAATTGAGTTCTGTCAATTAAATTCTGTTAATCATGAGTTATGATCAGCTGTTGAGCTCAGAATTCAATTTCGCTGAGTGGATTTGTTTTTTATTTAGTTTTACACTTACAGCAGTATAATTTGTTTATTTACTAATTGTTTGACGAAATTTCTTAGTATACTATTAGTGTTTTAGTGATCCTACTAGTAAGGATCCTTACACTTGACCAGTATATAGATATATTCACAAAAGTCCAATGTCTTTTAGAATAATATGCTAAAAGATAATCACAACAAAATCTTGGTGTGTACTCTGTTAAATCAAAAACATCAACCCTTAAGTTTTAACTAGGGTTCAGTCACACTCTATTGACACAAAGTTCTTTTATACAATCACACCAAGTTTTAACTTTGCACACAACACAGAATAAAATTCGTCCCTTACGGTGTTTCTTCAAAAATCTATTGTGCATAGCAAGAGGTTCACAAACTATGACCGTTCTATGCCTAGGGTTTCAGGGTATATACTCGGTTTTGTGGGCCGAGTATTTAGCCCTCTAAATAGTTTCATAACAATGATAAACTAAAAACCCTTGAAGATTTTATTACCAGTATCATCATAACAAAATATGAATCTTAAAACGAAACCACCCTGGTAATGCAATCCCCAATGCCAAAGCCAATGATTCGAATTTCGCTCCCACTGTAAGCTTGAACCTCTTCTCTATTCCTCTGTCAGCCGGCCGTTCTCCCCGTGCCATCCAAGTCTCAATTCTGCCCTTCTAATAGAACTAACAGTCTCCCATCGTTTCTTCATGCAAAAGACCTCAAGTCCGAATAATGGTTTTGCTTAATGCTTGTTAACTCAAGTCAAAGACCAGTTTAGAACCCTAATAATCTCGAAATTTCCATCATTAAACAATAAAATAATAATTATAATAGCCCTTCGAATTATGCATGTTTGTTGACTTCACTAACATTAACATCGACTTCTTATAATATCCATGCATCGACTTTATAAAAAGTCATCAAACATTATAATCTTAATGGCAATGTCGATATAGCATTAGGCTATTAAAAGACCATCGACTATAATAACAAATCCACCCACGAATCAAACACTATGATGTTCACATAATCATTTAGCAATAAAACTATCTATATTGAGTTTGCATAGAGTCATGTTTATTGCATAGGCACAAAGGCTTTATAACAATCATTAGTCAATAATATTAATCTCATTATCATCATGTCAAACTAATGTCATCCATAAATGTTAACAAAGAACTTCTAATTTATTAATGACTTAATACAAGTTATTCAACTTATTATAAACGATAATAATAACCTTCTAAGTATCAATAATCACTTGACAAACTGATCAAGCAAAGTAATAGAATCTGTCTATTACTATGACAATCAATCCAAAACAAAACACTGTTTATAAAACACTTAGCTATAACCAAGACAACGGTAAGTCACATTAAGGCATGTACAATTTCACTCATTCGACCAAGCAATACCATCATACAAGATAAGCAAGTACGATAACTAGATTAGTGCATTCACACAACTAAATCCACATGATCATCAAACAACAAACAAGATCATAGCTGCAACATATTAGTAATCATATAAATGCAGATATCACAAAAGACATACTATAGCTATCTAAAACAAACACTAAACAAAACATTTTAATCTACTTGTGGTGTGTGCGTGGGTTTCTAGTCTTTCTCTTTGCCATCCCCCAATCCCTCCATCTACACCACCCTCTTCGATGATGCCCTCCTTCTGTCACACTCTGAGGGATGGATCCGTTAGCATCCACCTCACAACAATGAAGGTAGTTAGCTTGAAACATATATATATCCATAAAATACTGCTGTATAAACTAACAAACATGATCATGATGTACAAAATATAAAAGTACAACTAACCCCATAGCTAACAATCATGTAAATTAAGCAACATATAAATGTTCCATAACCAACATATGAAATAAAGCTTAATCAAACAGTAGTTAATCAAATGATAACCATGAAAATCCACGGATCAAAAGGTTATTAAGCTTAGAGAGAAATTGGGATGTGACGAAGTTTATTCCAGCTTTCTCCACCATTGTAGCACCTCTACATACAATAGCAACAAGTGGCAAGATTTTCCATTGGGGTAAAGAACATGACAATGCTTTTGTTTATTTGAAATATAAAATCAGCCATGCACTAGTGCTTGGTCTTCCTCATTTTCAACAACCATCCGAAGTTGAAATAGATGCAAGTGAGTATGCTATGGGAGTAGTTTTTTGCAAGGATGTAAGCTAGTTTGCTATCATTCAATGGTATTTCCTTTTGCTGTAAGACGGTATATGTATATGATAAGGAAATGTACATACTAGTTAAGTAACTAAGAAATGGACAAATTATTTGTTAGGTAAAGATTCTATTGTGCATAATGACCACAAACCTTTTCAATATTTGCAGGTACAAGATAAATTGCAATAAGCAAGACATTACAAATGGATGGTTTTTCTTCTATAATTTCATTTGGTGATCAAGTACAAGAAAGGAAACACAAATATTGTGGCATATATGTTATCTAGCCACCAATCACGAAACAAGTTTCAGTTGTAGCAATGGTTTCACAACTTGAGCCTTTTACAAAAGAGGTTTATGATGAGGCATACATAGAAGATGCAACTTTTGGGGAAACATTCCTGCAGTTGCAGTGCAATAAGGTTGATGTTGAAGGCAAGGGAGAATGTTACCTCATATGGGCTACCCTAAAAGCTAGATGAACCATGTGTGCCAAAGGGAGAAAGACTTCTATTGATAAGGGAAGCACATACTTCCAAAATTATAGTCCATTTTAGCGTGGCAGGACCATGGCTCATTTGCAAATGTATTTGTATTGGACCAATCTACAAGAAGTTGCTAGATTCATTAGGGTATGTAAATTGTGTTGTACAAACAAGCCTAAGGTTAGGAAAGAAGGCTTGTACATGCCTTTACTTGTGCCTACTCGATCATGGAAAAACATCTCTGTAGAATTCATTAGAGGTTTGCAAATGTTTAAGTATGGTCATGACTATCTATATGTTTTTGTAGATTCATCAAAATGTGTGAAAAAGACAAGAAAAGGCATGAAGCAATTGGAGTATTATTTTGTAATGTTTTGATGCGTTTTAGGTTGCTTAAGTCCATTGTTTCAGACAAAGATTCCAAATTTATAGGAAAATTTTGGACCACCTTGCGGAGGAAGATGGATACCAAATTCCAAAGATGCATAACTTTCCATCCTCAAACCGATGGACAAACAAATTTTGTGAATAGGACTAGTACAACTGATAATAGGCTATAACAAGAAGTATCCAAGGACCTAGGATGAGTCCTTGGCATACATCCAACACTCATACAATAGGGCAGTACATACATCCACTAACAAGTCACCTTTTGAAGCATGTTTGGGTTGTTTGCCTACTAACTCACTTGATGCTGTAGTGGGACAAGAAGGAGAAGGAGAAGAACTAGATTAAGAGGTGACAAGAGCAACAAGATTCATTGAGAGGATTAGATAAATCCATCTCAAAGTGAAAGAACGGTTATAGAGGTCTCAATTCAAGTAAAAGGCTAGACATTATCAATGCCGAAAGGAGCATATGCTTAAAGTAGGAGACAAATTGTGGCTGTATGTGAGCAAAGAGAGACTTCAAGGACAAGTTAGGAAGCTCAAACTTCTAAGGCATGGGCCATTTACCATTCTGGAGAAGATTAGATAAAATGCTTTCAAGTTTGATAAACCCCCATTCATGAGGATGTACTCAATAGTAACTTGTGAGGACTTGTACCTATATGAGCTATCCATGTCGGATAAGGAAGAAGGACAATTTCTACCCTTTATAATTGACTTCGTCTTGGATGCAGAAGGGGAGTTGGAGGAGGATGTAGTATTATTGCGTAAAGTTAGGGAGAGTAAAAAGGGCCATAATAATCTTGGTAACTCAACATCAAAGGGAAGAAACCAAGATAAGCAAGATGATACCTCAATTAGTATGTAGGAGAGCTCTTCCCACATCTCTTCAACCACTAAGCTTTTGCGGGACTAAAAGCCTTCTAGAAGGGAGGTGAACCATAGGGATTAGGAAAAATAAACCTCTTCATCATCTAAGCGAGAACAACTGGTTTTAGTTGACATACAAGGCTTAAAATGAATATTTATTGTATTATGACGAAACTTCTGGCATGTGCAAGGGGAAATTATATAACCATTGGTTCCCTTAAGGGATGGTTGCATAATCGCTAGATTTTGTAGGTGGTGGTTTCGCAATCGTTGGGCAATGCAAGGGTGGCTACATAACCATTGTGGTAGTTTCATAACTGCTGGTTAACTCAGGGGTGGTTACGTAATCGTCGTGGCAGTTTTGAAACTACTAGTTGACTCAAGGGCGGTTACGTAACCATCAGGATAGTTTTGAAACTGCCGGTGTGTCTAAAGCAATGGTTTCAACTGAGTGATTTGAATAGTTAAAAGTAATGGCAGAATTATGAGTCATTTGGGAGTCCTTTAATGCACAAAATGACACTCTTGGAGCATGATAAATGAGAAATATGAATCCAATTGAAAGCATGAGTAAGGAAGAGATATTGTGTTTGGATAGTTGGAGGAAGAAAGGTGTAGATAGGAGTTGAGTGAGCAAAACAACATAGTTCTTAGTGTATTTGTTCTATTGATCTCTTTGAAAATTGTCTTTGGCCATACAAAGATTAGGGAATTGAGCTATTTCCACTTCCAACCAGTTTTTACCCACACTAGGGTTTTCTAGGCTAAAAGCTTTCTGCCCTTTGTTGTCAATGCTTTCCTTTGAATGGTTCATGTTTGTTTGCATTCTTGTTTCAAGACTATAAGTTCTGTTTATATTCCCAACACATTACATTAATTTTAAGTTCTTAAAGCATTCAAATGTGTGAATTCGAAGTAGAATTCAAGTAGGACAGCATTTTGTGATTCTGTAAATTTCATTAAACAATCAAACTCGAGTTTACAAATCAACTAGGGGCAAGGATAGCAAATCACGCAGTTCGAACAGGACACAAGGTGAGTTGGTAGGATACATTAAACAAGAATGTGGATCTTAGAACGCTAATTAATCATGACGCAATTCATGCAAAGGAGGGAAAGATCAGCTTGGAATAGAAAACCAATGATTTGGGGGAGTGGCCTCATGGAGAAAGGTTTACACTCATTAAATAGAAATGTTCTAGAGTACGTGAAGCGGATTCTAAACGTGCCTAAAAAAAGGCGAGTTTTGTTCCAAATTGGTAATTGCTGGGTTCATTGTTTAGTTTACAGTGTTTGGGCATTAAAGGATATTTGTATGGCTCGCAAAAGGGAAGGAGAACCAAGGAAGCAGGAACCCAAAAATTGCGAAGAGTGGAAAGCAAAACAAGATGTCTGGAAGATCCTTCAGAGAGGGAAGGTTGTGAGCTACATGGAATGGCTTCATGGTTCAAAACCCCATATTACAATGGCTTTTTTAAAAATTGGATTGATGATAGGGTCACTCTCCACGGCATCACGGTGAATCTTACTGAGGAATTCATAGCGGAGGTCACGGGGCTTCCAATGGAGGGAATAAAATTCTCTAAGCAGACCAGCATTTCAAATAAGGCTTTTTGCAAATTCCCAAAGACGGATGTTGAGGACCAGCAACTGGAAAAGAGTGGGGACTTTTTTGACTTGGAGCAGATTAAGGGTATCTGGAGAGACGTCTTATGCTGTATCCGTGAGTATTTCATACTTGATGGAAGAAGCAAAAGAGTCCACAAATTTCATTTTGTATTTCTTAATCACTTCAGACACAAAGTAAGAATCTCCTTTCCTTTCTATTTGCGTTTCTCTTTGCTCCAAAGTCTGTTCTCTCATAGGAAAAAGGAGTCTCGTCCTATATTGCATGAGGAATTAATTCTAATAATTGAAGGTCACTGCAAAAACAAGGCCATTGTTATGAATCCTTATTCGGAAAAAAATGACTTACAGAGTAACAAGAATGAAATAGTAAAAGGGAAAGAAAAAGCTAAATTCAAATTCCCTAGTTTTAAAAATTAGAATGCTGATGAGGAAACAGAGTGGGAAAGCACTGAAAATTCTGAGGAGGAGAGCATGGAGGAAGAGGGAGGAACAGAAAGCAGGCAATCAAGTTCCAGCGAGGAAGACGAAGTTCAAGACAAGAATGAGAAAGGAGTCATTATAGAGGAAAAAGCTGAAAACAGTAACCATGATCCTGAGGAAAAACAACAAGTGTTTGAGGAAATTGATAAAGATTTGGATGATCCTTTTGAGGACCCTGTTTCGATAAATGAGAAGGAAAATCTAGTTCAGGTTGCCAACCAAGTAACGGAAAAGGGAGCTCAAGCTAAGGATGTCAGTAACGAAAATGAAAGCCCTGTTGAAACTAAGGAACATAAACGAATAGAAATGGAGGATCACATGGAAGAAGTTGGAAACAGTCCAAAAAAGAATACAGAAGATTGGAGTGATATAAGGCAGAATGACGGGAGGCACCCACCTATGAGCTTGGCCAATCGCAAAGCAGATGCTATCCTTCAATTCGATTCATGGATGTATAAGGAGATAATGGAATCAAGAAGAAAATTGAAATAATGGAAGGTAACCAGGGGGCAGTTCGGAATAAATTCAATAACATGGAAAAGCAGATGAGGGATATTCCTATCAAACTCAAAGACTATGAGAACAACCTAAGGGAACTCATTAAGGAAAGCAGAATGAAGATAGAGGAGGTTACATCAAGCATATGTGCTGCTGCTGTAAACATTGGAAAACGAGCAAATGAGGAAATCAAATCCTTGGAGGGGCCTAGCAAGAGAACTAGACAGAGCTCAAGGAAGAAAGCAATGGAAGATGGAGCCAAGTCGGCGGCTACTGCCATTCAGGGCACTGCTGTGAAAGGTAAGGAAGCAGTGAAGATGATTTTGGAACTAGAAGAATAGATCCTGGTTCTTTTAGTTGGATGTAATATCTGGTCTTGTTACCTGGTTTTTTGTATCCTCTTTACTATGGAGTTTCCAGGTCTCTGTAAAACCTGGGGGTTGTCTTTTGATTTTCTTGTTTGGTGGTTTCAGGTCCATGTAAAACCTGATGTTGATACTTCTTTGAAGTAGGTTTTAGGTTTCGCTTGTGGACGTTACTGTTTCATCCTTCTCCCTTTGTTTCAGGGTTTCGGGGTCCCTTCAAAACCTATTTTTACCTTAATCTAAAACTAGGGGCAAGGAAATTATGTAAAAGCTTGATATATTCCTAATATGTCTAGAATGGATAAAAATTGAATCTAACATTCTTCACATAAGTGGTTTCAATCACTAGCCTATAGCATTATACATATTGGAAGATATAAAAACATGATTAACCCTTCAAATTTGAGATGATATGGACTCTAGACCCAACCTTTGAGAGAAAACTAATGGACTGGCGGACACAACATCCAATAGAAGCTTCCATCCATCTCGAGCAAGAGAAACATGCATATAGGCTTTTTGGATGAATTGAGTCCAACAATGGAGGTAGAGGCTACTACCACTTGAGTCGATGATCCGTGCGTAGCTCCTATGCAACACACACTTCTCCTTTGCCTTCCTGCAGGACACTCGCACTTGCTGCACAATCCTATACTCCTTTGCATTGAGCTTGCTATTGGTCTCATGCACCAGCCACACACCTATTCGCAGACCTATGCACCCAATTCACACCCATTCCAAGTCCTACACACTCCTCAATGCCAAGTTCATTCGAAGTCCCACGCTCCTCATTGGCACTTGCTTGAAGTCTCGCACGCCTACACTTCTTGAGCTAGTCATGACCCAACATCCTTATGATCTCAACCCCGAACACTTGCGCCCAACATATAAGAATTAGATCATTGAAGTGACAAACACATGCACTTGCCATGGCACACATCAACTTTTCAGAGTGGTCAAAGTGGGGCAATATGTTGATCAAGCTAAGTGGCACAACGCACAACTACTTCAAGTGTAGTTCCTACAACTACACAAGGATACAATGGAGACCATTGCTCTTCAAGAAAGGGTGAATGATCCGTGAGTAGCTCTTGCATAACACACTCTTCTCCTTCGCCTTCCTACGACACTCGCACGTGTTGCACAATCTTGTGCATTCCTCTGTGCTGAGCTTGCTTTTGGTCTTGTGCACCAGTCGTGCACTTGTTCGTAGACCTACGCACCCAACTTGCACCGATTTGTAGACATGCACACTCCTCTATGCCAAGTTTGCTTGCAGTCTCACACACCTCACTAGTACCTGCTTGCAGATTCACACATCTACACTTGTCTCAACTCTAGCACAACCACGTGTCAGCGTACTCCAACCATATTGCTTGCCGAGTGGCACTTCCTAGCTTGGAATTTGTCAGTTATCTAGTTGGACAATTAGTTGCCACGTACCTGGAAGCTCAATTGTCGCCCAACAAGGAAGATGAAACCATAGTTCACATGTTTGTACTTGGTGAGTACTCACCTTGCCCCCTAAATTTTTATTTGGCGATTACTCAACAATACTTGACAAATACTTAGTAATGCGTGGCAAATTAAAAAAATACTTAAATTTAAAAAAAAAACATAAATTTTATACAAGTTATAGTTGCAATATATCAAATGAGTCTATAAAACATTGGGGAAGTGTTTTCTATTAGATTTGAATCCAAATAAAGTATAATATCGCATAATCATTATTCATGCACATACAATTGTCAATAACAAAATGATACTTATACAAGAATCTACAAATTACAAGAATCTATAATTTTTTCTTCTTTGATCTCTGGAAAACTAAGGGACACTGAGAGAGTCAAGTCCTCCCACTCGGCGACCCCTCCTCGCTCTGTCTAGAATGCTGCCCTAGTGGCTCCGCCCTTGTACCATATAGTTTTGACTCCTCTGCTTCATCTTCGACATATACAAGGATGCCATCCAATCCAATCTCTCCTTCTGCTGCACCCTCCATAGCTTGCCTCTTGAAATCAACAATCTCATCCTTTGCGAACAAGGGGGTCTCCTCGTCCTGTCCAGTTCAATCACTATAGGGATTGATCTCATCTAGATCGATAGGCTCTTGTGATCCGTTCTCCACTTTTTTTTGTGCAAAGCCGAAGGTTGTATTGCACAAAAACCAAGTCATTGAGGTGTTGTTGACTCAACTTGTTGCACTTCTTCGTGTGAATGGCGTCAAACAAATTCTAGTTGCGCTCACATCCAAAAGCGTTACAAAGTTGAGCTAAAATGCAGAGGGCTAGCTTTTGAAGATTTGGGATGTTTCCACCCCAATCTTCCCACCACGAACCTGCAAACAAGATATTTAAAAGTTTGTAAGTAATTACATTAATAATAATTGTAAATTTGTAACTTGTAAGGTAAAAATAAATACTTCATTTTTTATTACGTGGTGAATGCGTGGTTCTCCCTCAAATAGCTAGTGTTGAAAAAAAGAGCCTCCCCCTAGCTTGCCTGTAGTTCTGCAATTATGAAATAATGAGGTCTCTCGACTCAACATCAGGTGTCATAGTCTCAATGCATGTTGAGAAGCCCTCCATAACCGCCCCATTAGCATTTGTGAAGCCATCGTAGTAGAAAAATCTGGTGTTAAGGTAGTTCTTCGCTGCATGGATGGGTAGGTGGAGTTGATTGTTCCACCTCCGATCAATCAACTCCCAAATGGGATCAAATTTGACACTATCCCCCCTAGAATAGTATTGGATGCCTCTTTAGCCCTATCCATGGCCTTAGAAATGTAACCCATTGGGTTTTGCTCCCCATCCACCAAGCGCAAAACCCTCACCAAAGGCTCCAACACTTACAAAGTTACAAACAAATTAAAGTTACAAACTTACAATTAAAGTAAATACTTTAAAAATTTGGAAATAAAGGAATCAATCTGAAATTTAAATTTAAATTTGAAGTTACCTTGACGATCTCTATAGCTCTTTGCACAAAGTCTTTATTAAAAACTGCGTTTGAGACCTTGACCACGTTAGCTTTATTTGAATATGTTGAGTCCACCCATGTTTGACACACAAACATTTGCTTCAAAGTTGTCAACAGACTGCAAATACTTTGCAATGTAAGGAAGTTAGTTGTAAATTGTGTGACATCTGCTTGCACAAGCTCTTTCCCCTTGGTGTGTTCTCTCATCAAGCTAAGAACCCAAGGGTGATTATAAATATATTTGGTGGTCTTTCGCCTCTTTTAAAACTGATCTCATTCAATCAATTTTGCCTATGTCTTTTCAAAGAAGGTCAAAGCAATGGGTTGCGCAAGGAGTCCAAAAGAGTGATAGATGTCTATCCCTGAGAAGTCTCCCAACCACCACATATGCTGTTGCGTTGTTAGTGATAACTTGCACAACATTCTCGATGCCCACCTCGAAAAAAACCTCTTTGAGCATCAGGCTCAAAGTTTATGCTTTTTTTTTTAATTTTGTTAGAGGCATCAATTGACTTCAAAAAATCTAGCTCACCATTTGAAGCCGCTAAAAGATTGACGAGGGTGTGGTTCTTTCCATCCGTTCACTCATCGGAAAGAATGGTGCATCCAAACTTTCGCCACGACCTCTTTTGATCTTCTACAATTAACTTTGCATCTTCAATTGCATCCTGGAGCAACCTCCCACTTAATTCTTTTGGAGAGGGTGTTTTGTATCCTTTCCATGCAACTGTCAATGCCGTCACCAAATATTCCTAGTACGGACTCCTCGCCACATTGAATGGAAGGTTGTTGAAGTACCATAAATTTGCACATGCCTTATTTGTTTTCACATGTAGCACCTTGTTCCACGTTGTACCTTGTAATGAAGGTTGTGCCCCAAGTATGTTTCTAGGCATAAAAAAGATGTGTATCCGGCTTTTGTTCGAACTCTATGAGGTGGATGTACCTCTCTTACGTGGACCACAAATAGAGCCTACATTTTATGTCATCGCTGTTTCAGTCTCCTTTGTCGATGCGGGAGCAATGGGCATTGTTAAGGTCACTTGCATCCTTGCCCTCTTCAGTTTCTTTTCATCCAACAATGCAAGCTCTGTAACTATCTCTCATTTTGCCTCTTCCATTACGCTGGGACAAGATGCAACGTCGCACGAAGGAATGCATGCAATATAGTACTTGAAGCGATTGATGCCTTCAAAAACCTTATTCGAGCAAAACATACAAATCGCAGTCGTTTGGGATGTTTCAACCTATATGACATACTTCTAAGCAGCGTTGTGAGCATTAGGGGCCCCTGAATGGTTACCATTGACTGATTCTAACCCCGATGCAGTGCTGGATGCCATTGTATGCTAATAGTAAACCTGCAACATGTTCAAAACAACATAAAAAAATAAAAATAAAAACGCCTAAAAAAATTAAAATATAGCATTTAGAAAAAAAAATTTATACCGTAAACTTGTAAATTTAAACACTAAACCCTGGGGCTTATGCATATGACAAATTTACAAAATATTACAAATATTTAAAATTGAAACATCTACAATAAACATAAACCATAATTTATATGTTGACAATAAAAAACAACAATTTTATAAAAAAATATGAAAAGTTGAAAACCATGCATAAATTGTGAATAACAATTATGGAATTGAATGGAATGCATGTAAATTTGTCAAACATGTTTACAAATAAATTATGAAGAATTTATATGCTTGGAAAAAAAAAAAAAAAAACAAACGAACTAACCTGGAAATCGAGTTTGCTCAAATTTGCTCCCCCCAATTCGCTCCAAATACTCCAAATGTTGTGTGATTCAAATGTGGAGACGTGTATGCTTTTATAAGACAAAATTTTGTGTTTTTTCATGTTTTCCCAATGTTCTGGACGCGTTTGTCAGTGTATACCTGTTTTGGATGCGGGAGAGCCAGTACTCAAGCCTCGGTGAGTATCGTGCCAGTACTCGCCGAGGCTCGAGTAATCAAATCCTACGATTTTGAGTGTTGATTAATGGGTTTTGGTGAAGCTTGGCGATTACTTGCCCACTCGACGAGGAATTGGCAAGTATGCAAACTATGGATGAAACGACTTGTAACTGTCTTCTTTGTAACCGACAACAATTGTAATTGCTTCTTGTATAAATATGTAACATATGCATTTGGCCAAGGGGTCGATGCCATACATAGTTGTAATGATAGATAGTATGCTTTGCGTATCTACTTTGTCATACACACACTGTATCACATTGTACCATTTCCCTATTCGTTCATATTGAATAGAAGTTGCATTTCTGCAAATACAAGACTTCCGCTTCATTTGAATGTATGTTGATTGATTCCATCAGAATTCTTCTGTACGCATTCGCTTTTATAATTGTGAGTTATCTCTAACGCGCAGTTGTCCCCACTGCACACTTGGTCCTTGTCCCCCATAGCATGGATCAGTCGATGAGTATCAACACAGTCGTACTTATACAATAGATTGTAACAACTAGTCGGGAGACTAGTTATTTCTTATAGGGAGAGTAGTGTATGAAGCATTAGGGTAAGGTGCATTTTGTATCTTTATGAGCACCTATTCCCTGTCTCACGATTCCGAAATGTTCTAGATGGGTAGAGGATGCATTCTCTAGTGCACTTGTTAAATTTTTAGGTCAAATACTACATCTAATAATCTACTTTATTACTATGTTATATAATAATTATATTATATCTTCTTAAAATTTAATAAAATAAACTACCAAATATGTTGCCGCAATTGTTAACTAGCTCAAACACATATAAAACCAGGTCTGAAATTCATTGAGAGGCACCATTTTGAATGTTTTTGCAACCATGAACTTTGCTCGAGTATGAGAAAGACAACGTGGATGCAAAAACATTAGATGTGGCTTCTATCTACAAACTTCAGACTTGGATTTGGTCTAAGCTAGCATAGACCAAGGTATAGGCTCACTTTGCTAGTTAAATTCTTAATTGAAGATTGATGGCTAAAAAGCGGAAGGCAGTTAGCCAACTATATTGATTTCTATCTCTTTTGTTTAGAGGAACAAAATTTTAGGCACATAGAACAAAAGGTTGAAAAAATGAGTAACATTGTTAGCATGCAACTTGTTCATTTATTGTTTGATCCAGAACCTAAGAAATTCTGGAGGACAGCACATTAAAAATGTATAAATTAACTGTGTTATAGAAGAAATAAACGTAACCAAGGTTGCAGGATACGGCACTCCCACTGCTAGGCTACGCATATATGCATACTGGATATGGACACGGGTATGTGGCAACCTAGATACAACCCGAATACTATACCTGTATGTTTTAAATATGGACCCATAATTGAGCTGTATTGAATATGGTTGGATATAATATTTGGGTTGTCCGTAGCCATATCTGATTTTACAGCTAAAAAAAATAGCTTGAAAAACAAAACCTTAAAAAACCATTTAAAAAGGCTAAAAAGCCTACAAAAGACTCCCTAAAATGCATTTTAGCAGCAGCAATTGAGGATATGGAGGATATCAGATCCTTTGCGGGCGATTTCCTTTCTGATGTTACTAGAGGATTCTGTCACGATGGCTACATGACCTTCCAAATTAGGACTCCGGTGCTATTTTTATTGTTCTCAACCACTGTTGGAGGGGGCAAAGGATTGCAGGCTTGAGCACCGAAATGGGAACAAGGGTTTCGAAAGCAGGGCATTGCAAGAGTTGTTCCACATCTTGCATACAAGCCTACTAGGGCACTTACATTTATTTAAAAAAAATGTGATTTGTGTTATACATGGAAGAAAAAGACACGAGTCAAACATTAAAAAATTATTATTTAGTATTTTATATTTTCATTTTAAATTTAGATTGACATTTAATTTATATTTTGACAAACTTACATGTGATAGATTTGATGCTTTCACAGTCCATAACGATTAGATTACAAGCTTTTGGAAGTACTGTGTACAATTTTTTTTATCTTAGTATGTTTCGTACATAGTACTTCCAAAAAGCTCGTAATATAAACGCACAAAATATGGGTTATTTTTTTTATATTTTAAAATAATTATTGTTTAAATTTAAATTTTGAATTTATTTATAATTTAGCTAAACTTGCACTTCTAATAAATTTATAAATAGTAATAAAAGTTAATTTTAATCTAATGTATAAGTTTGTTTATAGTTTAAAATTGATAATTATTATAAATTTATTATTTATTTACTTCAGTTTATAATCTTGATAATAATTATAACAATTTAAATATATTATTCTATATGTTAAAATTATATATATAATGCCATATCTGGACATATCCATATCATGGGGTCTTCAAAATTAGTTGTGTCTGTATCTGTATCCGATATGGCATTTGTATCTATATCCGTATTCATGCAATTTTGACGTAAACAATAAACAGAATTCAAAAAGGAAGAAACTATATTAATGTTCATGCGTAACTATGACAAAACTTACATTCAATCACACACAGAGCAATACCATTGCAAAGAACTCTAATAAAATTTCTGATAACTTGAACATGTGTACAATGCAAATATCAGTTGATAGTAATAGGAAACCGTTGTCTCTCTCCAGGAGCAGGCAGGGGCGAGGGGCAGGGGACATGGGGCACAATATTAACTCATTTGGTGTAGAATATAAAAATTTGCAAGTTTTTTCTTACATGTTCTTCCTCTTTAGTTACTAAGACCTTTGAATTTGGGCGATTATTTCGAAATTTTGTGGTTGGTTGCAGGAATCACATCCTGAATGTAATTATCGAGTGCTGGCAATCTTAGAGACTCTCCAAAAGCTAGAACTCACTGCAAAGGTCCACAATATGTTCTGTTTCTTTCCTTTCTTAGTTTTTTTTTGGTACATTTCTTCGGTAGAAGGTTTTAGGTTCATCTGCTATTTTTTGTTTTTTTGTGTATTGTTACTTTTTACTTCTTGCATAAAATGCAAAATGAAACCAGAGAATGCATTACTTTCCTGTAGCATACTTTTGCAACATATTTTATTTTTGTTTTGGGTTAAGATTATGTTTGCATTTAAAAGGTTGGAGTCGTCAAATGTGGCTTGGGTATTATTATGCTACCAAAACTGGTTTGCACATTGTTTTATAGCATATTGTGGTTTGTGGTCAAATACTAATGACTTTGTATTGTAGGAAAGATGGAAACAGTGGCAGTTCTAAAGAAACGAATGTGAGATTTCCTAGCAATGGAAAGCATTGTAGTTGGTTACCTGTACATGCCTGGTGTGTATAAATAGTTAAGTCTTAAAGGCTATGGATGTGTTGTGTCTTTCAAATTCTCGAACATGCCTTTGGTTGCAGAGGAAGGAAAATAGATAGAAAAACTAGACCAAGGAAAATGCACTTATAGTTGATTGAACACCCTTGTTGGCAGTGAGTGAAAGTTTCTTGTGAGTAACTCTAAGAATGGATTATAGATAAACTTGGAAAAGTAAGAAAATAGTGTCAAAATGCAAAAGAAGGGTACCGAAAAACTTTAATCTTAAGTGGATAACTTGCAACTGGCTTTAAGTGTAAATTGTTTCCTTCAATGGGGCGGGGCGGCAAGGAAGGAAAATTTTAGTATAGCTAGCATCCATACTTAAAATGTTTTTGTCTTGTTCAGTGATATTATCAGAAAAAGCAACACAGAGAAGTCAAAAGTTTCATGTATAAGTTGTTGACTTCTCTAAATGAGTATACTCAAAATTGTTGTACTAAACGTGATGTTAGCAATATTTGGTATCCAAGCATTTGGTTGATCAAATTCTTATATGTCCTGTTAGACGAGTCTAGTGAGCAAGTCTTGCACTCTAGCAATAATCTGATTATATTGCCATGAAGTTATATTTGACATGGGTCTTGGTATATTTCAGTTTTACCAGTAAAAAGAATTATACATTTGATAGGTTGAATTTTGTCTTGAATTCGGTCTAAGAGGCTAAGGACAATGCTAGACTTGGCTCACAAGTTGCCTTCTGATACTCAATGTATGCAATCAACTTCATGAAAATCTGCATGTTATTTTGTGTATCTTTGTGGCATTATCTATGCTTTTTATGTGTGTTTGTTTGATTTTGGATTTAGAAATTGTGTTGCTTGACAGGCTGATCAAAGTCCATAGAAATCAAGTGTGCTAATGAAGAATACAAATACTAATTTAGAGGTCACCATGCTTAAAACACCTAGGTTCAGTAGGGAGACTGGCTATCCTACCAAATAACTAGTCTACAAGGATATTGTTGATATATGCATTTTCTTTCAATTCGTGATTGTGATCAAAATGTAGGGACAGAGTGGAGCAACCCATGATTAGTGGGTCTCTCACTTTTATCATGAGGGTAAAAGGCTACTATATCCACTTAGAAGAGACACTCCTAGGTAAGCTTCTATGCTTAATCGAGGGAGGGGACTCTCTTTGTATACACTTAAAAGGACAATAAGAAGGCAATGTGAGGGTAGTATGTGGGCAATATATGTTGGCATAAAGCGACCAAAGAATACAATAAAGTAAATGAAAATAATCTGACTAATGTAAGTGAATAACATAAAGAGAGAGGGTGAAGGGTACAATCAATTTCATTCTTTATGTTCCTCAATGATAAGTCTTAGTACAATCAATTCATTCAGGGAGGGCCTAATACAAGCGCCCTTTTCCTGACATTAACTATGCTTCTTAAAGGACAAGACCAAGCAGTTGGTGGTAAACCCAACCGTCACAATCGACATAACTAATATTTATACTAACTAGCCAAATGCTGACAAGAGACTTAACAAAACAAGCTGGGAATACTTATTCATAAATGGCATTTCAACAGACTACATGATCCCCCCCTTTAAATAAGTTGGAGTCACTTCTGACTCTAAAAAAAGAAAGAAAAAGCTCAAGAAGGAGCAGGAGGAGGGGAAGAAGATGTCTCTAGGCCGAAAGAAGAGTGAGTTGGAGGAGAGCCCGAAAAACCACCAGCTAGAGTAGATCCCGAAGAAGTGATGTCTCCCAACTTGAGCTGTTGGAGTTCTGCATGAAGAACATAGACTTCCCTCGTACAGTGCTGCAATTTCTTGGTGGCAACACCTTCTTGCTCCTGTGAATGTTTGACCATGTGGACTGCCTCCTAAAACTTGACCTGCCCTTGAGCAAGTAGTTGTTCAACCTTGGCAACCTTGTGTGTTTGTACTTGGGTAAGCATAGTCTGTTGGCTCAGCTGCTCTTGAAACTGGTCCCACCGATCATCCGACTACCTCTAAAACTCCTCCATCTAAGAAGTAGCTTTGTCCTATCCGGCTTCCAATTGCCTTTGTTGGTGCATACTCGATTGGATTAACAAGTACTGATACCAAAAAGTGTCCTCAATAGTGACGAGGGACTCTAAAGATATTTTGCTTGGGAGAAGTGACCGAGGATGGAACCCATGGAGGTAACCATTGTGCATGCATCTTAGGAGTATTGACAACTGGCCAATTTTGATTAATGTAGATCATCGTAAATTCGAGATGACAATCTTCATGTACATACCTCTACAGTCAAACCATTGCATCCGAGATCTTCCGAATTTTAGATGCCCTGCCATTCACATCCAATTGCCCCACACATCATGCGTGCCCTGAAGTGCTTGAAGCTTGGGTCCCATTGCCCACAAAAATTGACTCAAAGTCTCATAGGGTCTAACCAGATTGGGGTTAGGAAGGAACAAGAGCACTACATCATAATCATGAGGCTTAGGCTGTTCTAACTCCAATGTTCTTGCTTATGAAGTGATCAAATGAACCTAAGTTGCTGGAGTATGATTTGGTGATGGTAGGGCCAAGGGACTCGCTAGAATATCCAAATCCGTACTAATTGGTTCCCCATGTTGAATCAACCATTCTTCAATTTCGCGGTCTTGTTGCCTGTCATTTCCAATAGGTGAGAAAATGATCATGATAGATTTAGAAAAGGTGGAGTTGGAAATAGGTGGAAGCCCATCATTGTCACTATCCAGTTGCCGCCATCCTCCTTTGAATCTGACACTTCTTTGTCCTCCTTTGATATGGGAAATTCTTTTCTTTTTCTTTTTTTCATTCCTGCCTTGCGTTCATGGTGGTCTTCCTTAGCAGGGATGGGAATACCAAGATTCTTTCAACAAAACACCGAGGGCCAAGCCGGGTCATATGAACTATTGAAAGAAAATTCTTTGCTCATGGTACCCTATGTATGCACAACATCAAGGAATAACCCAAGGGTGTGTTGGGTCCTGTAGAACCCATTATAGGACAAGAATGTAAATATATGAATCCTTGTAGATAATAGGTCTGCTAAGTAATCGATCTCACCTCTGTATAGCCTGAGCATATACTCTATCATCCATTCAGAAATTTTAGATGCCCTAAAGGTTGCTAATAATCTGCATCATATCACAACCATAATACATTGCAACTCCTCAGATGCCAGATACTCTTTTTAATGCCTTGTCTCCTTTTTGCCCACATATTGTGGAGTTCCTATCCAGTCAAATCCTTCTCGTACAGGGTTTGGACTGCCAAGTCTTTCTGCGCAATAGTTAAGTGAGGGTTGTAGCCTTGCTAGCGACCAACCCATGTGAGGGTACCCAAAACACTCTTGTAAATTCTTTAGGAGTATAGGTAATTTTTACTTGTCTCTGTAAGAGATGATGGAACACTGAGTGTCCCTGTTGTAATTGGACACCATGCGAACCAAGTAAGTTTCAAAGTCCGTGGCTAGGAAGTAGGGCGTATGTAGGATGTTATACACCTACTATGTGCAATGCGACCTTGAGCTCATGTGTGTCTGATTTACTTACCCACAAATCACCCCCTTTCTGTTTATTTCTACCCATTGCTCCACCTTGCTTGGAGCTTCCACCTGTTAAGGAGGTTTGCACCATTTTGGGGTTGGGTTTGGGTTTTTCTTGGGAATTATCTGGCCTTCACGCATTGTGGCAAACTTGTCAAAAGCAACTTCCAAGGCATGCTTCTTCTTGACAACGGATTTGTTGTTGCTAAGGAGAGGAGGGGGTTTGTATCCCTATTAGACATGCTGATTTTAATTAAGTCTTGTCGAGCCTAGAATAATTGCTAAACCCTACCTTTTGGGGTTGGACGGAGCTTGGTTGAGGCCCTTGAATTGTAGTTCTTACACAGAACCCTTCCTAGGATTTATGTTTCGAAGCTAGGAATGAATTTGACAGGCTCCCTTGTTCGTTTGGTGATAAAAACCAAAACTCTTCTAATGTGAAATATTTGTTAGCAATTGTTGGAATTATAATTTCCCTTTTGATATTTCCCTTGTGCTTCAGAGGAAAGAAATGATCAATTGGGGCATACATCAGTGGTTGGGACGACAAATCCAATGAGTGTGGCAACAAATATAGTGAGTGATCTGGGTCACACTGTTGTCGAAACATTGCATGCAGGTCATACAATGATTGATCTGGGTCTAACAACTTTGCACACGCTTCAGACATGTTGCACAAGCTTGTAGAACCTCTAGACAGGTTGAATGGTACTGTGGCATGTTGACCAAGCCTGTATGGCGTAGGACAACGCACAAGTCTAATGGCTTGGTAGTATGGTGTAGAAGAAGGTAGGGGTCAAATGGTTTGGTCATACGTTGTAGAACAAGGCATATATCAAATGAAAAATATTGGGTACGCACTAGGTTGAATTTTAGGGGCTTGGCCATAAAAGATGGAACATTGTAGATGAGAGATCAAACCACAATTAGTTAGATCAATGGAAGAAATCGAACAATAGTAAGGTATGTTGATGATCAAACAATAGTCACTCAGGTTTGCAGGACATATCGAACAAGGATGAGAAAGGTCAAAGGGAGTAGAAGGGTCGTTAGGAATAGCAAGGTAGACAAAAGTTGAGGAGGTAAAAGGGTTTGACAGTTTTGCATGTGATATGAGGTCATACACTACCTTCACCACCTCTGATTTTTTAAATTTTTTCTCCTCTGTTTTGAGAAGATTGAATTGTTTGATATTTATATGTGGGTTCCCTTATTTTGCTTTATTCTCTTCTTGAGATTGGGCATCTATTTCTATCAGGGGGATACTCTCAGTCATAGTTACCATGTTCAACCGAACATGGCTCATGTTCGGTTCGAACCGAACAAATTACATGGACCGGATTTGTGCGGTCAAGTTCGACCGAATAACTTTTTTATTTTTTGTTGGGAAAAAAATTAAAAAACCCAAAATGTAAATCTAGTCAGAACCCAACAATATATAAATAAAATAAATGTTAAAGTATAAGTTTATCTAGTTTCTTGTACTTTAAGTTATATTTTATTTATATACTTTCAGGATGTTTGAGAGGGGTTTCGGACCGCTAGGAGCTATAATGCAAATTCTAGGTTTTGGAGCATCCTATCATATTTCAGAGTTAGTCAGATTCCAGGGTTTTAGGGTTTCAAACTTAGCCATATTTTAGGGTTTCAAGATTTCAAGGAGACATCATAGGAGGTATGAAGGTTGCATGAAGGGATGTATGCGTGATATAATAGTATGAAAATATCTCTTGCAAAGTGCCACAAGCCGATCCAAGCCGATCCCACCCCATTCCCAGTGCACCCCTTAAGGCATGCACTCTGTGAGATTCAATGCACCGATGAGCCCTTGTGAGAGAAAGTGTCAGTAAATGATAAAGTTGAAAAATAATGGGAGTGGCATTCATGATTTTGTGGGTAATTGAGATGATTTATTCTAGATTTGAATGTACATTTTGTCTTTGAAGTAATGAATGAATGAATGAATGATGGTGCTAGTGCTAGTGCTAGTTTTGATTTTGAAGCTGGGTTTGATGTTGCAAATGTTTGAAACTTAAGTTCTATATCAATTTTGAGCTTAGGCTCTAAACTATGAATATTTTGCTATCTTTTAATGTAATTCAAGTTTGAAATTCTTATGCATTTGTCATTTTTGCAAGTGTTAAATTAATGTTCATTCCTTAGTAGATTGAAATAATTTGCATATATATATATATATAATTTTATTTTCTGAACTGGATTTTACCGGATTTTTTCCAGATTTTTTCAAAAATTCTGCATTCCACATTTTTTCCACCTCCCAAACGCATTCGGATTTCCGAACCTGGTAACTATGATGCAAAAGCAAAGCGAAATGTTAAAAACTTGAAACCCTATTCCGCAGAAAGGCAAACGCTATTCCATTTTTTTATTTTTTTCATCAACGAACGGCAGAACTGAGCAGTGAGAAGTTACTGAGAACGGCAGAACTGAGAACTTTTTTATTTTTTTCATTTGCTATCACATGACGCGAACACAAGACTTGAACATCGCCATCTGCTATAGTCTATCTTCCTTGGCCATCGCCGGGATTCGCAGAGTTTGCTCATCGGGATTCGCAGGGTTTGCATCATTGAGATTCACAGAGTTTGCAACTTCGCTCATCGAGATTCACCGCATATTTGTCTGTCTTGAATCTTTGACTCTTTGCATATTAATGGCCATTAACCAGAGCGGCATTGTCTTCGACTAATCACTTAAATTTTTAACAGATATAGTATTGTATTTCTAATATTTATATCATGTTAAACTTTAGTCTTTAACCCAATTTACGGTGTACACTTTACTGTTTAATATTTTATTATTTACTGGATTTAGTAATTTTGTTAATATAAATGCGTAAAATTGTAAGTCCTACTGTGTAACTAATAATATTAAATATACATGTGTAAAATTGTTTGTCCTACTATGTAACTATAGTTTATAAGTAATTTAAATTAGATGTATTAATATTAAATATACTATTAGTTTATTATTAATATTAATCTTTTAAATTTTAAAATAATAAAATATTATTAAGTACAAGTTAAATAATATTAATATTAAATATACTATTAAATATTAAATATATTGTTAAATATTAAATATGCTGTTAAATATTAATAAGTATAAGTATTGTGTTTATATAGATACTTATCAACTTATTTATGTTTATGTTTTACAAATATGTATGATATATTTATTTTTTATAATCTATAAAAAAATCCTAACCGAACTTACCGAACCGAACTTTTTTCAAAATTCCAGACTTCCGAACTTTTTCCCCCTTCCGAACAAACCGAATTTTTCAAACATGGTAACTATGCTCTCAGTCATTGCTTGATAAAGTTTTAGTTTAGAGCCATTGACCATGTCTGTAACAAGGTTCCTATTCAAATATTCCAATTTAATTGCTTCATTCTGAAAAATTTCTAAAATATTAAATGGTGCCAACCATTATACTTTGAACTTGGCTTAATTTCGTGCCTCCCATTATATCTTAACACGAGAGCTCCAACTTTAAAGTTCATCTGTCTAAGATGCTTGTCATTCCAAAGTTTCCTCTTTTGCATGACTTTAGTTGCCCACTCTGCCACTAATTGACGTTCAACCAGTTTATTTAATTGAAGGAACCATTTGTCGAGGTTCTTGTCATCCCCAAATCGTTTCTGCATAGAAACCCATATACTTGGTACTAGGAGTTCCATAGGAACCATTGCCTCTTGACCATACACCAATTGGAAGGGTGCATGGTTGTTAATGAATTTATATTCCATTATATAGGCCCATAATGCCGCATGTAGATGATCCTCTCAAACACTTCCTCCCAGAGTGCATGACTTTTGAATGACCAATATTAACACTTTATTTGTTGCTTTTGCTTGGCCATTCACACGTGGGTAATATAGACTTGACAAGGAATGAAAAATAAGAAACTCCATAGTTATTAACATGATCACATGGTTGAAGAAATGGCCCCCCTTTGTTGTCGTGATTTGCATTGGAATCCCAAATCTTGTCACCAATTATTAATATATGAGCTTTTCCATGCTCAAGGCACTATTGTTGGGCAATGCTCTCGCTTTTACCCATTTAGTTAAGTTTTCAGTGGCCAAATACTATGTATTTGTAATGGTGAACTTTACTTGTTTTCAAGAGTTTGGTGAATTGTAGGTCCCACCTTTCAAAAGGTTCTTGTAATTGTGACGGCTAAAGAGGCATGAATTCTATTTTTAATAGCTTCTTAGCATGTTGTCAAGTGTCACACTCTACCCATTTATTTACATCATGATGCAATGTTGGCTACCAGAGTCCATAGTTTCCTTGTTGTAGCGTCAGGTCGCATGTGGCCTCCAACGGGTCTATCATGAGCTTTTACTAGTACATCTCTGATTTCCTCTTTTACTACACATTGATGTAAGATGTGGTTTGGACCCAAATTATATTATAACCCATTTCCTAATTGGAATGTTTGGGCCTTCAATGTTAGTTTCCTCCTCTCATCAGGCTGCATGTCCTTTGGAAAGGATGCTGAAGATAAATAATCTCCAATATTCTCATACCATGTTTGCAATTTGGAATAAGTGAGCATCTGGAAAATCTTCATTGACACCCTCCGTAGGTTCCCCTTATTTTATCCTAGAGAGTTGGTCGGCAATCACATGGCTTTTACCCAGTCTCACAATAATTTTGAATGTAAACTCCTGTAACAACATCAGCCATCTACTTATCCTACCTTGAATGATTTATTTGTTCACTAAGTACAATAGTGCCTAATGGTCCACATAAAAAGTGAAGGCGGTTGGCAAGAGGTAATGCTGAAAATTTTGTACTGCGTATACTTTACCTAAGGTTTCCCATCATGTGGTGCTGTAGTTCTTCTCTGCACTTGACAAGAGTCTGCTTACAAAGAAAACCAAGTGATCCAACCTTTGAGTTACTACTTGTGCTAATATTACCCCAATAGCATAATTGGAAGTGTCTACATGAACATGAAATTCTTTGTTCAAGTCTAGATATACAAGTATAGGAGAACTTATCAATCGAACCGACAATTCTTTAAATGCATGCTCTTGTTCACTCGACCACACGAACGAGGCTCCTTTCTTGTGAGAATATCTAGTGGGTGAAAGACTCGAACAAACTTTATTATGAACCGTCTGTAATATCTGACATTTCCCAAGAAGGATTTTACTCTGGTGACATCCTTGGGTGCCTCCATTTCCACCAGTACCCTTTTTTTGGATCGGTCTCTAGTCCCCTTTTGCGTACTATGTTTGAGGAGCTTGCGTTGTGGAACCATGAACCGACACTTTTTTGGATTCAATGCCAACTTTGTTGCTCTGCATTATCTTAGGCATTATGTTAGGGCATGTAGGTGAGATTATAGACAACTATATATTGACTAGTTGTCGAGGAAAGCTTTGAAGTTACCCATAGCCATGTTGTTGAAAATGTGCAATATGATCTGCTGGAAGGTGGCTGGAGCATTGCACAATTTGAATGGCATTTAGTTATATGCATAGCATCCATCTTCTACTATAAAAGTGGTCTTTGTTTTATCTTCATCGACAATGCTGATTTGATTGTAACTCGAGAACCCATCCATGAAGGAATATATTTTATGGCCGGCTACTTCTTCCAGTATAGAATCTATAAATGGGATTGGGAATGGGTCTTTGATAGTAATTGCATTCAAACTTTTGAAGTTAACACACATCCTTATTTGTTTCGACTCGTTTAGACTGATTACTATTGGGGACACCCATTCACTTTTCTCTACTTCGAAGATGATTCCTGCTTCTAACATCTTCTCACTCTCTTCTTGTACTTTGGCAGCATAGTTCCTATTCATTCTGTATGCTTTTCTCTGAATTGGTTGAGCTTCTAGCACCAAAGGAATTATGTGTACACACATCTTTGGTGGTACTCCCATCAAATCTTTGTAGGTCCATGCAAACACATCCTTGTAATCTATGAAGATCCGGAATGATGTAGCTTTCAACAAAGGGTCCAAGTCATCTCCCATCATGATCATTTGAGGTTTGTTATTGGATCCAAGATTTATCTTGATTGCAATCAGTTCTCTGTATTTCATGTCTTCCACACCTTTGAATTGGTGAGCGGGTTTTTCATCTATCTTTGCATTACCTACTCCATATTTGGTGAACTTAGGAGGGTAGGTTGAGTCCAACGATGATTGTTCTACTTGATTGGAGACTGTAGACTGTCCCACACTTAGTTCATGAATGTTTGTCAGTGTGAGCCCATTTTCTTCAGAACCTTAACATTCTTCTATCTCCATGATCTTGACGAAGTTGCGCCTAGGATGGAGTACTTTGTAGTCCTCCATTTGCTAGTGGAATAGAGTGTTGAGGTGTTTGTTTCATCCTCTAAGCATGAGTGTAACTCCTATAGTCCTTCATTCGGTTCCATTGTTCATTGGTTCCAATGTTGTGAGTGTTCTTCCATATTGTTCGTATGAGAATATGATGAGTCATATGATGAGGCTGCCTCCTCATTGACTGCCTGTTTTTTTAGATCTATGATGTGCTTATGTCCTCTACTTTTGTCCTCTACTCTCGATCGAGAGGATGCTCCTTTTCCAATTGTGATCTGCCTTGGTTGCTATTAACCAACCTTGGCCCAATAATGCATCACATGCTTTTTTCTTTAAAGAGATGACTATAAATTTTCATATGAAGGGTAGGGTGTCGATAATTACCTTTTGAGCCACCAATAATCCCAACACCCGATTTTTACTTTGATCAGCTCCAATTAATTGGAAAGTTGGTGGCCAAAAGTGGGTTCTCCGAGGTTTTTCCAAGTTTCTTTTGGAAGATCGTTCATACTAGAACCACGATCAATAATGGTATTAGTTAGGTTCAAGCATAAGATCTCCATGTGGACGATCATTGGACGCTAGGCTAAGTTCATTATTAGGAGCATCAGATTAATCACTTGATCACCTCACCATGCGGGTTCAACAATGGGCTCTCTCCGTTTCTCATCCTTCATCCTTTTTTCCAAAGTTCTTCCTTCTGACACAAGTTGTGTCTCCCGCTATGTGGTGTGGTAGTTGTCTTGTGCATCCATAGTTATAACATTCTCGAGTTGTGGAATACTTGTACGAGATCCGTTGCTTTGATGGGTACGATGCTCTACAAAACCTGTCTTGCAATTTCCTGGTCTGACTCAAGCCAACTGGTCAGTGTACTGGTACATTCCCCAGGATGTCTTTGTTCTTCCATCATTGCTCATTCCACCTCACCTCTTGCGTCAACTGTTTGTTCATTTTCTGTACAAGGGTTAGGGTATGTTATCTTCTTTGCTTGGCTTCTAGTGATTGCCATCACCCCATCATTTCTTACATCTCGATCATATTGATATTTATTTGCGTTGGGCAGTTGACATCCTTACGATATTCGGGCCCACACCATCTACACATGATCAATGTTGATTTGAGTGGTGGGGCAATCTCTTGCAAAATGGCCCCATTGGTTACACTTTCGACACTGAATCATCGGTCGACCTTGCTGATTAAATTGGAAGCAACTACCACCTTCCCCTATATTGTTCTGACGTCATGTGTTGTTTAGTTGGTATCTATATTTGCTAGGGGATGCACTAAAAAATGCTCCCACATTGTCTTGGAACTTTGTTGGGGTCGTAGGTAGTGTTGACCGTTCCCTTTGAGTAAGGAGGACTTGGGAACCTCTGTTTTTTAAGTTGTATGGGAAATTTTTTATATCATGGCCATTGACTTGACAGGTTTCACAAAATAATCTTCTTATATAGTTGGCCTTGGTGTGCCCTTCTTTTTTACAGATGGTGAACCAAAGATCTTTCCATTCCTTCTTAGGATCTTTTTCTCATCATTCGAAGCATGTCCTTCCGAAGAGCTTGAACATATCTGGTTTGACTATCACTGGAAACTGAGTCCTCAATTTCACTTCATCTTCCCATGTGCGAGGATGATGTTTTATTCTCACTTTCAACGTCCATTGCTCGGTTATGGGCATCATCATATGACGAATGTGGGACTACCTTCACTTTTTTTCCTTAGTGTTGGAACCGACCCTTCAATGAACCACCTCTTTTTCAGCCCTTCGGTTGGTTCCTTCTCAAGTTTTCCAAGCAACTCCTTGAGTCTCCTATTGTAAGCCTGAATTGTCTCATGCTTACCTTTTCTGGTGTTGCATATTTTTGTGACAATCTCATTGTCATCCCTTAGGAGTTTAATTCTTTTTCAAATGCTTGCCTCAGTGTTGCCGATGATGCTTTCTCAGTACTTGATGCATCAGTGTACCGATTGATGGCACATACGACAGTGCCATATTGGTTCTTTAGATCCTCATTAGAAAATTTTGGCAACTTTTGTTTTTTCGGTGATGGTGTTGGGGTACCCATGTTTGTGGGTATTGGGGTCTTTTGAAGTGCCCTTCTGAACATGATCTTCCTCCTTAGGAGAGTCTCTGTCGGATGTTCCTCTGTTCTAGACACGTCTTTGCACTCGAACCATCCTATGGTAGTTATTCGTGTGCTATCTTGTTCACCCTCAGGGTCCCTTTGTGTTCTCTTGCACCCCCTTTCTATTCAAGTTGTTTCGGTTGTTCTGATTGCCTTGTTGTCTTAGGTACTAGATCTTCAATTAGTAATTCTACAATCCCTCAAATATTACTTTTATAAGAGGCTCGTTCTTTTGTGTGGAAGTCTTCAATATCTTGATCCCTCCTGTATGGATTATGTTGTAGAATTCCCCAATAGTATTTGGAGCAGAAGATACCTAGAAATCTCCTCCCATTATATAGCTGAGAGTGGTGGAGGACGTTTGGTTACTTGTTCTGACACCAACTGAACCTTCTTTTGGTTCTAACTCCTACTTCAGCTTACACTTTGGCTTGGGCTTCAACCTTAACTTCGGTTACTGGTTTCCCACTCCTGATTTTTTGAAGTGATTACTGATTGTAACCTTCTTCTTCATTCTTGCTGTTCCAAGAGTTTGGTCGACCTTCTTGTTTCGATTTCCTCTGTCATGCCACATTGTCTTCTTTGTTCCCCCTTATTTGGGTTTAATGGCATAGCCATTGGTCTTCTAATCTCGCTTCCTCTTCACAACTTCTCCTTTGTGTGTGCCTTTGTAGGATTTGTTGTCTGTGATCCTCTGTTTCAAGTTCAACACATATGTTCTGCAATACAATATAATTCCTAGCAAAAAGTCATGGAGGTGGTCAAGGAGATGTTATACTTCTTTTGTAACAACCAATATACCCCAGATGGAATCTGTTGGCACTTGGTTTTGTTTGGCTCCCTCCTTGACATGTTTTGGCCCCATAGGTATTGTAAGTCTTTGGTAAGTTCATCTTCTTGTTCTTGTTTTCTTTCAATTGCTTCCTAGATGTGTTGACCAATTAGTTCTCCATGTTGTTGTCAATAGGATTGGATGTCAATCGGATTGTTCGTAGCCTTACTCTGTATGATCCGAGTTATTCTAAGACAACGGTGCCAAAATGTATTATAGATAAAGTCTATTGATATATTAGACTATCAATAAGAACAAACTTAGAACAATAATAACAAAACATACCTTGTACGAGTGTCCAGAAAATAGCAACTTTATATTCCTTAACGATAAGTCTTTGTACAATAAATTCGTTCAGGGAAGACCTAATACAAGTGCCCTTTCCCCAACATTCATTGTGCTTCTTAAAGGACAAGGCCAAGCGGTTGGTGGTTAACCCAACCATCACAACCGATGTGGCTAATACTTTCTACTAACTACCCAATGCTAACAAGAGACTTAATGAAACTGAATTAGAAAAACTTACCTTTGTATAAAAGTTGACATATCGGTCCTTGCAACATGTGAAATGTCTGGATGCACCAGAATCAAAGAACCAACAATTGGTAGTACTTTCATCTGAGCATGATGCCATGCGAGCATATTCTTCTTGAAACTCAGCTTCAAATGCTGCCACATTCACTTGCCCTTCGACTTTTTATTATGTGAATGATCACATGTTGCTTTTGACAATCTCTTTTGACATGCCCAACTTTATGACAATAATAACATTTCACCTTAGATTTGGAAGTAGATGTAGATGCTTTTGGATTTCTTTTCCACTTCCCCTTCGACTGAGCAGTAAGTGCACTCTCTGTTTGGCCAAAATTGGACTCACTGAATTGTATCTACATGTGTTTTTATTGTAGCAAATAAGTACTAACCTGATCACACGTCAGGGTGTTACTTTCTATCATAAGGTGTAGAGCCTCCATGAAAGATTCATAGGAGGATGTCAAACTATTTAGAACTAGTGCCACCATATCATTGTCATCGACCTTTTTGTTGATTGCTGATAGTTGGTCTCAGAGATCTTTCCCCTGAATCAGGTGTTCTGACAAAGACCCTTCCTTATTCATCTTTGTAGAGAAAACCATATTTTTCAGATACATGACTCAACTCTTTTCTGAAGTTTGATATTTGTTCTTCAGACTGATCTATAACGCACTTGCCTGAGTGGCATTTCGGACCTCAGGCATGTCATCCGACACAGAGTTATAATAACAAGAAGGCCTCCTTATGACGTTTGTCATAAACAACAACGTTTGTTGCTGGTCTTGTTTCTGTGTTATGAATGATTTTATCACAATCATGAAATTTCACGATTGTCAAAATCTTATGACTCCAAACATTGTAGTTTTGGCTAGTTAAATTCTGAGCTTCCGGCAAAACGAGGTTTTGTATGTTGGCCATTTTTCATGCGGAAAAGAATAAAATAGAGAGTACAATTTCGACCTGAATTTTAATGCAACAGGAAAAATACAATTTTCTGACCCAAAAATCTACATTTTTCTGATCCATAATTTTATATGCAAAAGGATATAGTTTATTTGGCTGACCCGGAAATGAATGCAACAACAGACTGACGCATAATATATTTTAACAACGTTTCCTGACCCAAAATATATTTTAACAAGAAAATATATTTTTTTGATTCTGAATTTACACTTGAAAATAAGAGACTCACTGTGTTTGCTATTTTGTGGTGTTCGTGCCCTAACAACATAGACTGCAATGAAACAAACTATTCTTCACTGCTGTCTGCCATCATGGCTTCATGGCTTTTATTGCCTGTGCCCTTGCATCATTACCGTGCCCTACGCAACATGCAAATCTTTCACAACCTTCGTCGAACTTCACATTTTCTGCAGGCAAATCTTTCACGACCTTCGCTGACCTTCGTCTTGCTGTTTGCTGCCTCCTTGTTCGGTGTGTATTACTTCTGCGTGTTCAGTTTTAATTCTGCATTTTCACTCACACGATCCTCCGCATGTTCGGTTTTTACTTCTGCGTCATTTTCCTTTGCGTTTTCATGATTTCTTTGCTCAGTGTTCCTGCAACTTCAGATCACGTTTTGACATTTTGACTGCCCTTCAATTGCTATGACCTCTTCTCTGAGAACCTTCTCTTCTTGGTTTGCATTGATTGTTTGTAATCTCATACCCTCTCCTAGGGTTTTCTCGAACATTGGACGATGTCTTGTTCGTACCTTCTCCTAGGGCTTCCTTGAACAATGGCTCTAATACCAATGCAAGCAAGTACGATTGAATGAAGAGAAATTGGAAGGCACAAAAATAATTCCATGTGCTCTTTCATTTATTAATGCCAAACAAGTTACAAGCAGTTGAGGTGGTTGATAGTTACATTAGTTAGACATTAACTAATAGAAGATTATTTAAGTCGCATTAATATATTAAAGCAATATATTTAATAATACCATTGCACAACAAAATAATTGTAGCTTTCTTTTCCTCAAGATAAATCTAATTAGAATTTGTACAGTTCAGGGAGGACCTGATACAAGCGCCCCTTCCCTTACAACAACATGCTAGTTGAACATCAAAATATGACTGTTGACTGGTACTTGAATTGTTCAACCAAACCCGAAGTTCGTTATTATTAAGTTTTAACTAAAGCTGACTACTGACAACATAAGTTTAAGAACATTGATTTGAATCAGCAACATGGGCTACACCTCCCACCTGCGTCCCTTTGATCATCCCTATGCAACAGGAGATTCTGTTGGAGGCTCACCACGTTTTTGAATATTCAATGAAGGGAACTATACAATAGTCCTCATGTGGTTGGTGTCCTAGATGGAAATGAAATCATGGAAAAACTTGCGATTGTTATATATATACTGCAGTAGATATGGTAGGTGCTATATCGTAGGAAATTTGTTTTAATGATCCTCTCGTATGTAGCAGGAACTGTGGAACTTTGTATAAGTTATTTTACATAGAGCTGTATCTGCTGATTTTTTAGCATTTACTCATTAATAAAGCTCACTATTTACCTCAGTATCTCTGGCTTGGGTAATAGCAGGGACCTGAATTTTGAAAATTTAAACCTTTTTAATAAACATGCATACAGTTGACTTTAATTTTTAGAAACTTAAGTTTAACTAATGAATTTTATTACTTTAAATATGCTTCACAATTTTTTATGGCTTAGAATTTAATCAATTAGTAAACTGATGGTTCATAAATTGCAGCTAACTTTCATTCCTGATTAAAGTCAAAGGATATGGGAGCTTAAGGGGCATCACGAGCAGAGTATTCTTATGCTCTTAGTTTCTGCAAATGCTTTCCTATTTTCCATCTTTTACCTTCTAGGAATTATAATGACATGCTTGTGGCATCAGGTTGCTTGCTTGGTCCTGTTATTTTAGAATTAACTCCCTGATTACTAAGAAACATTGGTTTTTTTTTTATGCTTTCATTTATATCAGCTGGATTACCAAGAAGTTTCTTGGCTAATTGTATGGCTCATTGTATCACCATTTTGGGTGGTTGAGTTTGATTTGAGTGCTTCATTATCTCGGAGTTCCCTACGGGTGCTATATTTTATCTGATTTGCAGGGTTACATGTTGTTTACCACTCATAATGTATGGATTTAATCTCTGATGTGTCCCAAAGCCTATATGTTACTTGATTTTGGCATTTTCATTGAAGGAGGATCGTTTTGATTATTTCCTTTATCCCTTATGTTTCAATTTTTGGCAATTTATATTTTTACAATATTTTTTTTCAATTTGATTTTTTTACTTCTCTTCTTTTCTATTGCATATAACTTCAAAAAAAATTAAATTCTGGTTGCATCTGTATATATAGTTGTAGAATTGAAATATAGTTGTTAACTGACACTGATCTTGCAAAGAAAAAAAACATAAAAGGACATATCGTTTCTATTCCACTTTTCTTCTGAAAGCCCCATAAGTCTTGAGATAGATGTCAGAACAATTTCCGTCATTAATAGGTCCCAAATTTAAATACTTGGAGACTAAATGTCTTGCCCAATCAAATAAACAGTAATATATACTCAGTTCTCATGATAAATTGGGTGTTTGAAATTAAATCCTTTGGATTGACCTTCAAGTTTGAAGATATAATTGTTTTTGTTTTGAATTCTTTTTCTTACTATCTATTACGTTTGAAATTCTATATATTTGATTCAGATATTTTTTTCTTAAGTTTTTACAATGGAGTCAAAACTTATGATTTGTTTCTGATTGAAACATATTGTCTAATTTCCAGTTTCTTGGCAAAGAGGTGGTTGAAATTCAAAATTTCAAATCTGCTTCTAGGGATGACATTGTGGCTATCCACTCTGTTACATACTTAAGGGGCTTGGAAAAGGTTAGTTCTTCCTCCGTAGTAGTATGTTTATATCTATCATGGATCATGTTCAATAAATATGACATGTCATGTTTTGATATGAAAAATGACTATAATTGCTTCAATTTTGGTAATATACTAATATTTTCATTTAAGATTTTATAATTTCAGCCTTGTGCCAAGTCAGATTTTCTTTACTTCCTTGCTTTATAATTTACTTATTGTACGTTTAACTATCATTTGGCATTTTTTGGTTGTCTAAAATATTGATAATCTTTTCTCTCTTTCTTTATATGATAAACAGATTAATGCTACAGGTTTTATATCCTTATTTTTGAGATTTTCTGCATTGTCTTGTGGTTTTCTTTTGTTCTGAGGTGTTAATTTTACTTTATATTGCAGTAAAATTTATATGGATTTTAATGTAACTAAGCAATGCTATTCCATTTCTTTAATCTTATCCTCTATCTTCACAAACACATCACCCTTGGTGGTTAAGCTTTAGGTCCAGAGACATACCTGTATATAGTTCTATGTTCCTCAGTGAAGGTTGTCTTGGAAAGCTTTTGATGTATAATTCTCCCTTCTGACATGCTTTTTCTTTTATTCTTCCATTTCTCTCCATATTATTACCTTTGACATATGCAATTTTAATGTTGTAAGTACCGTTGACATCTGCAGATTCATTTTTTACATCATAAAATGGTATGTATACTAACATCGACTGCAGTGATGTTCTTATACTTGGAAAATTGGTCCTATATACCATGGTTACAATATTTCTTCATTTCCATGTAGAATTGTCGTTAAAATTTGTACTTCTACTGTTTTCTTTTTCATATTGAGTAATAAAGGCCGTGGGTCATCCTTTGAGTGCTTTGTGTGTTTGTGATGTCCCATTTTCTAAAAATAAAATAATATTATTATTAAAATAAAAAGTATTTTTAAATACTTATGCGTTAATTGTCTAAAGTGAATATGTTGGCAAGTCATTTTTATTTTGATTTGTAATTAAGAAAGGGACTCCTCTAATTTGATATAAGTCGGTCTTTAATTTACAAAGTATAATTGAAAGAAAGGATATAAAAAGGGGAAGGAGGTTCATTTTGAAGGCTCATGTTATGTTTTTGAATTGAATTTTGAGTTTGAGCACAAAACGTTTGGCTTATCTCCATTGAAAACAACCACCTTCACTGGAAACCTGAAGTTAAGGATGGAAACCCTTAACCTCATTTGGGCAGCTTCATTTCAGACGTTGCAAATGATAGATTTGACCAATTTGTGATCTCTAGGGCTTCATTAATTGGAGCGTAGTAGTTTGCAGCACTTGTGAGAGTGGTGAAGTTGTTTGAAGACCCTTTTTGGAGGGTGGCAAACCAATTTGTAGGTGTTTTGGACCAATGACTTACTTGGGAAGCCTTTTCTAGTGTGGCGACTCACTTGGGAGTCCATCACTACTGTTTTTGTGGCAACTATTTGCATATTTTGATATATTTTCAATAGTACATACAAATGGTATTTATTATTAAAATTTCAGGCCTATATTTGCATGCTAAAAATCAGATTTGAATGGATAATGATTGGCTGTAATATTTCTTAATTTTGGTAATTATTTAATGAATTAAATATTGTTTTCGTGCCCTAAATTGGCACTTTCAGAATTCTACAATTTTCATGTGCTTAGGGTTTGAAAAGAAATTCAGAAATTTGTATGTATTGTTAGGGTTTGTTGGGAAACCCCTATGTTTCTAATTCTTCCCTAAAGGGGACATTACAGTGGTATCAGAGCCAAATTCGTGGCTAGCTATGGGGGTTTGAGTTGGCTTCATGCCAAACAGTGATGGGGAAGTGAGGTGCTATGAAAGGAAAATTTGGAACAACCAAGGTAGAGTAACATGGACGACCTAGATAGGGTTAGTTTTGAAAGATTTGCCCAAAATCAAGAGCGGTTGATGGAAACGATGGCTGAATTCATCCAAACCATGAGGATATGAATGGACTCAAGCCACACAATGGTCAAGGCAGCACCTCAAGTACATACAACCACTCTCCCCCCCCATCTAGGTTGATGGTTGGATCTATATGAAGGCCTAATCAATGCATTGATGGTTGGATCTATATGAAGGCCTAATCAACGCAACTTCCTTTGTAGGGAGGAAGTCAATCTAAAAAGGGAGGAGCAACCTTCTATACAGAATGATGTGGCTACAAACTATGAAGAATATATGGATTTTCCACCATCAATCAGAGAAGAAATGAGCCTTGCAGATTTTGTGACAATGAAGAAGGGCAAGTATGGTTCTAGGGCTGGTCATAAACGAAGGAACAATCCAAGAGATCTTCAACATGCCTTGAGAAAGGAAGAGGAAAATAATTTCCAAATTGTAAGAAGGGAGAATGAAGAAAAATCTTAGCTGCAAGTAATTTTGAAAGAAAATGATGGAAATTCAAACTCTCCTGAGAATTCCAAGGAGGAAATCAAGGAGCAAGAGAATTCAGATCTGAAATAAGTTAGTGAGAAGCCCATAAAGGAATTCACTATGCAAGTGGAAAGTGGAGAGCCTTCAGTAGAAACATGTATGGTTCTTAACACAAGGATGGTTGTGCCAAGGTAAGTCTCTCAAAAGCTCCTATTTCTAAATCTGAAAAAATGAGTAAATGATTGGATTCCAACTCAAGGTATGAAAAGAAAAGTCATATTTTCAGGTTTGTTGTTTCATACTGGGCCATTTCAGATTTATTGTTATCATGAACAACATAGTGAAAATGATGACAGAGTGATGAACACTTTGAGTGGCAAATGGCACATAGGTCCTTTCATACAAGTTCCAAATTGCTTGTACATGAAATTTTGGGATTTGAGTGACCTTTGGAGATACAAGAAGACGTTTTCAGTCACTTTATGGTTGATTCCAGCCCCTATATCATTACCATTTTTGAATTATGTGAAGAAATTAAAATATGATAGCTGCTGCCCTATTGTTTTTGCTGTTATGTGCAACGAAACCAGCCCATTAACAATTTTTATGATAGTCATAAGAGTATTTTCAGTCACAAAGTGGAAAGATGTTCTATCTACCATCAATGAGGGATTGTTTGCAACTGTTATGGAAGAGTTTCCAGCCACCACAATGCTGGTTATGAGCGAGAAAATGCAACGGTACAGCTACAACCATGTTTGGGACAACAAGTATGGACCTTTGGAAGTCCATCACATGAATGAAAACTATGAAGAAGATGCAAGCATGGGAGGAGAGTTGAAAAACATGCCTACGAGGCATGGTGAAGCGGTTGAAGGAGTGGTGTGGAGAGTTCTTGATTTCATTGACATTTTTGTTCTATGTGTAGGTTTAGGAACAAACCACATGAGTGTTGATAAAGAGACTCTTATGAGTCAAAGAGTGCATAGTTTGCATATGTCCAAGGAAAGTAAAGTGTTCATGACATGTGACAAGCAGGAGTGGGGGCAACTGAGTTTGTTTTCAGCCCACAATAATAATATAGGACCCATTGAAGCTCAAGTCTATGTTCATGAAGCAAGTGTTTGGGGTTGCAAGTTCACAAGATGGAAGTGAGATCTAGGTATTTCAAAGATAATAGAAAATGGGCTTGCATTTGCTTGAGGGCAAGCAAATTTGGGAAGGGGGGACTGTAATGTCTTCTTTTCTAAAAGCAAAATAATATTATTATGAAAATAAAAAGTATTTTTAAATACTTTAAATAAAAGTAGTAATATACCTTAGTTGCCAAAAGTGAATATGTTGGCAACTTATTTCTATTTTGATTTGTAATAAAGAAGGGGACTCCTCTAATTTGATATAAGTCTATCCTTAATTTAGAAAGTATATTGGAGAGAAATGATAAAAAATGGGGAAGGAGGTTCATTTTGAAGGCTCATGTTATGTTTTTGAGTTTGAGCAAGAAATGCTTGGTTTATCTCCATTGAAGATGACAACCTTCACTGGAATTTTGAAGTTAAGAACGGAAGCCCTTAACCTCATTTCGGTAGCTTCATTTCAGAGGTTGCAAAGAACATATTCGATCAATTTGTGATCTCTAGGGCTTCATTAATTGGAGCACAATAGTTTGCAGCACTTGTGAGAGGGGCGAAGCTGTTTGAAGATCCTTTTTGGAGGGTGGCGAACCAATTTGCAGGTTTTTTGGACCAGCGACTTACTTGGGAAGCCTTTAATAGTGTGGCGATTCACTTGGGAGTCCATCACTGCTGTTTTTGGGGCAGCTATGTGCATATTTTGATATATGTTCAATAGAACATACAGCTGGTATTTATTTTTAAATTTTCAGGCCTATATTATGCTAAAAATCAGATTTGAATGGATATTGATTGGCTGTAATATTTCCTAATTTTGGTAATTATTTGAGGAATTAAATATTGTTTTTGTGCCCTAAATCAACACTTTCAGAATTCTGTAATTTTCATGTGCTTAGGGTTCGAAAAGAAACTCGGAAATTTGTATGTATTGTTAGGGTTTGTTGGGAAAGCCCTATGGTTCTAATTCTGCCCTAAAGGGGACATTACAATGTTTATGCCTTTGGAAAAACCTATGCTTTAACTATTTGGTGCTTTGCTAATGTTTAAGTTTAGGTGAGGCACATGGGTCAGCGTTGGGGCACTTTTTTAATTTGTAACTTTGGATCAGCTTTGAGCACTCTATTGACACACACATGTACCTATGTGTAAGACCTAAAGGTCAGCCTATGAGTATTTGTTGATAAATACTTACATGTAAGACCTATGGGTCAACCTATGTGCATTTATTTATATATACACATAAAATGGGTTAGACTATTTAATATATACCTATGTTTAAAGCCTATGGGTTAGTGTATGCACATTTAAATTAATACACACATGTATAAGATATGCTGCACGGGCTACCTTTGTAAATCTCTGATGTACGGGTCATCCTTGTTTTTGTTCTTATGCATCAGCGTTTTTCTTCATATTTCAGGGTGTATTCTCCTAAATCTCTGGATGTTGGAAGGTGACGAGGAATCAAAAAGGAAGGTTGAGAATGTTATTGTGAATCATTTTGATTCCCTTGATTGTGATCATCCAAGCGAGGGATTTATCCTAGCTAGGGTTTTGTTTTCCTTCATGCTCAGTTTGTACTGCCCTTTGCAATTCAAAGGTCTTTCAGCGAAAAACATAATTTTTACTGTTTGCACTTACAAGTAG
Source organism: Torreya grandis (assembly GCA_037957365.1). Classification (NCBI taxonomy): domain Eukaryota; kingdom Viridiplantae; phylum Streptophyta; class Pinopsida; order Cupressales; family Taxaceae; genus Torreya; species Torreya grandis. The sequence goes on from JARHVA010001870.1 coordinate 1,642,772, forward strand.
TCTGTGTCTGAGAAGAGTGCATGTAGAGTGCATCATTCCCAGAATTTCCCATTCATGAATTCCTTAATTTAGATATGAATCCTGTAGATATGGAGGACCAAGCGTCTCTTGATTTAATAATGTTCCCCTCTAACAAACTGCTTATTGCAGAAGCTTAAGTCAGAAAGGATGGTTTCAATGGCTATCTGTAGGTGGCCTCACTTTCATTGCCCCAAACCTTCTTTAGAGAACTGATTTGAAAGTTTCAACCATTATAATTTTCCAAGAAAATAGGATACAAGTAGGTTCTAAACAAGAGCTTAGGGTTATAGAGCTTCCATGGCAACAACAATGAGACATTTCTTGGTAGAAAAGGAACTTTTATTTCAGACAGCTTGCCATTAAGTGTAAAGGACAACACACTGCCATCCTGTCAAAGAATTCTCCCTTTGAAGAAGTACAAGTAACCTATATTCGTAAAAGGATTTAAGGACAAGTTGGACAAGCATGTCCAATGAAGGCTTTGTCAGAAGCTGATTTTATTATTGACAGACAAGAAGACCTCTCTTCAATGATACCCTCAAATAGGAAAATTTGACACAAAATTCACGGATAATACTGAGACCAAACTTCTTGTTGAGCGGTTAAAGACACAGGGCATCTTCCTCAACTTCCATCACGGAATGCCTCTTGAAAAGGTACTTGACAAATGGTATACCAAAAAAGGTTACATTTGTGTTGCCTTCGACGAGGAGGAAGCTTCCCGAGGAATTTACCATATGAAGTTTGAATGATTTTTGTTGCTTTAGCTTATGTCCACCCTTGTCATGGAGAATTCAATCCAGATTTCCTGTCTCAACATAAATACCCTCTCTAGATGGAGTTCCCCTGCTTGCTTGAGCATTACATGCATGAATTGAGACAATTGTTCATACCTCTGGCGGCTTTCTTGTTGGGGACATGTGGGGCAATGCTACAGTTTGTATGGAGGTTGATATCTCAAGTCAATTGTAACATCTCTACAAGGATTTACTAGAATAATGCAGTATTTTTTTTATAAATTTTTACTTAACACTTATTCTTTCATTAGATTACACCACGAGAATCTAATTAGTGACCTTAGCATACTAACTATGTTAAACATAAGTAAACATGTAGCATTAACAATTACTAATCACTAGCATTATATGTAACATAACATAATTACATAAGGAAAGTAATTACATTAAAATCTAGCCACGACTGGTACAATAAGACAACCACTGCTGTCAATGTACAGTGAGTAATCAATTACATTTCCAACAGGCATTAAGCCTCAACATAAATACAATAATAGATACAATGCTCCATTGAGCATGAGTCACTCTAACTCCAGTGTTTCTGATAATCTCAAGTGTAGTTTTCAATAAGTATTGTAGTGGGGAGGGAGAGCATCATCCGAGCGCTTTTTCACACCAAGCATGGACCATCGATCCCCTGCACAATCTCCCAAACAAGGAATGACCTCTTCACGGATGGGTAGATAGTGATGGTGTGGGAATTCAGAGAGACATGCTAGTACCCGTGTGCTGTAAGATTTTTACTACATAATGTGTACCATAAAGAAAATACGTTCTAATATGATATCACACAAACATGTAAATCATACTTATGAAATGACAATGTCTAACTAAATATTACTTTGGTCAAAGTTTTCAAATAGCCATTGATTTTTAGGATCAGTCAATTTCATACACACCACTTGATCGGATTACCTTCATCTGGTATTGGTGATGTTAACTAATCTAGTGAATTCTGTCTCACTGCTTCTTATCAGTAATGCGAGATTTGGTTAACATTAATATAACCAACAGATTCATGCAAATTATTTCTACTAGCAAGTACAACCACATGCTAATTACTGAAATAATCACAATACATACATTTAGTCCGTCAAACGTATGAATGAATCTCTACAATATTAATACAATAATAATTTGCATAACAAATAAGTTTAGTTCTCAAATGGCTAAAATATAAATTTGGACTGCATTCCCAAAATCTTAGAGTAAATTCAAACGTTTACATCTATCAATATCTTGGTATATTGTTTATATTACTCAATACAAACCAACAGTGATAATTAATTTAAAGATAAATTAACTCATAAACAAAACACCTATTCTTTCATTTATGAACTTAGGCTCCATGCGTATGATTTTAGTTCCCTATCCTTCGAGATTTCATGACTTACTTGATTAGTCACATTCTATAATTATAGGCACGCTACCTATTATATAAATATAGGCTTTATACGTATATGAGAACCTAGGTTCTCTTATATGTATATTTCATAGATTTAAATGTTAGTATTATATATTCCCCATAATATATATATTTAAAACACAAATACTGTTCTAACCCACAACAATTCACTCAGCTCTGTTTCACACTCAGTTTATAACAATTTTGCACAGTTCGTTTCAAGTATATACTCGTAGTGTTTCCATACATATGGCTAAAGACGTATATTCATAAAACTCATAAACTCATGTATTTGTTATATATATATATACATATACAAACTGTATATATGTATATCAATCTTGTTTGAGTAACAACATAGTCATATTTATATAAATATATATACCCTATTCAACTTACAGTTTATAACATTAACTCGTTCCAGTTTATAATTATTGTTTTGGGTATGAATATGTATACAGTCTCTAGTATACTACATTTCAAATGACAAGATTCAGCTGATACATATATAATGTATATATGTATTCGCTGTTCAGTATTTACCCAAATACACACAATCGACTTATATATATTCGCTGTTCTAATATAACTTTAAAACACAGTTGACATAAGTATTTATATGTTTATATTTTGTTCACAATTTACTTAAAGACACAGTCGACTTAGGTATATATATGTATATATCTTTGTTTACAAATGACTTAATACACACACACAGTCCCTATGTGTATGCAATCAAAACAATGGCAGTCTATATATGTATATATACACACCAAAGGAATCAACAGATAACTGGAATCCCCTTTGACCCTTTATCGATTTTTAAACATCAATAAATATACTGAGTCTATCATTCAAACTCTGAGTTAAAAGAACCATTATGATAAATAAATCAAATGCACAACGAATCCACTAATCGCCTTACAAATATATATCACATACTCTGCCATAGGTTCGACACAGTCAACTAGAGAATTTATAGATTATGCAGAGAATTAGAACTAAGATTCCATATGCAAGAGGATTGTCCAATACTAAGCTACAGGTACCCAATCACCATAATTAATCAAAATTGATTTCCCATTTATAAAATAGTACTATACATATTTGTGTATATATATATTGGTATGTACATATACCCCACTACCCTTGTAGGGTATATATATATATATACCCCTGTATATTTACAATTTAACCCATCTTCTTAAGATTGCCTATGACTATAATACATAGTCATATTCTTAAGAGGTGTAATATTCTCAGACGTAAATCACATAACAAAATATGATCATATCGTATACTTCGGGTTTTTATTCAACACATTGTCTTCCCAAAAAGTATGGTTAAAAAAACTATTTTCCAGCCAAGCCGAGGACTTAACACATTTTCAAAAGGGGTTTCGAAAACCAAACAATACACAGTCCAATCATGTATATATATACTAAAACCCGGTATAAGAATCATAGTTTCATGGCTAGGACATTAAATTCACTCAAAGTAACATACATAATTTAAACCCTATTCCATCCAATAATATCTTTACACAGTCCTAGCCAACAAGATTAAGAGTTTCGGGGATAATGATTTGGCTCTGTGGATGGCTGAGCCATCCACAGGGCTAAATCTTTATCTAATAGTATAAATATGGCAGGATAACTACTAAAAACCCTTATAAGAAAACATACACAGAATTCCCGAGCTTAAACAACCAAGAAATGGAATACATCACCAACCTCTTAAGTCACTTCCAAATCTGAAACAGGTTGAACCAGTATATTCCTTCTCTTCCTTGCTCTGTACTCCCCTTTCTCCTCTTTCGTTGTTCTGTCCTCCATGACTCACTTCTTATCTTGCTCTACTCGCCCAACTCTTTTCCATTCCAAATTGCATGCAATCTCGCTCAACTCGCAATAACCATGCATAATCCATGTTTTTCCATTCCAAATAGGGACTAAGGCCAGTTAACTTCCATTAACAATGCTTAAGAAAAGCCCAAATTTCACTTTACTCGAACTTTCCTCCTTTTCCTTGGTCATTATTATATTCTTTACAAATTTTTGCATGTTAATCTACGTTACATGTCCGAGTACTCTACTCATAAGTCCACTTTTAGTCATTTTACAAAATGATAACTATTACTTCTATTTCAATGTAGTCTATGCATGTCAACAAGATTAGGCATAGATCTTAGGATAGTCTTAGATTATAATATAATCTTTGCACAATCCTTTAAAGATAAACAATATCATGATTTTAAAATAATATTGTAACTAACAATAAAGTGATAATATCCTTTTATCCAAAAATGTAAATTGGATAATTAGTATCCTATCCATAATAGTATTATAGAAATATAATTGTCACTTTATTACTATTTTATATAAACTATGTACGTCTTTTGTTATATTATTACCTTCAGGGATATATTAATATTCTCAAATATCATTCATAACAACTAATGCTCCAAACATTGTAAATATGTTTTTGATAGTCTATATATCATCCATATAGATTTGTATTCCCGTAATTATAAACAACATGAATATAGTAACATAATATAGTTATCCTGTAACATTATGCACTAAGTATACGTAAAATATACACAATGCAATCATACATAAGATTTATTCCATTTATAAGTACTAAACTTAAATTAACATTCACTATCACGCAAAATCTAATATCTAACTGCAATTAACTTTAAAAACATACTAACTCTAACAATCCAAACACACGATGCATATACCATATAAAATCTAATGTGGTGTGTGTATGGGTTTTAACAATTCCTCTATTGTCCTTCACTATTTCCATCTACGTCACCTTCTTCGATGATGCTCTCTCTCCGTCATGCTCTGAGGGATGAACTCTCCTGCATCCAACTCACGATAAGAAAGTAGTTAGCCCGATACATCATGATATATATCATAAAATAATGTTGTAACTACAAATATAACATAATCATTAAGTACATAATTCACAATATAGCCAACTCATAACAATGAAATCATGAAATTCAAGTAACATACAACTGTTCCATAACAACATGACTTATAATTTAGTTTACAAGTAACAAATCAATTTAACAACCATATTAATCCACGGATAATTAGTTAAATTAGCTTAGTGAGAAATCAGGATGTAACATCCTTTCCTTCTAAAGCTGGTCATCATCTTGATGACACTTATTCAAACTATAGTTCTGAATAATAAACATAGTTTAACAGATAAATAACATAGTAAGAAGCATTAAATCAAACAAACAAATATGAAAATAGCCTGTAGAACTCATGATAGTGCTCCTAAATAGCACTATCCTCAGAGTATTGGTTCCACAAGACCTTGCATTGTGACACTTTTCTATTACGCAAACGAAGTTTGAGAGTGTCAATTACTCTGATTGGTTCTACCATGACCATCTCGGGATCCAGAACTTGCAAAGCATTCCAATCCAACACATGTGAAGGATCAACTATGATAAGATACATGGAAGACATTATGCAATAGAGCTAGGGTTGTTGGCAATGTAAGCGTATACACTACAAGATTGACCACTTCTAAAACCTCGAAGGGTCTCACATATCTTGGTGAAAGTTTTGTTGACTTCTTGAATTTAATCTAGCTCTTTTGCGGCTTAACCCGAAAGAATACTTTATCACCCACTGAAAATTGCCTAGTTCTCTTCAGATTAGCATAGCTCTTCTACCTATAATTGGCATCGGCCAATCTCTGCCTGATCGTTTTGACTTGATCTTCAATTTTTGAAAATATCTCAGGTCCAAAGACTATCCTGTCTGCCACCCTGTTCCAACTGATTGGTGTTCTGCACCTTCTTCCTTAAAGTGCTTCAAACGATGCTATATTCATAGCAGATTGGTATGACTTATTGTATGCAAACTCAATCAATGGAAGATATTCTTCCCATTTGTATTGCTGATCAATGCAATACATGCAAAGAAGATCCTCTAACCCTTGATTAACTCGCTTAGTTTGACCGTCAGCATGTGGGTGATATGCAGTGCTGAACTTTAGATCTGTACCCAAAGTTGAATTCAGAGTTAACCAAAACCTAGAAGTCATTATCAGATCATGATCCGATATGATCTTCTCTAGAAATTCATGCAATCAATACACTTTATGAATCTCTTCGCAAGAGTTGGTTCATCATCTGTCAAATTCTTTGGTATAAAATATGCTACCTTGGTTAGTTTATCAACTACAACCAAGATCATGTCATGCCTATTTTGTGACAATGGTAATCCTTGGACAAAGTCCATATTGATCCCCTGTCATTTCCATTCTGGTATGTCATATGGATATAACAATCCAGTCGGATGCACATGTTCAGCTTTCACTCGTTGACATTCCAGACAATGTGACACAAAGTCCGCTGCATCTTTCTTGATTCCTTTCAAAAAATAAAGTGGTCTAAGCTCTGCCATGAGCTTGGTTACTCTTGGATGCCCTGAATATGGGGCAGTGTAGTTTTTTTAGCAATGTGCTCAGATTCTCTTGATCTGGCACATACATCCGTTGTATCACAAAAGACCATGATTTTCTAAGCTATATCCTTTATGCCTTGGATCCTGAGCATTTTCAGACAAAGCTTTTCTGATCTGATCACAGAATTTGTCTTCTGGTGAGAATTCAATTACACGATCCCAAAAAGTAATCTTGATAGTAGCCACAGTTGCTATGTACCTTCTACGACTTAAGGCGCCAGCTACTCTGTTTTCCTTGTCTTTCATGTAATTGATATCAAAGTCATAGGCAGACAAAAACTCTAACCAGCGTTTCTGACGAGCATTCAAATTTGGTTGGGTGAAGATGTATTTGAGTCCCAAGTTATCAATCTTGAGCTCGAATGATTTTCCCAACAAATAATGTCTCCAAACTTGCAAAGCATGAACAATTGCTGCAAGTTCAAGGTCATGAGGGGTGTAATTCACCTCATAAGGCATCAACGTCCTTGACTCATAAGCTACCACTGCACCACCCTGCATAAGGACTACTCCTAGTCCATCCCCAGATGCATTTGTGATCACTGAAAATCGACCATTGGGATTAGGTACTCTTAACACTGGCGCTGAATTAAGCCTTCTTTTCAATTCTTGAAAAACTACTTCACATTTATCTGACCAGATAAAACTTTGATTCTTATGCTACAGAGAGGTAATCAGATTAGCTATCTTGGAAAAATTCAAAAGGAATTTCCTGTAATAGCCCGTTAATCCCAAGAAACTCCTTACTTTGTGGACATTCCTTGGTGCTGCAACTCCATAATGGCTTTTATCTTAGCCGGATCAATAGAAATGCCGTCTGCTGAGATAATATATCCCAGAAATTACACTTTCTTTTGGAAAAATGCACACTTGGACAATTTGCCATATAGCGTGTGCTTTCGCAGATGTTGCAAAACCAGCGCCAGATGTTGAAAATGCTCTTCTTCATCCTTGGAATATGTAAGAATATCATTTAAAAAGACCAAAACAAAATGAGCTAAATAATCTCTAAATACACTGTTCATGAGATTCATGAATGTTACAGGTGTATTTGTCAATCTAAATGGTAACATTGTAAACTCGTAATGCCCATAATGAATTTTAAATGCCGTCTTTGGAATATGTTCATCTTTTATTCTTAACTGATGATATCCAGCTCTAAGATCAATCTTAGAAAAGATTGTTACTCCTTGCAGCTAATCAAAAAGATCATCTATTCGAGGTAGCGGATACCTGTTTTTGATGGTCGCTTTATTCAACATTCTATAATCAATGCAAAGTCGAAGAATGCCATCCTTCTTAACAAAGACAACTGGTGCACCCCATGGTGACACACTTGGTCTAATTAATCCTTTGGACAAAAATTCTTGAAGTTGAGCCTTCAATTCAACCAATTCAGTGGTTGTCATTCTATACGGTGCCTTAGACTGAGGTTCTGATCCTGGTTTGATATCAATAGAGAAATCAAACTCCCGTTTAGGAGGCAATCCTGGCAATTCCTTTGGAAAAACATCATGAAAATTTCAAAGGAAAGAATAATATTCAATTGATGGTTACTTAATTTCCTTTATTTCATTGATCTTGACAATAAATGCTTGACATCCTTTTCCTTAGACCTGATTTGCATTGCAGAAATCTGTCTAAGCCTTAACTCCCTTTTCTCGCCCTGAATTAGTGTTTGATTTCCAGAATCATCTAGACACTCAACCCTTTTCAAATAATAGTCAACCTTGGCCTTATGCTTCGCAAGCCAATTGACTTCTAGGATCACATCATATGACCCTAGTGGTGCTACATAGAGATCCACTATTGTTGTGAATTCAGGCAACATAATTTCTACTTCAACTAAACACTTGTCAACTTGGACTCTAGAATCATTCTTGTATCGCACTGACCATGCATTTGCCTTTACACCAACTTTTCTAGACAACTTATTTAGAATTTTAGGAGCTATAAAACATTCTGTAGCCCCTGTATCTATCAAAATGGACACTGGATGCTCAAACAAAATACTGACAGTTCTATAGGTGAAGCTTGGAATTGAGATTGCCGATTATCAACTACTGCTTGAATACGTTGCTAAAAAGTTCTTTGCTGAGGGGCAAAACCTTTGTTCCTCAACTTATTCTGGGTACATTCACACGCAAAATGGTCACCTCCACATATGAAGCAACCTCCTAGTGGTCCCTTCCTATCAAACTGTTGGTTTCCCTTGAAACCGCCTTTGGAACCATTACTCGATTTCTTGCTACCTGAACCACTGTTGAATCTGGTATTCTGACTCTTGAACTGACTTTCAGAGTCTCGACTCCTCTCCTTTCAGTTCTTCTTTTTGAAAGTTGGCTTAGAACTTCCAAACTTTTTTTTTAAACTAGTCCCTGACCTGAGCAAGAGATTTCAATTGTTGTTCTTGTTTGACTGCTTTCTCAAAGACTTGGTCCATGGTAGATGGTCCATGAACGTCCACCTCTCCATTAATCTAGGGTTTTAATCCCATAATGAACTTTCTAATCCTGAACTTTTCATCTGCCTGACACTGAGGTACATATTTCAGAAGTTAGGTGAATTGTTCCTAGTACTCATTCATCGACAAGTATCCTTGTTTTAGATTCTGAAAATCTATAAGCTTTTGGTCAAAATATAACTGTGGAAGCCACTGTGATCTGAATAGTGTCACAAACTGCTCCCAAGTAGTGGTGGTTGAGTTCAGATTCATTTTCAACTTCTTGTTGGCCCACCACGTAGTTGCTTCTCCAGCCAACTGATAAGCTTTCCAAACGACTTTGGTGACCTCGGAATAGTTTCGAATCTCGAAATACTTCTCCATTTCAGTCAACCATGCTTTAGCTTTTTCTCCCATAACGGTTTTAACAAACTTAGTGGATTCACCTTTTTCATATCCCTAGCCAACTATGCGGCTACATGAGCTCTCACGTCCTAAGGCACTTCCTCGTGCCTCTGCTTTTGAGGGATTTCTTGCTCAACAGGATGCTCTTCAGGCTCATCTTGATGGGCTTCCTCCTCATATCCATGAATTTCTTATTGCAGGGCTACAATTCTGTACCTAGTCTCTTTCATTGTTGCAAGAATCTGATCCAACTTTGCTGCTTGTTCAACGGCAAATTGGTGAGGATCAAACGGAGGGTTATTAACATTGATATTTGAAAGACCTTCTGTAGATGCTCTTGCTCACACCATTCTTTCTGATAACAAAAGAATACAAAAACGTTAACAGACTCATTAAGTCCTAGAGTTCGAGCCGCAACTTTGATACCACAATGTAACATCTCCATAGGGATTTACTAGAATAATGCAGTAATTTTAATTTTTAATTTTTTACTCAACTCTTATTCTTTCATTAGATTACACCACGAGAATCTAATTAGTGACCTTAGCATACTAAGTATGTTAAACATAAGTAAACATGTAACATTAACAATTACTGATCACTAACATCATATGCAACATAACATAACTGCATAAGGAAAGTAACTACATTAAAATCCAGCCACGACTGGTACAATAATACAGCCACTGCTGTCAATGTACAGTAAGTAATTGATTACATTTCCAATAGGCATTAAGGCTCAACATAAATACAATAATAGATACAATGCTCCATTGAGCATGAGTCACTCTAACTCTAGTATCTATGATAATTTCATGTGTAGTCTTCAATAAGTACTATAGTGGGGAGAGAGAGCATCATCCGAGTGCTTTTTCACACCAACCACGGACTATCGATGTCCCGCACAATCCTCGAAACAGTGAATGGCCCTCTCTTCATGGATGGGTGGATAGTGACGGTGTGAGAATCCAGTAAGACATGCTAGTACTCATGTGCTTTTTACTACATGATGTGTACCATAAAGAAAATATGTTCTAACATGATATCACACAAACATGTAAATCTACTTATGAAATGACAATGTCTAACTAAACATTACTTTGGCCAAAGTTTTCAAATAGCTATTGATCTCTAGGATCAGTCAATTTTATACACACCACTTGATCGGATTACTGTCATCTGGCATTGGTGATGCTAACTAAACTAGTGAAGTCCGTCTCACTGCTTAGTACTAACAATGTGATATTTAGTTAACATTAATATAACCAACAGAGTTATGCAAATTATTTATACTAGCAAGTTCAACCACATGCTAATTAATGAAATAATCACAATACATACATTTAATCCGTCAGACGTATGAATGAATCTCTACAATATTAATACAATAATAATTTGCATAACAAATAAGTTTATTTTCCAAATGGCTAAAATATAAACTTGGACTGCATTCCCAAAATCTTTACATCTATCAATATCTTGGTATATTGTTCATATTACTCAATACAAACCAGCAGTCATAATTACTTTAAAGATAAATTAACTCATAAAAAAAACACCTATTCTTTCATTTATGAACTTAGGCTCCATGTGTATAATTTTATAGTTCCCCATCCTTTGGGATTTCATGGCTTACTTGATTAGTCACATTCTATAATTATAGGCATGCTACCTATTATATAAATATAGGCTATATATATATGGAAACCTAGGTTCTCTTATACGCATATTTTGTATATTTATATGTTAGTATTATATATACCCCATAATATATATAATTAAAACACAAATATTGTTTTAACCCACAACAGTTCACATTATTTCACACTCACAATTTATAACAATTTTGCATAGTTCGTTTCAAGTATATACTCGTAATGTTTCCATACATATGGCTAAAGACACATATTCATAAAACTCATGAACTCATGTATTTGATATATATATATATATATATATATATATATACAAACTGTATATATGTATATCAATCTTGTTTGAGTAACAACACACCGTCATATTTATATAAATATATATACCCTGTTCAACTTACAGTTTATAACATTAACTCTTTCCAGTTTATAATTATTGTTGTGTCTGAATATGTATATAGTCTCCAGTATACTGCATTTCAAATGCCAAGATTCAGCCGATACATATATAATGTATATATGTATTCGTTGTTCAGTATTTATCCAAAAACACAGTCGACATATATATAACTATATACATATATATTCGTTGGTCTAATATAACTTAAAAACACAATCGACATAAGTATTTATATGTGTATATTCTGTTCACAATTTATTGAAGATACAGTCGACTTAGGTATATATATGTATATATCTCCGTTTCCAAATGACTTAATACACACACACAGTCCCTATGTGTATGCAAGCAAAAAAATGACAGTCCATATATATATATACCAAATGAATCAACAGAAATCCAGAATCCCCTTTAACCCTTTATCGATTTTTGAACATTGATAAATATACTGAGTCTATCATTCAAACCCTGAGTTAAAAGAACCATTATGATAAATAAATCAAATGCACAGCCAATCCACTAATCGCCTTACAAATATATATCACATACTCTGCCATAGGTTCGACACAATCAACTAGTGAATTTATAGAGTATGCAGAGAATTAGAACTAAAATTCCGTATGCAAGAGGATTGTCCAATACTAAGCTACAGGTACCCAATCACTATAATCAAAATCGATTTGCCATTAATAAAACAGTACTATACATATTTGTGTATATATACATTGGTATGTATATATACCCCAACACCCTTGTAAGGTATATATACATACCCCTATATATTTAAAACTTAACCCAACTTCGTAAGATTGCTAGCGACTATAATACACAGTCATATCCCTAAGAGGTGTAATATTCTCAAACGTAAATCGCATAACAGAATATGATCATATTGTATACTTAGGGTTTTTATTCAACACATAGTGTCTTCCCAAAAAGCATGGTTCAAAAACCTATTTTCCAGCCAAGCCAAGGACTTAACACATTTTCAAAAGGGGTTCCAAAAACCAAACAATGCACAATCCAATCATGTATATATATACTGAAACCTGGTATAAGAATCATAGTTTCATGGCTAGGGTATTAAATTCACTCAAAGTAACATATAGAATTAAAAACCTATTCCATCCAATAATATCTTTACACAGTCCTAGCCAACAAGCTTAAAAGTTTTGGGGATACTGATTTGGTTCTGTGGATGGCCGAGCCATCCACAGGGCCAAATCTTTATCTAATAGTATAAATATGGCAGGATAACTACTAAAAACCCTTATAAGAAAACATACACAGAATTCTCGAGCTTAAACAACCAAGAAATGGAATACATCACCAACCTCCTAAGTTGCTTCCAAATCTGAAACAGGTTGAACCAGTATATTCCTTTTCTTTCTTGCTCTGTACTCCCCTTTCTCCTCTTTCGTCATCGTGTCATTCTCCTCCATGACTCGCTTCTTATCCTGCTCTACTCGCCCAACTCTTTTCCATTCCAAATTGCATGCAATCTCTCCCAACTCACAGTCACCTTGCATAACCCATGTTTTTCCATTCCAAACAGGAACTAAGACTAGTTAACTTTCATTAACAATGCTTAAAAAAAGCCCTAATTTCACTTTACTCGAACTTTCCTCCTTTTCCTTGGTTATTATAGTCTTTTCAAATCTTTGCATGTTAATCTACATTACATGTCCGGGTACTCTATTCATAAGTCCACTTTTAATCATTTTACAAAATGATAACTATTACTTCTATTTCAACGTAGTCTATGCATGTCAACAAGATTAGGCATAGATCTTAGGATAGTCTTAGGTTATAATATTATCTTTGTATAATCCTTTAAAGATAAACAATATCATGATTTTAAAATAATATTGTAACTAACAATAAAGTGATGATATCCTTTTATCCAAAAATGTAAACTGGATAATTAGTATCCTATCCATAATGGTATTATAGAAATATAATTGTCACTTTATTACTATTTTATATAAACTATATGCGTCTTAGGTTATAATATTATCTTTGTATAATCCTTTAAAGATAAACAATATCATGATTTTAAAATAATATTGTAACTAACAATAAAGCGATGATATCCTTTTATCCAAAAATGTAAATTGGATAATTAGTATCCTATCCATAATAGTATTATAGAAATATAATTGTCACTTTATTACTATTTTATATAAACTATATGCGTCTTTTGTTATCTTATTACCTTTAAGCATATATTGATATTCCTGAATATCAATGATAACAACTAATGTTCAAAACATTGTAAAGATGTTTTTGATAGTCTATATATAATAGTAACTAGATATCATCCATATAGATTTGTATTCCCGTAATCATAAACAACATGAATATAATAACATGATATAGCTATACTGTAACATTATGCACTAAGTCTACATAAAATATACACAATGCAATCATACACAAGATTTATTACATTTATAAGTACTAAACTTAAACTAACATTCACTATCACACAAAATCTAATATTTAATTGCAATTAACTTTAAAAACATACTAACTCTAACAATCCAAACACACAATGCATATAACATATAAAATCTAATGTGTTGTGTGAATGGGTTTTAGCAGTTCCTCTGTTGTCTTTCACTTTCTCCATCTATGTCACTCTCTCCGATGATGCTCTCCCTCCGTCGTGCTCTGAGGGATGAACTCTTCTGCATCCAACTCACGACAAGAAGGTAGTTAGCCCGATACATCATGATATATATCATAAAATAATGTTGTAACTACAAATGTAACATAATTATTATGTACATAATTCACAATATAACCAACTAATAACAATGAAATCATGAAATCCAAGTAACATACAACTGTCTCATAACAACTTATGACTTGTAATTTAGTTAAAAAGTAACAGATCAATTTAACATCCATATTAATCTACGCATAATTAGGTAAATCAGTGTAGTGAGAAATTGGGATGTAACAACTCCCTTCTAAGATTTGGCTTTTGTACAATGGCTCGCAATTCATTCAAAGGTATTGTGCCTCAACCTTCCTAATTGTTGTTTTGGTTGTTATTTTCATACTCATCTGATTAAGGATTGCCCCTTCTTCAAGAAAGAAACACCTCTGGTTTCGTTGATCGAACTAATGTTTTTGTGGGGGATAAAAAGATAAATCCAAAATCCATAAATGAAACTCAAGGGTGGTAACAAAAACAAGAAAGAAGAATAAAAAGGGTAATGCTTTTGAGCTTGTAGGAGAGAAGAAGTGGGTCCCTACTAAGATTTCTCAAAAGCTTTCTATTGATAAATATGGCAAGCAACCCAATGAGACATGTTTGATTCCACATAATACCCTTGGAGCTAGTTTGAGTGGGAAATCACAGAGTCCAACCTTGTAGGCCCAAAACAAAGAATCCACCACCAAACTGAATAAGTGTAAGAACTTTTACATCCAAACCATATATCATCAACCCCAACATGGTTCACCCCAGTCAAAGGATGTCATTATTAAGAATCCTTTTATGCTCCTCGAGTAAAGACTTGATGAGAGTTGCCTATGAAGTTAAATGTGTCGACCTGGAATGTTAGGGGAGCTTATAGTAGTGGGCAGAAAGTTGTTATCTAATCTGTTATAGAGAACTTGCATACAAATGTGCTCTTCCTTCAATAAATAAAGTTTGCTGGATTTAGACTCTGAGTATTAATAAAGAACTGGAATGGGGACTACAATTCCACCTCTCATGCAAAAGGCGAAGGGGGAGCAGTGTGTGCAATAGCCTCTTGGTTAACACATCAAGTGCTAGTTAATGGGAAAGACCCTATGTCACATTGCAATTGGATGAGAGTAATGATAAGTGGAAAAGTTTTTGGTTTTTGCGTTCCCAATGACCTAGTAGGTTGAATACAACTCTGAGAGTGGATGGCCCACATGCTACTGACTACGAAGTGGGTCTTGGGAGGAGAGTTTAATTTCGTTCAGTGGGATGGTGATCGTATTGGAGGGCATGAAAAAACCCTTTGACTTGAGGAAAGACAAGCTTGGAATGAATGCAAACAGATCCTCGGAAAAGAGTCTTGAAGAAATTGGATGGTATACTTAGTCTAGTTGTCAGCTATGACACAAATGGATTCAGTGTAGGCTGGATAGATTTTATGCCAACCTTTGGTAGTAGTTACTTTTTATTCTAGTGTTAGAAGATCAATGCTTGTAGACAAACAATCATCAGAGCATCTCTACCTAAGGGATAGTTCAAATAGATGATGAAGGAAAAATACAATCTGCTTACAAGTTGAATGTTACCCTCATTGAGCTAGAGTAATTCTTGAAAGATAGTAACAGAGTTTAGTCTTTGGTTTCCAACCCTAACAATGATGAAGGACGGAATATGTGGTGGAAGGAAGCCATTCATTATATTACAAAATTCCTTAGTGATTGGGGTCGAATGATTGCAAGAAAAAGGAAAGGTAGGGAAAAGTAGCTTCGTCCCAAACTTCAACAAGCAATACATGACTTGGAATTGCAGTCATTCAACATTGTGACATAGGGTGCCGCCAACGAATTGGAATCTCAACTCAGAATATTTGTGGACTACAAGGCTGGAGGGGGTCAAATTAGGGGATGTCTCAATTGGCTTGAAGATGGATATGTGCCTTCCAAATTCTATTTCAAATATTTAAAGTGAGCATACATCAGAGAGAATTGTAGCATTGTGTGATTTTAATGGAAATCTTTTGGAGGATGAAATTCAAATTGGAAATATATTTTGAGCGCACTTCCAAGGGATCTTCTCATTGGTTGGCACACATCCATTCCAAAGTGCTTCTATGGACCTATACTAACTCCTCTCCATCATTGCTATAGATGCACTTGGTTATATATTAGAGGAAACCAGACGATAGGGGTAGATTAGATATTTTCTTTGCTAGGGAGGAATCAACTCCTGAATGTGCATTTTGTTGATGATTCAGCCATAATTGCTAAGATTTCTTAGTAACCTATGGAGGGAACATTGATTTGTTTGGACACTTTTTGATGTGGCTTCGGAGGCAGTGGCGAGTGCGAAAAAAAGAGATTTGCTGATAGGGCAAGATGAACTACTGTTAAGGCTTAGTTAAAAAAGGAACCTCATTAAACTTGTAGAGATCATTTGCTATTTGAGTATTCCTTTTGGAATCCAAGTTTCCATAGGCGCGATCATTTATGTTGGATAATAGAAGTGTTTGATAAGAAGTTGTAAGTTTGCAATGGTCTTGACCTTCACATTGCTGGGACGGTTACAATTGTTGATAAAATCCTAATAGCAGGTCATTCTTCTTGCCTTTTTCCCTCCCAATCGACATATAAAATGCTAGAAAAGGATTCTAGAAGTTTTTTTCTAGTGTAAACAAGGAGGAAGGAACGGAATCTCCTTCGTAGCATGGGATGTTTGTACTCTTTTGAGAGATCAATGGGGGTTGAGCATTCTCGATATCAAAGCACAATGGATGGATTTGGCAGGTAAGTGGATTGTTATAGTAGTGTAGGGTGAAGCCTATTGGCAAGTTCTCCTTAGACATTGCCCATTTCATTTGTGTGATGTTGTTCGTAATGGTGAAGCCTTTATGGTTAAAGGGTTTGCACAACTTAGGAGAATTTGGATTGTCTGGAAAAAATTCTCAGACTTACTACTTTGTGAATTCGAGGGACCGCCACACAATGCTTGGGACCTAGATTCTCGGCCGATTTGGACTTCTAGGGATCATAAGGAGAGCTTGGGTTGTTACCCTTATTCACAAGAAACTGTTTACCAAGGAAAGAATTGTTTTGTTGGGGAGATATGTGGAATTTGGAACTCCAACAGTGGCATACTTGGCGTGATCTAAATAGAGCTCAATTAGTAGCTACAGCTGATAAAATTTAATAAAGCATAAGGCTGAATGTTGTTTGACACAAATTTTCTGAATTTTTACCTATGAAAGATGTGCACATCTTTCAAGCTCTCTTTTGAGCCATTGGGATATTTCAAGACTGCCAGTCTATTTGAAGGTTATATTTGGGATGTTGAATTGTTTAGCATCCAATTTCATGCATGCAGGGAGCCGATCAATTATAAAGAGCTGATTATAAGTACAAGAAGGATGAATGCTTTAAGGGTCCTTTTGACCAATTGCCATCCATTAGATTACTAATTTTTATGGGATTTTTACCTGTGTGTGTAAGTACGAGCCCAAGATTCATGAGTGGTCATTACCTAGATGACAGTTTTTCTCATATCTTTTGTAAGAATCACAAGGCGAGGGGACCCACTTAGCACACAAGCATTTGTTAATGGGGAAATAGTGAATGTAATCCATTGCTTTGGGGTTCTCACCCTTTAGCCTTGTTGTCCTTTGAATTCACGTTATTTTTTATGCGTCATTTCCTTCGTCTTTATTTTTTACCTACCTATCAAGGGGGAGCCCCTACCCAAAAAAACCGCTCGCCTATATATCTATTTGGGGGGATCCCTTACCCCCAATCACACCCCCGAAGACGATAGAAGACAATTCTATTATAGAGATGCACCGGTTGGGAGATGAGGATGAGACGCCATCATTGGTTGAGTCGAGAGATGCCATAACCGGTGAAACTCGCTTACAACCTGTTATCTGATCTTCAAGTTACATCACAGAGTCACTGATTCAGGAATCTTCAAAGATCAAATCTTTATTTGAGTCTTTGGTTTTCATTGAAAATAGGGTGAAGATTGTGATATTTGACTCCAATTTATCCTCCAATTGATCTCCTTGTAACTTAACTATGGAAAATACTCTTAACTGATTCAGACATGTTATTTTCTGCGACTCTGATTTTATTATAGTCATATATGACATGTAAAAAATGTTTCAAAGATATTTATGGGAATTTTGATTTATTCGCTCTCATTCTGGGTGTATTTGATAGATGTACATTAGCTGGATTCTTTGAATTAGTTCTGCTGAAATAAATTGATGCAAGTGAACTTGATACGATTCCCTCATTGCAGTAATTTGTCACTTTTCCTTCATCTTTTTCATTCAATTCACTTATTTCATCATCATGTTAAAAAACAAAAGGATTGAATAGCATTCCAATAGATAACGAACCAATCATTTTGAGGTTATCTGAAATTTTCAAATAGTCCTTAGATTATTTTAGAACACTTTTTACATTAATTGAATATTGTTTGAGCGAGCTGATTGATAAATATTCAAGAGATTGCAAGTATCCTTGAGTTAGTTGGAGATTTAAAAATTATTCAAAATGGGATACCTGAATCAGATTGATTTGCAGATTCTAAAGTCACAGGGATCTCATTAGATTATTAGACTACCTTTCAGGGGATTTCTTGGATATTTCTTTCAGCAATTTTCCAAGGGGTTGATATGAGAGACAACACTCCCTGCTTTCCAGCATTGGAAGGATCCAATTGCATCCTGTATCTGGCATGTTGAAGCTGAAATTGAACTTCTTGTTCTTTTAGTTTCTGTGCCCTAGAAATCATTTGGCTCCAAGATCAGACAAACTTAGTATGCTGAATAATTGCTTTCCACTAAAGAATCCACCCTTAATCACCATTCAAGGTAGGCACTTAGGACCAAATTCTAGCAATTGCCCTGAAATCACCAAGCAGAAATCAGATACAGCCCAGGCTGGATTTTATGCAAGCTCTCACTTTCATCTTGTGATCATCTCTAGAGCTTCTCTTTTCCTCCTTTTTATATATTGTTTTTTTATGAAGCATAATTATTTTGAGATAATGTTAAGCTTTTGTTTCTTGTAACAAAGACACATTTTCAATGGTTTTAAGTGAAAATCCTTTTCTTAATTTTATTTTAGGCACTGGATGCAATTGGGAAGGAAGACATGATAATGATTGATGGATCTGGTCCCACCTACGCTACTAAAACTGTAAGCATGGTATTTTGGTTAGTTTAGAAGATGTTTTTGGTAAGTGGAAGTGTATGTAGTTCATTTTTCATTTTATCCATTCAGAACTCTCTGTTATTTTCTATACTTAAAGAACTACAATGCTAAAAAGTCCATGGCTCAAAATATAGTTTATATGTATTAGAGTCACGTGGATATGGATACAGTTGGATATATGAAATATATAATTTTTTTAACCTACAAAACATTATATTTAAATTATTGCAATTATAATCTGGATTATAAACTAAAAAAAAAAAAAAAAAATTTAAATAAATTTATAATAATATTCAATTTTAAATTATAAACAAATTTATACATTGGATTAAAATTAAAATTAATAAAGATTAATAAATGTATTAGTAATGCAAGTTTAGCTAAATTATGAATAACTAGAGTTTAAACATAGACAACAATTATTTAAATATATAAAAAAATTAATCTATATCTTATGAATGCCCAAGTTTTCAAAAACATAAATTAAATGTCAGTTTAAATTCAAAATGAAAATGTTAAAATACTTAACGACAAATTTTTTAATTCTCTATCTCAAAAATATCATGATAATTAAAACATAACTAAATTATGTTTTATTTTTTTAATGTTCATAGAATTATAAAATTAAATATAATACCAAATGTTAGATATTATCTAATATCTGCTAATAATTGCAACTTTAGTTGCAAAGGATGTGCTGATAAGAATATTTTAATTTATTATTTATATTAAATTATTATTTTCTTAATTTTTTATTTAGTGGAATCAAGAAAGTCTTTATTTTTTTCTACATCATGAGGACAATGGACAATTTACTATCAATGATTTTTTTCTACTTTAAGTGATTTATATCGACCCTAAATGCAAGGAGATTTTCTAGGGTCAATACCTTACATCCTCAATAGTATCATAAATTATGCCCCATCATCTCCAAGAAATGGTTGCTCTATTGCTAGCCACGACCTAACTGGTGTTCTCAAGGTTTTGAGCCTGTAATGTCCCCAAATGGGACAATCAGGGAGAGTTGGGGTTTTCCAACAAACCCTACCTAATCCAAAACCCCTTCCTTTAAGTGTATCTGAAAATACAAATTCAGCCAATAACACTTCGAAAAATGAAGCAATATTCAACAATTTCCTCCACCAAACCCTTAGGCGATTAGGGCAAATATTAGATTTGATGCTTCTAACCCTCCAAAAAATATGAACTGAGCTTTAGATTGCAACCACTAATTTTAAAAGTCAAAATATTTACTCAAAAGTCGAAACTTAGAATTCTGGAATTTATTATTGCAAAATTACAACAAAACTTCATAAATTCAGAACTTCTACAATACTTGGAATTTCCGTGCAAGTAATAGTTCAAAATTATCACAAAAATAGTAGCTATCAAATAAAATTACAATCAGAATTTTCTCATCACGGGAAGCCCACCCAAAGCTGTCCCAAAATTCCCAAAACCTTAGTTCACTCCTGAAATAATATAATAAATTTAGAATATTATCAAGGGCACAAAATCACCCTAAACCATGTGCAAATCAACTCTCAAACCATTCACCAAGCTATAATAAATTGCTGAAAATACCTCTAACCCTAAAAGAGGGTTCCAAAGACAATTTGCCCTCTTGAGAGGGGTCGCCACCCTCCCAAAGCAAGTCACCACCTTTGGGATGGCCTCCAAAATCAACAAAACTCTTCAAACCATGTTTGCCCACCTCTTTGACTTGCAAATCATGAATTTTCAGCTCTCCGAATGGTTTGAAATAATCCTTGATGAAGGTGGTGTCCAAAGACACCTTTGTAGATACACTTGCATACAACTATGCAAAATTGAAGTGCAATTACAGCCCTTGAATAGAGCTGCCCTGGTAGAAGAATGGAGGTTTTCGTCCCCAAACTCCTTAGTCTACTTGAAGGTTTTCGTCCTCAAGTCACTTGTTCAAGCTTGACATACTTGAACAAGAATTTCAATATAAAAAACACATACCTTCCAAATGACAACTTACTTTCTTTATACATCCCTTTTAGAAGATAACTCTCCCTCTCAAAACTTTAAAAGGATATTCTTTATAATTCTCCGCTTGACCCTTGAGCGCCCATGACCCTCAAAAAGGCCCCAACTTAAGTGGAACTCAAATTATATTAATATTATTACTTTACATTTAAGTATTTAAAAATACTTTTATTTTAGCAATAATATTATTTTAATTTAAAAAATGGGGACATTACAATCCTCCCTACCCAAAATTCCTTGTCCTCAAGCAATTACAATATCAAAGAGGTGTCTCAATAAACCTTATGATGCAATGTTCCCCTGTAATCCCTTCCCATGGAAGAGCTCTGAACTGAAATCTGAACCTGTGTTTTGGGGACCTGCCCTCAAGTGTTCCAACTGTCAAAAGAGTTATCCAACGACTTCCCATGTCCCCATGCCAACAATTATTTCAATACTGAGTGATGCATGATGGAGCCCATAGCCATACCAAGCCAATTATTACACCCGAAAAGTGCCTTCTTACTACCCTGTATGTAGTAGTTTGCTTGTACTATCCTCGAGGAAAGTAAACAAGTAAGGTTAAGGCCACCAACTACCTTACTAGTTCTTTTAGGCCACGAGGGAACCTCCCAATCTTGCAAATAAATAACCAAATGAATCACTTTGAGCGACATACCTTGCAAATGTCTAACCTCCATATGTAACCCTTTGTGAAGAGTCCTCATCATGTGCAAAGTGAAGTCCACCCAAGGCTCCCCTTTCTCGTGGCTTACGTGTAAGTAAGTGATCATGTGGTCATCAAGGGAATGCTCAAGATGCAACCAAATACACTGCTGTTCCTTACATATTTCATCATTTCCTGAAGTAGAATATAATAAGCAGCTGAAATACCGAAGTATTTGTATATTTCATTGATGCTGTATGGTATGCATCTGTTAGTATTCAATGAACCCATTAAAGGTAAGCATGCCTCATGAATAATTTTCCATGCATCACCACTCTGTTTTACTTCACTTTTCTCGACAATTGCTTCTATAGTGATTTCACCTTCAATAGATTGATGCAAACCAATTTGTAAAGGAACCCAGCAGAATCCACAGGGCTCCATGAAACCCTTAATGACTGTATGCGATCATCACCTTTAACTGTTGTCTCCATCAATTCAGTACAAATTACATTTACCAAGAAATCTACCGTATCTTCAGTTTCATGTGAATAATTACTTGTTTCCAGGAAAAAATGAAGGCACGGCATTTGAGCATTTATTTCCTCAGGATTTTTTGCGCCAGTGTATCTTTCACTTATCCACAAGATAAGTCTATTTGACAAGTGAAACAAGGGATGTTTTTTTGATTTGATGGATTTCTTGAGATTTAAAAGTAAAGAATCTATTGATAAGTTTGCTTCCTTGAGTAACCCCTCATCTAGATGTACATATCCAATGAAAGCAGATCTAATTAAGAGAGACGTGTCTGCAAAATCTTTCATAGTACCTGTATTCTAGTACCCAACTTTAATAGAAACTGAAAATAATTTCAGAGGTACTTTTTGCAAATGTCACTGTATTTGCAGGGCAATTTTCTCTAAACAGTATGCACCTTTACAACCAGAAATTTTTGATCCGAAAGTTCCAAACGAGTGCCAAATCTATGAAATAAAGTTTCCTTTAGGAGATGCCATGAAGAAATGTTTCTTTGAACACCATCAAGAAGAATTTTGTTTGATGGATTTGCTATAGTAGTAGCTGCAAGCACCCCAACTGGATCTCCAGATTGCAATTGTATTTTTATTTCGGTATTCTTGTACTCCCATTTTGATGAGATTTTCTTGCTTCCTAAATCTTTTGGAGATACATTACAATCGTACTTGAACTGCACCATGTGTTTTCCTTGTGTAGTCCGGCAAGTACCATCATAACAGATAATAATGTCACGAAGGAATGACACATAAGTTTCTAAAAAAGTATGTCTGGTTCCTTGACTTCTATTGCTTTGTAAAGAAGAGTTTCTCTTGAGGAGACTGCATGAATGAATGCTTGATGAGGCTTTAAACCATTAGCAATAGAAGATACAATAAGACCATGAGCCTCACAAACATTAACTTCATAACTGAAAGGTGTGTTGATGTTTAGCGATGTAAAAATCCTATTACTCCATTCCTTGGGGATGAGATCTTTCCCTTTAAATATCTGTAGACCCCAAAATTATGTTTGTTGGGCCACTTTATTCAGAGAACACCCGCTTCCAGCATCAACAATTGCAAGAAGAGAATTGGAATTAGAAAAGTGTTTCTGAACTCTGTTATATGCCTTACTGACACAATCCTGTAAATAGGGAACTATCGCATCCTCAAAACATGGAATTGTTTTATGCTCTCAAAGAGGAGTTGCATCAGCAACACATTCCTTAATACTCTCAACCAAATCTTTTTTGTGTGACGACTCATGAAATGGATGTACATCATCCAAACCCACACTAAGCCCTTGTTGAGATAACCACTCTGTCAAACAATGCTGTGCCAAGTTTAAAAAATTCAAAGCTTCGCTTGGTCCTTTTTGCAAAATGAGAGTATGTAGAATTCGTTCAATCGAACTGGTCAATTTCTTTGCCCCTCGATGAATAGACAAAATTGTAGTTTTGTAAATATTAAGTCCATTACCAATACAATAAATATCTGGAGGCAAGCACATTTGGAAAAGTTGGCAACCTGTCCAATAAGGCCCTCCATTCGGTGATTTGAAGATTTCTGGCTCAGGCACAGCTGATGATGTCCAAATTGACAGCTGATCCATAGCGATTTGATTAAGAAAGTGCATACTGAGGATAAGGCTAGCTGCAAGTAAAGTATCTTGGGTGAGCATGAGTAATATTTGTCCACCCTGAGAATCAATAAGCTGCTGCTCTAGAGTTAAAAGCTGAGAAAGTTCAGCTCGTGATTGCAGAGTCTGTGGTACAAAAACATGTAAATCCCCATCAAAATCTGCATCTAGTGGTGGACAAGAGGGCTGATACTGAAATTGCAACTTGGTCGAATGCAAACTTTCAAGGCTAAAAAGAGTGCTTGTGTATACTTGGCGGTTGATTAACATAGACAATATCCCAATCCGCAATCTGACTGTGGACAATTTCACGAATCTCAGCGACCTTTTCTGTTTGAATAAATTCTTTTGATTGGTGATTTCCACCTCTATCAATCAATAAGGTATAAAGGCCTTGACTCACAATAGTCTGCATCTTGTCTCTGTTATGCTCTGTGACACATTCCTCACTTGTGACAGCATTTGCTACTTGAAGGAGAACTCCTATTTGATCTATTTCTCTATATGCATCTCCTGATATGATACCATGTGACGAAAATAAAGAAGTTTTTTTCAGAAATGCCTCAATTCTCTCACCCCATAAATTTGAAACTGATTTAGTTTTTCCAATGTTAAGATCATGAAATGCTAGAAATTCCTTGTCCCCAATGACCTTTGAACCACCTTGGGCCTGCAAATATTCTGAACACAATGACTCTAGCATTTTAGTTTCATACTTGATAGTATCAAAGGTGGGCTTGCCGCCTCTTGATTCTCTAATTCTTCCCACAATATTTATCACTTTTTTTAACATCTGAGTTACCCCATCAATGCTCACTCTTGTTGTTCAGAATGACACTCCAGAGATCCTAGCACAGTTAGGTGGTACTAGAAGGCATTCCCAAATAAGCCCTTCTGGGCTTAATCCAAATCCTTTTGATGCAGTCTCAGGTATCTGTCTCAGAATGCTCAAGGCCTCAAAGGGAAGAAGAGTTTGAGAGGACTTATTCCCTGAACAACAACCAGAATATTTATCCACAACATTCCAAAATTTGGGTGGAACTTCTTTATGCAAAGACATTTGTATTACTTTGAACATTCCATTGTCAACAGGAACAATCCTCACCTTAATATTCGGATATACCTTTACAGATTTCTTGTCAGCATTCTCGCAGTACTTGCAAATTTCTTGTTTGTCATATTCAAAATCTGCCATACATGTTGTAACTTTTCTCTTTCCCAGCACAACACTTTGCTTGGTTTGCTGCATACCTGCCTTTCCTATTTCCTTTGTAAACTTGAAATTCTCTTCTATTCCCTTTTCACATGCCTTTTTGAATTTTCTGTCTTCAATCTCAGCTAATTGCTCATCTTCGTGGGTCCACAATTGACCAATTTTTGGTGCTCAAATCTCAAGGGTTCTTTATTTGGTGGCTGTTCACACCTCACAAAGGGGCTATGTTTGACTGAATTTTGGTCATTGGCAAACTTGTAGAGTGCTGCCCCTTGTACAATTGGAAATTAGGTTCTATTATTTGCTTTAAAGGCTGCTTTTCATCCAATTGGGATTCCTTGTTATGTGCCCTTATTGATTTAGCAGCGAGTGGCTCCATCTTCTTTCCAAACTTATCAACTATCTTTTCCAACAATTCCTCATGTGACCCAATAGTGCTATGTCTTGTCACCCATCCATGATGCCACCATTCGTGGGCAGCCCCATCTAAATGTTGGATGACAAAAATTAATGCTTCCTTTCTACCACTAGGTCTCAAATCAAGGTACTCACCTTGTCAATCCACGCTCTTACTGGAATACCTGGATCACCATCAAAAGTTGGAAGAACTATCTTTCCCAAGTCATCTTGTGTAGCTATGTGCTCATAGTTCCCTTTGCCATATCTCAAACCTAGCCAATACTTGAAGCTCCTTTCCTTTCTGTACTGTGGTGCAAGTGTCAAGTATTCATCATAATATTCCATCAAATCACAACGAATCAAAGGCTGGTCCTCTATCTTGAAGGGTTGATTCCCATGATCCTGAGTCTGTGTAATACCTTCCATCCATCCTCTATCCATGTTATTTGTTTGATATAAACCCTGAATCTCACATATAGCCAAGATATGGCTCCGATACCACTATTTTGTCCCCAAATGGGACAACTAGGCAAAGTTGGGGTTTTCCAACAAACCCTCCTTAATCCAAAATCCCTTCCTTCAAGTGTATCTGAAAATACAAATTTAGCGAATAACACACTTTGAAAAATGAAGCAATATTCAACAACTTCCTCCACTAAATCCTTAGGCAATTAGGGCAAAAATCAGAGTTGATACTTCTAACCCTCCAAAAAATATGAACTGAGCTTTAGATCGCAACGACTAATTTTAGAAGTCAAAATATTCACTCAAAAGTTGAAACTTAGAATTTTGGAATTTATTATTGCAAATTACAATGGAATTTCATAAATTCAGAACTTCCACAATACTTGGAATTTCTATGGAAGTGATAGCTCAAAATGATCACAAAAATAGTAGCTATCAAATAAAATTAGAATCAAAATTTTTCATTACGGGAAGCTCACCAAAAGTTGTCTCGAAATTCTCAAAACCCTAGTTCACTATTGAAATAATATAATAAATTAAAAATATTATCTAGGGCACAAAATCACCCTAAACCATGTGCAAATCAACTCTCAAACCATTCACCAAGCTATAATAAATTGCTAAAAATACCTCTAACCCGAGAAGAGGGTTTCGAAGATAATTTGCCCTCTTGGGAGGGGTTGCCACCCGCCCAAAGCAATTCGCCACCTTTGGGATGGCCTCCAAAATCAATAAAACTCTTGAAACCAAGTTCGCCTACCTCTTTGACCTGCAAATCATGAATTTTCAGCTCTCCGAAGGGTTCGAAATAATCCTTGATGAAGGTGGTGTCCATAGCTAGGGTTTGGAGAATACATTGGCATCTTTTGGACCTATTTCAGCGTAGGGTTTCTAGGGTTTCATATTTGCCCTAGCCGATTTGCATTGGAGAGGTGTTGGTCATTGATAAGGCATCATTTTGGAGCTTCATTTCCAGATTTGCATTGGAGGAGTTGGTGGTCTGAAAATACTCAGAAAATCAGTCTATTTCCAGCCATTGTCTTCTTCACATCATTGCTCTTATTGTCCAATATTACTTCTTTGTAACCGGGTATGTTTGCCTTGTTAATAAACTCTCTTTGGTGTGAAAATCAGGGTTAAATATCTTGCTATTGTACTCAGATCAGAACTTTGTTAAGTCTGATATACTTTGCTGTCAAGGAGAAATAAGGATCTTTTTATGATCTCTCTCGTTGTGTTTCACTATATGTTTGTATGGTGTTATTTTATGTCATTGCTCATCAAAACATAAAGCATAAATCACAAATAAACATCCAAAACCATCAGCATATTCAAAAAATCAGATTGCATGCAAAGTGTTTGACAAAATGTCAAACAACACAAACTGAAAAATTAAGGGGCAGATTGACAAGGGGTTCTTACAAAGTTTGTGTTGGTATTCTTCGGTGACATTTTGGTCTATAGCAGGACATGGGAGGATCACATGAGACATCTTGATGAGGTATTGGGTATCTTGGAGGCTAGCTCGCTATATGCGAAGGCTTCTAAGTGCGAATTTGGCATGACAAAGTTATTGTCCTTGGGCTATGTGATTGGAGGAGGTGGAGTCAAGGTTGACAGGGCAAAGATTAAGGGGATTTTGGATTGGCCACCGCCGAGGACTTTAACACATTTGAAAGGATTCTTAGGTCTATGTACTTACTACAGGAGGTTGGTGAAGAGCTTCTCTCGCTTGACTGCACCATTGACAAACCTGACCAAGAAGGGGGATTTTGTTTGGTCAGATTCAACACAACAGGTTTTTGATCACCTTAAGCGGGTGATGAGCTCATGTCCAGTTCTTGCACTCCCAGATTTCACTCAGCGTTTTGTACTCGAGTGTGATGCATCAAGTGAGGGCATTGGAGCGGTACTTATGCAGGATAGGAATCCCATTGCCAATGAGAGTCGAAAGTTGAGTGCTGTGGAGAGGGGGTACTCAATTTACGACAAGGAGATGTTGGCCATTATGCATTCTTGGTCAAATTCAGGCAATATCTTGTGGGTAGTAGATTCGTGGTTCGTACAGATCACAACAGTTTGAGGTTTTTCTTGGGGCAGAAGAATCTCAATGACCGCCAACAGAGGTGGGTGAACCAAATACAGGCTTATGACTTTGACATAGAATACACAAAGAGTAAGAATAATGTGGTAGCTGATGCTTTATCTAGAAGACCTTACCTTGATTCTATGATTAGTTCTATGTCGAAGATTTTAGTTGATTGGAAGGGTCACATACTTGTTGAGTATTCCAAGAGTCAGTTTGCATGTGAGATCATGGATGGCATTATCTAGGATGACAGATACAGAGTCTTGGATGACCTCATATACTACAAGGATAGGATTTTCCTTGTACTAGAGTCCAAGATGAAGGAGAAGATCCTTCGAGCAGTGCATAATACACCTTTAGCGGGACATCTTGGGTATTTTAAGACCTATAGATACATCAGAGAGAGGTTTGCATGGAAAGGGTTAAAGGATGATGTCCTTAGCCATATTAGGGAGTGTTTGGTTTGTCAACAAACCAAGGCAGAGCATACTTTTCCAGCAGGACTTCTACAGCGTGTTCCTATCCCTGAGCAGAAATGGGAGAGCATGTCTATGGACTTTATTACAGGCCTTCCTTCAGTACATGGGAACGAGTGCATCTATGTGGTGGTTGATTGGTTGACGAAGTATGCCCATTTCTTTTCTATCCCTTTTGGGCATAAGGCACCACAGGTAGCACAAACATTCATCACAAGTGTTTTTAGGCTTCATGGCTTGCCTAAGAACATTGTCAATGACCGGGATGGCTGTTTCATGAGCACATTTTGGTCGGAGATTTTCTGCTCAGCAGGTACGAAGTTTACTCCTAGTACAACTATTATCCGCAGACAAATGGGTAGACAGAGATAGTCAATAAGTGGATAGAGGGCTATTTGCGTAGCTATGTAGCAGGACATCAACAAGCATGGATTAGATGGCTACACTTGGGTGAGTATTGTTCCAATACCACCTATCAAATGAGTATTGGCATGTCTTCCTTTTGCGCATTATATGGGTATGATGCCTCATCGTTCGTGGACCTGGTATTATCAGATAGCCGAGCTCTCAAAGCTCGTGATTGGTTACAGGGGAACCAAGATATTCTGAAGGCCCTCAAGGAGAATTTGCAGAAAGCACAGAAAACAAAATATTTATGCAAACAGGGGCAAGGTTGAGAGATATTTTGAGGTAGGGGATTTGGTCTTTCTACAATTGTAGCCCTATAGGAAATCCTCACTTAAGAAGAGTGGTGCTGAGAAGTTGAAACCGTGATTTTATGGGCCATACAAGATAGTACAGAGGGTTGGGGTAGTTGCATACGAGTTGGAACTTCCAAAACAGAGCAAGATCCACAATGTCTTCCATGTTTCGTGCCTCAAAAGGGCATTTGGACAACATATTGTGCCATCTACAGAGTTGCCACCGTTCGACGAGGATGGAAAGTTGCTTTTAGAACCAGAGACTATTATCGATGTGAGATAAAGAAAGCTCAGAAATAGGACTATTATAGAATATCTAGTGCTGTGGAAGGATTTGCCACTTGAGGATGCTACTTGGGAGGGAGAACAGATTTTATAGCATCATGTTTTGCGTTTGCTTGTGGGCAAGCAAATTTCGGGAAGGGAGGACTGTAATGGCCCCATTCCTACGAAGGAGGCCTAGTAGGCTTATTTTAGTCTTAGCCTTGGTCATACCCGAGAGGTTAGAGACATTGGAGGCTATTGGGTATGGGTTACCGTTATGAGATATCCCTTTTAGGATATCACTTAAAACTCAAATTTTCAAAAAGAACACAAATAGTAGTTCTGATTTTTCAAGACAATAAGGTACACAAATTAAGAAAAATTTATATCTTTCAAAATAATCACTTTCAACAATACCCAGAAGCTTCAAAAGATGTGAAAAATTATGGAGAACAATAAACAACTGAGAAATAATTTTTATCTCAAAGGTCTGATTTTATTTTATGACAAAAAATGAGAGAAAAATACAGCTGATCGTAATCTCCGGAATAACAATAAAAAAATGATGGAAATGAATTCTAGGGCATCTTTATGATGATAACAATCTCCAGCTCCAAAATCTCCAAAAAAATCCACAAAAACCCTTCCAAATTATTGCCTGAAATCTCCAAGTAGGTTGCCCCACTTGTGGGAGACTCACAACTATCTCAAAATTGAAAATAAATGGATACCTAGTTGATGGTGGGCTGCCCTCTTTTCTAAATCTGAATTTTTGATCAATGTTGCCAATAAATATCTGATCCTTGATCTATATTTGCAAATCTGAACTCAATTCAGAATCCTACGGACAAGCTAGGGAAACCCTCACCGAAGAATGCTCTACCAGCTAGGAGTGGATCTCTCACCATCAAAGGTAGAGATCTTGTAGAATTTAACCTCCACAAGCAAAAGGGTTGCTAATAGCAATAGCTCCGAAAGTCTGAATGTGTGAATACCCCCCCAAATGACCTTAAGGGAAAAATATATATACAACTCCAAAAAGATGAAATAATCTTCACCATCCAAATTAGGGATAGGAAATCTAAAGCCCAAGATTAAATCACCTCCAAACAAGATCGATGGCCCAAAAGAAACTCTACGCCCCTTTTGGGAAGAACCCATGTGCATAAATCTATAACTTAAGTGACTTTATTGTGCACATGCTAAAAACATGACTTAAGTTATCTCAACATGAAATTAGAAGCTCCATGGTGAAAAAGTACCACCTAGTCCCCATCGCTTAAATCAACGATGAAATATAACATAAAGTAAAGGTGGTAACGGTAACCCATACCCAATAACCTCCAACATCTCTAACCTCTTGGGTATGACCAAGGCTAAGACTGAAATAAGCTTCCTAGGCCTCCTGCATAGAAATCCTCTTGGGTACGACCAAGGCTAAGACTGAAATAAGCCTCCTAGGCCTCCTGCGTAGAAATGGGGACATTACACGTTACCACCTTCAGTATATGTTATATTTCATCGTTGACTTCAGTGATGAGGACTAGGTGGTTCTTTTTCACCATGGAGCTTCTAATTTCATGTTGAGATGACTTAACTCATATTTTTAGCATGTGCACAATAAACTCACTTAAGTTATAGATTTATGCACATGGGTTCTTCCCAAAAGGGGCATAGGGTTTCTTTTGGGCCATCGATTTTGTTTGGAGGTGATTTAATTTTGGGCGTTGGATTTCTTATCCCTAATTTGGATGGTGGAGATTATTTCATCTTTTTGGAGTTGGATATATATTTTCCTCTCGAGGTTATTTGGGGGTGTTTTCACACATTCAGACTTTTGGAGCTATTGCTATTAGCAACCCTTTTGCTTGTGGAGGTCAAATTCTGCAGGATCCCTAGCTTTGGTGGTGAGAGATCCACTCCTAGCTGGTAGAGCATTTTTTGGTGAGGGTTTGCAATCCATATCCCTAGCTTGTTGTTCGTGTGATTCTGAATTGGGTTCAGATTTGCAGATATAGATAAGGGATCAGAGATTTATTGGCAGCATCGATTATAAATTCAGATTTAGAGAAGAGGGTAGCCCACCATCAACTAGGTATCTATTTATTTTCAGTTTTGAGGCAGCTGCGAGTCTCCCACAAGTGGAGTGATCTACCTGGAGATTTCAGGGAGCAATTTGGAAGGGTTTTAGTGGGCCTTTTGTGAAGATTTCGGAGTTGGAGATTGTTATCATCATAAAGATGCCCTATAATTCATTTCCATCATTTTTCTATTGTTATTCTGGAGATTACGGTCAACTGTATTTTTCTCTCATTTTTTGTCATAAAATAAATGAAATAAAATCAGACCTTTGATATAAAAATTATTTCTCAGTTTATTATTCTCCATAATTTTCCACATCTCTTGAAGCTTTTGGGTATTGTTGAAAGTGATTATTTTGAAAGATATAAATTTTTCTTAATTTTTCTACCTCGCTGTCCTGAAAAATTAGAACTACTGTTTGTATTCTTATTGAACATTTTTGAGTTTTAAGTGATATCGTAAAAGGGATATCTCACTTTATGGTTTGCCACCAGATAGAGGTTTTGAGTACAATATTGAGCTGGAAATAGGTGCCAAACTGGTTATTGTCACTCCTTATTGCCACCCAAGAGCCTTCAAAGAAGAGATTGAGAAAAACATCAAAGAATTGCTTGATATGGGGCACATAAGGCCTAGCTCAAGTCCTTTTGTTTCTTCATTTGCTCTAGTGAAGAAGGATGGCACTATGAGGATGTGCATTGATTACATGTTATTAAATAAGAAGACCATCAAGAATAGGTATCTAATACGTATGATTGATGAACTAATGGATGAGTTACATGGTGCCACTTATTTCTCCAAAATTTATTTAAGATCTGGTTATCACCAAATCAAGGTAAGAAAAGATGTTCATAAAACTGCGTTTAGATGTCATCTTGGGCATTTTGAGTTTCTGGTTATGCCTTTTGGATTAACTAATGTCCCAGCTATTTTTTAGTCATCTATGAACAATATGTTTGGCAAATATCTAAAAGAATTTGTGCTAGTTTTATTTGATGACATTCTTGTGTATAGCAAAACCTTAGAGGAGCATTAGAGACACTTGGATTTGGTTTTGAGCACATTATAGCAGCATTCCTTTGCAAAGAAATCCAAGTGTGAGTTTGGATTGACAGAAATTTTGTATTTGGGACATGTCATCAATGCACAAGGTGTGCAAGTGGACCAACAAAAAATTGCAGCTATCATGGATTGCCTATTCCCTCTACACTTACACAGTTAAGAGGATTTTGTGGTCTTTGCAGTTATTACAAGGGGTTTGTGAAAGGTTTCTCACAATGTGCTGCCCCTTTGACTGATTTGATTAAGGAGCTTTCCAATGGTCTAAAACAACCCAACTAGCATTTGAAAATCTAAAAAAGGTAATGTGTTCTTGTCTAGTTCTTGCTATTCTAGATTTTTCTACTCCTTTTGTGGTTGAGTGTGATGCTTCAGGTGAAGGAATAGGGGCTGTCTTAATGCAGAATAGACATCCTATTGCTTTTGAGAGTAGGAAACTCAAGGATTCAGAAAAAACCTATTCAATTTATGACAAGGAGATGTTGGAGGTTATTCATGCTTTGAGTAAATTCAGGTAATATTTGGTTTATGACAATTTTGTTGTAAAATCGGATGACAATAGCTTGAGATACTTCCTCAGTCAAAAAGAACTGAATGATATGCAACAAAAATGGGTAAGCAAGGTACAAGCTTATGATTTTTATATTGAGTATGTAAAAGGTAAAAATAATGTGGTTGTAGATGCTTTATTCAGGAAGCCTTGTTTTGAATTGCTTGAGGGCAAGTAATTTTGGGAAGGGAGGACTGTGATGTCCCTATTTCCACATCATGATTAAACAGGTATTGAAGACCTTTAGTCTATTTCCTCATAAATTAAAGGAGCCCTTCTTGGAGAATGATATTTTATTAGTTATTTATTAATTGTCGAAATAGTGATTTTTATCATAAGATAATTATTATTTAATTAATAGAATATTTAAAAAGTGGTTCTTACCACTAAAGTGCTTAAATGAATGAATTATTAATTTATTTGCCTTAAAGTAATTTTAATTAAGACAACTAATTAATATATTATTCAAAAAAGAGATGTCGGCATGGGAGCTAAAGCAAAGAAAAAGAAAGGTGTTTTATCTTTCCAAAGTGGTTCACCCCCTTTGGAAGGTATAAATACATGACGAAGGCTACAATGGAGGATATGCTGAATTTTGATAAAATTGTTTTTCATGCTTGAAAACTATTGGGATGCATGCCCAGTAGAGATTCACTACCATTGATGTTGATCAATTTAAAAAGGTGTCTTTTGACACCACCTTTGCTAAGGAGCTCTTGTTTTTGCCCTAGAAGTGGGGCGAATTGCTTTGGAGAGTTTGTGTAGATTTTTGTGAGGGTTTTGTGTTTTTTCTTGTATGTTAAGATTGCTAATTAATTATACTATTTTTGTAAGTGGAGCGAACCACTTAGGGAGCTTGGATTTAGGGTTTGGAGGCCTCATTTGGTCTAAAATATGCAAATTAAATATTCTAATTATTGGTGTGAAGAATTGGATGAATTTGTGAAGGGTTTGAAGAAGAAAATTAAATAATAATTTTCAAAATTATTATTTAATTATTTGACAGGTTTTGAAGATTTTTTCACTTGCGGAAGACAAGATTTCACTCTAATTTTCTGCTAATTTTTCCTGCACTTGGAAAGTGGGGCGATTGGCTTGGAGAGTCAAATTTGGCGATTTGTATGCCCAAAATAGATCGTTGTAATTTTTTGATATTTTTTGGGCATTCGTGGCTATTTTTGACAGGGGTTTGAAGAGGTAAATCATTCAGAACAACTTTAATTTTTGATAATTAATCATAATTTTCTGCCATAAAAAAGTGGCATTTGAGCTTCAGAAATTGGGCAAAAAGGTATGTGTTTTGTGCAATTTTATTTATGTTTATTTTCTACCAATTTTTAGTTATTTTGGAACAAGTTACTGGTTGGATTTCATCTATAAAACCCTACCATTTTGGCGTCTAGGGTTTCTAGGGTCTAAGGGTTTTAAAAGCTTATTTTGCAAACTAGGGTTTGCTGATTGCATTTTTAGAATTGTGGAATTCAGGGAAAACTTTTTTATGTGAAATCGTCCCATTTGGGGACATTACACCTTTGCTCTCCAGGGATGTTCAGTGAGAAAATATTTTTGCTTATGTTTTCCAGCCAAACAACCTGCACATATATCCTGCTTGACTTGGATAGTAGGCAATCTAAGAACCATATTCAATTTTTGGAGTTTGGCCAAACACTGAAGATTGAGATGTCCAAATCTCTCATGCCATACAACACTGGTTTTATCCTCCACAATTAATGCATTCAAACTGACAGTGGCAGGATCAACAAGTCTATACAAGCTATTTTGCCCAATGCCTACGGCTATGACTTTATCATTTTTGATATCAGACACAATGCATTTCTTTCCTGAGAAATTGATTGTAATGTGAGGGTTTTCAGTTAACTGATTGATTGATAGAAGATTTTTGTTCATCTTAAGTACATACCTAACATTCTTGATTATGAACTCTGCAGCATTATTCAATACAATGCATATATCTCTTATTCCTTCTATAGCATGTGATCTACCATCACCCAAGGAAACTGAATCTGAAAAACTTTCTTTTGTAGTGGAATTAATATATCAGTCTTTTCGACATGTAAAATGCCTTGATGCACTGGAATAAAAAAACCAATTACTGGTAGTTCTCTCATTAGAACATGATGCCACGGGAGCATATTCTTCCTCAAATTCAGCTTGAACTGCTACCACATTTGCATGCCCTTTTTGCCTTCTTGTTATGTGTTAGATCATATTGTCTTTTTCTGCATTCTTTCTTAATATGACCAATTTTTTGACAATAATAACATTTTACCTTGAATTTTGGGGAAAGTGAAGACGTATCTGTATGTCTTTTCCATTTCCCTTTGGATTGGGTAGCAAATGCGCTTTTCGATTGGCTAGAACTGGGCCCATTGAAATGTGTCTGCTTGCATTGTTTTTGCAGCAAATATGAACTCACTTGATTTGTATGCCTTTTCCATTTCCCTTTGGATTGGGCAACAAATGCACTTTCCAATTGCCCAGAACTAGGTCCACTGAAATGTGTCTATTTGCGTTCTTTTTGCAGCAAATATGAACTCACCCAATCAAAAGTGAGTGTTACTCTGTCATTAGGTGCAAAGCTTCCACGAATGATTCATAAGGTGTTAGGCTATTCAGAACAAGATCTACCATATTGTCATCCACCTTTTTGTTGATGGCTGACAATTTATCACTGAGATCTTTTATCCGTAATAAATGCTCTGATAGAGACCCACCTTTCAACATTTTTGTGGAAAACAAGTTTTTCAAATAAAGTACTCGACTCTTTTCCGAAGTCTGGTACTTATTCTTGAGACTGGTCCATGGTGCACTTGCTTGTGTAGCATTTCGGACCTCCAGAATCATATCATCTGACACAGTTTCAATAACAAAAGGGCTTCTTTATGACGTTTGTCATAATTGACAAAATTTGTTGCCGATCATTGTTCTGTGTCAACTGTCAAGTATAATTTTGTCACAATCACGAAATTTTGTAATTATTAAGATTTTATGACTCCATACATTATAATTCTGCCCAGTTAATTTTTGGGCCTCATGAAGAATGAGATTTTGAATATTGGCCATTTTTCACTTCGAAAAATAATTTTTAACCAATAAAATAAAATTTTGTAAAATTGAACTATATATATTATTTTCTTGATTTCGTTCAATTTTCAATCACTCGAAAAAAATATTTTAAAAAATCCAAAAATTGTCAAATGAACGAACTCACTGGAATTTTATTGGGGACTGTGCCCTTCCATGACTGTTGGCATCTTAGAATTTTTTTGATGTGTGATTCTGGTTGCTGTGCCTTTCCACTATTTTTTCTGTGATATTCAAACGCGACTGTGGTCGTTGTGCCTTTCGTGTTTTAGATTGGACGTTGATGTATTTGCCCCACGTGAAAGTCCTTCCCCTTCCTGCGTACCTTCCTCCTCAACGATGAGTCTGTCGCGACGATCCAGGTTTTAATCTTTTCGTCGATGGGATTGACTTCTCCCTCCCCACATGACTGGACTGTCTGCTCCTCCTTGTGCCTTTTGTTGAGTCGTTTTCCTTCTGTGATTTGAACTTTGAATGGCACGACTGGGTTCGTTCCTTACCTTTTGTGTGTGGATTTTGTGACTTAGTCTGTGTCTAGTGCAAACTCTGTGTATGGATTTTGTGGCTTTGTTTGCATCCTTCGCGACTCCCTGAACTTGTCCATGATCTTCGAACTCTTCCATGATTCTCCACAAGACTGTGTCTTCTTCTCCACACCTTCAATCTCCTCTTCCTCCCATTCGTACCCTAAAACCAAAGTTTTCTCAAATGATTTACACTCATAATGTGTC
The DNA here is from genome assembly GCA_037957365.1 of Torreya grandis. Taxonomy (NCBI): domain Eukaryota; kingdom Viridiplantae; phylum Streptophyta; class Pinopsida; order Cupressales; family Taxaceae; genus Torreya; species Torreya grandis. Next base: position 1,680,255 of record JARHVA010001870.1, read on the forward strand.
GGCTTCCTCGAGTGGTGGCTTTGATACCATTGTTAGCAAATGATTGAACAGATGTTTGTAAAAAAAACTTAATAATTTGATCAGTGCATCGATCTTATTTATCATACCAAAAATTGGTTACAACAGTTATGGAGGTTATCGGTTTAGACATTAACTAAAATTAGTTAAGTCTTTATTACATTATTTAACAATTTCTGCATAACAAATAAGACAAAGATCAAATGCAAAGGGGGAAATGGGTAAGGGGAATAGCCGAGCTATCTTAAAAAAACCCTGCATATTTGAGTGTTGCCTACATAGCCCAAATGGGCCTTAGGCCGATGTAGTTCTCCCTTGTAGGGTGATTGTATGATATGTGATTGTGCAACTATATGTAAGTAACTAGAAGATTGATAGAAATGCTTGACAATGGATATCCTTAACTTGCAATAAATGATAGTCAAACTCGGCCTATGTTTGTTAGAAAGCAACAAATTTGAAATTGGAAGAAATAGTGCTATTTTTCTCAATGTGTATTATTTGAAATCAACTTGCTAGGGGGTTTCAAGTGAATGCCTTGATGTACTTTTATAGGGGAATTTTTAAAATATTTCTGCCAACTGAATTTACAAAATGTGCGGGAGAGCCATTGTGAAACATCTTGATTTGAAAAAGTGACCGTTGGAGTGCGAGGGACAAGGCTGCAGTGTGGCCCTGTCCGACCTAGTGCGGTCATGTCAAAGTTATCTAGATATTTTGATTGGTCTAAAAATTTTATTGAAATTGAGGGACCTTGCATAATATTGTATGTTACAGAATTTTATAAAATTTGAAATTTGCTCAAAATAGTAAATGAGCCTAAGAATGTGCAAACCTTCCTAAAACATATTTAATTCTGACTATGCAAGTTAACTATGAGTGGAAACTGCTCAAAAAGTCATACAAACAGTGTCACATCTGAAAACAAAATTGCAAACTGTGCTGGGACATGGCCGCAGAAGGATGACAAGGGCACAATGCGACCTTGTCTGATGATAACGACCGCATCTTGGTTGATTGTGCAATTGACTTTTGATCTGGATCTGAGGGACCTTGCATAATATTTGATCTGTTTAATCTAATTTTAAATTGAAACTAATCAAACTAAAATATATTAAACTATTGAAATAGAAAATGCTGGAATATACAAATCTAATATTAAAATATAGTATGCTACAGAATTTAGAATTTGCTAAACATAGTAAATGAGCTTAAGAATGTGCAAACCTTCCTAAAACATATTTAATTCTAACTTGCAAGTTGACTATGAGTGGAAATTGCTTGAAAAGTCCTGCAAACAATGTCACATCTGAAAATAGAATTGCAAATTGTGTCGGGACAAGGCCGTAGGAGGACAAGGGCATAGTGTGACTTTGTCTAATGGCAATGGTCGTGTCTTGGTTGACTGTGCAATTGAATTTTTGATCTAGGTTTGTCCGCCTATAAATGAGGGTTTTTTGATTTTCTACAAGGGTTGAATAAATGCATGGAAGAACTGCAAAACACAAACCCTTGTTCTTGCACAACTAACAAGATATATCAAATGCAAAGGGGGGCAACAGGGAAGGGGAATAGCTGAGCTATGCTCATAAAACCCCGTGTAATCTGAGTGTTGCCCACATAGCCCAAATGGGCCTCAGGCCAATGTAGTTCTCTCTCCTAGGGTGATTTTGTGATTCGTGATTGTGCAACTATATGCAAGTAGCTAGAAGATTGAATGAAAAGCTTGACAACGAATGCCCTTGACATACAATAAATGATATTTAGACTTGGCCTATGATTGCTAGAAAACAATATAATTGAAATAAGAAGAAATAGTACTCTTTTGCTTAATGTGTAGTAATTTGAAATCAACTTGTTAGGGGGTTTCAAGTGAATGCCTTGATATGCTTTTATAGGAGAATCGTTAAAACATTTTCACTAACCAACTTTACAAAATGTGGGATTGAGCTGTTGTGAAATGTCTCGATTTGAAAAAGTGATTGTTGGAGCGCGAGGGACAAGGCTGCACTAGGGGACAAGGTAGTAGAGCGACCCTATCGAATCTAGCACGGTTTTGTCTCAGAAAGACAAAGACTGCTGGAAAGGGTTTGACGGGAAGTAGTAGGTTGAATAGGGGTAAAGTTGACTGAAATAGGGATGTTTTATGATATTTGCAGTGTTTACAAGACAGTGAGTGCTGTCTTATAGATTGCGAGTTAGATAATGGTGAATAGACCAAGCAGGGAAAGATGTCAAGAATAATACATTGTCAAACACTTATGATTAATTTTATGTGTCTACATTTACCTCCTCTTTATTCTAGTGATGCAACAAAGTGCAATTGCTAGAGTAAAGTAGATGTGGGCCTAAGTGTGCATGCACACTTTATCTTTGGATGCGGAAATTGATTGTGCAAAAAGCCTTAATGCGAAACTTGCAACAATGTCCATGAAAGTAGTTATTGTTCATATTTGAAGATTGAAAATCTAAATTTTTAAATTTGAAATTTGCAAAGAGATTAAGGAAAGCATACACTTGAAAGAGTATGCAATCTCATTGCCCCGAAACTTGAAATTAGAGAAGTGCTTGCCCCCTTGTTGAGGCATTTAGAGAAATGTTGAACTTGTGGTAAATTGAGAGTGATCAAGTTTCAATTTGAAAACTTTTAAATGCTCGAGTTGGAAAGATTGTATGCTCCAACTCTCATTTGACTATGTTGAATACTTTGTAAAGTAATTGAAGGGGTGGAACCACCAACTGTGGCTCGCTACAACTTGAAAAAGTGCAACCATAAATGTTATGTTACTAGATTCTAACGTGGTCCACTTGAAACATGAAGACAAATCACTCCGTTGTAGATGGATCTAGATTCTATTTGAAACTTTTTTGAATTTGTGAACTTTGAAATTGCCATGTAGTAACTTGAACATGAGTATCATGCCCCTTGTATTGTATTGAATTGATATTGAATGCTATTTTGAATTTTGCAACTATTGAAACCTACAATTGTTTTGCAAACTTGTAACTATAAGAATGAGTGCACATACATGCTACATGCCCCCATAATTTGAAGATTTTGAATAATGCTTTAATTTTTGAAACTACATAGTGCCATAAATCTGAAATTTTGGTCATGAAGACTTGACTGCTTAAGCCAAGTCCATTGTGATGCCCCCCTTTTGAGACGATAGATGTAGCTTGCAAGTCACGTAACTCAAAAGAAGAGTTATGTAATATGTGAAAGATGTAATCTTGTAGTAGCACTTGAAATTTTGAATGTATTTGCATCATTTTTTTGAATATAACATTGAATTTGCATATGAGCATGTATTAGAAAAATGTATCATTGAAGCATATAAATATGATTGTACGATATGCATCACGACACAAGTAATAGGATATATAAGTAATGCATGATATGGATCATGTCACTATAGTAACATACAAGTAATGAACATTTAAGTAATGTCATATAATGTCAAGCAATTTGCATATAATGTCGCATAGAAGGTCTGAAGGCCACATGCAAGGGAAATTGAATGTCACATAAACATACGTCACATAAACATACAAGGCCAAGGGTCACATGCAAATGGCATGATGATGCTATGTAAACAAGAATTTGAACATACAAGGCCAAGGGCCACACACAATAAACAAACAAATTGTAACCTATCATGGAGTGAAGTAAAAAAATAAGCATATAACAAATGAAACTAGTTTGTTTGAAACATATGTATCCATGTCATTATTAGCAAATAACATTTTCATGTCACACATTTAAAGTATGAGTGATTAACAAAACATTTGTATGATATGTAGTTCAACATGGTAGAGAGGTTGTGGATAAATACAACTTGTCAAATTGTTCATGAAAAACGAATAGATGCCACCAATATGTTTTACAGGTATGGGTTTGATCAATGTGTATGGGTTCACCAATACGTTTTGCCCTAATTTGGATTTGGAAACCCTGATAGGATAGAAACTTGAAATGTAATAGTAATTCAGATTAATAGATATGACATTCAGGCATACATCTGGATGTAAATGATTAATTTTTTTTTTCTGATTTGACAAATGGTATATGCTAAATATAGTAAGTACAAAAAATGGATGAATACTTAGCTTTTCTAAGTGATGGTCTGACTGTGACTATATTCTAGAAGTAAAAATTAGGATAAAGTAGGGCTATGGTTTGTTTGGTTTCAGAACTGATTCTTTGTTTGTGTTGGGTCAGTTCTGTTGATCTAGGTCAGTATCGCCGGTTGATACTGACTTGCGCAGATATAAGGCACAATGATTGCACGGTCACTTGTACCTGTCTTTGCTTGCTGTTGGCCATTTTTGGCCCACATACCAAAATTTTGTCAGTTTGAAGAAAATGGACATAACTCAGGAAGAAAAATGGCAAAGTATTCAGACTTCGGGTTTCTAGAGGAGCACTACTTAAAAAACCTTATAAGTAATTAGCAGTTGAAACCCTAAAGCAAGTAAGAAGGCTTGGAAAGCCTGATTTGGTTTGGGCAGTGTATTTTGGGTTCTCCAAGGAGCACCACTTAATTACTTCATAAGTTGTGAGCAGTCAGAAACCTGAAATAAGTAATGAGACATCAAAAGCCCGATTTGGTCTTAGAAGTGCTTCTCGGGTTCTCAAAAAGATAAGTGTTCTCCAAGCGTAAATCCAAAGGGCCAATCAGTCAAGGACAAGTGGCACAAGTACATACAGTTCACTTTCAGAACATGCAAAGTGGTCAAACAAGGATTAGATGCATCCAGTGGAGCAACGAACATGCAAGGACTGATTGGGATAGTCCAAATTGCAATAAAGAACATGCCAAGCTTTAATGCAAAGATCAAAACACTCGGACTTGGCAGGGATATGCAGCTACGACCGGTATGGCTCGCTCAATTCCAAACAGGGGAATTGAATGCATAAGGAGCTCGAGGAGATGGGTGGCGATTCTGGACGGTACATCTCACGGTCAAGGCAGTTGCATGCTTTTACTGCAAAAGGGAGCTCAAATACAATCGATAGTCATCGATGACTTCTCTTCTCCTTGCTCTCACGCAATTATGGAATTTCTCTTTCTCTCTTAGCCATATAAATAGAGGCTCTCGAGCCAAGAAGGTGGTGGTGGATCGCTCTTTGTATTCTCTTTGCTCCCTCCCTTGGGCATGACCAAATTTTGCCAAGACAGAGCTTGTAACCTCTTGATATGAATAAAAGACTGTGTTTTAGACTCCATTGTTCTGGTAAGTGTGTACATGTCATATTTGCGCATGTGGTAGAGTTTTCTCCCTTGTCAAATTATAGTCTCACCTAGTTACTAGCTCATCTTGTTATGCAGGCCATGTTTAGTGTTCTACATCTCTCAATTGAAGCCCGTATGTGGATACTGTGACTGGTTAGTGTTTTGCTTCAAACCTATCCCTTCATTTCCCTCAGCTTAAATCATTTGGTGAACCTCCTCATGAAACACTGATGTATGACAAATATTTGGGGGCTTGAATCTGTATTTTTTGCTTGTTTCATCAGTGTTCTAAGATTCGAGCAGGGTTGATCAAGGTCCAACTCCGTGCTATAACAGTTCTGGGACGTCTGGTGGGACTAAGGTCCAAAGCAGTGGAAGGATTTTTGGTGTTGTCCTTTTACATATCAGCGCTTGGAGGCATTTTTTAAACATCAATGGTGACTCCGAGCATCTATCAGTTGGTTTAAGCAGTCCAAGTGCCTAATCAACGTATTTGATATGTATAATCAACCATATTTTGACCAACATGCGTATTCTCTACCTCAACATCACACTTATCAAGCTAATAATGTTTGTGTTCCCCCCAAGTGGCCCTCAAACAACCTATCATCCCCATCATGGTCTTTACTCTCCTCCCACCCCTGCGTATGACCAAGATCAGCCTCCTATGCATTCAAATCAATCTGCTAATTTCCCTTGTCAAGACTATGTTTATCCTGTTACATCCTTGTCAGGATTCAAGCAAGCATTATCAGATTATAGCAAGTTGATAAGGGAGATTGGTAGGGGTTTGGAGCTTTCTCCAGTCATCCCTATCCATGTTCTACAAGAGGCAAGGAGTTCTCTTCAGTTGGTCAAGAATAGGTGGTCAGTTTGTGAGGACGAACAATCGATAGTTTGTGAGGGGGAGAACAAGGTGTGGTTGAGAAGCATGGTCCAAAATTCAGAAAGTGTGCTGACATCTTATAAAGATCAACAGACTCAATGCAATCAGTCCTATGTGTCCTCTCCCCTCCAAGAGCCTGAATCTCAGTTTCCAAAGGTTTCAAATGAACCCCCTACGCCCATTCCCACTCAAGAGTGTGAAACCATCCCATCATGGATCTTCTCCTACACCTTTGACCCTTACTATGTCATGCCCTCTCTTGTGAGGCCACCCTTTCCTATACCCATTCAAAAGGAGGAAAAGGTGGCTGTTTCCTGCACATTTCCATCTTGGAAATTGGTTCAGCAAGTTCTAGAGAAGGAGGAGGTGTCGGTTGTGGTGATCCAAGAGCCAGTTCAAGAAAAGGAGTTAGTGGTTGAAGAATATAAAAAAGAGAGGTTAACTCAGCTCAATGAGCTTGCCCTACAAGAGTTCCGAGACTCTTTCTCCCTCCCTCAAGAGCCACCAAAAAGTCAACCCAAGGTCTTTAGCTAGAAAGACACTCTCGCAAGCTGCAAGCAAGGTGAACTTTTTCACCCTCCCACCATCTCCCTCTTGGAAGAAGAGCCGGTTTTGCAAAGAATAGAGGAGCTTACAGTCAAGTTTGAGCCTGAAGTAGACAACACAAGTGCCTATGATGAAGAAATCATGATGGGCAGTCCACTCCAGAAAAGGGAGGAGAAATCAGGTTTGGACTAGCTTTTGTGGCATGGCTTTGACATTGATGATTTAGACCCTGAAGGCAGTACTGATGCCTTCATACTTGAGGAGTGTATTCAAGGTGCAATTGAGAGCAAAGAGGATCAAGATGAAGTATGGCAGCAGCTGTACCATAACTTCATGGATCAGGTAGAGTTTCTAAACCAGCCTATGCCTCTTCCAGAGTCTGAGGATGAACTTGCCAATCAGGTTGAAGAAGCTGACCAATCTCAAGATGAATTGTCCATTGAAGGCAGTACTGATGTCTTCAAGAATGAAGTAGAATGGTCAGATCCAGAGCCACAAAGATACGATGCATTGGTCCTTGGATGGATTGACGAACTACCATACGGCTCCCTTCAAAGCAAGCCGAGCAAATATGGAGTTGAAGTTGGCATTGTCTCAGATGACCAAGAAGAAGCTACCTTTTGGAATGACTTGGAGCTTCTCTGTTTAAGTCTAGACAACAAACCAAGAACCAACTCAAAGGAGCCGTCACATGTGCTTTAATTTAGAGCACAAATTTGAGCCATCAAATGAGGAGATTGCAAGAGCCCCCACAGTCCAACGTGAACCAAGTTTGGAGGACATGAACCAATATGTCCACATTGGGGACATGTTTGTTCCATTTCCTCCATTAGAGGGCACACCAAAAGGTTTGAACATAAAGCTGCCTGGTTCACCAATGCCGGTATCTTCAAAGCAAGGTATCTTTCATCTTGATTTGTTACAGGTGAATGATACTCATACTTTCCCATTTGATCCAGGAGGGAGTACTTGTAAAGTGTAACCTTGGACATATTAGGATAGATTTCATGCTTTCCTCAAAGTGCCCTGTGCACATCCTTTTCAGCTATGTGTTTCCCTTCCCTAAGTGCTTTGGGCATAGTTTTGTTTTGTTCTGGTTGTCCTTATTGCTTCAAAGGGAGGTTCCGATTCTGTGAAAAAGTGACTTGATTCCATGTCCAATTGATGGGTTTGACAAGACAACATGGCCTAAGTTCTTCAAGCATAGCAGGCATGCTTCCCTGCGAGTTGCCAGAAATGTTGGCTATTTTTGGCCCACATACCAAAATTTTGCCAGTTTGAAGAAAATGGACATAACTCGGGAAGAAAAATGGCAAAGCATTTAGACTTCGGGTTTCCAGAGGAGCACTACTTAAAAAACCTTATAAGTAATCAACAGTCGAAACCCCGAAGCAAGTAAGAAGACTTGGAAAGCCCGATTTGGTCTGGGCAGTGTATTTCGTGTTCTCCAAGGAGCACCACTTAATTACTTCATAAGTGTTAGCAGTCAGAAACCCGAAATAAATAATGAGACATCAAAAGCCCGATTTGATCTTAGAAGTGTTTTTCGGGTTCTCAAAAAGACAAGTCCTCTTCCAGCGTAAATCCAAAGGGGCAATCAGTCAAGGACAAGTGGCACAAGTACATACAACGCATTTCCAGAACATGCAAAGTGGTCAAACAAGGATTAGACGTGTCCAGGTGGAGCAACGAACATGCAAGGACCGATTGGGATAGTCCAAATTGCAATAAAGAACACGCCAAGATTTATGCAAAGATCAAAACACTCGGACTTGGCAGGGATATGCAGCTACCACTGGTATGGCTCTCTCAGTTCCAAATAGGAGAATTGAATGCATAAGGAGCTCGAAGAGATGGGTGGCGATTCTGGACAGTACATCTCGCAGTCAAGGCAGTTGCATGCTTTTAATGCAAAAGGGAGCTCGAGTACAATCGGAAGTCATCGACGACTTATCTTCTCCTTGCTTTCACACAATTATGGGATTTCTCTTTCTCTCAGCGATATAAATAGAGGCTCTCGAGCCAAAAAGGTGGTGGGGGATCGCTCTTTGTATTCTCTCTGCTCCCTCTCTTGGGCATGACCAAGTTCTGCCAAGACAGAGCTTGTAATCTCTTGATATGAATAAAAGACTGTGTTTTAGACTCCACTGTTTTGGTATAGTGTGTACATGTCAGATTTGCGCATGTGGTAGAGTTTTCTCCCTTGTCAAATTATAGTCACCTAGTTACTAGCTCATCTTGTTATGCAAGTCATGTTTAGTGTTCTACATCTCTCGATTGAAGCCTGTATGTGGATACTGTGATTGGTTAGTGACTTACTCCAAACCTACCCCTTCATTTCCCTCAGCTTAAATTGTTTGGTGAACCTCCTCATGAAACATTGATGTATGACAAATATTTGGGGGCTTGAATCTTTTTTTTTTGCTTGTTTCATTAGTGTTCTAAGAGTCGAGCAAGGTAGATCAATGCATAATTTTGGTGCATCACCTCCCTTAGCTCAGTTTTCCTTTTTATGTTATTTTTCTCTCCCTTTTCCTTGGTCAACAGTAGATTTTAGCGTGAGAATCAAGAGCTGAAGTGAAGCACCTGAGGAACTAGCCTCATTAAAAAGCCTAGAGGTTCAACCTCACTATAGGATACCCATAGCCTGAGGTTGCCCCCATGCTTATAGCCGGAAGTGGGAGAGACTGAAAAACTCTCCCACAGGGGTGCAATTCCGTGCTATAACACTTGCTTTGTATTCGCGATCCTGAACCCTAATGGTTGTGCAACTCTAAAAATCAATCTCCTTTGCCTTGAAACCCTAGGTGTGCTTGTGAGGGTTAAAAACTTGTAAAAACTGGGAAAGTGTAATGGGTTGAGCTGACCCCAATCACCCTCGTTTGATGATTGATCACTACCTATGTATTCGATACTCCAAGGAGGGAAATCAAGTTGCACGTAGTTCTCCCACCTAGTGCGATTGTGCAATTGTGTTCCTTCGCTTTATTTATGTAGCTAATGATTTGACTTTGATACTTGACAATGATTGCTTTGACTTGGATTTAGAGTGCTTTAGACTTGGCTTGTGACTGCTCCTAATGACTGATTCACAATTTGGGAAGAATAAGGCATGTTTGTTAAATGTACATTAGTGTGTAGATGTATTCCACTTAAGTGTCTATTCCCTTTTGAATGAGACCTTGATTAGTTTAAATATGATTTCAATTTGGTAATTTATTATGCCACCAACATGCTAGGCTAATGGGCCAACCCTAAGGAGAGGTTTCATTTTATAAAATCGTTGTTGCTGGGAGTGGGTTGGTACCGACCAGATCATAATCTGACAAAACTGACTTGTGTATATGTGGACTAAATTGAGAGTTTGGAGTTGTCTGTAGGATATTTAGCAAGTTTGAAATAGAGAGTGAGATTCATGTAGGTGTGTGACAACAGATGGAAGGGTTGACTCATAAGATAGCATGCGAGTGTGAGAGAATGGTAGATTAGGACTTTGTTTATGTGCTCAAGTCATGCATAGTAGATGTGTGTCAAGTTTGTCATTGTCAAGTACCGAAGACCAGATTTTAGCATTTAGAGAGACCCAATTTCTCTGTATTTGTGTATCATATTGGCTGAATCTTTGGGGAGAGACTTGTCTAATGCGAAAAGTACTGATAAGATTATGAGCATCAGAATCACTGTTGATTTATTTTTCCCATGGTCAATTTTTTGATGATACTATCTTGGCTAGCCTTGGTAAGCTTTGTGAAGCAATGATGTTTAAAAGAATCTTGGATTGGTACCAACGTGCTTTTGGTCAAAGTGTTAACCATGCTAAATCTAATATTTTTTTCTTCAATTGCTCCACACGACGAAGGCATATTAAGACTATTTTTGGTTTTTTCAATTGGCTTCCTTCCTAGTAGGTATTTGGAGGTATTTTTTGAAGGACTCTCTAAGAAAAAATATTGGGAATATTTGATCTCCTTATTGGGGAAGTTTGATCTCCTTTTTCCAAAATATATTGGCTTCGTGGAAGAGAAGATGGCTCTCTTGCGCTAGAAAAATTTAACTTATTCAAGCAATTCGTCATATTCATGTCTACCTCAAGTCAATTTCTATAGCTCCGTAAAGTGTTAAGGTAAGACTTCTATTATGAAGAATTTTCTATTAATAAAATGTAGCTAATGACTTCAGGAAAATAGCTCTAATGAAATGGGAGAAAATTTGTAAGCCTAAATCAAAAGGTGGACTGGGAATTGGAAACTTGTTCTCCTTTAATTTGGCTTTGGGAGCAAAGTTGCTTTGGCGAGATTTTAGAGAATAGGATAGTATTTGGAGTATGATACTTAGAAGAAAAGATATGGATGTTGATGATCCAAATAGATTCTTCACTGAAGAAAACTAGATGAAGGGATTTCGTATTTAGAAATTTTCGGCTAAGTGTAGATCTATTCTTGCTCATTCTCTTTGTTGAGATGTTCAGATTGGTGAGAAGACCCCTTTTTTGAAGAGATGCTTGGTTTTCCTTAGGACGTCTTTTCCTTCATCTTTCTTTCAAGATTTTGGAACAATACTTTTCTAATGTTTGGGGTGTGTTTTTCAAAGATTATTGGACAGAAACTCGTCAGTGCTTGAGTTCGCAAAGGTCTTGGAAAGATCCTTTTTTCTAGGGCTCCTTTTGTTTCTTTTACCTTGATTACCTCTTTCCACAACTATCTTCTTTCCCAAACTCTTGGTATCTCTTATCATGAGGATTCTTTGAAATGGGCTGGTCACTCTTTTGGTGAGTATTCAGTTAAACATGGTTATTTGAAGCATGTTGGGAATCTTGAGGCTCCTCCTTGGCCAGTAGATAATGTTTAACGCTCGGTGAGTATTCCAAAAGCTAATGCTTTTCTTTGGTTTTATATGAAAAGAAATACCTTTTTATGGTATAGAATTGGGTATCAAGGACCTTCAAAGTGTGTTTTTTGTGATTTGTCACTGGAGACCCTAGACCATATTCTTCTTCACTACTTGTTTTCGTGGAATGTGTGGATGTGGGTTTTCAATAAAATGAATTCTTGGATTGTGCTGGGAAGTATTCCAGAGGGTTTGAGTGGTTGATTTGAATGGGATGGAGAACAAATTCGTAATTTGTGGGTAATGGTGCCTTCATTGATTGCTTGGAGTTTGTGGAGGGAAATAAATAATAGAATTTGTGGAGGCATAAAGATTCTTGAAGACCTTTCCCTGAGGAATTTAGAAAATATATTTCAAGGGGTTTTTAGAGCAAAATTTCGTTTGCCACGAAAAAGAAGATTATGGGTGAGGAAAGGCATCTTCTTATCAAATGGAACTTGTTCAGAAACAATTTTCTTCCTTCTCAACAAATTGGTAATCTCAGATCTGAAGCTATCTGATAGGTTTCGAAAGAGAATTTCTTCAAGCTGAATTTTGACGGTGTGTCAAAAGGCAACCCAATGATTTTTGGAGCAGGTGGTCTTATAATAAATAGTGAGGGTTATGTTATTTATTGTTTTGTAGTTAATATCCCCTGTACTTATAATAGTACTGCAGAAGCTTCTATGCTCCTTTGAGACCTCACGCTTGCAGTTGAACTTAACATTCAAAATTTGGAGGTTGAGGGAGACTCAATGCTGATTATAAATGTTGTCAACAAAAAAAAATCAGAGAATTGGAAATATTGTGGGAAGTATTTGTTCTATTCTTCCCTTATTCCGTGTAATTTTATTTAAGCACTGCTACTGGGAGATTAATAAACTCGCAGATTTCCTTGCTATTGTGGGAGAAGTGGCTTTGAAGGTGCAGATGAAGTAATTGCTAAGAATGTTAGGCCCTGGAGAGATTAAAAAAATCTTACCATCTATATGATAAAATGCATTCACTTAAATCATTGGATGCGTTTGGAGACTTGGATTACTTGGGTGTCTTGTGTGAGTTGGTAGGTGATACAACATATTGTAATGCTTCTTTTATCAACTTGCAGATTACTTTTAGATATGCTTCTTGTTCTAGGTGGTGGATCCCTCTAGGTTGCTTAAATCATTCTTTCCTCCCTGAAGCACTGAAAATCAAGCTTTTTATTCCTTTTGTGTCTCATTTTAACAGTGTTTTTAGCTGGGACTGCGGCTGTTTCTTTCTGTTATAGTTTAGCTCCAATCACTCATTTTACTTATTTTTTTTTGGCTGTTTGGGCTTTCTGGCTGACTTTCTTTTTGACTTGTCCAACCAATTGTTGCAATCTATCGGTTGGTAACTTTTTTGTAATATTGCTAGGATTATTAACTATTTAGTCTATGGATAATCTGGTCTAAACCTGGGAGAGGGCCCGCATTTCCTCATGTAATACACACACACACACACACACACACACACACACATATAAACACCCATGTTTTTTAAAACATAAATTAAACCTATATTTTATTTCAAATTAAAGGATAACAAGTAGAACAGAGCCAATGTGAAATTTTTGAAGAAAAAGAAAAAATCAATGCTCATTCACCTCCACATCCTCAGTGGTTGCTGCTAAAATGCATTTAAGGGGGGTTGTTCGCAATTTTTGAATTATCTTTCTAGCCTTGCGAGTTTTTTTTTTTCTTTTTTAAATTATTCTTATGAATTCTTAAATAAAATACTACTACAGATGCCGCATAATATATCTGGTCGTTTCCAATATGACCTAGTTACAGGCCTATATTTGGTTACAGGTGGTTACAGTACGGGCCATATTTGAGCTGTGCTGTGTCTGTATCTAGTGCCATGTCTGTATCTAGCACCCAGATACTCATGCTCTAGATGTAGGGGTGCCATATATATATATATATCAGGGAAGCAAGATTCTAAATATATAGTTGTACAAATTATTTTGTTTTTGAATCAATGCTCACTTTCAATTTTAATATGAAAGCCAACAGTACTTGATATAAAGATAAGTAATTAAAATTTATTTGGCTCGAAGCATCCTTCAAAAATTAGGAAATTGTCTACTATATATTCAAGCTGATGGAAGAGAATTTAAAGACAAAAACTAGAGACAAAATATGACAATTTAAAGATGGAAGCCAGAGACAATTTGAGTCAGAAGACATGACAAATTGACACCATGCTAACTTTATTTTGACATCGTCCATAGCATTATTTAATTACCATAGTAATTACGAGATCATCATTTTAATTACAGAGAAACCAGCTTTAGACTGAAAATGGTCTAATGAACTGACTCCCAAATAAATATAAGCCTCTGTTATTCTAGAGGCTCACTGTTGTAGAAAAACTGAAACCTGGATAGAGTACCATTGGTTGTGTTGAAGACACAACCTTAGTTTTTGTTAAAGGTTCACTAAAAGCTGGCGATGCTCACAAAAACGAGAAACGGCATCAAGTTGTTTCTGTAAACCATCGATAGAGTGAGAAAGGAGAAAACATCATTAGCAAAGGGTAATATAGAAATCAAAACATTGCCAACATGAGTATGCTGCTGAAAAAGTCCTCAAGGTCATCAATACAAATACTGAAAAGAGTTGGAGAGAGAGGAAACCCCTTCTTGATTCCAATGGTACTTTTTACAAAATTAGAGTCCATGAGGAGTTCAGAATTTGCTAATGTCTGTCTCATGGAGCCTTATGATGGCAGTAATTAAAGAATCTGTAATACCATTATCACACAGCTTTTTAAGCCTATCTGACTTGATTCCATTATTGGAGGCTATTAACATCTTTTTTTCATAAATGAATATTGATATAAAATCCTTATTTTCCTATATTTCTTTATATCATATAGGAAACCAACTTGTTAGTGGTTTCTCTTCCTTAGACAGAAATTAGGGTTACCCAGTTTTATTGATCCATGAGCAAGCTTAACATTATTGTTTTAAAGACTTCATTTATCACGAAAAAACTTCCTTTATCGGGGTTGTTTGACACAATGGCCCCTAGCTGAAGGAAAATCAGGTTGCTTGTTATCTTATTTTGACAGTAAACACCTTTTACCGGGAAGACGTGTTATTTAAATCTTTTGAGGTCTGTTTATTTGAAGAAAGTAATAATTGAGCGTGTTAAAAATTCTCTCTAAATATGAGTTCTGATGGAATATTTCACAGACCTTTTCTGAGGCCATGCGTGCAGCAGGTGCAGGCATCACCCTTGTTAATTCTGTGGTGAGTTATTGCAACATTCATTTATACTTTCAAATTAGTGAAAAAGATATGTGAAATGCTTTAGTGATGTTTTGTGCTGTAAATTTGACGACTGTTTGATGATATTGCATTCCTTAAGCAGGGCTTTGTATTTTGATTATATACATATTGTATGACATTTTGGATTGTTTTTTGCTTGTTCACTCTTCAACTTATTAATAAAAATCCCTATATTTTCATTAAATGACTTATATTTTATATCGTTGCAATTTTTGCATCTTTGATATGCTACATGCAGGTTGCAGCATCAAAAATAACAAATGATCCTCCTACAGGTTTTGCCCTTGTTAGACCTCCAGGTCATCATGCTGTACCAAGAGGACCCATGGGATTTTGTGTCTTCGGCAATGTGGCTATAGCAGCTCGTTATGCCCAGCGTGCACATGGGCTACAACGTGTATTAATCATTGATTTTGATGTTCATCATGGAAATGGGACAAACGACGCTTTCTATGAGGATCCTGATGTTTGCTTCATCTCAACACATCAGGTAGGCTTTTTATAAACCTTTTCTAGTTTCTTTTCAAGTGTTTTTTTCATTTTTATTAATAATTTTTTTGTATTTAAGAAACTGTCATTCTGGGGGAAATCCTATAGTTGTTGGTTCCATAAGATTGAGATGATTGTAGATTAAACATCATATTAAATTGTTATAAGATTCAAACAGTTTTACAGACTTACAGGTTGGAGCTTATACACTAAGGTGTACATGATTCTTAAAAAACATTGTTTCATTTGAAAATTACATGTGGAAGGTAGTATGAATGTTCTTCGTTTTTTTCCCATATGATTTTGGATTAGAGATTGAGGTATGTGATATTTTTAAACAATTTCAGAGGTGATTTTCCATAAAAGTATCAAGCAAAGTTGACCAAGTTTAAAGCTGCAGGGTTTTGAGCTGCTTGGAATATGGAGATTTACATGTTAACTCACACATGTGACAAGACGATAGCATAAACATTGTATCTATGCTTGCAGATGCTAATAAACAAATAACTATGGTTGCTAATAAGATAGAAAATATAAAGTATGTGACAGAAGGCTTATGAAAAGAAGAAAAATGGTCGATGAAGACATGGCATGGGTCTCCTACAGAAACTTTTTGCAACACTGGCTCAACCCTAATTAACATTGTATCATGATTGGACCAAAATGTTGTATGTAATTCAAGAAGATATGTAAATGCTAGCTAGCATTAGAGGGAAGTTTCTAATAGACTAACAAAATATTGAGGGAAAAAGGAAGAGACAGATGTTTAGTTGACAAGTTCTGCAAATACTTATAGTTCAAGTGTAGCCACATAAAGGACTGGGTTGAGGAAGTTGTATGCAATGGAATATGTAAGAGAAATAAAACATTGGAAGTTGTTGAGTTAGTCTTGGAAATGTCAAGAAGTTATTTGCATCCGATGACAAGGATATTATATTAATGTCCACGGATGACCCAAACAGGTCAATAGGAACAAGAATTAGAAATAACACGAGGGAGTGAAAAGAACCTTCAGAAAGAGGCTAGAATCTAATACCTTACTAAAATCACATTGATAAATGAGCCTAGCTAACAAGGATTTTCTATTGCTTAAGATAATTGTGGGATTAAGATGGAGATGAGTTCTAATCTTGATGGAAAACTGATTGAAATCATAAAAAAACTGGTTGTAATTACATGAGACAGGTCACCAATATAATCATAGTAGACAATCGTGAAAGCATCATCAAGGGAGTGATCTTAATTTATATTGTCAAATATAATATATAATGAGTTTAATTACAGATCTATAAAAAAGTAATGAAAGGTAATCTCTATGGGAGAGTAAGTCTCTATATGTTGTCAACCACTCAAATTCCTGTAAAGAGAGTAAGTTGTTTTCCATGTAAAATCTAGGTTTGAGTTCTATCTTACACAAATTGTGAGACCTCTTTATGAAATGATATAAGATGCTTGCTAACAATGTTGTTTTGTATTTTGTATTTTGACATATACAGAGATGGCATTAGGTAAGGAATCTGGTTTGATTGTAGCTATAGGTTCGCGTATTTGGGGTTTAAGGCCATCTAACTATTTGAAATTCTATTGCCAAATTAGGTATTATTGTGTTAAAAGTTTAAACTCTCCATTTGTATGATATACTCTCTTATGGTATTAATTTTGCCTAACTATTTCAATTTTCTAGAAGCTCCTATCTTGTCCAGGAGGAGAATACCACCCCTCATATTGAACTCAAGTGTGTAGAACCCTTCTGCCTTTATCAACTTCAGAAATCAGACTTGTACAATGAATATCAATGAGAAACAATTGGATAGAGGACCTCAATTCACGAGTCCTCTCTTTAATAGTAGTAACTAGCACAAGTACCATTTAATGGAGCTGACGTGTTGATCTCCAACACAAGGGGCACCACTAGGAACAACTCAAGAACCCATTTTCTTATTCAAATACTCATTCGTCCTTACACCAAGGACCTAACTCAACATATCTATTACAACTCCTGCATCATATGTATGAGCAAGTATGTGACAAAAATACAATATGCATGATGTAACAATGATATTTATCATGAAAACCAGCATAATACTTCATTCTAGGAGCCATACAGCCTCTCCTGTAGGTTCACTAGTCTATGAGAGACGTTTGTTTCTCGCATGCAGTTGTTATCTGTTGCTGCTGAAATGCAGATACATGAATGCTTCTCATGCATGTTTATCAGAAATATGTTCTCTGTACAGTTATATGTTGGAATCTTGAGCAAAAGGAAGCCACATTCTTCACTCTAAGCAATAAAGCATAAACTACAGGTTTTAATATACTAATATTTTGCTTATAAATGTGCCAAATTTATCACTGATGAGATGTAGATGGATTGGTTAAATAGGTTGGTTTTGTCCAGCCCTATCCATGTTCAAATCTTGCAGGGTGTCTTGTGGTCAGTTGTGGCTGTTTGTGATGGATGTGTTTTGTGGCTGGTTGGGCCGTTTGTAATTCCAGTTCATAGCTCTGGTTAAAAGCGTTCACCAATTTAAAAAAGTGTCAAATTCATCTCCAAAATGGAACACATGCACTTCCTGACTTAAATGTTGCTGGCCCATCCAGCAACACAATCAAGAAAATTAAATGTCATCAAATTTATATAGAAAAAATATGCATAAATGCTGTCAAAAAACGTTGCTTCAATGGCTGTCACTACTCCATATGAAAATATGAAAGCCATGGCTTAATCATGGCAACAATGAATATCTTAAAAAATCTGCTCTTTCTGTGCATATGTTTCACCAAGCGGCTCAATTGGATTTTCAATTTGGTTCTTTATTAGACTGCCATTTCCAGCCCGATTTTTACACTAATATTTTAAATTTTTGAATCTATCTCAAATGGTTTTTAACTTGGAGCTTTATATGCTTGAAATCAAAGAGCAATTGCATCATTAAATCTGCAATCAACAAGTATTTCAGAAACATGTTTTACCATTGAGTTGCAGCAATCAAAAATATGATTTTCTTCTCAATTTCTTACTAAAACAATTGAACGAATGTTTGCAAGTAGCATCATTGTATCCAAAACAAAAACATACAAAACTGTTCAACAAAGGTGTTTTGCATCCCAAAAATTCAATCATAAAAAAAACTAATTGTCTGCATTCTTCATCATTCTTATTCATGATCAATTTTGATTTATCAATTCTATCATTCCAATCCTTCCTAAACCATTGTGTGCAATTGGTCGCCTCCTTCCTGGACTGCCACTTTGAGTCTCAAAGTCTCTGTTATGTGTAGGCAGTCGGCGATGATGGATGTTAAGGTCTCTTGTTCACTTGCCTTAGCCTTGTTCTCCACGACAAGGGCTGCCCATTATTTGTATCTGCTCATCATGGCAATGTGGTACCCCATCATTCGAGCATTGCACTCTGTCACATTTTTCAGGGTTATCTCTGCCAGTTGATCATTACACACCTTGGCCAATGCAATCCTTAGGTTTCATTGCCCAAAATACACATTTTCAGTGAGAACTTCATTGCAAAAGAGGAATCTCTTAGGTTGTTTGTCTATGGGATGAAGGGGAGCTTAGTCCTTTTGTGAGTGATCTCTTATAGTTGATCTATCAAGCCCACAAAAAGAGAGCTGATGCTAATTGGGATCAAGGCCATGGAAATCAGCGCTCCAATATTTTTCACTCTGGCTTATAGGGGTCTCTCTAGTTGGGCTTCCGTCAATCATGGGTTGGCATGCTGTTCTTGTTCTTCATTTTCTGGCCTAGGTTGCACTTGTATACCTTCCAATCCTAAACCTCCCATTAGTCCTTCGTTTGCTTTGGAAAATAGGACCCTTTGGATAAAGGGCAAATCCGTAATTGAGGACATGTTCGTGTCTATCTATCTTCTTCTTCCTGTGGGTGGATAACTCTCCTCCAGGTCTCCACTGATAATGTTTTCCTCCTGCATATTTGATATGCACACCCTTTTTCTTTAGTTTCAAGCAAAGGGTTATTCCTTTCAGTGCCAACTTCCACCTTCATTCTCCTTCCCCTTGCTTCGTTCCTTCATGGTGATTTTGCTTGTCGTACTTTCCTTTCGATCTCTCTAGAAAAATATTTTTAATCTCAAGGCACTTTTCCCGAATTTTCTAGCTGCATCGAGTTTCTTTGTTCCTCTTCCTCATCGACTAGGATGCTTGCCAGAGGGTTTCCATATTTGACTCTAAATCTTGCATCGGCCTTCTCCAACATTTGGTTGATGGGATTCTCAAAAGCAACTGGTGCTTTCTCTAATAATATCTACAAAACCTTCTTTGTGGTGGGCTAGAAGTTGGTGACAAAGATTGTCCCCGATTGGCACCCTTTGTGTTAACGAAGATGTAGGTGACATGGGGTCTAACACTAAAGAACAATCTTGGGTAATATTATTTCACAATGTCGAGGTGGATCAACCAATCGTCGTCAATTTTCTTAGCAAGTTTTGGTATATTGCATCCCACTTCGAATTCAATTCTCCACTCGGTGCTATCCCCTTCCAGATTTCCAAACCAAAATAATGGTTCAAAGTGAACTCTGTGCTCCTCATTATTCTACCCTTATTTAGCCTTCCATACTTCGTTAGCATCTTAATGATCAACAAGGAGCTATACTAAAACTTCTTTCTTGATTGTTGATGCACCCCCTCGATATTGGCACCGATCTCCTTTGCCAGGTACATTAGGTAGCTAACCGAGTTCCTAGCACGATCATGTAGGTGACAAAGATGCTTCCATTGGTTGTCTTCTCACAGTCCTACCCATAGAGGAATCATGTCACCAATAATTGAATGACATTTCTCGATTTGAGGCATACAAACTCTGTGATTACCCATCTTCCTTCCTCTGACAATATTAGCTGATTGCAAATGTTTCGTTTCCTAGTATCAACCAATGCTTTACAAAGATCTTCCCATTCATTAGGAATTCCAATTAGCTTTGCAAAAAGTGTAGTGTCTATTTCAATCCTATGGGAGCCCAAGTAGAAGACTCCTTGGTGTGTCCTACTTAGGAGAAACTTCATCAACTTCTTGGGGTAGTTGAAGCTCGGAAAGATGAAGGCCTTCACAATTTCCATATGATTGAGCACATCCTCAACCTCTGATTTCCAACTTTCACTCCTTTGCTTGTTAGCAATTCAATCTTCTCCCTCATATTGATTCTAATGGCCTGCCCACACTCTCCTCGGGGATTATCAATCTTTGCGCACTTCATTATTCGTGGTAACAACGGATTAAACTGATCTTTGGTTGCCATTTTTCGCGCCTTCCTTTTTCCTGTTCCGTGTTGCATGTTTTGTCTAGAGACCTTGTTGGTGCTACTTCCACGTGCTCCTACTTTCCTTTGCATTTTTAACTCAGTTTCTCTTCAGCGATATGAGACTAGAATCTCTCTCCTTTTGGTTTGTAATGGCTTAGCTTTTGCTTGGCTTTACAAATCCTTGTGTTTGACTCTCCTTCAACTTCTTCAGATTTAACAGTGGATAGCTCTAGAGCTCAATATTGCAATTTCATAAAGTGAAAATGACTTGCCCAAGCTCTCCGTACTTACACCATAGTGCTTTTTATGCTCATATGGTCCCTCATTAATGTTTGGTAGGTTGGGCACGTACTTTTCCTTCGTGCTCACCACGTCATTATCTCCTTGGGTGCAAATGGGGCTCCTCTCCGATGCCATCCCCTTTCCAGACATCCCCTGTGCCCTTCCCTCAGTGTGGAACTCATCCACCTCCTTCGTAATTGTCTTTGCACATCTTTGTTCTTTTATTCCTTCATGGCTCGTCTTGCTTAGAAATACTAGCCTTTCTTCTCTAGTGCAAGGTCCATTATTTTTTGCCAATTCCATCTTCCTTATGGCATTATACCTTTTTGGCCTTCGTGCTCAACCCAATCCCTTTTTCGTACTTCGTTCTACTCATCTCTACTTCCCACACCCTCTTCTTCAATGTATTTCCCCTCCTGAGCATAATTTTTACACATCATCACTGAATTTATCCCTCATATAGACATCCTGCAAAGCTTCACCTAGAAAAAATCCTAGAAGAACAATTTGTTGCATCTACTCGTACTACTTTTGTGTGGTCATTTGACCTTATTTGTTTGTTTGTTTCTTTATCATCTCCCTTGTGCAAGAACTCCTAGTTGGGTAATTTAGATTGTGCTCAACCATCTAGGGCATTTTGTGCTAGGGATGGGACTGCATCCCGCTTTATCTATAGTCTTCTTAGGTCACATCTTGCGATGTTCTTCATCACCTCTTTGTCTCTCTTGGGAATGAATGCTCAAAGCCTTGCTCATGGTAATCGGTGGGGGATTTGTTTTTGACCCACATGTATAGTTGGTGTGCCAATTTAAATCCTTCCTCCATTGTTATATGGGATTCAATGTGGTACATTTGTGTCAAGGATATCTCTTAGGAGCTAATCGATCCCACAATTGCTACTTGAGGCCTCGCCAAACTGGGTGGCTGCACTATCTTCTGAAATATGAACAAGCTTTGGGTCAACATAGGGTGAGGTAGGCACTACTTCTCCCTTTGGGTCCCACTCGGTCATCACCTTAGCTAGCTTGTGCATATGAAATGTGAGGTCTTTTTGGTGCTTAGGTGTTTCCTTCACTACACCTAAGAAAATTTTCTACCACTTTTCTTACTCCAGTCCACCATCTAGGAGCCTTATCCATCCCTATTTTATTGGTGAAACTAGATCCCTTCCTACTACATGATTTTTCTTTACTTGAGATCCTACATTATTTTTGAGCATCCACATTCTCTTTCCCACTATTTTTTTGGGGCATAGACACTGGGCTAGAAGCTCTCTCCTCCTGGTGAACTCTTCACTAGCCAAACCTTCAAATGAGCGCTAGCATTGGAACATAGCTATTTAGAGAGTCCATATTCTCTTGCAACCCATCATGCTAAGTGATCCTCGAAGTTGCTAGTCAACGTCTGATCTTCCCAATGCAATTCTCCCTCTCCGTTAAGATGAATGTAGTCATCCTCCCATGTTGTAACCTTGCAAATGTCATTCAACTTTGCTCCTTTGTGCCAATGTTTTCAATGTACACCGGTTCATGCTTGAGGTCAAGGGGGATTACTAACTTGAAATCACACTTTTCA
The DNA here is from genome assembly GCA_037957365.1 of Torreya grandis. Lineage (NCBI taxonomy): Eukaryota > Viridiplantae > Streptophyta > Pinopsida > Cupressales > Taxaceae > Torreya > Torreya grandis. The sequence continues at coordinate 1,702,746 of JARHVA010001870.1, forward strand.
AAACTCAAAGTTTTACTTAAAGCACATGTCAACATTATTTGCATAGCACCAAGGTAGGACAATCATCCATCTCTGCCATCTCAATCACCTCGAAGTTAGCAATAAAATCAATGCATATCTACCCTACGCTTTTTAGGATCCTTAGGTGTTGCATCGTCACCTTATTTTCCATAAAAACTAGATGCGGCAAAGCATTTAGTATAGAGCAACCCATAGGAATCCAAAAATTCTTGGTCAACACATTCACTTTTGCCCTTGTGTGAACACGTATATCACAAACATTATACCCATCTATGGTGATGCCAATTGTCAATCCCTTTACATATCCTGCATTCTTTATCAATTTGATTTTGCAAGGGGTAAGATCTATTTGCTCTTGCGCACCACCTGGTGCTTGAATTTTTTAGGAAATTCTTGAAATCCATTATGATCCCATTCTTAGCAATGTTAGGATATTTCTTAGTATTCACAAGTCCATCTCATTGGTAGTCGAGGTGCTCACTCTTCCCTAGGCTGCTTCTAACTCCCATTTAGCTATCAAGTCTCCTTGAACTTATAATACAAGTTGCATCTTTTAAAACCTCCTTTTATTGGCATGGATCGGGGTACATCCTAGGTCATTCAATAACGTTTGGGTTACAATGTACCTTCACCAGTTCAGGTGCCAACTCTTTAGAAAGGAGACTGAGGCAGGTGCAAAATTGAGTTTTTATGTTAACCAATGACTTATGTCTGCTTACCTTCAACATTGAACTTGCTTTTTGGCTACTACATCTTTTGTTCTCCATATTTCCCCTATCATTCCCGCTTCTTTTCGATGCTCCTTTTCTAGAACTTTACTAATGAGATCCAAATGTTTTTGGTTTGATGGTTTCTTCAACACTCGTCACATGTCGGTAACTCAGGCATTAGTGCCACAAGTGATCTGGGTCTCCACTACCAAAACATGTACCTTGTCTTTGGTTAAAACCGCTTCCACCAATAAGTACTCTTCCAAGGCATTGCCCTCTAAACTGCAGTGCTTCACCGTGTTCAACTATGGTGGGCTATGTCATGTTCTTTTCATGGGCATCCTTCATATTCCCTAAGAATGCACAACTCTTGGTATCATCCATGTTGTCTTCACATGACACACCATTAATTCACCTTTTAGTGCTTTAGCTTTTGTATCTAGGGGTATCAACCCTCATCATGGTTGTGGGCCATGCAAATTTCACAAAATAGTTAAACCTTCCTTACCTTTGCTAGTTTTACTATGCTCAACTTCTCTATCCTTTGTGCCATTTCTATAGTCTTAACTTCCATGTGCATGCTGAAACCCAAATTTTCCTACTTCAGTATTGGATTCTATGTGCAAGGTGACCTCCAATGCTTGGTGTTGAGTATCGTAGGATAATCAATCCTCCAATGAATCATTCCTTTTGCTGATCGTTGTTGAGATCAAAGGGTAGCTTAGCCATTAACAATATTCCTTCACAAACTCGGTATCCTTTTCCCTAATTTCCTTCAACTTTGTGATGTGGTGTTGTGTCATCTTTGTGTACTAGAATTTATTCATGAACTTTGTCTTAAGGGTGCCATAGTCAATGCACATCCAATTAGGATCGTACTTGCAATATCATGAATGAAGCCCAATATCTACATTGTGGTGTTACTTCATTTGTGGGTACTAAAATTTATTCAAGAATGTTGTCTTCATGGCATCATAGTCAATGCATGTTCGGTTTGGTTGGTATTTGCAATCTCAGGAATGAAGCCTAGTTATTGTCCTTAAGAGAATTCTAGAATTCAATCAAGGTGTGAGTTCTAGCGAACCAGTCCACTACTAGGATTTGAACTTTAGGTTGAGAGAGGAGCATAAATGCCCTTGACCTTAGGGTCCTATAAATCATGTACATGTTTTTTGAGATGACATCCACTTGAAATTTAAGGATGAAGTTGATCATATCCAGAAGTGTGAAATTATATAGCATGCCAAAGGGATGATGATAGTTGTGAAGAAGGCAACTCAGTTTACAACGAAGTAGTACGATTGGGATCATGATCCCTTGTTTTCATGTCTTTGAGACTTTGGTGAACTAAATGATGGCTCCAACACATCATCGTACTAGTGATAGAGGTGGGAGTGATGGGGGTTGGGGTGGGTTTGGTTGATTCTAGTTCAAATTTGCAATGCTTGGCGCTACTACTTGCTTTCATTGGATGTGTTTTTGGTGCTTCTCTGACTGCGGGGATTCTCTAAAAATGATGCAATCAAGAGTCGGGTTCCGAGTAAGGGAAGCCAAATCTTGAAGCCTCTGGTCCACACACACACTAGCACATCAAATAACTCAGAGATATTTCATTTATTGCAGCAAATTTACAAGATACCAAGCTTCATTGCTTTACATGAGGGGCTCATCGACTGCCTTCCTAGATCTCACGACTCTATTCTTCCTCACACTCACTTGTATTCATGTTGGTAGGGTTTGGCCCTTAGGCCTCTGCTATCTCTCTCTCTACCTCTCCTCAACTACTTCACAACAACCTCTCCCACAACTCAACTACAACAACCCACTCGCAAAAACCACACCCTCTAATCATGCACCAAATGCCCCTATTTATAGTTGTGGAGGTCAATTATTAGCTGGTCCGGTTTTGTAGGTTGATAACTGTCCTTCCAACAACTTTTTGGCACCCAATTTCAAATACTTGAGCTTGAATCTCATCGTTGAGTTAGACTTCGAGCCCTGCAATTCTGACAACAATCAATTTGGATCCTTCTAGATCCGCTATCTTTTTCAGCCTCTGCCTTGTCAGTTTTCGTCTTTATAGCTGATGAGTCGACTGTTTGTCATTTTCTGTCCTTGAGTCCTATCCCTATCGTCTTAGTTGTGCTTCTCGCTTTCCACTGTTTCTTGCTTCCTTCCGCGTGCTCCTTGTCTTTTTTGGTTCCTCAAAACCCAGTGCCATCTCCCTTCTATTATGCACGTGACCCGAGCATGCATGCCTTTATTTATTATCTCCCCTGTGTGTTATCGTTCCCCTGGTCCCATGTGTGACCTGCATGCACCCTTCTTTCTTATCTTCCTTTGCGCGTTTATCGACTTTGGTTCCCTTTGCGTGCTTCTCCCCTGGCGAATGCCTCCATGTGGCCCTTTGTGCCCAATGCCTTTTCACCACTTTGTGCTCCAAAACTTGCAGAATATGAGTTAGCCTAGGATGCTCCTGCATCAAAAAACCATTTTGTCATGCCCCCCTTTTTGACATTGGCCACTTAGAGTCCTTAGTCTTAAAGTTGTTCCCAAAAGGCTAAGGGAAAAGAAGGGGAACGTTGGGGGTCCACTTGAAGAGCAATTAATGAAAAAGGTACATTATGAATTCTAATTTGCACTTGAATTATGAAAAGTACCTTTTATCCTAATTTCACTTAAGTTGGGGCCTTATTGAGGGTCATGGGCATCCATGGGCTAAAAAATTTTTTATAAATATGCTTTGTTATGTTTGAAAATGAGTTTTTCTTCTCTTTACTTGGGCGCTCCTTTTGGGGCATTGGCTATTAAAGGAAAGTGTGGATTCCATTGGAAGGTTATGCATTTTATGATATTGAATCTATTGTTCAAGTATGTCAATCTTGGCCATAGTCGAAAACCTTCAAGTGTTTGAAGGTGTGGAGACGAAACCCTTCACATCCTCATTGTGAGTAGCTCTACATCAAGGGCTGCAAATTGTGCTTCAACAGGGGAATTTCAGATCGAGAGGTTGGCGACTTGCTTCTAGAGGTTGCTTGCATGCATGAGAGGCCATTTCTAGGGTGGCAACTTGCATTGGGAGGTTAAAGACCCCTCTTGGAGGGCTGCACTACATAGGAAACCCTTTCCTAGGGTTTGATTAATCATTTTTGATTTATTCCATCTTGGGCGACTGGAATTGGGAGATTAATTGAGGCCTTTGAGTGGCCAATTGGTGCCCTATTTGACAATAGTAATTTTGAATATTATTATTGTAATTTTCTGATAATTATCATATTTATTGGTAGCCAAGGCTATTTGGTGACCAAACAAAATATCATAATTTTAATTTTATTTGCAATTAAATTCTGCACTTGGGCATTTCACTTGGAAGTATTTTTGCAGGGTTTGTAGGGTGCTTTAAGGCCCTAAATGTTGGACAAATAATGCTATAATTATTTATGAATTTTCGATAATTATTTACAGTGATTTTGGCATTGCTTGGAGGGTGAAACAAGGTCTAAACTTTGATTTAATTAATACAGTGATATTCTGAATATTGTGACTTGGTTTGACTAGGGTTTGATCACTTTGGAGACCTAATCCATGATGGTTCATTGATGATATGTTTGCTGTAATTTGGTATGATTTTTGTCTATAATATTTGAGGGTTTGAGTAGGGTTTGGAGTGTGGAAAAGGACATCACCATTCAGCTTGTGTGGCGCTAGGGTTTGAAGGTTGAAACCCTCATTTTCAGCTTCTTCCTTCCTAGTGGTGAGAGCTATTGGTGGCTAAAATCCAAAGGCATTTATTTGCTATTTTTCACAGTGATTTGAAGTCTTCATTCTCAATATTGTGGTGCATTTACAATAGCTAGGGTTGCTGGTTCGTATTTAGTATTTTTCAGAATTTATTTCAGATTTGTGCAAGGGTTTGTTGCAAACCCCAATTTTGTTGAATTGTCCCATTTGGGGACTTACATATTTCAACTACTTTTTTATCTTAACATAAATTATCCAATTACGCTGAACCAATACTTGTTCAAAATCTAAAAAACAGGCATACAAAAACAACTTCGGCAAGGGCTCATACTTTGGCTTAATTTTTTGAGCGCATTTCATCAATTTCCTCGAGGGTTTTCTATATTGTTCTATCACCCAGTCTCCCATTTGCGATGGCCAAACTACTTGGTTTTGCCTTCTCTAATTGGTATTCGATGCACTTGTCATACATGGGGACAAACTTTCTTGGCCTCCCCTCTTCCCTTGGGGTCTCTCAGTGCTTCCAATCCCCTTTTTACCAAGACTATTTCTCAGTGCCAATTGCCAAGCCTCTGAATATTAAGACAACCGCATCATCTGCTGGTTTGGAGTGGTTTGACAATCTCCTCTTTAGTGTATATTTCCTTGTGCTCTCCAATAATCAATCCATCCTACCATCCATCTTGCCTTGCTTTCATGCTACTCCACAATGCGAGTGTTTAGCTAGCCATTTCGAAAGGTTCCATATCTTTATCAACCATAACTTCTTAATCCAAATGGAGATGTGAGCTATGAACCTTCCGCACTTCCCATTTAGAAGATTTGCTTAGGACACGAGTAAGTTATCTTTGTCAATTGTAGTAAGTATTTATAAAATGCGCTATGCCAGAAAACATCTATAACAAGTCCACTCTTCATCAGCCAATGCCAAATGCTCAAGCTTCTCCTTTGTCAATTTTATTGATTTCTGACAATGACTTTGTCTTTGACCAACATTGGTGTCTAACCACTCATACAGCTGAATGAGAAACTCTAAAAGAACTCCTCAATCTAATAGTCATGCACACTCTCCTCAAGCTACTTCATCGGTGTTAGCATTCCTCTTGACAGATCCTTGTTAGCAAACTTGAGCATTATCTGATGGAAGCTAACCAATCTTGCAGGTTCTTCTGAGTCACAATCCATACCAAACCGTGGTTCAACATCAGAGAAAAGAAAGAGGTCCCAACAACAAAACCAAAATGTTGGGAGCTATTTTATACCCCATGCCACGCTTTAGCAAATAGCCAAAATTGAAGAAGAAACTTAGGTGCGTCGACGTATCTCTCTAATAGAAAGATGCCAATCTTTGCAGGATGTCTCACTTGAATTGCATCAGAGAGCTCAGGGCCCATCTGATTGAATGATTGGTTCACAAGATAGTATTCAAATACCATCTTACCCTAACAAGACGTTGTCATTTTACCCAAAAGTGCATCAACAATATACACTCAAACCCAACACACTTACCTCTACGTAACAGAAATCAAACATATGTAACTACAAGTCTTACACATTTTACTGAATGTGATTCATAGCATTAAAGACTCGACAAAAGAATTACTATCAGATTCAATACACAAAAGAATAACTACATAAGTATTTTCATATGTTTCACACCAGAGTTCAACAAAACAAATAATAAAAAGTATTCCTAAGTACACCCTATAGCTGCGATGCAACAAATCTTTCCCTTACAATCTACCATAGTTTGCATCCTATACTTGTAATTGACATTAGTGGCTTAGCAAGAATGCAAACATAATCCTCTATCACCATAAAAACAATTGTAGACAACCTTTAATTCATGAATCCCTTCTTATGAAGTGGATACATCCTTTTGTAGGAAGAGAACAAATCAAGAAAGCCGACACATGTATCATGCAAATCTCCAAGTGTTTTCATGCATTTTTGACATCTGTCTCTTGCAATTGCTATGTGGATACTCTTCCTCTTTGCTCTTGCATGGTAAACTATCAATCCTCCATCATGTCTCTTCTCTATGGTCATACTTTGGCTCTCATCTATGTGTATCTGACCTCTACTTTAGTACTCGGCTTCTTCCTTGTCAACTCTCTCTCTTTCACCTTAGTTATTTCCTTATGCGTCCTTTAGCCCTAGTATCTTTACTGACGCCACATCCTTTCATGCTTTCGTATGCCTCAACTGTAAGTCTTCCGTTTGTGCTTCCTTATCTCTACAAGGTGATGCTCCCTACTTAGGAAGATATCCGTGATGTTTTTCTACCAACACTTTCTCCTTAAGCCAATACGAATTGAGATAATTCAACCTAGCTGCGGGGTAATCATCCCAAAATTTCTAAGCATCAGAAGGGGTTATTTCAAAAACCTTTTCCATTGGGGGAATTTTGAGTCATGACTTGAGCTAATCAAAATCTAGCTCAACATACACTTCCCATGCTTTAGGCACAACATGTCGAGTGTTGGGATTGTAGTAATCAACGGCCGGAAGAATTAGCTTGGGGATATGAAGAGAAGTGGGAAGATTTGTAGCCTTGACTATGGTTGATTCCTATTGAGCACACACCAAACTCAGAGGGGGGAGGGGGTGAATCAGTTTGTAATAATAATTTACTTTCTTTCTAATTAACTTTCATAAAGAAACTATTCACACAAGAACAAGTAAATGCTCAACACATAGTTTACGTGGAAAACCCTCGGTGGGGAAAAAACCACACTTGAAAGGTTGTTTGGATCCATTGTCCAATTCCAGCCATAAGATTAAAAATTCTTTTTACAAAAATTTTGTAAGCACCAACCTACTTGGAGACACCAATCCCCAATGCCAAGCACCAACTTAGCAAGAGACACCGATCTCTTTGAATTTAAGCACCAACTTCATTGCCAAGCACCAACTTAGTGAAAGACACCGATCTTTCTGTTCTGAGACACCGATCTCACCTAAACAATTTCCACCTTCTCACTGTTGCTTTGTCAACAAATGATGGCACAATCAAAATTTGCTCCTCCCTCCTCTCTCTTCTTCCTCTTCTTCTCTTTGTGTATGATAGAAAGAATTATTTCTACACACTTTCTAACTCCCATTCACTTCTCTTTTATACCCCTTCATGCCTCTTGAAAAGGGTGTGATTTCTTCCAAGGTATACAACCTCTCCAAAGGTGGTCGGCCCTTCATTTTGAATTATCATTCATTAGACTTGGGCGGCGATTCTTATTGCCCAAACTTGGATGCTAACAAAGGTGGTCGGCCATCGTTTAATACAAATGAATTTAACTTCATTTTGATGCTGCTCTTCATTCTTCAATCGCTGCTCTTCACACTGAGCGAGTTTGGAGTTGCTGATTGGGCAAGTCTGGAGCTATTGGGCGAGTCTAGAGCTACTGGGCGAGTTCGGAGCTTTGGGCCCTAAACTGCTCTCAAACTATGCGTTTCTTTTTTCTCCATAATGAGAAGATCATGGCTTTGGTTTTTCTGGTATTTACTTGCATCCCAACCTCTTGATAGAAAAAGCTCGAGGGTCCTAAGCTTGTTTGAAAGTCCACAAGGGGATTGTTTTCCATTTATCTTATGTAATTTTGTTTGAGTAATTGTATGTGTTTTGAATTTATGGGATGAATTTTTTTCCTATTGCTATGTGATGTGTTCCTATACTTAAAGAGGATGGATAAGGAAAAGTTGTAACTAAGTATGAAGAAAAGTGTGGTCTCCATAGAGTAGAAGGGGAAGAAATCCCATATCGACATTTGGATGCAAACTGTAAGTTAAGAGGCAACATCATCCGATGTGGAGGAAGAGGATCACTTTGATGACAGCCAAACATGACGGATGAAGTCCTACAATTAGAGCACTAATTCGAGGACAAGGAACACTTAGACAATGAGTTGTTGCATTGGAAAAAGAGGGATTGAAAATTTCTTTCTGTCTTGGTATTGTGTTGAGATTAAATCTTAGGAGGCGAGGGAGCCGTACACTAAGAGAAATATTTTAGAAGACATTAATAGGGAGAATAACTTTGGGAAAGCAATGAAAAAAGTGCCAAACATAGGATGGGAGTTCCCACCATACTCAACAAAATTTGACAAGAGAATTCAAGATGGGCTACGCATAGTTATTACTATGGAGGAGGAGTAGATTTGAATTTGTGTGGACTTTTGAAACTTGAATGTTGTAATATTTAAGGACCCCTTCCCATTCCATTTATTGACTTGATCCTCAAGGAAAAAGAACAACACGGTTTACTTAGTGTCTCATTCCTTGAAGGGTTTAGTGGGCACAACTAGATAAGCATTGCAAAGGAAGCTACATTGGAGATAACTTTCTTGGTCAAGAATGGTATTTATGTGTGCAATTGGATAACATTTGCATTATGTAATGCCATGACAACGTTCCAACGGATTATGTTCCACACTTTCGAGAAGATAATGACAAAACTTTAAGGTGTTCCTCTTCAACTGGCCAATTTATGGAATAGAGAAGGCACTTACGAAACTTAGAGAAATGTTTGAAGTTATTTTGTACGGCCAAACTTATATTGAATCCAAAGAAATGTCATTTCATAGTTCTTCCATTTAGGAAATTATTGGTACATAAAAGTAGTGTGCTACAGGGATGTGTCCCTTGCCCTCTCACCTGCCTTGAGCATCCTAGTTGTTTTGGGGATGCGAAGGGGACATCCCCCCATCTCCCATTTTTCTACATTTTTTTCTTATGTCCTTGAGACATTTTGGATTTTTTGGGCATCTCAGGGAAGTTTTCTATTTTAAGTGGAGTACTTTGGGACATCTCGATGTTCCATAGACATCAAGGAATGTCCTCGGTCTTTTGAAAACGTCTTGGGGATGTTTTTACGTCCCTCATGTAAAACAATTGTTTACAACAAAAAACACACATTTCTAAAATTGAAAAGACAAAAGGGGGCATTTTCAAACAATTATTTCCATAATCATTAACGACATAATAATTAAATATTCACGCTTACAGTGTCGTATTCGTATTTCAATGTTTCACTCAATTTTCAATGGTGAATGCTCAATGTCTAATGTCATAGATGTTAACATATTTGAATTTCAGCTCTTTAGAAGGTTTATGATGTTTAATCATTTAAATTATACAACTAAAAAGTTATAAAATATGTTTTTTTTAAATAATTTTCATATTATATATATAGTGGTTGTTCCCTTGCTGTCTCCAAAATAAAAAAATACTTATGCAATCTTGCATTTACTCATTGGGACCTTGTTTAAGATGTTGAATACTTTCAAACGTAGTTTTAGGCCCATTGTTGGAATGTATTAATCTAGGACTTTTTGTAAATGCACCATTGAGTCTAAGGAACCATTAGGCAAAGAAAAAAACCAATTTAAGGCATCACACACCAATGTTTTAAGAAACAATTTAAGCACCATCAAAGGATGGTTCTCCAATCACCTATAGAATTAACATTGAATAAAGATGTACTTGAGGATCCCCATGACCATCTAATAATTTGAATATTAAAATAATTAAGTCATTTGAAAAAGGCATGGTCAATATATCATTGTCGATAGGGCTATGAGGTGTTGGATTGTCATTCATGTTAGTCTTAATGATTTCTTGTTCCAAGGATAAAATACACACTTGTCTTTTCAAATTACCCATAGCATGCATCATAGTGACTATCTTATGTGTGGGTTCATTCAAAGGTTGAGTCTTATGATTGATGATGGAGGTAGGCACATTACTTTGCATGGGAATAGAAGTCAAATACTCATCACCAAGCATAGAAGAAGCAAAAACACAAGTACCAACCCTAAGGTTGTCTACATGAGAAACATGTGTATTCATAACCTTTTTAGCTTTATGTATTATTTCATAAATATACTTAGGTTTTGCAATAACATTTTATTTGAAAGATTTAGCAATGCCTTCTTTAATGTGTTTATCCTTTGAAAACATGAGATTTTACAATTTGGCATCCAAGAAAGACACAACACTCTCATCGATTTTGCTAATGTAAACCATGATGACAACCAAGCGATAAGCACACAAAGGTATAGGAACCCTGTGATTGCAAGGGTGAATAAACCCTAAGATCATAATCTGAAAATGATTGAAATCAGCAAATCCCTAAAGGAATGAGGTTTTGAAAAACCCTAGGTTGAATGATCGAATCACATTGTGGTTCACGATTTATGTTTACCCTACTTTTGGTTTTAAGCAAAATAAGAATAAACTAATTGCAATTAAATAGATCTCAGCACACATTTATGAAACTGCATAATTTACATCTATCTAATAGTTTGAGCTTAAACAACAATGACAAATGCAACAAAACAAACTAGGCTATACAAAGTAAATACAAGAAGTTAAGGAATGATCACACTTGATTGTTGTTCTGGAATTTTGACCTTGTAGATGATTGTGTAGGTTGTCTGGATTCTACCCTTGAAATCTGGGACTCTATAACCTCTTCTAGGTAGACACGCGCGTGGTGCAGTTTTGACCTAGGTAGATATGGCGGTCAGAATCACACTCATTGGGTTTGTCTTTATGCTGTTGAGTATGACTTGCGTAGGGTTCTACAAATTGATTTTTCTATTACTCGTGTGCTCTCTCAATTTTGATGTTCTTGTACCTTCAATTCACTGTTTTGCTAGAAAAAATGTTTAGAATTGATGTTCTTCCTCTTTGACCTAGCTTGACACTAAAAAATAAACAAAAAGTTATGGAGTCGAGAAAGCAGTGAAGCAACGTTGCAAACTACGTATCCTCCACGTTCAAAATTAGACCTCCATGTAGTTTTACGAGTGTTGGGTGGAATAGCTTGAGCGAGGTTTTGAACCTCCTATTCCCTAGACGTGATAAATGCAACTATATGCAAGCTAATACCCTCCTTTGGTAGAAGGGGGAAGTTGAGAGACCAAGATGAACAACTCCGGATCAAGTGACTCATTGAAGCTCAACTTCATGTAGGAGGAAAAATATTTGATGCTTGGCTTTAGGCTTGACGTTTGATGACGTGTTATGTCTTTGTCATTCCTTTTCTTATTTCTCTTCTCTCTTCTTAAATGGCTTGACATGACCTAGTATATATAGGCTGATCTAGGATAAGATACATGCATTAGATGACATTAGAATTGACAAGGGGCGAGGTTAAAGGGGCACAATCAATGACAATAGGCAGAACGGCCCACGAGGCTAAAACAGGTTGACAAGTGCGGGGCACATGTCTAACTTGGATGGACTACATGGATTTGACCTAGAGATGACACAAGGTTTATTTTCAAGGCAAAGTCTGATAATAGGTGATATACAATCCAATGATGTTAATGAATACTTTTTGATTAGTGTTAGACAATGATTTTTGGATCAAGGGCTAAATGGGGACCTTAGTGGGATGTAATGTCCCCTTCTCTATGATCACCCAGGAGGTTATTTTAGCCTATTTAATTCCCGTAGGCTAAAGGCGGAATAAGAGAATTCATTTATTTAATTATTTAATATTACCTGACGGGAAAAACAAAAATTAAAAAAGTAATGTTAAGTGATTAATTAATATGTTATAAAGTGACTTTTGGAGAAATATTAAAAAGTAACTTAATAAAGTCACTTTATTATTGTTTGAGTGGGAAATTAAAGTGATATATAAAAGGGGATTTGGAGACTCATTTTCACTATGCTTGGTTTATTTCTCATTTTCACTATGCTTGGTTTATTTCTCATTTTCACTTTTGGAGAGCTCTCAAAGTTCCTGGGCTTGGGGACAAGGAAACCCTAGGGCATTTGGTTTCGGTGGTGAAACGATTCCACCCTAGCTGGTTTTATTTCTCATTTTCACTATGCTTGGTTTATTTCTCATTTTCACTTTTGGAGAGCTCTCAAAGTTCCTGGGTTTGGGGACAAGGAAACCCTAGGGCATTTGGTTTCGGTGGTGAAACGATTCCACCCTAGCTGGTTATGGGAGACCATTCAGGGTTTCTACTTGGGCTTACAGTGCAATTTGGTGAGTCTCCTGCGGAGACCAAATTGGGAGAATGATAAATAAATGGCTATCTCTTGGTGACTGATTATGGTGTCCAGTTTGGGGATGATTTCTATTGCATAGGTCGACTAAATGTTCATTGACTGAGTTATTCATTAAATATCATTGGTTGGGCGAATATAGAGGATGTGGGTTTCCAAGAACCCTAGGCATGTTGGGAAGGCATCAGTGAAGGCAAACATGGGTAGTGATATAGGCAAGGCTCTGAGAAGGAGGTCACAAACATTTAATCTATTATCAAACCCTGAGTTGAGGCGTGTGAACCTTAATATCGCTGGTGTGTGAGTTTAGGGCCAGGTCGCAACTGCTAATACCTTCAGCATTGTAGCAACTCAACGTGGGGTTTTGTACCCAAATATTGATATTAAGAGGATTGACTTGGAGCTTATAGACTGGACGTGTAAATCTAGGAGCTCATATTGACCAACTGGAGGTCGCTGGAGGTTTGTTAGTGTTGGATGTGACCATATTCTGGGTTCTCAGTCAATTTCCAGACTGCTGCTATTAGTCTTCAGGTCTGACGTTGGATTCCAGGTTGGAAATACTCATTGTAATTGCTGTTAGTGAATGTTCAGGTCTGATTTTATATATATATATATATATATATATATCTGAGTTATGTATGTCTGTGTGTATTTCTGAGTGGTTTATTGCCAGTCATTGGTTCATTTTCATTGCTCAAACTGTATGTTAAGGTCTGTAGGAATTGACAAAGTATGTATCTTTGTATCATAGTCATATGGCAATCTGAAAGTTACCATTAACAGTCTGAAATCATTCTTGTCTGCAACCTGTGTTGTGTTAATGGTCAATCTTCCATTGTAACTTAGTATGCTAAAGTTATAATGAAATCAGAATGCGTGGAAATTTGTATAACAGCAGTTTATCTAGTCAATAGAATGCTCAGAAAAATCTTATAATGCTAAGTCCAGTTTATGCTAACTTAATTGACAAATGAAATATGTCAACTTAAGTGTTGGAAATTATTTTTAAAATCTAGCAAGGGTCTTTACATGGGACCAAAATGGACCAAGAAGCAAGTCAATATATACAAGTTTGCCAAATATAATAAATTGGAAATAAGACATAGGAATAAGGGTCTTAGACTTGAGAATTAAGAGAAACGATCGATCCCACCGACAATAGAGAATAGTCTATTCTATATATTGGTTGGTGAACCGAAACTTTCTAAATGAAAGGGGAACTCTCTTGAGTTGAGTTGTAATAGAAGGGGGAAGGGGGAATGGGGAATGAACCCAAAACTTGCCTTCTCTATAGGGGAGTATGGAGGTTATCGCAATTCATTCCACAGTGATTCTATATAAGATGGCGATTCATGCTTCTTTCTTCGTGGATTCGGGATCAATTTGAGATAGTGGATTTGGGATAGGATCAATAGGGGAAAGAGAATGGACTTATGAAACGAGAAATAAACAACTACTTCTGCCTCTAGTTCTCAAGTGCGTAACGACCTATCTATATATGGCCCTTGGTAGCTATTAGGACCAAACGGTCCAATCAGAGAGTAGAATCATTAATTCACATTCAATAGTCAAGAATTCACAATCAGCTATTTAAAACAGAATCTATTAATCAAATCCTTAGCAATTCCGTTATTGCTACATGATCACTTTTTAATATAAAATTGCTTTTGAATAATCCATCTTAGTCAAAGGAAGGGATTCAAGCATCAATCCAACCGAGAATGGACCCGCTTGTGAGGACTAGTTGTGTAGATCCCTATCCGTTAGATTAGTTTCATTTGATTGTGAGTATTACATTCTTGCAAGCGATTTCCAAATAGATTACAAGTGTGAATGTTTGATTTCTTTTTCAGCTTAATATTTGATTTCTTTTCAGTTTAAATAACAATTCAATTCCATCTTGTTTATGCATTCTTTAATTTCTTTCATGTGGGAAGCTTTCAATACTTATCTTTGGTACTTTTATGTCCATAATTACATTGAACAATGTGATTTACATTCAACAAGAATGACTTTCATTTCATTGCAAGTGTGTTTTGCCTTAATTCACAATTTAATTCAAGTTTTGTTTTCATTTTCCTATGCAAATACAAGAATAATCATTAGTCTCTCAGTTAATCAAAGAAGCCTACTACTGCATATACAATGCAGAGCCTTAGTCAAGAATACTCATTAGTTTCTCTATTTTCATTGGAGCTGGGTACTACTATAGTGTTAGGCATATGAGCTTGTGGTAGTGACTAAGCATATTGGCCTACCCATGACCATAGAGGATAGGAGAGACCACTAGCATGGAGATGGTTTCTACGTGGGCTAAAGAGACGACGAGACCTAGAGGTCTCACACTGGGGGAGTATTATAGATTCTCTCAAGGATATAAACATCACCTCGAGATTATATAGATATCATGCAGGCTAGCTTAAATATGCCACAAGGATGAGATAGATCATATGGAGTAGATGGTATTGGTGTCGTTTTATTGGCACCATTGAGCGGTTTCAGTATGAGTCCTGAGAGCCCCTAGCCATTGTTATTTGGCGCAACACATGAAGATTCCTCCAAAGGGATGGAGAGCGGGACCTTATTCCTTTTGAGGTATAGGGACTCACAAATGATGAGTACAAGATGCATCTAGACCTTGGGGTTGCTGATGTAGGAGCCATAGAGGGATGGAGGGCATAGTGGGTTGGAGTTCACCCAACACCATTATTCCCACTAGATGAAGGAGACTATCTTGAGGGAGGAGATCATGAAGAGGAGGGACATCATGCCGATGGAGGAATCTATGGAGAGGATCATGAGGAGCGGGGACCAGAGGGAGTGGAGGAAGAACATTCGAAGCGACATAAATAGAAACAAAAGGTTGAGTGTGTCAACTTGGGAAATGGCTACACTAGAAGGTTCACTTTGACATGCAACTTCTTTTATAAAATTCATGAATCTAGGTACCTTTAGGATGGGCTGAGAAATATTCTTGAAAAAATTCTCTGTCATAGTCTCTATAACTTCCTTGGTCAAGATCTTCTATATGCCCATCAACATCATGTGATCCATTGCCATTCTCAACATTTTCATTATGGGTATTTGAAGAAGAAACATTGTTATTTTGGAAAGGCACATATTTCACATCTTTTTCTAAAGTAATCTTAATTTTTGCACTATTAGATAATTTACGAATTCCATTTTCTTTTTCAAGCTTGATCTAGAATTAGCCAAAGGATTTTTAGTAAAATCTATGGGTTCTTGATCTTGCACATTTTCTACTTGCAATCACAAATCTAGGATGTTTAGGTGACAAAGATGCATCTAACATGAAAAATACACATCATGCATGCACACTAGGGTTTGAAAAAAAATTAAAAATTTAATCTAAGGCTTGAGATCAAGTGAATCAAGCACAATGGAGCTAGGACTATTATATCTAAGAGCATACAATGAAATTAAGCCCAAAAAGATTACTCAATCTTAGATTTGAAATAATATGAGCAAAATCTAAATCAAGGAGGTATAATGAGCATGCAAGACAATGCAGGTTCACCAAAATGTATTAAAGATAAATGGATTAGACCTAGATGCAATACAAATAACTAACTTCAATTAAAAAGAACACACATGTACAAAATAGTAATAATGTTTAATTGATATTTTCTAAATCTATAAATAGGGTATTCACATTGGGTTTAGAGGCATATCTTGTATAACGGGGATTTGGTGACAGTCATCTGAATCTGAACCTGGAAATGTGCACCTAAAAGTATCAGTTACCTTGCCCAAAAATGTGGATCAGAACAGATTAGAAGACCAGAAGCATTGGGATGCTTTTGATAGGTGATTAGAAGCATTGGGACTCTTTTGATAGGTACATGAAGGGTCTGAAATGAGTTGATGATTGTGTTTGTTTGGCCCCTGTTAGTGTATTTCCTTGCTTTGATATGCACATTGTGACACCTGTAACCTGAAAAACCACCTCTCTTATTCTTCCCCTAGGACAACTCCAGCACACCTGCAATATCTTAGGGCTTAAGGGAACAATGTGAGTTGAGTGTAAGTTGGATTTTTAAGCATCATATAATTATCATGCCCCAAATGGTGAGAACCAATTGATAAAACAATATGTTGAGAAACAGTAATTTGCATAATTTAAAATAATTCCAATGATATTTAAAACCCTAGAGGTGTGCAGTGTGTGTCCTTCCTACTTCCAATGATTGTTCTAACATTAACTTGTGTGACATTAGAAATTGAGTGCTTTAATGATTGCTTGATCTCTTACACAATGTTTTTGAGTGCTCGATAGGATGTTATCAATAACAAACATGTAAAATTTATGTTATGCTTGATATTTTTTTTCTGTGAAATGAAATACAATGCTTTTGTATTAAATATATTATTGCATTCAAATTCGGATCCTATTGGCACGGAAAATCACACAATGGAAAAGCGAAAAAGAAACAAAGGGGACGACAAGTGCACCCTGATCAAGTGAAGACCAAAAAATGAGGCAAAAAGCATTGGGACGCTTTTGACAGGTGTTAGAAGCATCCCAATGTAGTGTCTCAACACTTCTGACACAACTTGGGAATAGTTGAGGGGGCCAAAAGAATAATGAGGATCATCGAAAACCGACAAAACCGCCAACTGAACCAAATTTGGACAAATAATCAATAAATAGACAAGTACCCTAGAATCACGCTTTTTAATGACTAAGAAATGCCTTGGGGCTATTTTTTGTGTCGACACACAAATGGATTGTCTTTTCTATCAAATCCATTATAGAACAATTTTTTGGCTTACTTCTTTGATTCAAAAGTTTTAAAATCCATCATGTCCAAAGGGATCTAAATCATAGAGATGACTATTTAGCCAAAATTGGGCTACATGAATGAGTACCTCTTTTGGGGTGTGATGTTACAACACAACTAAACTTCCAAATGCATGCCCAAAACACTACATAGATAGAGATTTAAGTAATGTCCACAAGACCAAAACAGTCTATTCAAACTTCATAACAAAAGACATAACCAAGGTAGTGAAGAATCTACCAGAAAAAGAGAAGATTTTAGTAGCTGGACCTTAGTTCAAAACTCTGCCATTGTTTTGCATCTGAAAGTTCATTCTCTTGTTATGGATTTTGGTCAGAAGTTCTCTGATTTTTTCAATGCGTTCTTGTTCGAATATAGTGGACATAGACGGCCCTTGTAGGCTGTCCAAGTTTCTAGCTCGAATGTCATCATATGCAGAGCACTCCATGATATAGTACCATTCCGTCTCAACTATAGGTGATGTGCCAAATAAATATCCTTTCTTCCCACTTTTATTTTGGGATCTTCCACCAACTCGTCTCACATCGTAGTTGGTGTGATCTAGTTCTCAATTGAG
Organism: Torreya grandis; assembly: GCA_037957365.1. NCBI lineage: Eukaryota > Viridiplantae > Streptophyta > Pinopsida > Cupressales > Taxaceae > Torreya > Torreya grandis. Next base: position 1,720,622 of record JARHVA010001870.1, read on the forward strand.
CTATGAGTATCTTCATTCTCTTTGAGTTTTTCCCCTATCTAGGTTTTTTGCTCATGCTCAAAAGTGGGGTTAAACTCGGTCATGTAGTATTGCTTTTTCCATCCAATTTGATTTGCCCACATGCTTAGTTCAAAAATCTCTCACACAATTCTTTATTTCTTGATTGGTGGTTGGGCATTCATGTATCTTGATATCCCACTTATCCATCCATAGTTTGTTTTGTTTCATCCATGTCCTCTTTCTTTTGGTCAACTCGTTTTTTATTACTGCCTTTGGCCACCTATCCTCCTTCATACCCTCTACTTTCTTTTATGTAGCCTAGGAGACGTATCATAGCTACTGCTTCTATGGGAAAAATACTTGTTTTTGCTAGGATTATCTTGTATATGATTAATGCTTTAATCTTGAAAGTACTTGTGATTAAACATTTATGAATTCTCTCAATTTGTCTCCACTATAGATTTGATATACCGCTCGCCCAAACTTCATGTCCGTAAAGTACCATTGGAACTACTAGTAGCCCAAACAAGACCATGGTGGTCTTCCAATTCCACAAATCAACATCTTTGCACCTGTTTTGAAGAGAGAATGTTACTGTCCACCCTCCTTGGATTCTCTTCATTATGCATGTTTCCTAGCTGAGCTTGTTAGTGAAATGAAGCCCACGTACTTGTCTTCTGAGTCTATCTCAAGTGGGCTTCCCTAAAATATGAAGCTTATATGCTTCTTTTCTTTTCAGTGCGAGAAGATTAGAATCTTAGTTTTTCTAACTTTCTAGTGTTGACTTGCATGCCAACCTCTTTGCAAAAGAGTTTGAAGACTTTGAAAAAATCTCTTAGGCTTTGGGAAGTTGTGGTCAAAATAAGATCATTTGCATATAGGAGTTTTATCACATAACTAGCTATGTGGATTCCTCAACCCCCTAGTCTGTCTATCCATTCTTCCAATTTGTCAATATAGAGACCAAATAGAGTGGGTGGTAATGGACATCTTTATTTAACCCTTATGTCTCTACTAAAGCTTTGTGATAATCCTATATGTATTTTGATATTGGCTCTAACCTACTCGTATAGCCGATGAATCTCTGCCATATATCCTTTCGGGAATCCAAATTCCTCCTTCTGACCCCATAACTTGTCTCTAGGAATTGTGTCAAAGTTTTCTTGAAATCAACAAAGCAACAACAGACTACTCCTTTTTCATCCCATACTTTTTCAACTAAATGCCTGAGAGTGATGCAGTGATCTATTGTTGAATGCTTTTGCCTGAATCTTGCTTTCCCTTTTGCTCTCTTTCCTTGTATTTAAGTCCATTCGCTGATTTTACATTCAACCATGCGTCCAAGCAGTTTTGCCATGAGAGTATTTACCAAAATAGTTTTGTAGTTCGATGGGTTGTTGACCTCTTCGTTTTTGAAGAGGGGTATGACTAGGCTAGTGGTTCACTCCATGGGGAAACCTTCTTGAGCGTTGTTGAATATGTCTCTTATTTGGGTTGTCAAGATATTGATCCCCCATTTTAAATACTCAGCCTATTGCCCATCTATATCTCGTGCCTTATTGCCTGCTAGCTTGCTAATGCCTTTTTTAACCTCCTTTGTGGAAAACAACTTTTCTCGTTTGTCGATTACTAGGGGGTGGAAGGGGGGGGGACGGGTGTCCTTTTCTTCTCCATGCTATAGCTGTCTTGCATATTCTAGCCATTGTACACGTGTGATATTGTTCTCTGTTTGCTTTTTGCTTGTTTGTATCTCTTTCCAAAATGCTTAGGGTCACATTTCCAAACCATGCCATCTCTTCTTGTGTTGTTTTCGTGCATTCCTCCGTTTTTGCTTTCAGAAGTTGCTTGTACACTGTTATGTTTGCCTTCTTCTCTAGTTGTTTGATATTATTCTTTGCTGCCTTACATTCTTCGTCAAACCAAATGGATAGCTGACTTTTCCCTCCTTCACAGGTTTAAATCATTTACACTTGTTTAGACTGAAATTCAAATGGTTCTGCCATGCCCCTCTTAGAATGAGCAAACTAATATTTGTATATAAGCTATTATAACAAATACCATAATCATTTTTTTATCATCCAAAGTCATTTGATTTAATTTGTGTCCACCATTCTCCATCACTTCCCCCCACATTTAATGTCGTTATAATTCCATAACACCAGCAATCCCTATCCATATCCACCCTGCATTCCCTCTCCCGTAAATCAAGTATGCTTTCATTTTAAAGTTATTATTTATTATCCTCTTTATTCGATCTTATACACAATCCTTTGGTTGTTCATAAATAATTTTCTGTTGTGTTATGCATTGATCTCTGGCTAAGGAAACAATGACTGCAATGGGACTCATGCAAAGGCATTACATCCCTCACAATTACAATGGCGAATCTGCGTGCAACCTCGATATTACTTCTTCAGAAATGCACATGGGTTGACCACAATCAATTAAGCCCTCTTGTCTGCCACAAATGCACACTTCTACATTTTCTTACTAAATCGGATATATTGGAATCTTTATGGTCCCATTCTGAATTACATCCAAACGATATGGTTTTTTATAATGCTTCAGATTATCCTAGATACAATCATATTTTTTGAATACTTTGTAACAATGAAACCATAAGCAAACGGGTTAAGGATATTTTTGATGGCACGTGCATAAAATGGGGTGTGACTATTCGAGAGAATGCGCTCAAAGATGGAACAATATGAGGGTTCCTATGTATAAGTTTATTCATATCCCTCTCAACACTATGTCGATTCTCAGAATCCATAGGACAAAACCCCAATGGCTTCAAATCTCTATTTTGTCCTTTCTTTGACTGCATCCTACCGTTTCTGGCTACATGATCCAATCTCAAGTTCATCTTTTGTATGATCTCGGATAGTGTGGGGGAATATTCAGTGGAGGCACTATTTTAAAGATAGATTTACTTAAGGGAACTTTAGATTTTATATTATTTTCTTCTTCCTCACATACTTCAGACTTCAAATCAGCAAGGCCGTCTCCTTAAAGTTCTCTTTCAAGATTTAGCAGGCTTTGCAAGTTTGCACACATCATTTCGCTTCTCCTTAAACAGTTCATCATGGATATCCAGTGCCGGAATTTTAGCCATTTTCCCTCTAGGTTAAATACTGGATCATTCCCAGCAAAACAGACAATGCTATCTTCAACCTTGGATCAGTCTCTAACATTCAGACCTATTATTTCAAACGGAAATGACAAAGATCTAAGTTGTGCCAAGCAACCTGTTGTTGGAAGGACAACCATTGAGGTGGGGGGGGGAGTGAATCAATAAGCTCTTAAAACTTTCCTCAAATTCTTTAGTTCGTCAGTCAAGCATCAATGCAAAATCCATAGAGCAATCAAACCACAACAAAGAACATAAAGACAACACATGATATAGGTGGGAAACCCTTAAAGGGAAGAAAACCCACATTGATCACTGCATGGATTACATGTTCTAAATCAGATATGCAATGAATCAACAAGATTGTTGAGCACCAACTCAGGTTGAGGCACCGACCCCAAATAGTCAAGCACCAACTTGACAACAAGATTCAATAAGCACCAACTTTCTAGGAAGCACCAACACATTGATTTGTAGATACCAATCTACATGAGGCTTCAACCCCTCTTTCCAAGCACCAACTCAGTTGCTTCAGATCATCCACCTTTTTCAGTTGCTTCTATCAACAAATGATGGTACAATTTTGCTTTCTCTGCTTATCGATCTTCAGATTCATTCTGCTTATGAATCAAATAGGTACATTAGTTTCTCTTTCTCTGCTCTTTATTTTCAAAGATTTTGTTCTCTCTGGCTCCGCTCATCTCTTTTAGCTGATTCTGTATACTCCAAAGTTCATCTTCCTATGAGTCATTCAATGTTTTCATACTCACGCCTCTCTGGCCATCTATTCTTCAACATATCTCTGCTCCACTCCTTAGCGAATATAATTCTCTATTTTTTTACACTTCAAAAAGACAATTTGATTTTGCTTATATACAAGACAGTGATCAACAACTTCTTGAAAGTCGCCCAAACAAAACTCTATAGTTGGCTATATAATGATTTATTCTTTTTTGAAAACATGATTTACATTAGCTTCTATAACAGGTCACTCACATAGGTCGGCATGAGTGAAACGACGCTGGAATAAACCAAGCAATCATTAGAATACATTTAGAAATACTTTCCAAACAAGTCCGTAGTGGTTATGTTGAAATCTGTAGTAGTCTTGATACAATACGTAGCAGCTTTGATGCAGTCCGTAGCACCCCTGGTGCAGTCTATAGCAAACCTGATGCATTCTGTAGCAAAACTGATGTAGTTAGTAGATGCTCGCCCAGTAGCTCCGGACACGATCTTATTCTTCATAATCCTTAGATCACCTTCCTTCACACATAGCAACTTATTCAATGGTCTTTAGTCTAAATAAATTTTGCAGTCTATGTGATTCCATATGATGTAAAATATAGATAACAAGTCTTTTGGTTAATTGTCTACTTCACCAAAAACAACTTTCATGGCAAGCTACAGACTCAGTCAGTAGCTACGGACTCTGTAGAAACTGCGGACTCTTATCAGCAAAAATTCCTTGACATCAATGACCATATTCTTTACTGAATAGCAAGCCCTTTGATATCAATGACAACATCTCAACAAACTCTCCTTTGTCATTGATGGTAGATCTTTACAAGCTGATGACCTGAGCAAATTTTATCATTCAATGAACATACCTTTACATTAGAGCTTGAACTCGATTTACTCTTTCCCCTGTCATTTCCTCACCAAAAGCAATTAGACAATAGTTACACCTTGCTATTTCTCTCCCTTATACAACTATCTCTACTGTTGCACTATTTCTCTCTGAAAATAGTTAGCTTGCTAATTCTCCCCTTTTGACATCAATGGCAAAGGGTTGCACAACTTGAACTTTATTTGATCCCAAACAAAGTGCTGCTTTTTTAAAACTGATAATATCCATCTTCATTTTCCTGATGAGAATTCATAAACTTCTCCTTAGAAAACAACAAGATACTACTCACTGCCACTTGAATATCTTTTGACTGTCATAAACTCTTGACTCTTGATCCTCGGAGCTAAAATATACCCAAAGGTTAGCTCCCCCTTAGTCCATACCTTTCTTAGTGATTGATAGAAGAAATAATTACTCCCAATTCTTGGCTTAAGAACTCAAATGTTGCCCTTGGAAGAGGTTTTGTAAAAATGTCTGCAACTTGTTCTTTTGTAGTTACATACTCTAGTTTGACAATTTGATCAACTACTTGATCCCTTAGAAAATGATACTTGATTGTAATATGCTTATTCATGGAATGCATGACTGGATTCTTAGAGATGTTAAAGTCCCTGGTATTGTCACAAAATATAGAAATTAGACTGTCATTTTTAATCTTAAAGTCACTTAATATCTGTTTCATCCATAAAATCTGTGTGCAACAGTTTGCTGCTGCTGCTATGTACTCAGCTTCAGCTGTGGACAAGGAAACTAACGGTTATTTCTTACTCAACCATGACACAAGACTCTTTTTAAGAAAGAATGCACCACCACTTGTGCTCTTTCTGTCATCAATGCTACCTGCCCAATCTGTATCAATATATTTTGTTAAAGTGAAATCCTTACCTTTTGAGTACCACAAACCAAAGTCCATAGTACCTTTGAGATATCTGAATATCCTCTTGACTACTTGTGTGTCTTTTTTGGTTTTGCTTGAAATCTGGCCACTAGACCTACTGCTTGCATGGTATCAGGTCTTGATGCATTAGTATACAATAGACTTCCAATCATAGATCTATACAAGATCTGATTGACTACTAATGACTTATTTTGTGGACGCAACTTGCAACTTGTTGTCATTGGAGTACTTACTGATTTACAGTTTTTCATATCAAACTTATTCAACATTTTTTTAATGTACTTAGTTTGAGAGATGAAGATTCCCTTATCTGATTGAACTAATTGCAATCCAAGAGAAAATGACAATTCCCCTAACATAAACATTTCAAATTTTTGCTGCATTATTACTGCAAACTCCTTTAGATATCTTGTCATAGTCACTACCAAAGATAATATCATCAACATCCACAACTATAATTAATTGATGGTCACCTTCTGTTTTGATGTAAAGGTTGTTATCAACAATACCTCTCTTGAAACCTTGATCAAGCAAATATCTGTCAAGTCTTGCATACCATGCTCTAGAGGATTGCATTAGCCCATATAATGCTTTATTCAGTTTACATACATAGTTCTTATTTCCTGACAAAGAGAAACCTTCAGGTTGCTCTATAAACACTTCTAAATTTCTATTGAGAAATGCAGACTTTATATCCATCTGATATATTTTGAAATTCTTGAAACCAACATATGTTGAAAATAGTCTTATGGCTTCCAGTCTTGCCATAGGGGCAAAGTTTCTTCAAAGTCAACACCTTCTACTTGAGCATAGCCTTTACATACTAGCCTTGCGTTGTTTCTTATGACCGGACCATCTTCATTCAGTTTGTTCGTAAAAACCCATTTTGTTCCAATGACATTCTTGTCCTTAGGTCTATGAATAAGTTTCCAAGTTTCATTCTCAATCTGATTGGGCTCTTCCTCCATAGCATTCCCCCAATGCTTATCACTTCTAACTTCTGATTTTTTTTTTGGTTCTATCTTTGAAAATAGAGAGAAGTTTACATTTTTTGAAGTATTCATAAACCTTCTCCTAGTTTGCACTTTAGCATCAATATCACCGACGATTTGACTTTCTGCATGATTTTCTTAATGAATCTGGAAGGTGCCCTTGTATCGTCCCATTCCTCTTCTTGACTTTCTTCTGCTACTTCTTCTGATGTTTTTTCCTCTTCCTTGAGGTCAAGCTCCTCTACATGAACTCTTGGTTGTGTGCTAACCTTCTTAGATCTGGTTTCATCGACTCTTACATGTGTACTCTCCACAATCTTCTGTAGTCTCTTGTTGTAGCATCTATATGCTAAACTAACTAAAGAATATCCAAGGAAGATGCCTTCATCAGTGCTTGAATCAAATTTTCCTAGATCCTCTTCATCTCTTTTTATGAAACACATGCTTTCAAACACTCTAAAGTGTTCCACTAAAGCTGGTTTGCCTTTCCACAGTTCATAGGGGGTCTTATTGCTGTTTATTCTGATTTGACCTTTGTTTAGAATGTGTATTGCTGTGTTTACAGCCTCTTTCCAAAATCTATCAGATAATTTGGACTTATTTAACATTGTCCTAGCCATTTTCTGAACAATCATGTTCTTTTATAGCACACCATTCTATTGTGGTGTCCTTGTAGCTGAAAATTGTCTCTTGATTTCATGTTCCTTACAAAAGTCATCAAACTCATTTGACCAGAATTCTCCTCTATCAGATCTTAGACACTTGATTTTTAAGTCCATCTCATTTTCAACTAGAACCTTGAACGTCGTGAACTTATTTAGAGCCTTAGATTTCTCTTTCAAGAAAGCAACCCAAGTCATTCTAATGTAATCATCAATAAGAAGCATATAGTAACTTTCACCTTGAATACTTTGAATTGTAGTTGGACCACATAGATCTATATGAATCAACTCTAAAAGTTTTGTAGTTGAATATTGTTAAACTTTCTTCTTGTCTGTTTTCCATGTTGGCATGCCTTAGGGTGTTTGTAGGCTTAGTGATCTTATGCATGTTCATAACTGATTTTTTAGTACTTATCTTTACTAAGTTGTCAAAGTTTAGATGTCCCATTCTTCTGTGCCAAAGCCAACTCTCATCAACTTGACTCATAAAACACCTGTCCTTCTTGATCTCATTCAAAACATACAAATTATTTGCAGTCCTATCAGCATGTGCTACCAATCTTCGTAAACTTGCTTTTCGTATTTCACATCCTTCCGCATGAAAAGTCAGAGTATGTCTTTGATTACACATTTGACTAACACTCAACAAATTATGCTTCAGTCCTTTTACATATAGTGCATTCTTAGTTTTAGTTTTTCCATTGTCAAGACTTAGTATTCCTTTGCCAACAATATTAGCTGTTGTATTGTCTCCAAACTTCACTGTACCTTCAGTAGTTTTCTTCAAAGATATACATTTATTCTTGTTATCTGTCACATGGTTTGAACAACCACTGTCAATGTACCATTTCAAACTCTCATCTTGAATGTGAAAAGCAATTTGTGTTAACTTGGATTCTTCTTCCTTTGGACCATCATTTTCTTGCTCTTTTTTCAATATTTTCAAAGGTTTTGACTTATCAATTTGAACATACATCTTCCTATTTTGACTAGGGGGTTTTGCATGGCCCAATTTACAGAATCTTGCAATATGTCCAATTCTATTATAGTTGTAACAAATCACACTGTTTCTATTGATATTTGACTCTTGGACAAATGAATTTGAGAATCTTTTTGAAAATCCATGACTATTCATATCACTTCTCCATGCATGATTGTTTCTATCATTTGATCTACAATCTATATAGCTCTATGTCCAAAATGATTACAAGAAAAATAGTAGCCATGGAAGGAATTCATGTACCTTTTTGTATTCGGTTTCTTGATATGAAATGATCTCTGAAGATTTTTGAAAGGCATATTGACACTTTTGTTATCTCTGAGAGGAGTGATAATCTTCTTTCTGTCTGTCATTCACAATCTTAGATTTCTTGAGAGCATCAACATGTCTTTGGCTTATTGATATTCTGTGTAATATGCAAATTGGAATATTTTACAAGAATTTGGATTTCATGTAATTCTGTTTAAATAAAATATAGATTATATAATTGAAATAATAATGTAAATAATTATATTGAATTTAATATAGAGTTTTCGGATTTTGAATAATAAATAATAATTCTTCAAGGGTTTTCGTCCTTGGGTTGAGATGACAAAGGTTTTCGTCCTTGCACCCAATTTTACATTTAAGGGTTTTCGTCCTTAATTGCCATTGTAAAGCATTAAGCTTGTACAAGGTTTTAATGTTTAATACATGAATGATTTTCTTATGATTCCCCTCTTCCATCAATCGCTGGATATAAATATCTTCATAACCTCTCACCAAGGAATGCGTCTCTTCTAAAAGTGGTGTCACTTCCTTTAAATGAAGGCTGTTGATAACAAATGAATGAATGAATTAATGCCTAAAGATTGATGTGCTTTGTCTTGTAATGCTGCGATCTCCTTGTAGGTGGTGTAGCGCTCCTTTTACATTGCAGACCTGCTGGTTATGACCAACGATCTTCCATATGACCAGAAATCTCCCAGAAGATGGACCAACGATCTCCTCATGACCAACGATCTCTTCTTTAAGTGTTGTGTTGATGTCTTTGGAATGCTGTATGGATTTCCTGTGGGAGCTGCAATTTGCCTTGAAGAGCTGTGATTCACTGTTGACATTGATTTATTGTTAGCAATGAGTTCCTTGGCTGCAATTTGCTATTGGCAGTGATTTGAGGATATTACATTCTGATCTTCCTTGCTACTCTTCTGGTTATCCGTGTATCCAAGGCCTGTTTTGATGAGAGGTGACCTTTGACTGTTCAATATGTCATCAAGAATTCCATTGCTCTTTTCAAACTTTTGACAATTTTTTAATTTGACTATGAACTGTTCCAAATCTGACCTCAATGAACCTATTTCAAATTTGTACTCATTGCACTCTCCTTCCTTGGACTTCAGACTTGCATTTGCTTCTTATTTAGTCTTGAGATTGTTGATGACTTCCTCAGCGTCCTTGACACTCTTAGTTATTTTAATTTCCAAGATACATATCTATTCTTCATGACTTTTGACTAGAGACTTCAACTTTTGGTTTTTCTTTCTTTGACTCTTCAATTCATCCAAAGCACTAATAAGTTATGCTTCAAGATAAACCTGCGCTTCTTCATCCACTTCATCATCCATGAAGACTTGTTATTTTGAATTATTCCCATCTTCAACTTCGATGGCCATGAACAAAGTTCATCACTTCTTTGGTCTAAACTGCAGTCATCACTGTCTGAGACATCTATATCACTGACTTCAGAAGAGCTGCTATCACCTTGCTTGAAATTTTTCTTGCTCTTGTCATACTTGTTAGACTTCTTATTCTTTTCACCATGTTCATCATGATCATGTTTTTCTTTTTGAGGACACTTGGCAGCAAAATGACCAATCCTGCCACAATTGAAACATAGCAATGATAGCTTGCCTTGGTACCCACTCGAACCTTTTCTTAGTTTCCTCACAAATAAGGTTTCAGCTTTGTCTTCATCAACATCAGTGTCACTGTCAATTTCAACCTTTTTGATTTGTGTTTTCTTTGCAACCTTGAAAGTTCTTCCCTTTTGGAAGATTTTTCATCATCAGTTCTTATCTCATAGGCAGTAAGTATTCCATGAAGCTCATCCATTTGCAACTTGTCCAAGTCTTTTACTTATTCAACTGTTGACACCTTTGAGTCAAAGCTTAGGGTTAAGGAGCTTAGAACCTTTTGAACAATAGTTGACTCATTAACCTTTTCTCCAAGGCCTCTGATTATGTTGACTACTTCATCAACTCTAAGAATTTATGTTGCAATATTCTCTTCTTCCTTCATCTTTAGACCTTCAAACTATCTTCTATAGGTCTAAAGCTTTCCCAATTTTACCTTGGTGTCATCTTCATAAATGCACTGTAACTTGTCCCAAATTGTCTTAGCTGACTCAAATTGCATCACCTTGACAAACTTAGATTCTGCCAATCCACACAATATAGCATTCATAGCCTTTGAATTGTTCTCACTTGCTTTCTTTCTTGCAACGTCAATTGGAGGAGTTTGAGGGATAATATACCCATCTACAACTGACTGCCAAATGTCAAACCAGAAAGCCATCAAATAGGTCTTCATCCTAATGCTCCAAAAGGCATAATTAGTTCCAGTGAACAAAAGGGCCTTGTTTGTTGAAAACCCTTCTTGTACTTGATGACTAGACATTGTGCTTCGTAGGATCTACCTTCCAGTTGTCAAGCCTGACTTTGAAGGACCTACTCTGATACCAATTGTTGGAAGCACAACCACTGAAAGCGGGGGTTGAATCAATGAGCTCTTAAAACTTTCTTCAAATTATTTAGTTCGTTAGTCAAGCATCAATGCAAAATCGATACGGCAATCAAACCACAACAAAGAACATAAAGACATGTGATGTCCTCTTTTCATATACTTTTAATAATTAATAAAATTGCCTGAATAGTGATTGTAATCATTCAAAATTATAAGGCAATTAATTAATTATTAAAATGGAATTACTTTGGATAATTATTTGATTTATCAAAAAAGTGGTTTTAACTATTTGGAAAATTAAGGTAATTTTAATGATTATTCTAAAGGGCCTTATAATTAATAAATTGCTTGAAAAGTGGTTTTTATCATTTTAATTATTAGAGCAATTTAATTAATTATTTAAGTGAGGACTTAATTATTTAATTTGCCAAAAAGTAATTTTAATTACTAACTTATTAAGACAAGTTATTTAATTAATTCAAAAAGGTGTAAAGTGAAATTAAAAAGAATGTCAGTTTGGGAACTAAAGCAAAAGAAAGGAAAATATATTCTAAAAACGGCAAGTGAGGCTTCTGAGGTATTTTACCTCTCCAAAGTGGTTTGTCCCTATTTGGAAGGTACAAATACAAGGTGAAGATCATAATTGAAGACAAACTGAATTTTAATACTTTGTCCTTCATGCTTGAAGAAACTATTGGAATGCATGCCCAATAGAAGTTTGCTACTTTGGTGTTAATCAATCTAAAAAAGGTGTTTTTTGACACCAACTTTGCTAAGGAGATATTGTTCTTGCCCTAGAAGTGGGTGATTTGCTTTGAGAAGTTCGTGTGAAGTTTTGTGAGGGTTTCGTGGTTTTTTTTTGTATATTAACCTTGCTAAATATTTATCATATTTTTGCAAGTGGAGCGAACCATCTTGGAAGCTTGGATCGAGGGTTAGGAGACCTCTTTTGGTTTATTTTATGCAAATTAAATATTCTGATTTTATTTGCTAATTTTCTACGTGTTGGTATGAGGAATTAAAGGAGTTCGTGAAGGGGTTGAAGTAGAAAATTAAAAAATAATTTTCAAAATTATTATTTAATTATTTTGACAGGTTTTGAAGACTTTTCCACTTGCAGAAGACAAGATTTCACTCTCCTAATTTTCTGCTAATTTTTTCTGCACTTGGCAAGTGGAGCGATTGGCTTAGAGAGTCATTTTTGGCCATTTCTATGCCCAAAAAGGTTCGTTGTATTTTTCTGGTATTTTTCAGGCACTTGTGGCGATTTTTGGCAAGGGTTTGAAGAGGAAAAACATTCATATCAGCAGCTGTATTTTCGATATTTAATCAGAATTTGCTGCCATCAAAAGTGGCATTTGAGCTTCAAAAATTAGACAAAAAAGTATTTGTTTCATGCATTTTAATTTCTGATTATTTTCTAAAAATTTTCAATTAATTTGGAACAAGTTATTGGCTGGATTTCATCTATAAAACCTTATTATTTTGGTGTCTAAGGTTTTTAGGGCTTAACAAAGGTTTTGTGAGCTTATTTTGCAAATTAGGGTTTGTTGATTGCATTTTCAAAATTGTGAAATTTAGGAGAAAATCCATCTTGTATGGAATCGTCCCATTTGGGGATATTACAACATAACACATGATATAGGTGGGAAACCCTTAAAGGGAAGAAAATCCACATTGATCACTGCATGGACTACATGCCCTAAATCAAATATGCAATGAATCAACAAGATTGTTGAGCACCAACTCAGCTTGAGGCACCAGCTCCAAATAGTCAAGCACCTACTTGACAACAAGATTCAACAAGCACCAACTTGCTAGGAAGCACCAATTCCTTGATTTGTAGATACCAATCTATATGAGGCTTCAAATCCCTTTTCCAAGCACCAACTTAGCTGCTTCAGATCATCCACTTTTCTCAGTTGCTTCTATCAACAAATGATGGTACAATTCTGCTTTCTCTGCTTATCGATCTTCAGATTCATTTTGTTGTTTTTCTGCTTATTAATCAAATAGACACATTAGGCTCTTTTTCTTTGCTCTTTATTTTCAGACTCTGTCCTCTCTACCTGCTCGCTTCATCTCTTTTAGCTAATTCTGTATACTCTAGAGTTCATCTTCCTATGAGTCATTAGATGTTTTCATACTCACGCCTCTTTGGCCATCCATTCCTCAACAGACCTCTGCTCTCCTCCTTAGCGAATATAATTCTCTATTGTTTCACACTTCAAGAAGACAATTTGATCAAGACAATGATCAACAACTTCTTGAAAGTCAGCGAAACAAAACTCTATAGTCAGCTATATAATGATTTATTCTCTTTTGAAAACATGATTCACATTAGCTTATATAAAAGCTCACTCACATAGCTTGGCCTGAGTGAAATGAAGGTGGAATAGACCAAGCAATCATTAGAATACATTTGAAAATACTTTTCGAACAAGTCCGTAGCGGTTATGTTGAAGTCTATAGTAGTCTTGATACAGTTCGTAGCAGCCCTGATGTAGTCAATAGCACCCCTGATGCAGTCCGTAGCAAACTTGATGCATTCTGTAGCAAAACTGATGCAGTCAGTAGATGCTCGCCCAGTAGCTCCAAACACGATCTTATTCTCCATAATCCTTAGATCACCTTCCTTCACATATAGCAACTTATTCAATGGTCTTTAGTCTGAATTAATTATGCAGTCTATTTATGTGATTCCATATGATGTAAAATATAGATAACAAGTCTCTTGGCTAATTGTCTACTTCACCAAAAACAACTTTCATGGCAAGCTACAGACTCAGTAGTAGTTACGGACTGTGTAGAAACTGCAGATTCTTATCAACAAAAATTCTTTGACATCAATGACCATATTCTTTACTGAATAACAAACCCTTTGACATCAATGACAACATCTCAACACCTGTTGTATTAAATAGGCTACCAGATCTCTTCATTATCAAGGAAGCGCTGATAATCGCCCTCACTCAAAACACACAGAGGAGAGATTCTCAAAACTCATAACAACCATTGAAGTGCCATGAAGGGATTCTTAGCTCTTGAAGTAGGGTTAATCTATCGTGATGAAGTTAATGAAGGTTTCTTTATGGTAAGTAATAATGTCTAGATTGGAAAGGGTATATCTGCCATGGAGAATCAACACTTTGCTTGAGAGCTCCTAGTAGGTATTCTGTCTCTCATAATAATGCCAAATCCTTCGTCGACTATTGTGAGGATTCATAGTACATTCCTAAGAGGGTCCAAACTTCAAACAATTGCTTTGTGAAACCCTCCCTTGGGTGAGAATTATCAGATTTCACCAAGAATGGCCTCTAATCAGTATAGAGAACTAGTCTCACTTCCTTTTTTCTCTAATATAATCTATCACGGCCCACAAGGATATGGAGCTGAAGCTTAGGGGATTTCAACACATTAACTGAAGATTTGTGTACATTAAACCAATCATTTACCACTGCTCTTGTTCAAAGTTATCTGGCTTGACAATGAGGCTTCCCTTTTTTAGTGGGCACCCTCATTGAGGATCTTCTCCTAAAAGTCTTAGTTGGCATGGAGAAGCTCTCTAAGATATTGGTGACAATCCACCCCCAGATTTATGGCATGAAAGTGATCTTGGGAGATCGTGGTAAGGGGCTATTCTCCTTACCAAATGCTATGTTGGACTCGAACAATGGGAATCCTAGAAACCCATCCATGCCTCCCTGACAAGCACCTCCATTGAGCCCAGTGGTGGATTTGGAAGCATCCCCTCCTGCTCGCTTATCAGAATGTCCAAAATGGCCACCTACCACTTCAGTTGCACCCAAAAATAAGCATAATGGCTCTCTAGATCCACGCTTCATTAGCTATGGGAAAGGCCCAATGTCTGTTGAAGAGGGCTAAAATATATGTTGGGAAGGACCAGTCTCTCAAGCATCAAAGACCCTTCCTTTCAAGGGCAACCGGTCATGAGTAATGGATTGTAAGGAAGTGTTTAGATAAGTAGTTATTTTTTGGTAGCTTTCAATGTTTTTATTTATGGTATTTGTAGCTTAGCTTCAGGTCTGAAAGGTTTCTTATTGATGTATTTTTGTTCTATTATTTTTTGAAGGTTTTTAACATTTTGGACTTTCCATTAGCTTATCTGGTCTCTTTGAAACCTATGGTTTGTAACTTTTTTAATATATATATCTTAAAAAAGTTACAAACCATAGGTTTCAAAGAGACCAGATAAGCTAATGGGTAACTTTTTAAATATAAGCTAATCTGGTCTCTTTGAATCCTATGGTTTGTAACTTTTTTAATATATAGATAAAGTTACAAACCATAGGTTTCAAAGAGACCAGATAAGCTAATGGAAAGTCCAAAATGTTAAAAACCTTAAAAAAAATAGAACAAAAATACATCAATAAGAAACCTTTCAGTGAAGCTAAGCTACAAATACCATAAATAAAAACGCCAAAAAATAATATATAATAAAGAGACTGACTAATGTTGGCAACACATGCTACATAATTAATTACATGTATAATTTTATCAGGATAATTTCATTCCTTTAAATTTTAATCGTAGTAGTAATTCCAAAACACTAGATTTTGTACCGTGAGTACTTATTATTGTTGACTTAATGACTCATAAGGTCCTAAACTTGGCATTGATGCAATTGATAGACAAGCATTTTATCTATTTTTACTAGATTGACATTAAACACTTGTTAGAATGGGCTTGCCACTTGATAGCTCTTGCTTATTGAATTGGTTAGAAACTTTTAAAATATTTGTAAATATAGCATCTTTTTAATCTATCATATATTGTGACTATTTAAGATCCAGTGGTTCCTAATCATTATTTTTTATATACTACCTTGCTTGGTAAAAAATATTCCTGCAAGTAAGTCACAATAGCATATGACGAGAAGCACCTGATTCCCTTGGAAAGATGTCTTGCTGCTTTGTACTTCTGGGCAGCTCCATTTTGTTGCAATCTCTCTTTTTCCTTATTTCATTTCTTGAACCTGGAAACTCAGGATGCACCTTTTGCACTTTGATTTTGCTTCTGACACCCTTACGTCTTCTTAGTGTGTCAATCTTAAGTCGAGAATAAGAAAATCAGAGTGAGCCTTAATTCATTCCCACTTATCATTTTTTAAATCCCTCTCTGAGAGATCAAGTAGAAATAGTTTTCAATGAGTCCAATTGGTGTATGAAAGGTTTGAATAGTGTTTTATTTTTATAGGAAGGGAGCTACCCTGGCACTGGAAAAATGGAGGAAGTTGGAAAGGGATCTGGCGAAGGGACAACTATAAACATTCCTTTGCCTGGAGGTGCAGGTGATCAATCTATATTAGCTGTTTTTAATGAAGTCATTGCACCAGCTGCTCAGAGATTCAAACCAGATATAATTCTGGTGTCTGCTGGGTGAGTACTTATCTATTAATCTTTTTATTCAGTTATCTTGGGTCAAAAATATGGCCTCTCTTATCTGATAATGTGCATTTACAGCTGGAGTTTGAAGGGAAAAAAAACAATATCTATCTTTTGAACTATACTAAGCTTATGTGAGTTGATTGCTGTAAAGGTACCTAGAAACATTGTGCGGTTACCCTTGCTCTTTTGGCATTGGGGCTTTGAGCAGGGAAACATCTTCTCATATGTCTAGATTAAAAATACATTAACAAAGAAGAATTGAACCTCTTGACAATCAAACCAATCACATCATACCTTCCCATAAGAAATCTTACTCTTACCAAGCATATTTCATTATTGGCTGTCAAACTTCCTGTTCAAGGAACTGTTCCATGGACAGACTTCAATCGATATTTGACTTATCTGATGGTCTTTCTAATGTGACGATACTTTTTTCAGGTGTACATTGGTTTCTGTCTTAGATTTATATTGATGTTACTAAAATATTGAATAAATAATCAGAAAGGATCCCAAAAAAATTAATCAAGCATAAACCGGAAAAGAAACAGGTTTTTTTCTGGGAAATAGTTGATGATATAGCCACAAAAGCAATCGTAATTTTTTTTTAAAGGAAACTTCATCATTGCGCCCTATTTTTCAATTTGCTGGATAGTTTATTGGTTTTATTTTTTTTGATTTTTTTGTGGTATTTTACTTGTGTGTGTTATAGTCATCTTGAGATGACCTCCATGAGTAGTCATTACCCTAATGGCATCTTTGCACGTGTTTTTTGGTAAATTCACAAGGCAAAGTGACCCATTTAGCACACAAGCACCATAAACATTTGAGTATTTGGATGACTGGTGAATGTAATCCACCACTTAGGATTCTCATCCCAAGAGGCTAGAGGGTGAGAATCTGATGTAGGAGCATCCGGGTATGATACACAATCTTACATCAACCAAAAACATGTGAGGTGTGTCATGGTGAATTGTCATTGTTTTCATTTGCTGCATTGCGAAAATGTATTTGTTTGGATTCTTACAAGACTCTTGAACTCCAGCAAACTCCAAAAGATCAAACAGCAGTCAATTGCAGTCAAAAAACAAGATTTAAACTAAGCACTCCCTGTGTGATGACAAAACCACCAATGTCTGCAGGGGGTGGTTGCGAAACCACTGGTTTGCATTACTCAACAGTTGCAAAACCACTTTGATGGTTTAGCCTGCATTGGTTGCAAATACAGAGTAACAGTACAAAATGATTGTTTTTCCCATCTTTGGCATTTCAAGAATTTTAGGGAGCCTTCAAAGAGGAATCTCTAGGATAGAAGGGGTCCATTGGGAGAGACGGGAATCAAGATCTAGTTTTGGGATCACTTGAATATATTCTTATTCAATTTGAACAAATTTCTTGACTCATGAACATACCATTTGTATGGATGCTGTAAAAATAATTGCAGAAATAAATGAGCTTCGTTCTCTGTGCAACTTCTTCTTCAAGAAGTAGGATATTATACTTTGGCTGCGAGGATAAGATTGCCATTTATTTGACCCCCTGTTCTAGACTGTGGAATTTGGTATCAGAGTTGGGTTTTAAATTGGTTGAGGGAGTGTACTTCATCTAGTGTGATTACAGCAGTTGTTTTAGATTGCTAAGAGAGTCAATATACCTCCCAGGAGAATGGTTGGCAGAGGTAGAGGAGCTGCTAGTGTGGCAGGGAGATTGGATGAGCTTGTGGATGTGCTCAGGGTCATGCAAGCAAGATCGGATGTTGTTGAAGAAGACAAAATAAGGGAATTCGCACCAAGAGATGATGTGAGTGATGTTGACGAAGAGCAAGGAGCAAAAGGAGAGTAACATGAGGATGCCAGTGAAGGACAGTTGGATGTAGGTGAAGATAGGCTCATTAGAGCTGTCTCAAGGATCCGAAGAGGAACAAAGATAGAAGTTTCAAGCCTCTCAAGACTTGAATCCTAAGGAATTGCTATATTGGCTTGAAGAGATGGAAGAATACTTCGATTTTGATGAAGTGGTTGACCTTATGAGAGTGAAGTGGCACAAACCAAGCATGAAAGGTCATGCAACTCTATGGTGTAAGGAAGTAAAAACTGAGAGGAATAGAAGTGGTAAAGAAAAGATCATCTGATGGGATATAATTGTTTCCAAATTGAAGGGAAAATTTCTTTTTGTAGATTATTAGTTGGACTTTTTGAAGAAGTTGTAAAGCTTGAGGCAAAGAGAGCTCAGTGTGAAGGATCAAACCGAGGAGTTCCACAAAATAACCATATGGTCTGGTCACTATGAGGTAGATCAAGAGAAAGTTGCAAGTTATATAAAGGGGCTGAGAATCAATATACAAGATGAGTTGAGTATGGTCATATTGCACACCATGGAAGAGACTTATCAATTTGCATTGAAAACCAAAAATAAGTTGTCAAGAAGACCACAAAATACAATAAGAAGCAGAGGCAGATTTTGAAGGGGGTGAGGTCAATCAAATGCTAGAAGATGACAACATGCTCAAGAGGGAGAAGCTAGCACTTCTCATAGTCACAATCGTGCACCAAGAGGAAGACGATCACCTTTAAGAGGAAGAGGGCAATATGGAAGAGGAAGAGGATTATCTTAGCAAATGAATGCTCAAAGAATGAAGAGAAAATGTAATATCCCAAATCGGAATATTATACGTTAATTTGGATTCTTTGGAATTTCGTTTAAGACAAATATTGATTTTATACTTGCAATAATAATTTAGATAATAAAATGAAATTTAATTCAGAGTTTTCAGATCTCAAATAATATAATGTGAATACTCAAGGGTTTTCGTCCTTGATTTATTGTGATGACAAGGGTTTTCGTCCTTGAAATTTGATTCTACAATTAAGGGGTTTTGTCCTTAAAAGTAATGTAAAGCTACTGCTTGTACATGGTTATAAAATTGAATAAATGATTGAATGATTTCTTCCATACCAATGGTTGATTATTTATACCCTCCAAATATCCTTTTCCAAGGGGTGTGTCTCTTCGAGGGGTGGCATCCCTTGATATTTCCCAAGGATGACTTGACTAGATGGCTATTTCTTCATAGTGGCACTCCATGCATGTGGGACAACTTCCTTATTGGCGATTTCCTTGCTGATGTTTGAAGATATTACAAAAAATGGAAGTATGTAGCACACTTACCCACTTGTGCGACCATCTTTTTATTAATCATAAAGCGGTTACATCAGCTGGGAGGTTTAATAACCGTCCGTTAGTCATTAACTAGTAGCTAATTATAACTTTAAAATCCTCCCTTAATGATTTAACCAGAGACTACTCCAAGTTTGTCCAAAACTTTTACAAACACAATGGGACCAAAGAGGTTAGTTATTACATTTACAGATTGTTGTAAAGATATCAACATGAAATAAATAGTCTTCTGATATTTTGCTGCTGTCCAATGTAGAAACTTTGATGTACTAAAAAATTGAAAAGGATAGTCAATAGCAAAATCATCTTTGGCTGAAGACTTCAGTGCGATCTCCATAGTTTTGCATCCAAAATCCTAGAGATGCTACTCAAACAAAATATACTAGGCTTATGGAGCCTGCTTAAGTCCGTACAAGGACTTAACCATCCCGCAAACGGAATGATCATGACTAACTTGGAAACCTTCAGGATGCACCATGAAAACCTCGTCCAAATTTTCGCTCAAGAATTCAAACTGAGTTGTGGAGAGAAGCAATCGAAATGTGATCATCTTTGCCATAAGAGTAACAAGCAACTCAGAAATAGTGGGAGCAACAACCAACTCCACAATATGAGAAGAAAACATCTCATCTATTCCCTCCTGTTGTGAAAAGCGATTCACAACAAAATGAGCCATTGCCTATGACTTCGACATATCAATTGCTTGCACAGCTACCTATGCATTTTGCACAACTCCCTGTGCATGGAACTGAGATTGATGAATTGCATCCTTTTGAACATTCTCTTGCACGTCCTTGATAGTGGATATTCGCTCCACCACTAGTGCATGTAAGTTGACTGGACTAAGGTCAACAAGCCTATAAGAAGTGTCATATTTATGCACATCTTGTGTGGTGGAATCTCCCTCCACGCGTGCATGTATGCCAGTTGTGGCTCGGTCAACGAGCTTATACAAGCCATCTTGTCCAATACCTAGGGCAACCACTCTATTCTGTTTGACATCAAACACCACATCGTTTCCCGGAGAAATGTACAACAATGTTGAAATTCTTTGTTAACTAACAAATAAGAGATTTTTATTCATGCTAGGAACATACCTAACATTTCTTACTGTAATCTTTCTAGCATTATTCAATGCAATGCTAATATTTCCTATCTCCTCTACTACATATGACTATCCATTAGCTAATAAAACTGGATCAAAAGGATTTGTACTTGCAGTAAATTTGATATACCAGTCTTTACAACACGTGTAATGTCGGGATGCATAGGAATCAATGAACAAACAACTAGTATTTTGCTTGGAGTATAATGCCAAAAGGGCATACTCTTCTTCAGTATCTCCTCTTTCATCAACTGCTGTCACCTTCGCCACTTGACTATTGTGTTGAGAAAGGGCGTACTGTTGTTTTCGACAATCTTCTTTGAGATGCCCAACCTTATGATAGTAAAAACACTTTACCTAATACTTAGAAGATGGATTAATAGGGTTATGTTTCCATTTTCCTTTTGACTGAGTGGCTAATGCAATCTATGCTTGTCTAACACTGGACTCATTCTATGTTTGTTTGCATTCTTTTTTGCAAGTACTAACTTGATCAAGTGTTAGGTTTCTACTCTCCGTCATTAGGTGTAGATCCTCCACGAAAGATTCATAGGGGGATGGTAAATTGTTTAGCACATCGTCACCATATCTTTATCATCCATCTTTTTGTTAAAGGTTGATAGTTGGTCTTGGAGATATTTTATCCAAAATAGGTATTCTGACAAAGAGTCATCCATCTTTGTGAAAGATAAGTTTTTCAAATACAAAAATCAGCTTTTCTCTAAGGTTTGGTATTTATTTTGCAAACTGATCCACAACACACTTGCTATAATGGCATTCCAAACCTCAGGAATCATGTCATCCGACACAGATTATTTTAATAACAAGGCTTCCTTATGATGTTTGTCATAATCCACAAAATATGTTGTAGGTCTTGTTTTAGTGCTGGTAATGATTTTATGACAATTATGATATTTTGTGATTGTAGTTATGGCTAGTTAATTTCTGCACTTTTGGTCGAACCGGGTTTTGAATAGTGGCCATTTTTCACTTGGAACACAATAAAAACAAGGATTTCGACTCGAAATTTAATGCAATAGAAAAATTATAGTTTCTCTAACTTAGAAATCAATGCAACTATAGTTTTCTGATCTAGAATTTAATTCAGATGTTTGACAGACCCAAAAATAAATGCAATAGAATAAAAGTACAAATTTCCAATTCGAGAAGTATAGACCATAGTTCACATAACCATAACCGGCGAGTATTCGCCAAGAGAAAATTTTGAGTAACCGGAGAGTATTCGACAGAGTTGGTTGAATAACAGGGAATAACTGACAAAAGCAAAAAATACTTAAATTTATTATTTTTTTAATAAAAATTGCAGAAGCAAAATAGATCAAATGAGTTCGTAAAACGTTGGGAAAGTGTTTTCTATTAGATTTGAATATAAACAAAGTACAAAATTGCATAATCATGCAAATACAACTGACACCATCAAGTTGTCAACAACAACGTGATACAGTGATACTTAGTCTTATACAAGAATCTATAATTTTCTCTTCCATGCTCTCTTAAAAACTATGGGAGACTAAGAAACTCTAGTCCTCCCACTCGACTGCCCTGTTTCGCTCTGTTTAGAAGGATGCACCTACGCCTATGGCTTCACCTTTACCTCTGTTTCTACCTCATCTTCAAGGATGTCTTCCAATCCAATCTTTCTTCTTGTTGCAATTGCACCCTCCATAGCTTGCCTCTCAAAATCAACGATCTCGTCCTTTGTGAAATGGGGGCTCCCTCCTGTGCAATCCAATCACTGTAGGGTTCGATGTAATCTAGATCGATAGGCTCCTTTAATGCATTCTCCAACTTCTTTGTGCGAAGTCGAAGGTTGTATTGCAAAAAAACCAGGTCATTGAGGCATTGTTGGCTCAACTTACTGCGTTTCTTCGTGTGAATGGCATCAAATAAACTCTAATTGCGTTCACATCCAAAAGCGTTACAAGGTTGAGATAAAATACGGAGGGCTAGCCTTTGAAGATGTGGGGTATTCCCACCCTAATCTTCCCACAATGACGCTACAAACAAGATATTCAAAACTTTGTAAGTAATTAATAATTGTAAATTTGTAACCGGTAAGGTACAAGTAAAGACTTCATTTTCTATTACCTAGTGATTGCATGGCTCTCTATTGGATAGCTAATGTTGAAAAAAAGAGCCTCCCCTTTCCCTGCTTGTAGTTCTAGAACTCTGCAATAATGAGGTCCCTCACCTCAACGTCAGGTGTCATACTCACAATGCATGTTGAGAGCCCCTCCATAATCTCTCCATTAGCATCTATGAAGCCATTTGAGTAGAAAAACTTAGCGTTAAGGTAGTACCTCACTGCATGGATGGATTGGTGGAGTTGATTGTTCCATCTCCAATCAATCAACTCCCAAATGGGATCAAATATGGCATGATCCCCTTTATAATAGATTTGGACGGCCTCTTTGGCCCTATCCATGGCCTCATAAATATAACCCATTGGGTTTTGCTAGCCATCCACCAATCTTAAAACCCTCCTCAAAGGCTATGCACCTACAAAGTTACAAACAAATTAAGGTTACAAATTTATAAATAAAATAGATACTTTAAGTTTAAAAAATTGAAAATAAGGGAAATGATTTGAAATTTAAATTTAAATTTCAAATTATCTTGATGATCACTGTAGCTCTCTTTTCGAAGCTCTCATTGAAAACTATCTTCCCAACTTTGACTCCAATTTTCTTGGAATATAGTGAGTCCACCCATGCTTGAGACACAAACATATGCTTCAAAGGAGTTAACAAACTACAAATACTTTGCAATGTAAGAAATTTCATTGCAAACTTGTTGACACCAACTTGAACAAATTCTTTTCCCTTGGTGTGCTCTCTCATCAAGTTGAGAACCCAAAGGTGATTGTATATATATTTTGTTATTTCTCTAGTTTCTTATACAACTGGTGGTACCTAATCAAGTTTGTCTATGTCCTCCAAAAGAAGGTCAAGGCAATGGGCCGTCTAAGGAGTCCAAAATAGTGATGGATGTCTCTCCTTGAGAAGTCTTTCAACCGCCACATATGTTGGTGCATTGTCTATGATAACTTGGACAACATTCTCGATGCCTATCTCTAAAACAACCTGCTCTATCATCAAGCTCAAAGTTTTTGCATTTTTTATCTTGCTAGATGCATCAATAGACTTAAAAAAAACCAACTCACCATTTGAAGCTGCAAAAAAATTGATGAGGGTGTGGTTCTTTCTATCAGTCCATCCATCAGAAAGAATGGTGCATCTGATCTTTCACCATAACCTCTTTTGATCTTCCACAATTACCTTTGCATCTTCAACTTCATTCTGGAGCAACTTTCCTCTTAAGTCTCTTGGAGAGGGTGCCTTATACTCTTTCCTTACAACTGTCAATGTTGTCATCAAATATTCCCAGTACAGACTCTTCGCCATGTTGAAGAGAAGGTTGTTGAAGTACCAAAAATTTACATATGTTTTCTCTGTTTTTGCATGTACCTCCTTGTTCTATGTTGTACCTTGCATTGAAGGTTGTGTCCCAGATGTGTTTTTAGGCCAAAAAAGGAGTGCATCTAACTCAAACACGATGAAGATGTGCCATGGCGTTTGTGTGGACCACGAGTAGAGCTCATAATTTCTGTCATAGTTCCCTCTTCTTCCTCTGCCAATGTGGTAGCAATGGCCATTGCTAGGGCTGTTTGCATCCTTGTTATTTCTAGTTTATTTTTGTCCAACGATGCAAGCTCCGCAATTATCTCTCGTTTTGCCTCTTCCGTGACATTGGGACAAGGAGTGGCATCATAGAAAGTAATGCATGAAAGGTGGTATTTGAGACGATTGATGCCTCCTGACACCCTCTTCGAACAAAATGAACAAATTGAAATCGTCTGGGATGATCCAACCTGCACGACATACTTTCAAGCAGTAGTGCGAGCATTAGGGGGACCACTTTGCCCACCACTTACTGAATGACCGCAATACTCTTGCGAATCCTATTGTTTGCTAATGGATAACTTGCAAGCATTTTCAAAACAATATTAAAAATTTAAAATATAAAAACATATAATACATTAAAATATAATCAATAAATTATAATGATAAACAAAAACTAAATTACATTTAAGTTTTTAACGAACAAATTGAAAACTTACGGTTCTCAACAATAAATAAATTATATTGACAAATGAAAACTATAATAGTTGAAAAACAACATTTTTAATCAAAAATTATAAAAAATTATGCATAAATTGTAAATACTAAATACTAAATATTAAAGTTTAACAGAATGCATGAAATTTGAACATAATTGAACAGAATGCATTAAATTTGAATATTAAAATTAAAAATATTTATCAAAAATGTTTATAATTAAATTATAGTTCTTTTACATGCTTGGAAATTAAAAAATAAATAAGTGTACTAACCTGGGAATAGCTTTGCTGAATTCTTCTTCCAATTCACTCTAGAATGCTTCAAATCTTGTGTTAATGCAATGAGGGGGTGTGTTTCAATTTATAAGACAAATCTTCACATTTTTGCAACGTTTTCTCAGTGTTTGGCATCCATTTCTGCATTTTTGCAGCATTTATTAGTGTTTTAACAATATTTTTTGTGTTTTTGACATGTACAGGGCTGTCGACGAGTACTCAGACCTGCACATGTCAAAAATGCAGAAAACACTGTAAAAACCTCGCGAGTCCCTGATGAGTACCTAACGACTACTTGTCGAAAATTGGTTGTTTTTTTTTCACGAGTTTGAGTGGCAGTTAACCGCCTTTGCCTTTCGCCAGCAAGTAACCAGAGGTGACTCCTAGGTTGTGTAATCCATGGTACATACAACTTTGTTCAATTTTCAGAGTTTGCTTACAAGGAATTACAAAGATTAAAGACTTATCACGTACAAGTTGTGCTCTAATGGCAATTGCAAACCGCAATGGTTGATTTAATGCAAATCAATGGCCTTTCCTTTCTTCTGTCATGCCCTCTATTCATGACTTTGTTG
This sequence comes from Torreya grandis, assembly GCA_037957365.1. Lineage (NCBI taxonomy): Eukaryota > Viridiplantae > Streptophyta > Pinopsida > Cupressales > Taxaceae > Torreya > Torreya grandis. The sequence goes on from JARHVA010001870.1 coordinate 1,746,337, forward strand.
TGTTTGCCTTGCATCCTCAACAATGCGTTTTCCTTCTGGCCTATGAGCAACGCGTTTTACGGCCTTTTGATCTTTCTTTTATTGTGTCTTTTGTGCCCTTCTGTCTTCTGCACGTGATTTTGACTTTTGTTTTCCTTTGCGTTTTCCCACTCTACTATTTCAAGCTTCCATTTTGTGTCTATCTTTTGTCGTTCTTTACAATTCACAACTTGTTTTGGGTCTATGTTCTATTGTTTTTCCTTGAAAATGTTTTCTTTGTTTTGGTTGCGTTTTGTTCCTTCTCGTCTCTGTTGGGTTGACGTTCTTTCTTCCTTTTGCATTACTTTTGCCTTTCACATTTGCTTCTGTGTTCACCATGCGATTCTATGTTTGATCGATTTTGGTCTTCTGTTCTTATCATGACGACTTGTCATGCTATGTCTTGCTTGCATCGTGCTTTACTGCGTTTTGGTTTATCATTCTACTCGTGTCTTCACTGTGACTATATCATAGGGTGTGCGTGTCATGAATTTTGCTGTCATGTTGAGCCCTCATGTCCCTCTAAGTTTGTTGTGAGTCTTCTCTCCCTGATAGCTTGTTGTTCGTATCTTTCTAACAAGGGCTTCCTTAAATGGCATGCTTCGCTCGTATCTCACTTCGTACTTTCTCGAGCGATTGGCTCCGATACCAATGTTAGCAAATGAATGTTGATAGAAAGAAGAGAAAATGGAAGTATGCGGTGCACTTACTCATTTGTGTGACTGTCCTTTTATTAATCATAAAGCGGTTACATCAGTTGGGAGGTTTCAAAACCATCCGTTAGTCATTAACTAATAGCTAATTATAACTTTAACAGATTCTTGGGTACATGCTTTAGATGCTGACAAGCTGGTCATAGAGTTTGTTAGTGCCCACATGCAAAAAAAAATTCAATAGAAAAAATAAGGTCAACACTCCTATTATATAGGTAGATGAAAAGTTCGTTGCGTCACCCAATCATACGAAAGAACTAGAACATGGAGAAGTTCTTATGAGGAAGAGAGTACTGCGAAAATCCAAAAGGAAGGAGAATGAATCTGTATAAAGGAAGAATATTTTTTGAATCATTTTAAATATAGAGGTAAGTGCTGAAAAATCATTATTGATAGTGGTCTCATGGTTAATTTGGTGTTAAATGAAATGGTAGATGAGATTGGGTTAAAAAGATTAAAACACTCAAATCCATATAAAGTGTCTTGGTTGTAAAAAAGGCATCAAATTCTCGTAGATGAACAATGTTTGGTCAATTTTCAGATTGGATCTTATAGAGATGAAGTTTGGTATGATATTATGCCCATGGATGTGTGTCATGTATTGTTTGACCATGGCAATTTGATCGAGAAACCATACATGATGGAAGGGAAAATACTTTTACACTTGTGAAGGATAGAAATAAGTAAACCTTGATCCCATTGAAGGAGAAAGAGGAGGAAGTGAACAACAATCCTAACGTTTTATTTTTTCCAAAAACTGTTTGTGAAAGTGGCAAGGAAAGAGAAAGTCTGCATTTGCTTTCATTCCCAACCCCATGCAAGTTGGGATGGTGGATAAGGCAAGTGAAATGCCAAGTGAAGTGAAAGGTTTGTTGGATAAATTAATTGTGATTATTTCGAATTAATTATTGAATAGTTTTCCATCCATGAGGAGCATTAGCCATCACAAGGATTTGGTTCCTGGATCTAGTTTTCCAAGCAAGGCAGCCTATAGATTGACACACGCAAAAAAATAAAAGATGAATAGAAAAGTGCAAGAGTTGTTGGGAAAGTGTGTAATTAGATAAATATTGAGCCCGTTTATAGTTCTGACAGTGCATTTTTTCTTTAGTAAATGGAGAGTTGTTGGGTCCCTCACCTTTGCACTACTTTCTACAAATTCTCATACATGATACTACAGTTAACTCAAGGGCGATAACCATACAAAAACCAATGTAATGCCCCTTTTTGGACAAAAAGTAACAATTTCAGGATTTTTTGTAGACACTTTTTGCTAAATTTCTGAATAAACAAGTTGAAACAAACCCTCGATAATAACACGTAGTTCAAATACGCAAATCTGATAATACCCAACTGGGATATTGATTCAATAAGTTGATTACAAATTTATTACAACAAACCCTAACTGTAAAAGTCCATAAAAAATGAATTCAACAATAAATACCAATTATTATCTAGTAGAACAAGGTAGAATAGTTTATTTGGAAGTACAGTCATTGTAGCAGCGGTACGGGTCTCTGTAGCAACAATGTAAATCATTGTAGCAGTGGTACAGATCACTGTAGTAGCAATATGACATATTGTAGCAGCAATACAAGCTGAAAATGGAATAAATCCCAATTTGCAAGCACAAATAGGATCCCTGGGTGGAATCACCCACTCGGTATGAGGGTTTTCTTCCTCAAGTCCGTTCACTGGAGGATTTTCATTCTTTGTGATGGAACGTTGAACAATTGCTGCTCAAGCTTTGAAAAATGATTTTTGACTTTGTTCGAATGAATGTATCGCTAGTTCTTTCCATCCAACCACTTTTAATAATTATTTTTCCACCAAAACCTTAAAAAATGCTTTATCTTCTATTTTGAAGTTGGCATGCTTTTATTTTAATAAAACCATATTTATCATTGCTTTTGGCCTAATTAATAATCAATAATTTATGGCCCACTTTAATAATAATGATGGTCTTTTTTCCATGTTATTAATTAAAGTGACTTTATGACAACTTGAAACATTAATATAAAATTATTTCATTATTAATTGTTTCGAAAAGGGGACATGACAATCTGCCCTTCCTATAATTGCTTGCCCTCAAGCAATTGCAAACCTAGATGCTCTAGTATCACCATGCCAATGTCATAAATCAAGCTGTAATGCCTATGTAATCTAGAACCTATACCTATGAAGTTGGACAACTCCTTCAACCTGAACCTTTCTATCAATGTAAGGATCCCAAATCAATCTCAAGAACTCTTCATCATGTTTTTGCTGCACCATTCTGATACAATTGGAAGCTGAAAAGCCTCCACAAGTTGCAGACTCGGAGCTCCCATAACCTAGATCCCATATCATCCTTGGGAATTGGTGTGACCAACTACCCAAATTTTCAAACTATGGGAAAACTTCAGTAAACTCCCAAAAGTGATCGCCTACAATTTCATAATGTTGCTGTTCAAAATCAATAGTAGGAGCAAGATAAAGTTGTGCCTTTGTTGGATCAAGTGTCTTGGAGTCCTCAACTTCCTCGGATGCCCCTCTGGTTATCATTTCAATTTCTTGACCTTGGCTGCATGCAATCAAAACATGCATTTGAGTCACCAATAGCTATTCAACAACCCAATGATCTTTGTTGAAAGACTTTGGAACAACCCATGGTTGATTCCTATGTACAAAAATCCACATGCGGCTTCCTGACAATGCATGCCATTCTTCCGATTCTTCTGAAATATCAAACATAGAAGCATTGCAGGTCTGTGTTATTGATGATACTCGCTGTTCCAAGATAGTGCTGGGATATCTTTCTTTTTTTCAAAAGTGACAAAAGCGCCTTCACTCATCAATGAGTGCAATAAATTCTCATAACCAATCGCCATTGGTTGTATGAACTCACGAGCACATTTGTGAGTTTTATGAGTTGATGTCACCCCTAGAACAAAGGTTCCATCCAATGAAAACCACAATAGGAAGATGGGAAATTCTTTAGTTGTTGCCTGAAAATTTCAGCAAATTGGGACCAACTATTAGTATCCTGTGAGGCATTTTCCTCATGGGCATGCCTCTCAACATAGTTACTATGGAAATCAACACACACCTCTTGATTTGAAATATTCTTATTACCTTCAAATCTGTCATGAGGATGATTCAAGAGCTTACCTTCTCTAATTTTTTGTAGGTATTGTTTTGCTTGCATGGCTATCCATTTAACTTCCTTAACTCTTCTTAGCCATTCATCACACATTTTCTGGGTCCTCATCTCATCCTCTACACTTGCTTGCAATGTAATTGGTTTCTCTTCAACACTAGGATCCACTTTGGTTGTTGATGGTGGATCATTAAAATCTGCCTCATATAAGTGATTTATGTACTCTTTTTCTGGTGAAATCTTTGTGCAATCAACGAATGGTGCTTTCTTCTTCACAATTTCTCCCTTGACCTGTTGAGGGTACTCGTTACTTAATGGCAATTTGGGATGTGAAAAATCAAACACCATGCAAATCTGACCCATAGTACCACAATGAGCATGACTATAACTCTTTCGAGTTTCAATGGATCTTATCACTGTACTGCAGGTTGAAACCTTTACGAATTTGCATCACTCATCTTGCATGCAAGCTGGAACGAAGTTGCAACAGCCATAGTTCATTTGAAACCACACCCAAAACAACAGTATGACAGTTGGAGTAATTGCTTTCAACAGCTCTAATGGTTGAAACCCTTCACAAACAACATGATACAAGGAAAATTCCTTAAAGTTTGCAAATTGGGGCCTGAATGTGACTGGTAACAATAGTCCCTTCTTTAATGTTGTAATGTCCCATTTTCCAAAACTAAAATAATATTATTATTAAAATAAAAAGTATTTTTAAAAACTTTAAATAAAAGTAATAATATGCCTTAGTTGCCAAAAATGAATATGTCGGTAACTCATTTCTATTTTGATTTGTAATAAAGAAGGGGACTCCTCTAATTTGATATAAGTTGGCCCTTAATTTAGAAAGTATATTGGAGGGAAAGTTTAATGTCCCCAATTTTGATCTAGAACTTTGAAGGACCCTTAGTTTATTATTGTTCCGATAACTAAGGGTGAAAGAAAAAGAAACTTAGTACACCACTTGTGAAAGGACATTTCAAAAGAAATGTGCTTTATGATTCTAATTTTGAGTTATGTTTTGGGGAAAAGTACTTTATGTTTATTTCACTTCAGTAGGAAAATTTACGAGTCTTGGCTTATAAGACTAAAGTTGTTTTAAAGATTAACCCTCTTTTTCTATTTTGGAGTGTTACACTTGGAGGAGAGTATTTAAGAAGAATGAGGGCTCATTTGAAGAGGATGTGCATATGATAATTGGCTTTGGTGATCAAGTATGTTAAGCTTGGTTATTGAAGGTAGATGTTTGAAGAATGTTACCCCTCAAGTTCTACTAGTTCTACAAATGGTGTCTATCAACACCACCCATTGATTGGAAATTGTGCTCAATCTTTTTGTTGAACACAACTATCTACTGAGAGGAGGGGGGTGAATTAGTAGATCAGCTAAAACTAGTTCATTGAACCTTTTAGAGAAGATACAAATGCATATGCATATTAAAGGACAGATGCAGAGATCATTTACACACACAAAATCACATTCCACCAGATTTATATGTGGAAAACCTAAAGGGAAAAATCACGGTGAGAATAGCTGCTAGAATCTACTGCTCTGATCCAGCCTCACAGTTAAATGCCTCACTGGCAAAACCACACTGGTTACATTCAAGAGCACCCACTTTAAGGAAGCACCCACTCCCTATCTGAGCACCAACTCAGTCTGTTTGATGGCACCAACCAATCAGAATTATGAAGCTACAACTTCAGAATACAAAAGAATCAAACTCTATTTTTTTGTTACAAGTCTTATCTTTAACTGCTCATACTACGCACCTTATCTCTAAGTGCCTCTCTTCAACTCTGCCTCTATCTTACTTTGTGTCTGTATGTATATCTATTTGACACACTTTATCTTGCTCTCTCCACTCTCTTCATCTTCTTTGTCCCTCTAACTTTGCTCTATGTCTACATGCGTCTCCAATCAACACACTTCGCGTCACTCTTGTAACACCTTTGAAAATTGCGACAGCAGCATATGACAATGTTCTAGTTGTCGTATATATGGACAATGAATCTAGGGTTTCATGTCTTCAATGTGTTCATACTTTGACTATACTCATTTTTCTCCATTAAGGACTTTTCTTCATTATATTTGACCTGTCGATTTCCCGCGTCTCGGTTCATGCTTCACGGTGTAATGTTCAGGTCTCTTTTCTATCTATGGCAACTGCTGGATTCAAGTCATGAATGCGACTTGACATGTACGCTTTCTGCATCTCATTTCAAGGGAACCCGCTGCTCTTTCTTATTAACTATGGCAACCGTTTTTGCCAAATCTTAAATGCGCATATCTTCTAATCGCAGACTTATCGGTTGAATCGAATCTTGATCCCTGTGCCAACACATCGAGCTAACCGTTTATCTCGTCATGTCTTTAAATGAGGATCGTTGTTCTTGTCTTTGGCACCTTTCACAGTCTATCTTGCAACATCAAATCTTTTGTATGCATTAGTTCAACTTTTGAAATGCATCCGTCAATCTCTTTATACAAGTTCCCACAAGCCGTTGGATCTCCAAAATAACATGCATTTTATCTCGATCTTTCATTAACCGTCGAGCTCCTTTTTGCATCTCGTTATCTCCTATATAATTGGGTTGCTTTCGCTTCTTTCGTTTATCTTAGATATGCTCGATCTTTAGCTCTCTATTGTGTCATTAACTAAAGGTCACTTTGCATCACTGACTCCACTTCACTTCATTGGATCTTTCTTATCAAGTTTTCGTGTGTCATCCGATTTCAGAAGATACATGATTTTATCACGTCTTGATCATTATCCTTCGGTATGTTGACTTCGTCTCGTTTTCTTTGACATCTATGTATTGCTTTCGCTCCTTTGATCTCTTCAGACTTGCTCGACCTGTATCTTGCCTTGATCTTTCGGCACTTGTGAAAGTGCCCTACACTTCTTCCAAATTATCCTTCCGAGACTTTGTAATGGTCCTTCAAGGCTTCCCAAGGTGCCCTTTGGAACCTTTTGTTGCGGCCTTTTTGTCTAAGGGCATTCGGGACAATTTCCCCAACAAAATGTCTAAGTGGCTTTCGGAACTTTTGGCATGTACCCTTCAGGGCTTTTCAAAAAACCTTTCAGAAACTTTGCAAGTGTCCTCTGCTCCATTTGAAGTTTGAACTATCTGTTATCACTCTGGAGTGCACCTTGATTGAAGATGTGTAAAACACACCCTCACTCTAGCTGATACAATTGGAACCTCTCAGAGTGTGGGTGACTCTTTGATGAGAAGAACTTCCAGAGAGGGCTGGTTCCCTTTAGATTTATCAATTAGGTCTACTGTGATTTTTTGGGTTGAAATGAGGAAGGAAAACTTAAAAGAAATTCTAATTAGAAGGGGGTGATACACCTGAATTGTTCAAATCCTCTGAAGTTACTGAAATCAATGCACACATAAATCAAATGAAATCTATAATTCTATCCTTAAGCAAAAATGTTTCAGATGAAGGGTTGAAAACCTCTTCAAATGACCTGCAAAAGATTAAGATAGAGATAGGTGAGAAAGGGACCTGCAAAAGGAGAAAAAATCTCACTTATACACTGATGCACAATCAAATACACACTATTCTTCTCTTCAAAACTTAGATTCAGAATAGAAATTCTTTTATTGATCATTGGTCCAGCTTACAATTTTTTTCCTTCCAACTTCAGGGATACTTTTAAATGGCTTGATTAAACTAATAAATAAGCTTTTCAAAACCTAAAATAGCCTTAAGTGGAGTTCTAAAACGGGAAATGGTTAGTCTTGGTTATTTAATTCAAGACTTAACATCTTTTACAATGTTTAGAATATTCAATAAAATCTTTTCCCTTTACAAAATTTGCATGCTTCTCCAAATTTTGGCGTAGAAGTATGGCGGTGGGGCCAAGTTTGAAAGGTTAATATTTAAAATAAACAATACACTCTCCAAAAATCTCCAAACATGCATGAATCCAAGGTTGGCGTAAAAGTATGGACGGTGGGACCATTTAAAGTCAAACTTCTCCTTTGCATGGAATACTACACCAAATCTCTAAATAAAGATTTCCATTTGATTTGTTTGAACGCTGAGTTGGAAGAAGAGATTATTCCCCTTTGCATGGAAAACAAGTAAGATGTGTAACAAGCTTGTCTAGTCAACTCCAACTCAAGATCAATCAACCTCCAATGGTCTCCACTTGCATGCAAAGCTATGCCACATCTTGGACGGAGAACTCCGCTTGAATTGCCTGAAACGTTGAAAGCTCTGGATTGCATGAAAACCAAGGAGAAGCGTGATTTTCATCAAATAGGCAACTGAAGCTTTGCAATCCACTATAAATAGCCCTTGCTTGCATGGACAAGGATCTTGATGAGTGAGAGATGTATTTAAAATGAATTCCTTGTTATTTCTCGACCTTCTGCTCTTGGTTTCTTCCCTTGGTTATTTTTCCGTAGGAATTGTTCATTTCCTTATTTATTCCTTCGGCTTGTCCTTGGTTGTTTTCCCGTGGACAAATTGTCCGTGGGAATTATCTCTCAACTTACCCTTCGAACTTTGCTTTTGACTTTTCGGGATTTGCCAATTGTTTGCTTCGGATAAAAAGTTCGAAGGAAATGTTTCCTTCGCGCTTTTGTCTTAAGGACTTTCCGAAAGAAGAGCCTTTCGGGCCTTCAAAAGTGACCCTTCTGAAACATAAACCAGCCCTTTGGAAGCTTGGAAAAGTCCTTTGAAATCTTGAAGTGAACCTTCCTGAAGGGCAGATACCCTTTGGGATTCTTGTTAAGTGACTTTTTCGAAGATACCCTTCGGCAACTTGAAGATGCCCTTCGGCAACTAGGAAATGGTACACTTGTCCCTGAAAAGTCCTTCGGGATTCTGTGAATGTACTTTCCCAAAGGGCATATACCCTTTGGGATTCTTGAATTGCACCTTTTCCCTTCACCGAACTGTGCTTTGTAATTCTTTCGGACTTCTTGCAAAGTCCTTTGAAATCTCTTTTTCGTAAGACAAAAAGTCCGAGGAAATTGTTCGCACTCTTAGCCTGAAAAAATTCTGAGAAAGAAAACACTTGGGAAAGAAAACACTTGATGTAAAGTCCGAAAAAACAAACCTATACTGCTTCTGATCCCTTGCTTTTATTTGTAAGTGAACCTACAGCCCTGTAGGTCTAGTCTTAAGGTTAGGTCTCTTTTCAAAACATAACCACACCCTCCATGTCTCCTGTATAGAATCACTTCACCACCATACTATTTAACCATTTGTGATTAAACTTTTCAAATTAGAGTTCCATACAGAAAAAGATTGATATAGCCCAAAAAGGAACCTATAGAGTTATCTTTTTGGTGACTGACTGTAGGTGCATATGATGAGTAACCCTATATAAGGCCTTTTGATTTTGAATATGCCTTTTTCCATGACACTCCTATCCACCTTACAAAGTTATTCCTCCTACAGGCCGTAGGTTAACTTTATAACTGTATGTGACATTTTGAGTAGGAGATATGCTTTTTGAACTTGCTGTAGGTGTCTTGCCCTAGTACGGACTGTAGCTTGTCAATGACCTCAAAGAAGGCTCAAAGGCAGATTTGATCTTCATAAATCTTCATGGTTCCTTGATCAGTCCATTCGCAGACATGAACCATATGAGAAAACTCATTGCCACCTTAACCTTCATCTCCATGCTTGTCTTTCACCCCATAAATGGGTGGTTCATGCATTCTCCTCATGATCATAAGTACTTGTCACCAAATCTTGATAAAAACCTCTCTTATTTCAACATATCATCCTTGTGAACACACTTGATTGTGTAACATTGCTGTAGGTCCTCATCATGAGTGTATTTGATACTTGACTGCCTACATATCCCTTTGTTGATGCCTTTAGACTATAATTCACCAATTTGACCAGCTGTATAGGGGATTTGACCATTCTAGGGAAAGTTTCGAATAGTAGGGGTAGTAATTTGGCCTTGACGGGCCAAATTACTAACACTATCCTTTGGAACAATTGCAAGTGTTCCTTCTGAAATTTTGCAATAGACCCTTCGGAACTTGTGCAAAAGTCTACATACCCTTCGGAACTTTTGCAAATGTACCCTTCGGAATTTTTTTCCGGGGCCCATTTCCTTTGGGACTTTTGTTCGGGATAATTTTTTCGACAGAATTAAACCATTTTTCCTGAAAGAATTTGCCGAACCACTTTCTCTGAAAGAATTCCAAATTGCACCCATTTCTTTCGAAAACTTTGTTGTGGACATTTTGTCCAACAAAGTCAACCATTTTCTCGAAAGAATTATAAAGCTTCGGAACAATTGTTGTGGGCTTTCTGTCTGAAGAGTCTTCAACATTTTCCCGAAAGAATTGCCCGACTCACTTCTTCCGAAATTATTCCCCAAACAAATGCAAAGGTGCAAAATTGACTAAGTATGAAAACTTAGTAGGCTTTTGGCTGAGGGACAACCTTATGCATCTGTAACATTTGCTCTACTCATCCTTATGACTTAGAACTTAGACCACAAAGAGTAGGCATAAACCTAATTATCATAGTGTGATCATTTCCTTCAGATGCTGCCATACGTGCAAATGTTGTTAACATCAACCTATGTACTTAGCCATATCTGTCAAGATAACTGTTGACAATTTTTGACCCCTCAGGTCAAAAAATCATCACCCTTATCATTTGAAGCTCTACATACCATGCTAGTTTGCTTTGAAAGAGCATATGTCAATCAGAACAGTTGAAATGAGCAAATCTTAAAGGACTTCGGGTTTTACAACAAGAAGGGTTCTTCTCAAAAGGGTAAAGTCATTTTACAAAAAACCCGAAGGCCATTTCAACTTTTGGAGTTCATTTTTCAAAAACCCGAAGGCCATTTCAAAAGTTCCGAGGACCATTTGAACAATCCCAAAGGTCATTTGCAAGTTTTTCGAAGGGTCGATTTTTGAGGAAACGGGCCACTTCAAGTTTGCCGAAAGGTCACTTCGTAGGAAAAGGGTCTTTTTATAGGTTTCCCAAAGGGTTCTTTCCCTTCGGGAAGGTTCTTCACAAAAAGTCCGAAGGGCTTGACAGTTTTTTCGAAGGATTTTGCAATTGGACCAAGACAAAGTCCGAAGGGCACATTTAAGAAGGCCGAAGGACCATTGTCGAATTCCGAAAGGTCATTACAAAAAGGCCGAGGGGACACTTACGAAAAAATCCGAAGGGTATGTGCCCTTTGGAAGAAGGCAATTTCAAAATTCCGAGTGGACCGTTTCATTTTTTTCGAAGGGTATGTGCCTTTCGGGAAAGTCACTTTGCAAGGAATTTCGAAGGGTAGAATCCCTTCGTAAAAGGATCAATTACAGGAATCCCGAAGGGTATGTGCCATTTGGGAAAGTTCAAAACAAAAAAATCCGAAGGGTTTGTGCCCTTCAAAAAAAGACTTAACAGAAAGGCCGAAGGACCATTTAGAAAAGGACGAAGGGTTAGTGTCCCTACGGAAAGGTCTACTTGGGAAATCTGAAGGGTTTGTGCCCCTCAGGAAAGGGACATTTTAAAAGTCCGAAGGGCAATTCAAAAGAAGGAAATCTTTTGGACTTTTTGTCCGAAGGAAGTTTACAAAGAAATGGACCATTCTCGAAAAGACGAAAGGACTTTTCAAAAAGTCCGAAGGAATTCCTTCGGACAAATTGTTCGAAAGAATTCCTTCGGATAAATTGTTCGAAAGAATTCCTTCAGAAGGTTTACCAAGAGGAAAGTCCGAGCACAAGCAGAGGAGAGACAATTCTCGCGAACAATTTGTTCACGGGAAAGTGAAAAGACAAAAACCTGAAGACAGAATTCCTTCGGACAAATTGTTCGAAAGAATTCCTTCGGACAAATTGTTCGAAAGAATTCCTTCGGAAGGTTTACCAAGAGGAAAGTCCGAGCACAAGCAGAGGAGAGACAATTCTCGCGAACAATTTGTTCACGGGAAAGTGAAAAGACAAAAACCTGAAGACAGAGTTCCTTCGGATTTTTTGTCTGAAGAAAATAAACCAAAGGAAAAGGCCGCAAAAATGAACGAAGGGAAAGAACAGAAGCAAGACAAGCCATATAATAAACCGAAGGAAAGTGCATAAAGAAAGAAGTCTCGGACATTTTGTCTTAGAGACAAAAAGTTTGAGAGAAATAGACAAACAAATAGCCAAAGATGAAAACCATAAGCAAATGGCCCAAAGCAATACATTCACAAGAAGAGACAGAGTCGACATGGAATTTCATGCAAGTGGAGGGTCATTTGGAGTTGGTTGGTCTAAGTTTCAGTTGACTGTTATATTCATGATTATCTCCTAGTCATCTCATGCATCCAAAGGTCCAACTCAGTGTCAAGTGGAGTTCTCAGTTCAAGGTGTGGCATCGCTTTCCATGCAAGAGTTTGACTTGTCAAACTTGGGTCCACCTCATCCCTTCTACGCCAACATGGGACTTCATGCATGCTCCTCAATCTTCAAAGAACTTTTTCATGTTTTTGGAGTAGGTTGACTAGTCTCGAGCTCTAGTTGACTAATTGACAAGTGCCACACCTACTCATGCTTTCCACAAAAGGAAGACTTCTCTTGTTCCAACTCAGCTTCAAATCGGTTCAAGCTTGAGTTAAGATATCCAAGATTGGCGTAGATTTCATGCATGGGGCAGATTAACTATAAGATGAGCCCACCATCCATTTTCAATGCCAAAAGGTTTTTCATGCAAGACAAAAGACAAGAAGATATTTTTAGAAGGCTTTGTTATTTTGGCATAACGGAAATTAGACTTGGTTAATGTAAAAGTTGACCTCTTTTTCTATTATCAGCGTCAACCTCTTGGCTGTTGTTTGTTTTCTATATAAGTTGGCTTTTCAACCTTGAATTGTATCTCTCATTTGGCAAGATCAAAGTCTACCAAAGACTGAGTTTGTAACCTTTTTTTAGATTAATAGGACTGTTTTTATTTTTCAGAATGCTGGTATAGTGTATTCATGTCAGTGATTTGCATAAGTGATAGAATTTTTCTTCTTTGTCAAGTCTTGATGCTTACCTAACACCATAGTTGATCAGTTTATGCAGGGCATGTTCTATGTTTGATGTCTCTTGGCTGAGTTTACAATGGATATAAGTGGTTGGTTAGTGCCTTAAATCAGGTCTATTCTTTCATTTTTCTCAAGTTTGGATCATCAGATAAAGCCTTTTCGTGAAATATTTATGCATATTGGTCAATTGGAGGTGAAAGTTCAGTCCTTTTCTTGTCTAAATCAGTGTTCTTAGGAGCTCAAATTGAGTGGATCAATAAAAAATACAGGTGTATCACCATCATTAGATAGAATTTTTGTTCAAGTTTCTCTTTTTTTCCGGCAGTTTGTAGCGTAGAGCAAAGATCCTAATTGATACACCAAAGGGAGTTAGCCCTTATAATCTAGATATTCAATCCACTGATTAGGTCACCCACAGTTTAGGATTGTTTCCATGTTTCAACAGACTGTGAAGGCCTGAAACTAATTTCACAAGGGTGCAAGTCTGATTGACAACAATATCCATGTGAGCAAAGGCATTTATATGACTGTTCTTGTATTTTCATAGTCATTCAAAGTACACACAACTCCATGGGGCTCTGCAACAAGTCTGTTCAACTCAACATCTTTGTCATTAATGCATAATAGCACATGCTGTCTTTGACATCAATGACAATCCTTCATACATCAATGACTATGTCCAACACCTTTGAAGAATTATTTGAGCTTTTGTCTAATACTTTCAGCTTGTGGTGAATTGTCTTGGAGGACTAGAGCAAACCACTTAGGGGGTTCGTGAGGCTACCAAGAGTTGGCGATTTACTTGAGGACTGAAGGTTGCTGATTACTCCTTGGGCGATATGCTTGAGGGCTTACCAAACATCTTTTCGAAGGCTTGTTGGTAGAAATCCTCTCCAGGGCTTTAATGTTTTATGCTATTTTTCCTTGATGGAGCGAATTATTCTAGAGGTATATTGGTGAGTTTTGGGTTGACTAATGCTTGAAAATTATCATAAAATTATTTGCATAATTTTATCTAGTGGGACGAATTATTTGGAGAAGTTTTTGAGGTTATGAAAAGGTTTTTGTGAGGGGTTTAATATTCAGAAATTTATTCCTTATTTTTCCTTGGTGGGCAATTGGGACTGGAGTGTTGTGAATGCATTTTGCAAGGGTTTGGCATTCAGATAAATATTCTTTATTTTTTGTGGACCAGCGAACTCAATTGAGAGGTTATGAACTTTGTGGTAAGGATTTATTCTTGGAAAAATATTCAGAATTATTCCTATATTTTTCCAAGGAGATCGAATTAATTTGCAGGTTTGGGAGGCCTTGTTGATAGCTATTTTCAAGGGTTTAACTTTCAGAAAATACTTACAATATTTTCCTTGAGTTGGACAACTTGTGTGAAGGGTTTGAAGTGATCTTGTTAAGCTGAATATTGCTCTTTGGAAGCTTGATATTTATTAAGGTTTTTGACCTAATTTTTAGAAGAGTATCGAAGGGTGTACACTGCTGTTTACAGAATATAGGACTGCTGTACCAACACTTAATTAGTAGAATTTTGCATCTATTTCCAGCAGCTACATTCTTCATTCATGCTACAAAAAAGTACACAAGTATAGCTTTACATTGGTTATTTATTGAAGCATTTGTGGAGTGTTATTGTGAGGGTTTGGGAAGTTTATTATGGTCAGGGTTTGTTTAGTTTGTGGGCAACATACAGTTTATTTTCATATTGGCTTGGGGTTTTAAAGAAAACTAATTATTTTGGCTTGAGATCCTATTTGGGGTCACTACAAAAAGGATATAAAAAGGAGAAGGGGGTTCATTTTGAAGACTCATGTTATGTTTTTTAATTGAATTTTGAGTTTGAGCACAAAACACTTGGATTATTTCCATTGAAGATGACAATCTTCATTGGAAACCTGAAGTTAGGGCAGAAACCCTTAACCTTATTTGGGTAGCTTCATTTCGGAGGTTGCAAATGACTAATTTGACCAGTTTGTGATCTCTAGGGCTTCATTAATTGGAGTGTAGTAGTTTGTAGCACCTGTGAGAGGGGCGAAGCTGTTTGAAGACCTTTTTTGGAGGGTGGCGAACCAATTCGCAGGTGTTTTGGACCAACGACCTACTTGGGAAGCCTTTTCTAGTGTGGCGATTCACTTGGGAGTCCATTGCTACTTGCATATTTTGATATATTTTCAATAAAACATACAACCAGTGTTTATTATTAAATTTTTAGGCTGATATTTGCATTTTAAAAATCAAATTTGAATGGATAATGGTTGGCTGTAATATTTCTTAATTTTGTCAATTATTTGAGGAATTAAATATTGTTTTCTTGCCCTAAATTGACACTTTTAGAATTATGTAATATTCATGTGCTTAGGGTTTGAAAAGAAATTTAGAAATTTGTATGTGTTGTTAGGGATTGTTGGGAAACCCCTTTGGTCCTAATTTTGCCCTAAAGGGGACACTACAATGGTATCAAAGCCAAATTCTTGGCTAGCTATGGGGGTTTGAGTTGGCTTCATGCCAAACAGTGATGATGGCTGAATTCAAGAGCGGTTGACAGAAATGATGGCTGAATTCATCCAAACCATGAAGAATATGAATGGACTAAAGCCACACCACAGTGAAGGCAACACTGTAGGTACATACAACCCTCCCCCTCCACCTGGGTTGACAGTTGGATCCATACGAAAGCTTAAACAGCCCAACTTACTTCGTAGGGATGAAGTCATTACAAAATGGGAGGAACAACCTTCTATATGGAATGATATGGTTGCAAATTATGAGGAATATATGACTTTTCCACCGACAATCAGAGAAGAAATGAGCCTTGCAGATTTCGTGGCATTGAAGAAAGGCAAGTATGGTTCTAGGGCTGGTCATAAACCAATGAACAATCCAAGAGATCTTGAACATGCCTTGAGAAAGAAAGAGGAAAAAATTTTCCAAATTGTAAGAAGAGATAATGAAGAATAATTTGATTTATAAGTAATTTTGAAGGAAAATGATGAAAGACAAACCCTCATGAGAATTCCAAGGAAAAATTCAAGGATCAAGAGAATTCAGATCTGAAAGAAGTTTATGAGTAGCGCATAAAAGAATCCACCATCCAAGTGGAAAGTGGAGAACCTTCAGTAGAAACATGTATGGGTCTTGATAAACATAGGAATGGTTGTGCCAAGGTAAGTCCTTCAAAAGCTCCTACTTCTAAATCTGAAAAAAGAAGTATACAATTGGATTCAAGCCCAAGGTATGAAAAGAAAAGTCATATTTCAGGTTTGTTGTTTTATATTGGGCCATTTTAGATTTATTGTTATCATGGACAGCATGGTGAAAATGATGATAGAGTGATGAACACTTTTAGTGGTGAAGGGCACATAGGTCCTTTCATATAAGTTCCAAATTGCTTGTATAGGAAAGTTTGGGATCTGGGTGACCTTTGGAGGTACAAGAAGGCAATTTTTGTCACTATATGGTTGATTTCGGTCCCTATATCACTGTCATTTCTGAATTTTGTGAAGTAATTAAAGTATGACAGTTGTATCCTTTTTTGCTGTTATATGTATCAGAACCAACCCCTAACAGTCACAAGAGTATTTTTAGTCACAAGGTGGAAGGATTTTCTGCCTACCATCAATGAGGGATTGTTTGCAGTTGTTATGGAAGAGTTTCTAGCCACCACAATGCTGATTTTGTGTGAGAAAATGCAACGATACAACTACAACTATGTTTGGGACAGCAAGAATAGACCTTTGAAAGTCCATCATACGAATGGAAACTATGAAGAAGATGCAAGCATAGAAGGGAAGTTGAACAACATACCTATGAGGCATGGTGAAGTAGTTGAAGGAATGGTGTGGAGAGTTTTTGATTTCATTGACATGTTTGTTCTATGTGTAGGTTTTGGGAACAACCCATATGAGTGTTGATAAAGAGACTTTTATGAGTCAAAAAGTGCATAATTTGCATATGTTCAAGGAAAGTACAATGTTTATGACATGTGACAGGTAGGAGTGGGGGCAGCTGAGTTTGTTTTCAGCCCACAATAACAATATAGGACCCATTGAAACTCAAAGCTATGTTCATGAAGTGTTTGAGGTTGCAAGTTTTCAAGATTGAAGTGGGATCCATGTATTTCAGAGATAATAGAAAATGGGCTCGGATTGGTTTGAGGGCAAGCAAATTTGGGAAGGGTGGACTGTAATGTCCCTTTCTCTAAAAATAAAATAATATTATTATTAAAATAAAAAATATTTTTAAATACTTTAAATAAAAGTAATAATGTCTTAGTTGTCAAAAGTGAATATGTCGACAACTCCTTTCTATTTTGATTTGTAATAAAGAAGGGGACTCTTCTAATTTGATATAAATCGGTCCTTAATTTAGAAAGTATATTGAAAGAAAAGGATATAAAAGGGGAAGGAGGTTCATTTTGAAGGCTCATGTTATGTTTTTGAATTGAATTTTGAGTTTGAGCACAAAACGCTTAGTTTATCTCCATTATGTTAGGGAATAGTTAGTCCTCATAGTAATTTGTATGTCGTAATGTGAATAATTACGAGAGTAATAATTCACTATTACGTACAATTAGTTTGTTAGATATATTTGATTAGTAATTAGTTAATGTAATATTGCTACAACAATATTATGATTATAGGTTAGTTGTTATATATTAATATTCATATAGGAGATTGAGATATTTGGGTGAGATATTGGTGGAGATATGATCTCCCCAATTATAAGAAAAATGTTTCCTATGTAATTGTCAACTCTCAGATGGTTTTGTATCAGAGTATGAGAATGAAATAATAATATATTGTTAGTGTGTTTAAAATATATCTCTGTGTTCGGTTCTTTTATTTGGTACTAATTTAATCATATCTGAACCAGTTCTATCTTCTGGTATTAGATCAGGGCATTCCTGAGATGGAAAATTTGAGTTATTAATCGTTTTCCAGGGGCAGTCTTGTTTTATTTTATTTGCCCCATCTGATGGTAGACTTGTTTGTAAACAATTACACAAGTAGCTATTAGTTGTTTTTTAAGTATACTCATTGTAGAAGCGTGGGCTTGAGCAAGAAGGGGATCAACAATAAGCAAAGGCATTGCAACTTGAGGATTGGCGCCCATTTGAAGCGCAAATTATTATCATTTATTTGCTGGTCTTTCCATCTTCAATGCATATAATAGCGTGTATCTCTGGAGAATTAACTCATAAGCTGTATCAGATCAAGTTCATGCAATCATATCTCTGACACAAACTATTCAAATAACCTATGTTCTCCACAACGTCGCCATACGTCCCAACTTCGTACAACTCTACGACAGTTGTTGCAACGAATCACCAACTCAACATTGCATTGGATTGAGGATCTCACTCTGCATATAAGGAGTAAGACGATAAAGAAGTATTCAAGAAAAACGTAGCCAAAGGAGTCACTGTTTATATCTGCACAGCTATACGGTGGAAGATTTTGGTAATATTTCATGGCATTTTAAATCCTCTGCCTACATGCATTAAAGATTTGGATATAAGTGAGAAGCGTGCATGTTGATGTGGAGAAGAAAAGTCCCAGATCATGTATAATAAGATTTGGAGATTTTCTACAAGTTGGATATGCATTTTGCATTATAACAACGCTCATACGACAAATTTTCTTCAAACCACTACACAACTTGATGAAGATCGAGACCATTCCTTTCAGCTGCATTGAAATCGTTTTGCACGCCTATTGTTTCTAGTCCGCTCGGCTCAAGGCATTTTACATTAAGACGTCGCAAAAACTAGTTGTTTAGTTGTCAAATATACGCAGTCAATCAGAGTCATGCAGATCTGTTTTTTGTTTTCCGTATATCGCTTTAGTCAAATGTCGTCCTCCGTGATATCAAAAGTTACCTTTGTATCGTTGGTAATGTTAGTTTTTAAGATCTTGTTTTGATTTAGTCAATATGAGTTCAATGTAATGTCATTAATATTTTATTGTATTTTCCTTTTGTCTTTGTTTAGCGTGTCATTGTAAAATCTTTAGCTTTAGTCATGTAATTGTTTTTATAGTAAGAGTCAAAAGTGTCTTATGAGTCTTTTGATTCATTATAGGTATTTATTTGTATTTTAAAATTGTTAAGAGTCCTATTTTTATGTCAAGGTCATCTAAAGTTTTAAAAATGTCAAAAGAGTCGATTTTTAAGTGTGTCGTATTTGTCAGAGTCAAATAAAAGGACGCATTTTCGGGTGACCCCAATGTCCAATGAAAACGTATTGTTTCACATTGAGGGGGGGAGTGCACCCAATGTGGAAACCTCTGAGTTTCATGACTAAATCGGCTGAATAAGCAACAACCTACTAGAGGTTGGAGGATATTTGAGGATGGAGGCTTTCTACGCCTCCCATTAGCCACTAATGAAGGGGTGCTTCTTGCTATAGTGGCGTATATATATGTTTTTTATTTTCAGCATTTGTTTGTTTGTGTGATGAATAAGAGGTGTATTTCCTATTCTCCCACATATTGTACTACATAAAAAAGGTGTTTAGGAGATGCAGGGGTGAAAGTTGAATAGATGGTTCCTGTCGTGGTTCCCACACTGTACAGGTTGATGCGGTTCTCTCAGTGAATGGTAGATGTTCCTGTTCGAAGTTCCCACATTGATTCGATTGATGTGTTCTCGATAGTGAATGTTTGATAAGAAGTTGATGTGTTCCTTCTTTACTTTCATCAAGTCCTATGAAACACAAATTACCATGGAAGGCCTAAGTGGGGAATGTGGGAATAGTTAGTCCTCACAATAATTTGTATGTCGTAATGTGAATAATTACGAGAGTAATAATTCACTAGTACGTACAATTAGTTTGTTAGATATATTTGGTTAGTAATTAGTAAACGTAATATTGTTAAAACAATATTACGATTATAGGTTAATTGCTATATATTAATATTCATATAGGAGATTGAGATATTTGGGCGAGATATTAGTAGAGATATGATCTCCCCAATTATAGGAAAAAGTTTTCCTATATAATTGTAAACTCCCATATGGTTTTATATCAGAGTATGAGAATAAAATAATTTATTGTTAGTGTGTTTAAAATATATCTTTGTGTTCGGTTCTTTTATTTTGTATTAATTTAATCAGATCTGAGCTAGTTCTATCACATTAAAGATGACAACCTTCACGAGAAACCTGAAGTTAAGGACAAAACCCTTAACCTCATTTGGACAGTTTCATTTCAGAGGTTGCAAAGGATTGATTTGATCAATTGGTGATATCTAGGGCTTCATTAATGGGAGTGCAACAGTTTGCAACACTTGTGAGAGGGGCAAACTTGTTTGAAGACTCTTTTTGGAGGGTGGCAAACCAATTTGCAGGTGTTTTGGACCAACGACCTACTTGGTAAGCCTCTTCTAGTGTGGAAACTCACTTGGGAGTCCATCACTGCTGTTTTTGGCAGCTATTTGCATATTTTGATATATTTTCAATAGAACATACAATTGGTATTTTTTATTAAATTTTCAAGCCTATGTTTAAGTGCAAAAAACAGATTTGAATGGATAATGATTGGCTGTAATATTTCTTAATTTTGGTAATTATTTGATGAATTAAATATTGTTTTCATGCCCTAAATTGACACTTTCAAAATTCTGCAATTTTCATGTGCTTAGGGTTGGAAAAGAAATTCAGAAATTTGTATGTATTGTTAGGGTTTGTTGGGAAACCCCTTTGGTCCTAATTCTGCCCCAAAGGGGACACTACAAATGTGCTATTACTTCCACGCAAATACAACTCATTACATATGAAGGATATCATGCCAATGTTGAATGGTAAACTAGCAACTCTATTATTACCAATGTAAGAAGAGAATACTGCTGTCCTATCTGAATTCTAACTTGTTCTATTGCTGCTTGTTTTGATTCCCTGTATTTGATCCATGTGCTCCAACCACTGAATCTAGTTTTTATTCACAATATCTCCCTGATAAATCATTGGCTGATAACTTCAGCCTAACCTCCATAGTTTTGAATTTAGAATCATGGAGATGCTTATTGAATAAAATATACTCGGTTCATGGAGCTTGCTTAAGTCTTACGGGAACTAAAACAACATGCAAACCAAATGATCATGACAAGGGTTCCTGAAATCCTTCAGATAGCACCATGTAGACCACCTTGGCCAAATCTTTGTTCAAGAAACCAAACTGAGTTGTTGTGAAGAGAAGCAACTGAATCATGATCAACTTCACAGTGAGAGTAAAAACCAACTCCATAGGAGGAGAAGAAACCATCTCTTCATCCATTCCCTCATTTTGAAAAAAGCCTTTTGCAACAAGATGATCCATGTACTTGTTCAAAGCACTAATTTTGTCCATCCATTTGCATCCAATGGGTTGTTAAGTCAACTATTTAGGTCCCATACAAAGGTCACAAATGTGAGCAAAATGACCATGCTCTTCTAAATGAACAACCTTGTTTCTTGTCCTCTGAGCCATTGCCTTTGACTGAGGCATTTCATCTTTTTCCACAACTGCATTTGACTGGGGAATTGCAACTTCCTACTCATCCTTTATAGTTATTACCTCCACAACTAGTGCATGTAAGTTGACTGGAGCATATCAACAAGCCTATGGGGAATTTCATCTTCCAGCACATCCTGTATGGTGGAGTCTCCCTCCACACGTGCATTTACATTGACTATGTAGGGTGAACAGTGTATACAAACCACCTTGCCTAATGCTTAGGGCAGTTACTCTGTCTTGTTTGACATTAGACACAATACATTGCTTCAAGAGAAATGTACAACAATGTTGGAATTTTCCGTTAACTGACAAACATATGAGATTTTTATTCGTGTTAAGAACATACCTACTTTTCCTCATGATTTTTCTAGCATTATTCAACACTATGCAAATCTCATATCCCCTCTACTGCATGTGATAGACCATCAACTAATGAGATTGATTCAAAAAAGTTTGTATTTGCAGTAAATTTGACATGCTGGGCCTTACAACATGTGAAATGTTTGGATGCATTGGAATCAATGAACCAACAACTAGAAGCACTAACGTTCGAGTACAATACCACAAGGGCATACTTGTTTTAAGAATCCGATTCCTCTTCAATTGATGCCACATTTGCCACCTAACTACTTTGTTGGAAAAGTGCATATTTTTACTTCTAACAATCCTTTTTAAGATGCCCAACCTTATGGTAATAAAAACACTTCACCTAGTACTTAGAAGATGAATCAATAGGGATATGTTTAATGTTAAGGTATGAATTTCGGTCATCAAGTTTAAAGCCTCCTTGAAAGACTCATATGGGGACTTCAAGCTATTCAAAACAAGAGTAACCATGTCATCATCGCCCACCTTTTTGTTAATGTCTGCGAGTTGGTTTCGAGAATCTTTCATGAAAAAATGTTCTAACAGGGATTCATCCTCAGGCATTGTTGACAATTTTGACCCCACAGATCAAATTGCCACCCTTGCCATTCGAAACTTTGCAATGCCATTTTGTCTTCAGAGCTCAATAATTGGTCCTGAGAAATCTTTGAAAATACATAGTTAACAGGGCTTGAGGTTGTCTAGGTGATTTAGGGGGTTTTCTTTCACTTGTCTTGTTCTTTGCAGGAAAGAACAGATGTTGATTATAGCAGTTGAAAGGAGCAAATTTTAAAGAGGACTTCGAGCTTTACAAAAAGAAAGGTTCTTCTCAAAAGGGCAAAGATCATTTCAAAGTTTCGGGAGGGTTTATTACTTTTGGAAAAGTTCATTTTACAAAGTCCCGAAGTCCTTTTCAAAAATTCCGAAGGCCTCTACAATTTTTTCGAAGACTATTTCATAGAGGAAAATTGGGCCCTTTTCCTTTCGGGTCATCCATTTCAAAGTTTCCGAAGGAATTGTCCAAAGAAAATGGTCTATTGAACAAAGTCGAAGGGACACTTTGGAAATCCGATGGGCATTGTCAAACTTTTTTGAAAGACCATTTTTCTGAAAGGTTCTATTTCATAAATTCCGAAGGACTTTTTAAGGGCAACTGGACCGTTTTCATTTTTTTCGAAAAGCAGCTTTGAAAGGCCGAGAGGTCCATTACAGAAAACCCGAAGGGCACTTTCCCTTTGGGAAAGTCCATTGTCAAGAGTCTGAAAGGTGCATTTCATTTTGACAAAGGATCATTTGAAAGGTTCTGAAGGGTACCTTCAATTTTTCCGAAGGGATCGTTTCAAAAGCCCGAGGGGCTATTTCATATGCCGAGGGATCAATTTCCCTTCAAGAAAGTCACTTATCAAAATTCCGAGGAACACTTTCAAGACTCCGAAGGGTACTTTCCCTTCGGAGAGTTCATTTGCAAAATCCGAGACAATTCCTTCGGAATTTTCGTCCGAAGGAAAAATGCATAAAAGAAGAGCTTCAGACTTTTTGTCTGAGAGGCAAAAAGCCAAAAGAAAGAGTCCTTTACAAAAGCCGAAGGGGTCACTTTAACTTTCTCGAGGGACAATTTCGAGGACTTTTCAAGGGATCCGAGTGGACCATTTCATTTTTTTCGAAGGGTAAGTGGACGCACAAAAAAGTTTCGAAAAGATCATTACAACAATCCCGAAGGGCTTGTCAAAAACCTTGAACGGCAATT
Organism: Torreya grandis; assembly: GCA_037957365.1. NCBI lineage: Eukaryota > Viridiplantae > Streptophyta > Pinopsida > Cupressales > Taxaceae > Torreya > Torreya grandis. The sequence goes on from JARHVA010001870.1 coordinate 1,769,827, forward strand.
TTGAAAGACCGAGGGGTAACTTGCATAAGGCCCAAAGGGAATGTCCATTGAAAGGGAAACGAAGATAGATTTCCTTCGTACTTTTTGTCCGAAGGAGATAACTTGCAAAGAGATAGAGTCCGAAAGAATTCTTTCAGACAAATTGTTCAAAAGAATTCTTTCGGAAGATTTACCCGAGGAAAGGAAAGGCTTGAAAGGATAAACTTGAGAGAAAAAGACACAAAACGAAGGACTTTTCAAAAAGTCCGAAGGAATTCCTTAGGACAAATTGTCTGAAAAAATTCATTTGGAAGACTTTCCCAGGGAAATGAACCAATCAGAAAATTCCGAAGGGAAAGACGAGCCAAAAGAGCCTGCCACAAAAAAATGCATAAAGAAGAGAGCCACAAACAATTTGTCCAAAGAGATCAAGGAACAAACAGAGACAAAAAGCTGCAGACAAATAAAGAATGCCGAAGCAATGCATGCACAAGTGCAAGATACCGTTCTTAGTCCAAGGAGTTGACATAGGTTTCATGCATGCTTCTCAATCTTCAAGAGCTTTTCATGCAAAAGGGGAGTAAGTTGGAGTTGACTAAACCTTACACTTTGGTTGACTAGTTGACAAGTCACGCTTCTCCTTAGTTTTCATGCAATTCGAGCCTTTCAAACACTTTCAGTTCAACTTCAAGCGGAGTTCTCAGTCCAAGATGTGGCATAGCTTTTCATGCAAGTGGAGACCATTGGAGGTTGACTAGTCTTGCACTTTGTTTAGTTGAAAAGTCATGCATGTGCTCTTGTTTATCTTGTCGAAGTCTTTCAACGTTTCCAATAGTTCAAGTGGAGTTCTAAATTCAATTTTGGCGTTGATTTCATGCAAAGGGAATTGTTCTCTTGTTTTAGGCAGTTTAGGTGGAGTCTATATTTGGAGATGGGAGTAGCATCATGCATGATGAAGGTTTTGACCCAAACTTGAGCTCATCATTCTTGTCAAACGCCAAAGATCTTTCCATGCAAAGCATAAGACAAAAGGATTTATTTTTAGATCTTTGGACATCACAAGTTGAACTTGAGTTGATCTCTTCTATTTTTAGCGCCAATCTCTTGGCTGTCGTATGTTTTTCTATATAAGTTGGCTTTTTAGCGTTGAATCATATCCTCTTTTTGGCAAGATCATATTCTGCCAAAATTTGTGCTGTGTAAACTTTTTAGATTAATAGGACAATTTTTAGACTCCAAAGTGCTGGTATAGTGTATTTATGTCATTGATTTGCATATGTGATAGAATTTTATTTCTTTTCAAGTCTTGATTCTTACCTAGTTATTAGCTGATCAGATTATGCAGATCATATTTTGTGTTTAACATCTCTTGGCTAAAGTTACAGTGGATATAAGTGGTTGGTTAGTGCCTTGAATTAAAGCTATTCCTTCATTTCCCTCAAGCTTTGATCACCAGATAGAACTTTTTCATGAAATACTGATGCGTAGGGGTCATTTGGAGTTAAAAAAATCAGTCTTTTTACTGTCTGATCAGTGTTTTAGGAGCCCAAATTGAGTGGATCAATCAAAATTTAAGTGTATCACCGTCATTAGATAGGATATTCCTTCAAGTTTATTTCTTCCATTTTCCCCAACAGTTCGTAGCATAAAGTAGAGATCCTAATTGATACACCAAAGGGAGCTAGCCCTTATAATCTAGAGACTCAATCCACCGATTAGGCTACCCACAACGTAAGATTGTTTTCATGTTTCAGCAGATTGTGAAGCCCTGAAACTACCTTCACAATGGTGCGAGTCTAATTGACAACATGCATCTTTGTGGAAAATAATAGATTCTTTAAGTATAGAGTTTGACATTTCTCTGAAGTTAGATATTTATTTTATATATTGGTCCAAAGTGCACTTGTCTTAGTGACATTTCAGACCTCAAGAATCATATCATCCGATATAGACAACTTTAACAACAACAAGGCCTTCTTATGACATTTGTCATAATCAACAAAATTTGTTATAGGTCTTGCTTCATTGTTGAGAATGATTTTATCACACTCACGATCTTCTGCAATTGTCAAAATCATATGATTCCAAACATTATAATTTGACTAGTTGATTTATGTTCTCGCAGAACCATGTTTCAAATATTGGCCATTAATTACACAATATTTAACCTTTGACTACTCTAAATCAGAAATCAATGCAAAAATAAATGCAAAGTCTGCGTACAAATCTAATTACCAAAATCAATGCAAAGTCTCCGAACTTATTAAAAAAATGTGTCTTGTTTTTGGTTTGCACAAAAAATTTGCGTAGTTTGAAACTGTAATACCCCCTTCTCGAGCATGATCTTTCCAATGACCGTTGGCCTATTCCTGAGACCCGTAGGCTACTCGGAAGGTAAAATTAGGGTTTCTTGTTTTGAAGGATGCTCTTGCTTGAGGTCGGTGGATTCAATGGCGGATTCTTTTTGGGTTTTCAGAGAGCTTCGCAGTGATATGTTCTTTTTGGCATTCTGAGCATTTTCAGGAATTTACTATTTTTAGTAAATTCTATTTCCGGCAATGGTCCGGTTGGTTTCGGCACGGTTGGCTTTCCATGTCAGTTTGATCTGTTGGCTTACTCAATTTTGGGCTTTGGGGGCACAAATGGAGAGAGAAGTCGAATTATTTTAATTAAGTCATGTTTTAATGTTATATTTCTACGTTGTTTAGATACGGGTACGAGTACGATTCGGGTACGCCATTTTTCAAAAACCTTGATTTGGATACGTCGTGGGTACGTCTCTCTCTCTCTATATATATATATATATATAATATGCATATTACTCAATTTTTTTGTAAAACACTTGAAAATAGTAAATACATAGTGTTTGTTCATTCATTGCTTCAAATTTCAAAATGTTCAAAGTATACATTGCAAAGACATTCAGGGTTTTCAAAATGCAAATGTAGAATAAGTCATAGATTCATAATTCATCTAGATAGTCCTCATATTCATAATTAATAATTATGAATGTTACTCCCACTAGCTCCACTTGGACAACTCCCACTAGCTCCACTCTCCACCCCTGGTGTTGAATTCTCTTCATTGTCATCAACATCATCCACACCAAGTAATGAAACTTGGGCAAATGTAGATGTGGTGGCATCCAAGTCTATATTCTCTGGAAGGATATCCCAAAGTTTGTTAGGCCCTCGCATATAGTCCTCAGACTTGTGTGAAAGGAGGCGCAAATTGGAATGTACAAATACCAAATCCTCAGCTTTTTTGGATGCCAATTTGTTTCTTTTAGCAGAATAGATAAATCCATATGTACTCCAATTCCGCTCTGCTGAAGAATTACTAGCCACCTATCACAAAAAAAGGTTGTTAATTGTTAGAATTTTTGAATTAAAAATTTGTAACAATGTAAAAAAAAAATATGTCAATAACTTAATAATTTTTTTTATTTAATTCAAATTGAATGCCTGTGACAGAATCTTGATTGCAATAGGTCATAGGTACTTGGCATCATGGCCATGTACATACCACCACTTGATTGGAGACAAACTAGATTTGTCAAAAAGAGCCTCAATTTCTCCCATGCTGCCCTCTGAAGCTACAAACATGGCCATTTCGTTGCGGACCGCACTAGCTACAGATGGATCAGGAAAAAGCCTTCTGAATGCTTGCCTAGTTCCATTTGCAACCTCTACATCATCATATAGTGGTTGCCTATTGGGTAGCCGAAGTATTTCATTGCTATAATACTTCGGATTGAGAGCATAAGCAAGGAGATGTAATGGGGTGGTCATTTTATTCCACCTCTTCATGACCAACGTCTTGATTTCATTATAAAACATTTCTTCTGGGTCTTGCTCTTTATTTTGTATGATCTCTCTCATACTTTCAAGCATGGAATCAATCCCATCATAAACCTCTCCCATGCAAGCTGCATCTGTATCCGTAAATCGGATCATAGATAGAATAGGCTCTGTAAAATTGAGCACATATTCAATTTTGGTCCACCAGTTATCATCAAGGATCAATGCTTTGATCTTATTGGCTTTTTCAATACCAGTGGTGCTTGCTTGCCTCCACACACTCCAAACATTGCTTATCACCATACTGCATAGTGCCTCTTTCACCTTCACAAGTCGTCTCAAGACGAGCATGTGAGAGGCAAATCTAGTTTCAACAATCTACAAAAAAAAATAAAACCAAGTTTAATTGTCGAAACTGTAAATGTTGATAAACTAGAATTAAATTATTAATTATTAATTATTAAAAAGTTATAACTTCAAAATTAAGAACTCCAAAAGTAAGACTAAGAATTTGTTCTCGAATTTCTTACCTTCAACAACTCCAACTTTGAGAATTTCTTGAAGATGCCCTGAGACATGTGATGATTTGTGACAAATGTTTGAATGTCACTGGCCTCTGCATAAATTTGCTCTATCCATTGAATTTTACCAATCTTTTGCAGCACCAAGTTGAGGGAGTGGACAACACAAGGTGTCCAAAATATGTGCTCGTATCTGCCCTCTATAATCAACCCAGCTGCTCTGCAATTCTTTGCGTCGTCTGTGATGACTTGGACAACATGTTGAGGGCCCACATACTCAATAACTTCTATCAAAATGTTTGCAATGAATTGAGCATCTTTCACTTCGCCCTCACAATCCACTGCTTTCAGGTACATTGCCCCTTTAGGGCATACTGCAATAACATTGATCAAAGGCCTGTTTCGAGCATCTTTCCATCTATCTGAGATAATTGACACCCCTAAATCTTTCCACGAATCTCTAATTGGCTGCAAAGAAGTGTGAATATGTTCTACTTCTTTGGCCAAGAGTGTGGTGTGAATTTTCTCATAGTTAGGGCCTTTGTAACCTTGTGGAGCTTCATTGACCGCTTTCAACATTTGTTGCCAATAAGGCGATCTCAAAACATTGAAGGGCAGCCCACATGCATAAATGCATCTAGCAATCAACTCATCAGCAATGTCCCTCTGTGCGACATTGAAAGCTTTTTCCAATAGTCCTTTTGGTTTTTTCCGTAAATTGGCATTTGCATCATCATCAGCTTTTGGTATTGCAATTGAATGAGCTCGAGTTTGACTTTCAATGAAAGGATGACTCGCCGCTACAGGTGTTATGGGTGGTCTCCCTGATCTACCTCTTTGGAGAGGTATTATTTTAGAACGGTTTTTTGAAGCAACTGCTGCATCGGCTTCTTCTTGCTCTTTCATGAACTCAACTATTTTTGGCTTGGGAATTTTATCACACTTTCTGATACTCGATGGCCCAATCCCAGTTAAATGAGTTTTGACCCGAGTATACGAGGATTTGAATGTGGAATGACAATCATTGCATATCCACACACGAGTCCCACCTCCAACAATGATCTCAAGTATCGTTACATGTTTCCAAAGAGGGGAGGCAGGTTCATATTTCACTTGAAGAGAGGTTTCAGCGTGGTTTGCTTCATCATGCCCTCCTCTTGACATTGAACTGGATGCCATAGATATCCTAATTATGAATTATCAAATTAGATTCTAGAACCAAACAAAAATATACAAAATTAAAATTAATAACAACTAACTTTGTTTCTGATTCTCACGATCGCAATTACGCGCGAGAGAAGAGCATGTGCAGAAGTTAGGGTTAGAAACATAAAAAATATACATTTTTTTTTAAAAATATTTAAACTTGAAAAAATAAAAAATAAATGTAATGCAACTAACTCTGTTTCTGATTCTCAAGATCGCAATTATGCGCGAGAGGAGCATACACAAACCTTAGGGTTAGAACTTAGAAACTTATATTTTCCAAAAATATGCATTTGATAATGATTTTTTTAAATAATAAATATTTATGGAAAGTGAAACAAGAACAATAAAAATAAATAAATTTTAATACGATTACAAATTTTAACATTGTAGAAAATTTAAATTTAAAATTTAAAATAAATAAATAAATTTAAATTTAAAAGAATTTTAAAATTAAAAATAAAATTTAAATACTGCTTAAAGATATAGTAAACTGTAAATTTAAAATGAAATATAAATTATAATATAAAAAATGTAAAAACTAAATAGTATTTAATTTAAATTTTTAATATTATTTAAATTTTTAATATTATATTTTATTTTATTTTTAATAGTTATATTCTATTAAATGAAAAATTTAAAATTAATTTATTAAATACTAAATACAAAATTAAAAAAATTAAAACTAAATACTAAATGAAAAAAAATAAATTAACATACCTGGAAATTGCAAATCCCTGAGTCCTCTCCTTAGGTGCGGCTTCACTCCATACTCCCACAGTGCACTCTTCGACTGAAAATTTGTTCTCTGAATCTCTTCTCCCGGCGAAGTTTCGTTCTCCTCTTCACTGTCTTCACTTGCAAACTGCCGCTGCACCTGCAATCTGCCAAATGCAAACAATGGTCGCGACTTTTCTTTCGTGTGTTTTGAAGAAGGGACACACTTCTTTTATAGGCTTTTATGCTTTTTTCCTTTTCGCGTTTAGGGTTTCTTAAGTTTTTAGGGTTTTTTTTTGCACTTTTTCTGAGTTTTTTTTTTGTTTTTTGCGTTTTTCGCCGGAAATTTTTGGGGATGCCCCAGAAATGTCCCGGGTACGCTCGGAGGCACCCGTCGGCGTGCCAAACGTTTCCGGCACGCCGGCGGGCGCCTCCGGGACGCCTCCGGGCATACCCAGGATGTCCCCGTGCCGGAGGCGCCTCCGAACAGGAGGCGTCGGGCCAGGGGGTGTACCCCTGCAACACAGTTATATTTTAACATTGACTTTCCCCTTGGCCTAGCTACTTCACTTTAAGTTGTTTTAAAAAGATGTTCTTTATGGGGTGGGCGCCTCATTGAAAGAATTAATTATAATTTTTATTGAATATTTAATCCAAGCTTAAGTTGGACGCCACCTAATGGAGGATAGGGTTTCTAGAAGGGTCAAACATAAATTATAAAAGGAAGCCATTGGTCCTCACTTGGATCTTGAACTACAGGAATGTTATGCTATCGGATTGGCTTGGGATTGCTTCGAGGAATGAAAGCCTCCTAGCTTGGCATTGCTTTTCGCTTGAAAGATAGTGACTAGTGGTGAGATAGTGTAGTTTGATTGTTTTGTATGTAGGATTTGTGCATTGTATTCAGTGTGTGTTTTATAGATCAGGTTATGAGAAATTTAGGACTGTCATATTCATTACAGCAGGCTGTGTTTTCTTCATAAGTAAAAAAATGACAAAAAATTTCATTGTGGGTATTGGTTATATCTCTCTGTTGGTAATGGATGCCCCTCTTCTATAAATTGTAGATTTTGTAATGATTGCTGTGATTTTTAAAGTCAAATCGCCCCTCTTGCTGGACTGTATTTCCTGTGTGTGCATTGGGCTGCGTGCAATAATTATATAGAAAATTTTAGGTCTGTTTGGTGTTCCAATCTTGGGCGCCTTCGTCATTAGGGCCTTTTGCTTTTTGCTTCACGTCAATAGGATGAATTGGGTGAGAGATTTGTCCATTTTAGTGTGATCTCAGGTTGCTGGTTTTACATTTAAAGGTGCAGATCAGAACATACCAGAATCGTGAATCTGTGTTTTTTGAGGAAAGAAAGCAGTCTCAATGTGTTCCATTAAGCAAGGAGGATTCTCTATTTAAATGCTTGTTGAATGGTTCTAATTCTATGCTCTTGGCAGGTGAATTTTTGATCATATTGTAAGCTGGCAGTAGTACTGACAACAGTTCTTTAATCTTGCTTAATCATGATTTGTAATGCTGATCTTATATTCTGAAACTGCATTGTAATACTTTACATCTCCGTCATATGGTAGCTTCCACTCCCTTTCGGGTTGGAAAGCACATTCTTGACGTTGAGTATTTCAGCATTCTTGTTTATTTCCCTTCAGAGCATTGTAATTCGTAGCGCTCCGCCATATGGTCGCCTCACTCCATACTGGATTGGGTAGCACATACTTGGTGTTGAGTTTCTTGTAAGCATTGTAATTCTTAGTACTCCAACATATGGTCGCCTCACTCCATACTGGACTGAGTAGTACATACTTGGTGTTGAGTTTCTTTCAGTACTTGTAGTAGTAGAAGATCCTCTGACCATATGCTCGCCATCATCGGCGCCATTCTTGGTTAGAGTTCCTTCTAGCTCTGTTTCTGCATTCAGATACTCTAACCAATGCTCACACCTTGGCCTCCTCGGAATCTTGGTGTACATTCTGGTTAGAGTTGCTTCAGTTATCGTTTTCGTTTAAGGCTAATCCTAACGACTGTGTATTGCTTTGCTGATTGTAATTGAAAGTTTGAAAAAAAATTGGCTCGGAATATTTCAGAAACTTTGTTTCCCTCTAGCCATCCTTGAATTGCACATAACCATCTGAAAACTAGGAGTTTACAAAATAAACCAAGTACTATCTTACAAATGTTATTTGACAAGAGTTTGATTGCCCTATCTTCCACTAGACATCTATTTGTAGCTCGATTATCACATCAAGAAGGGAAGTCATATTGTAGTTATCATAGAATAACTAGACATGGAACAAATAGTTGAGGCATTACAACCGAAGATTCATAAGTTTAAAGATGGACTCATCATGATAATACAAGCATAGAAAAAGCCATCTAACATGGATGCAACAATGTTGATTTCCAACAAAACCCAACAAAGGAAAATATTGTGTAATGTGTACAAGCACCCACGAATGGACCCGTTAACTATTCAAGTATTCATTGAGTGTGACTTTCAGCAAGAAGTTAAAGTTGATGGAGAAGTGGCCAATACATGTAGCATTCAATTTCTACAACTAAGCCACACAATAAATGGATTACAACACATTATGCATTGTTATGGATCATTAGGCCGTATTATATTACTGATTGCTTGTGGGCCAAAGGTTGTGGGCACATTGATATTTGTGATGCATACCAGGGAAAAATTTCATGCTACAAATGGACTATATATTTGTTAGAACAAATGCAAGTTTCTGTTGATGCTCTAAATAAGTGTATTACATTCAAGTTTGAAAATAATACAATTAAAATTCATCACGATGGAAAGAATGAGCACCAAAAGATCAAATGTTCAAGAACAAGTGATGTGGCATCACTCAATAAGATGACACTCATCCCTCACATGGTGTTGAGAGAAATGTAATGCTCACACATAGACACCTTGAGAAGGCAAATGGAAAAATGATAGACATACCTAGATATGACACCTCTAATGATGATGATGATCTATGGGCATTTGATATGATTCTATATCCAGAGATAAGCACTCTTATCGGATCCCAGGTCTGCATTTAACCATCCCTTAGACGCAATCTTAGGACCGTAAAAATCAACCAAGTCAAAAATATAAAACAATCATTAAAGTTAAAAACTAAAAATAAATTTCAAATATTCAAACAATATAAAACGGGACCTATGATTGATTGATATTATATATCATATACATGGTGAGTTACATTCATTTTCTACACACATGATTTTTGTGGTATACATGAGTGCGATACAAAACATACAAGTTACATATGAAACATGGACGCATGGGCTACCTTTCTATATTGGGGGCATGTATACATTGGGGGCATCTTTACACATTTATTAGAGTACATCTTTCTGTACTTGTCCATTGATCATAGTAGATTGTTACATATGGTTTTCTCTTTCTTATACTTTCTAGAGTGTTATTTCCTATGGTTATTGTGCTTTGTTATATTGGATGATAACATTGATTGATTATGCGGACTAACAATGCTTGCTCCTTATGTGCTTGATTTTAATGATTATTACATTGTGTGATCATTGATGTGTGCTATATTGTGTATTCTTTGAGTGCATCGATTGTATTCTGTCATGTTGTGTGTCAGAGGATCCTCTAGTTCAAGTCATGGCCATTTTGTGTCTGTGTCAGCCCAGAGTCGAATCATGTCTTGAGTGCTTGTGTCCATGATCATGATATTTTTTGCATATGCATACACATGATTGTTATTTAGCTTGGTATCGTGATTTATGTCATGCATACTTATATTGTGTGCAATGGCATGATTTCAATTATGCATCTACTTCGTTATTTATTACCGTATATCTAATTGATATATCTTCTTGACATGACACTTGTATGTCCATTGCCTTGGATTACATGTTTGATACATGCTTAAATGATCATATCTTTATATGATGATAAATCTTATCATGTTTGTATTCATACTTTACATGATTACATTTTTCTATATAACACATGGCGTACATAACTTTTTCTTTTGAGATGAGTATTCACAAGCTTCATTCCTCATATCAAAAGAGGGGCATATAGTGCGCTTGTTGTAGAGATTTTGTCCATGACAGATAGATAGTTTGTATTTTGGGTTAGATTATGTGATTCAGATGGGACATATTGAGCAGATTGAGACATATGTAAGGCATATGTGGGGCATTCTACATGATTGTGAGGAACAGTTGAGGTATTCTATGACATTTTGAGATATATTAGAGTATGGGGGGATGTTTACCCTATAGTTGCGCGTACTAGTTAAAGGATTGGGGTTTTGGCTAAGTACGAGGATTTGCACAGGATATTATGCTTAAAAGCTGATAGGGACATCAACGTGAGGCAAAGACTGTTGCGCTAAGGTAGCATGGAAGTGAGCTATGCAGAGACAATCAAGTGGCAAATTGTAAAGAAAATAGAGCGTGTGGATGATGTGGAAGAGGATCTTTTGAAGATCATATGGAATGATCCATGGAAACGTATTAGATTCATCTAAAATATACCCATCTGAATCTAGCTATCATGAGTATGTTGGTGGGGGGAATACCATAAATAGAGCGTGTGGATGATGTGGAAGAGGATCTTTTGAAGATCATATGGAATGATCCATGGAAACGTATTAGATTCATCTAAAATATACCCATCTGAATCTAGCTATCATGAGTATGTTGGTGGGGGGAATACCATAAATAGACACAGGTTTTGATCACACATTTCAAAGACAAAGATAGTGCTTGGAAGTAGTTGTAATGTCTTGGAGTATATTTTAAGACACATAGCTTGTAAAAGTTGTGGTATTTTGAACATATCATGTTGTAACTATGATTTATGAAACTAATGTATAGATGTAATCTTGTGGCATATAATGAAATGGAATTGTATTGAGTACTTTGTTTATGTGTTTGATTCTTGTTTTGATGGACTATGTTATGGTTTGATCATGGGTAATGTGCTAGGGTTTATTAGTTATGTTTATGCTGTGTGTAATGTCCCCAATTTTCTATTAAACTGGTTTAATTAATTAATTAAATTATTATAGAAATAAAATTGACTTCTTCTAGAAGTTTCCTGGAGGGCTTTAAAAGAAGGGGAAAGCAAAGCATTTGGATCATCTAATATCTTCTATTTGCAAAAATTATTCTGAGAAGCTTGAATCGGTGATTCAGCTGGAATCTCTGAGGACGCAAACCTTCAGTAGATTGGAGAAGAGTTGGACGAAAACCCAGCCCTTTTCAAGAGGTGGATTCGTGACGGAATTCAGTTTGGGCATATTGATCAGATCTGGAGCTTCAGAGGCCATTCACGGAGTATACCAGGGTTCAGCCTATGCAAATGGGTTCCAGGTATTTATTCATTGTTTAGGTTCCAGATTTATATATTTTATTTGCATATCAGGGTCGGTACGGAATCCGTACAAGATCGGCACCAGGCCGTACCAGCAGGTTCAGGAAAGGGAAGGGCACAGTTCGCAGTTGTGGGCCGCAGGGTTTTACAGAGACCGGCATCGGCACATAGACCGACATCGGCCGATCAGCGACCGACGCCGGCAGTCACAGGCAGGCAGAGACGACTGACGGCGGCAGTGTATCGACCGACGTCGGCATCATAATAACCGACGTCGGCGACTGTGTTTTTACACAGCGTCCAGATTTGTGCACACTTCCAGGTTTTTGTTAATTTTGGGCTTCATTATACCCTTCATAATATCGCTGTGTACTGTAATTTCTATTTATTCACTATTGAAGCAAATCTGGGTAATATATTTTTGTATCTGCATTCTCTAAAGGCAAATAATCAGAGTTATATCTTTGTCTTGTAAGAACCTGTATATTTTGTGTTTCCAAATTGAGTTTGGGATCTTTCAGTGGTATCAGAGCCATGCATCTTGCCAGCCTGTAGGGGTAAAAATATTTTATTTCTATGCATCCTAGAAGACTTGATAGAAGCCATAAATATTTTACACGTAGTAGAGCTCAGTGCGAGCGAGAGTTGGGTTTAGGACAGCCACCTATCATGGCCGAAGAACAGAGGCATGCCCATAGAAACCAAGATGAGGAAGAAAGAGAGATGATGAGGACCCTCATCACTACCCAGCCCAGGATTGTTCAGGCTCTAGACCGATTACAGGATACCATGGAGCGTTTAGAGGTGGATAGACACAGAGGTAGAAGGAATAGATCAGTTTCAGTGACTAATAGTGATCATTCCCATCACTCTAGTCAGCATAGTCACCATTCCCGTTCTTCAGTAGGGAGTTCCCGTCATTCCTCCAGGCGAAATCATCATCATATACCTACTCCAAATAGAACATTACTGCCTCAGTTTGTACCAGGTGGACAACCAGCACAGGTGGAACCACCAGAGATGGGGTTCCAAGAGTCCGTTTTGGCAGCCACAACAGAGTGGAGAGCTTTACCCCCAGAGGTTAGGGAGGTTTTTCCTTTTCCCCAGTATTGTGCACAGCGTAGAGACACAGCCAGACTCAGGGGAGATCGGGGTAATAGACCACCACAGCAACAGCATAATCATGACCTCAATAGAGCTATGGGGAAGATTACATTAGCTTCATATAATGGCTCTGGAGAGACTAGTGCAAGAGCTTGGGTCCACAAGCTGGACATATATCTTTCTTTGAGGCCCATGCCTGAGTGTGAGGCCATTCAGTTTGCAGTGTTACATCTAGAGGGGATTGCATATGATTGGTGGCACCATGGATTGGTCACCCAGGATCACGCCTTAGTTCACTCCTATGCTGAGTTCACTGAGAGACTTATTGCACGGTTTGACTGTAAGGATACAGAACTTTACTACAGGGAGTTGGCTCATCTTAGACAGAGTGGTCACGCAGAAACTTATATTAATGAGTTTCAGCGTATTGCGGTTATGGTACCTGATATGCCTCAGAGACGGAGTGTGATGTTGTTTATTGAAGGATTACAGGATAGACTTAAGGGACTGGTTCGTGCTTTTCAACCAGCCACTCTTAAGGATGCTATTGATGTGACATTGAGACTGGATACTATCCCCACTTCTTATCAAGGTGATAAGAAAATAGCCGCGGAATCTCAGCCTATACAGAAGGCCAACGCACCACAAAATAAAGAAGGGTCATCCTCTACAAATCCTTGGATGAATCAGGAGACTAGGAATGACTTGAGGAGGAAAAAGTTATGTTTTTCCTGCAAAGACCCCTGGGAACCAGGCCACCGTTGCATGGGTAAAGGAAAGGTTCATTTGATTGAGGTAACTTCTGAGTGTGGAGATGAGGAGGTTCCTGATACGGACATTGAGGATAATATTGAGCAGGATCAGATACAGTTGGAGTTAGACACCCCAGAGCCTTTGGCATCAGCCAAAGCAATTATGGCTACTCTCTCCAGTTATCCTAACTTTCATGCCTTTCGGTTGAAAGGTACACTTGAGGGTAAGTGGGTAGTGAGCTTGGTAGATACAGGTGCTACACATAACTTCATTGACCGGAAGTTAGTGGGAAGGCATGGATTACAGTATGAGAAGTTTGGTGGTTTCGGGGTAAAGGTGGCAGATGGTGCAGTATTGGGTTGTACCAAACGGATTCCACAGCTCAGCATTCAGATGGGGAATTACACTTTGACCGATGATTTTTATGTGTTTCCTTTAGAGGATTATGATGTGGTCTTGGGCATGCAGTGGTTACAGGGTATTGGGCGCTACATTATTGATCACCGCCGTATGCAGTTAGAATTCCTTTCTGGGGGAAGGAAGATTATCTTGAAGGCAGCACAAGATGGAGGACCTAAGGAGGGGTCATCTCACAGGATGGAGTCTCATTTTACAGGTGATGTGGTAACTAATTCTATTTGTTGCAGGGCATTTTCCTTTCCAATTATAAGTCAACATCCTTATGGGGATTGTGAGAGTTTGTTAATCAGAGTAGCGCAGCGGCCCTTTTCTAAGTCTAAGGTATGTGATGGTGAATTTGCTAATTACATATTGAGGATTATCACACTACTCTCTAGGAGAAACAAGGTGAATGTAGTCACAGATATTTTCCAGCTTGGTGTTTCTGACAGAAGAGTTTGCAAGTTTTTGAGAATAACATGGGATCCAGGAAGTTGGTGTTGGAAAGAATTGCTTGAGGACAAGCAATCTCCGGGAAGGGAGGACTGTAATGTCCCCAATTTTCTATTAAACTGGTTTAATTAATTAATTAAATTATTATAGAAATAAAACTGACTTCTTCTAGAAGTTTCCTGGAGGGCTTTAAAAGAAGGGGAAAGCAAAGCATTTGGATCATCTAATATCTTCTATTTGCAAAAATTATTCTGAGAAGCTTGAATCGGTGATTCAGCTGGAATCTCTGAGGACGCAAACCTTCAGTAGATTGGAGAAGAGTTGGACGAAAACCTAGCCCTTTTCAAGAGGTGGATTCGTGACGGAATTCAGTTTGGGCATATTGATCAGATCTGGAGCTTCAGAGGCCATTCACGGAGTATACCAGGGTTCAGCCTATGCAAATGGGTTCCAGGTATTTATTCATTGTTTAGGTTCCAGATTTATATATTTTATTTGCATATCAGGTTCAGTACGAAATCCGTACAAGATCGGCACCAGGCCATACCAGCAGGTTCAGGAAAGGGAAGGGCACAGTTCGCAGTTGTGGGTCGTAGGGTTTTACAGAGACCGGCATCGACACATAGACCGACATCGGCCGATCAGCGACCGACGCCGGCAGTCACAGGCAGGAGAGACGACCGACGGCGGCAGTGTATCGACCGACGTCGGCATCATAATAACCGACGTCGGCGACTGTGTTTTTACACAGCGTCCAGATTTGTGCACACTTCCAGGTTTTTGTTAATTTTGGGCTTCATTATACCCTTCATAATATCGCTGTGTACTGTAATTTCTATTTATTCACTATTGAAGCAAATCTGGGTAATATATTTTTGTATCTGCATTCTCTAAAGGCAAATAATCAGAGTTATATCTTTGTCTTGTAAGAACCTGTATATTTTGTGTTTCCAAATTGAGTTTGGGATCTTTCACTGTGACCATTTATTTTTAAGTGTTGAGGCTCTCACTGATATCTTTTGTACCTCGGGTGAGTGCTTGAACTCCTTGTTCAAGTAATCTGTTGGTATAAGGGTGCATTATTTGTTGAAGCTAGGTTAGATAACATTTGTCTCTTGATGTTGGGTAAACTAGCACAATTGCCTAGGAGAGCTTTAAAACCCCATGCAACTTTTGCAAGCTTGATTCTGTTTCACAAAACTAAATTTGCTTTACAATCCTAAGACACTAGGGGCATCTCATCTTGTCAGTTGGGCTTCTCTATGTGCTAACATACATCACGTGTACGTAGCCTTATGCCACATCTCTAAATAGAGAGGGGCATCATAGGTTGGCTTATAGGAACTTGTGTGCAGTAGCATCACCAACATAATGAACCCCTAAAATACTTCATTGCATTCACATAGTAGTACATCCATCACATATTCAATTTTACAGAGTTTCTCATTGATTAGCGATGTGGGGCCACACACACTACCAATTGCTTCTTTTGTCCCGCTATGCAATTCATTGGTGCACATTTCGAGGTTAGATATGTTGTAGTCTTGGTCAATTCTTCCGGCACCAGACCCACCTAAATGAGTTGTGGTATGGTATGTCCTTTTTGCTTGTATGCACATCATCCTTGTTTATGTGCGGCAAGTGGTCAGGCCCACAATGGGGCTTCTTTGGTGTTACTATGATCTTATAGTCAAACTATTGAAAGAGGTTCAGCCATCTGCAGATATGCTCATGCAATATAGAATTTTTTAGGAAGTACTTTAGAGACTCTTGGTCTGTGAAGAACATGAAGGGGGTGTGATGGTGAGTGACTCAAAATGCCCTTAAAAAAGGAGCTTAGCATACATAGGTACAAACTACACACACATGTCCTAGTGCCAATGTCGAGGAACTAAGAAACTAAGCGACAAAACCAACTAACAAGTATAGGAAAATAATTTCTCTAAGAAAAAATAAACTATAAACAGAACAAAACTAACAAAGAGATAATACCATCTGTGCTGGCAAGGCGGGTTCCTTTCTTTCCAACAATTTGTCAAAGGGATGTCTTCTAGACAGTCCTTCAACCCTCAGATTTGGGGGAAGTACTCTTTTTATTACTTGAATGTCAAAACTGGTACAAAAATGAATGCAGTACATTTTTCCTGTTTTCCCCTTCTCATCCTAGTAACCTTTCTTTTATATATTGAAGGAGCCAGGAAAGGGGCAACGTTAGGAAACTGCCTTTGAGTACACACTTAAGAGTGTATTTTATTTAGATAGCATTGGGCACTTTGGGAATCTATTAAATATATCAGATATACATAATGATTAATTGGCATATTATGCAAAATATTACGGAGCCTGATCCTCTTCCTTTCCTTAAATTTCATTTTCCTTTAATTAATGATTTGATGGATATGGTAATATGCTGTCTTCATATGAGATATAAAATAAAACTGGAATGTTCTGGGAATAATCATCTTTATGGTCTATCTTGAAGTTCAATGGAGAAAGACATAAATCCTATTCTAGATTGTGTCAAGTTAGTGACATTCTTCGGCAGGTAAGCAACAATCTTCTGTCAGGTGAGGTAGGCTGGATGTATAAAACATTTCTAAAATTTGACTGCATTATTCTAAATCTGAATAGATGATCTTCAAAGAAAAGAGGTTAATCCAAATTCATATTAATCATAGTAGTCTACCTATTTCCTCAAAGCTAACCTCACTTACATTTTAAACATGAATGGAATGATAATGGAAGAAAATGGATTAGATAGGCATAGAAAGGTAGGTGAAGTATTTGTCTATATAATAGCAAATAGATGTAATTAAGCACCAAGAGTAGGCCTCTACTTACCTTTAACTCCCTACACCTACACACACCTGAAACTCACCATTTTGACTTAAAGATGTAAAAACTGGGTCTTGTTGACACTCATCATGCCGCCGAACATAAATGTTACAAGTCTCCTTGTGACAAAAATATAAAGGTTTGATAGTTGACTTTGAGGAATACTGTATTAGGACTACTCAAGGAACATTTTCGTTTTCGTTTTGTTTCTGATTTTTCTTTTTCTTCATTTTTTCATTTTATTTATTTATTTGCCAACTTTTATGTTATTTTTCTCTTTTGAAGTGCGCTAGCATTAGACCACATTTTGGGTAAAAGTGAGATGTTTCTAGCAGTATTAGTATGGTGGCATGTCTTGGATATCTGTAGTGTAATTTCCTATATAAAAATGTAAAAAATTATGTACTTTCCCCTATATCTGTTAAGTTTGTTTTGGACTGACTTCCCTTTTTCCATTCTTGTATGTTCTAGGGGCATGAATGGTATGGATGGAGGGGTGATGGAGTGAGGGAATGGCAATATGATACTTCAAGTGGCTATTTTCTTTTTGAGAAATGGGGATACCAATTTATTTTTTACTTGGAATCCCCGTAATTTTTACTTCTTTTTTTATTGTGCTACCTTTATCTTTACTTCTATATGTAAGCATGCCTAAAAGGATACCTTGGCTTGGTGATGCGAAGAGGAAATGAAATGAAATGGAATAAACAGCAATATT
This sequence comes from Torreya grandis, assembly GCA_037957365.1. Taxonomy (NCBI): domain Eukaryota; kingdom Viridiplantae; phylum Streptophyta; class Pinopsida; order Cupressales; family Taxaceae; genus Torreya; species Torreya grandis. The sequence goes on from JARHVA010001870.1 coordinate 1,787,687, forward strand.
AGGTTGCTTATTTTATTGGAAAGACAATATAGATATGTCGAGTTTATTTTTTTATGTTGTTATTATTAGTTAATATGTGGGAGGTGAAATAAACGAGGATAAGAACTGCAATAGGGATTCATGGTTCGACAGATCTCTCCTATGTACCCAAGAGTTTGGGTAATATGATAGGAAATGTCAACAATTGTTCAGTAGGAAATATTTATTAGCATAGGATTTTTTTTTCCTCCCCCCAAATTGAAATGGTGGGGATGAAAATATGAATGGAATATAGACAAAAAAGAAAATTGTGCAAATTAGAACAAAGTTCATAGAGTATAAAATTAACTTGGAAGCTTATAAATGTTGTATTACCAGATTTCTATAGTACCTCTGAATGGTTGATTTATGTATGTGTTTGTATTGTCGCTTCAAAAGTAGAATGAGTATGTACAAAGAGAAGTTGAGAATTGGGTGAAAAATATGAGCATGTGTTTGTTACAAGAATGGATGGCCTATTCATGGCACAAGGAGTGCCAATAAATGGCCTCTCGCCATATTGTCCTCCGGAGCATAGGGAAATTGTGTTACCTACTGGGAGATCAATCTAATGTTAGGAAAGACAACATAACCTAACACCAATCTAGACATCACCTAAAGTAGGGAACACAATTAGGTTATGTAGGGACAGATGATCTCCCAAAAGTGGGATTGTCATCACTGGCTAGGGTCGATCAAGAGGGAAGGATTTGCATTGATTTGGACACTTGAAAGCCAACCCCCAATGGCCCTTGCTATCCCAAAATAATCCTTTCCTATGACTTTGGAGGGGAAATGAAAAAGCACAACACTACCTACAACAAGAAAGTTTCCATACAAAAAAGGTTTTTTTGTTTTGTTTTTTGTTTTTGGGTCAAATAATTGTATTTTTTAATATATTGGGCTTTCTTCGATTATTAAGACCAACTGGAACTATGCCTTTGCCTTAGTATGTTGTATAGATTCTTCCTTACTAAAGGGATTTTTGTCTAACTTAGTCTATGCCCATTAACCATTAAGGTAAGATTTTGGTTGTCTATGGTCTTCAATCTGACCGCACCATTCTCGTAAATATGATCCCTTTCATATGGCCCAAGCCATCTGTTTCATATCTTCCTTGGAAAGTCATGAAATCTAGAATCATATAATACTTTTGAGGTTTAAATTTCTTAGGTTTGATAAATTTTCTGTGCCATCTCATCCTTGTATTGTTGGATTGCTTTTGTCCTCAATTTTGCTTGTTCTCTATACTCATGTAACTGATTCAACTAGATCAATTATTCTTGTTGAGCCTTTGAGATGTCCGTATCCAACTTCAGGGCAGTTTTTAGAGTTCTGATATCAAGCTCCATAGGAAGTAGGGCAACCTTACCATACATGAGTTGGTAAGATGTGAATCCTTTAGTAGTCTTTCACATGAATTTGTAAGCCCATAGTGCTTCAGGTAATCTTTCTACCCAATGTCTTCGATGGATTTGAATGGTCAGTTAAAATGGTTTCCAATTTTATGTTTGTAACTTCCACTTGCCCATTGACTTGTGGGCGATAAGGTGAAGACTTTTTATGACATATCTAGTACATCGTCATCCATTCCTCGATGACATTCATAGTAAAATGATTTCCTTCATCACTAACAATTTCTTGGGCACTCCAAATGTAGTGAAGATATCCTCAAATACAAATTGTGCCACCTTTTCATCTTTACATCATTGTGATGCCTTGGTTTCAGCTTATTTTGTAACATGGTAAGAACAAACAAGAACGTGTGTGTTGTTTGAGAGATCAAGGCTCAAACGGTCCTACAACAATGAATGATATAATAAAAACTACAAAATAATTGAAGTTTTTAGACCTTAAAAAATGTCCACAAAGAGCTTTTGTAGAGGCATCAACACTTTCATGAATAAATTTAGAGTTTTTCTTTGTACAATTCTTCTTCTATTTCATTTATCTTTAAATATTACAATAAAAAAGGATATACATGACCCAAACATATCCATGTTTTAAATCATATAACAATTGCTCTAAGTGATACTCTCTTTCCACATTCTAATGTAAGAATGGTATTTTTATACTGACATATTTTGTGCCAAACATATGTGTTTTAACTGTCATGTCCCTCTTTTGATAGGGACATCTTGGAAGACCCTTAGCTTTAAACTTATTCCCGGGGGCTAAGGGACAAGTATAAAGAGAAGTGAGTATTGAATGCTTTATTTGAATGTTTGTAAAAGTACCTTTTTGAAAAGTACTTTATGTTTCTTATTTCACTTAAAGAGGGGACCTTTAAGGGTGATGAAGGATTAAATGATTTTAAGAAAAGATCATAAGGTCTTTTAAATACATTTTAAAATTACCTTCCCTTATTTTTTTTGGGCGCCACGCTTGGAGGGATACAAAAGTGAAGAGGAATCATTTGGAGAGGGCATGTTATGTTTTGGATATTGAAAATTTGGTCTATTAACACGAAAATGCTAAGCCAATTGCTTTGAAGATGAAACCCTTCAAGCAAACGAAGTTAGGGGACGGAAACCCTCTTCCGTCTTAGGGGTAACTTCATTTAGGAGTTATTGGAATCAACTAGTCATTCAAGGGTGTTTTAGACACCGATTGGTTATTTTCAGGTTGGCGCCTTGCTATTGGGAGAGTGGCGACTTGATTTGAGAGTGAAATCTCACACTTCTGGTGATTTTTGTGCCCTAGGGGCAGTTTTGAAATTATTCATATTTCCCTGTATAGTGGTGATTTGGTTTGGGAGAGGTTTGTACCTCTTGTGAAGGTTAATTTATCTTGAATTAAATTCCATAATTTTCTTATATTTTTTCAGCTTGACGATTTGGGTTTTGGGCTTTTTTAGCCATTTAAATATTTAGAAAATTCATAAAAAAATTATGCGTTTCTTGCAAATATATTTATGCAATTTTATTGAGGGTTTGATAAGATCTTTTGCATAAGAAACACTTACAAATTTTTAGAGTAATTTTGCAGCCAAGGATGCCTAGGGTTTGAAAAAGAAATCTGATTTTGAAGGGCTATCTTTTCATGTTTTGAGTAGCCACTAATTGATTAGGGTTCGGCATAATTTTAAGCTTTTTAAAGGTGTATTTGAAGGGTTGTTGGTAGCTAGGGTTTGCTGCAATTAAATTAGAGATTTTCTAATTTGAAGTAGGGTTTATAAGTATTTCTAATTTTCAGCTAATTGTCCCTTTTGGGGACATTACATTAATCCACATGACAGTTGCTCTAAGTGATACTAGCTTTCCACATTCAAGGTTAGAATGGTCTTCTCATACTTCTATTTTGCACCTTGCAGATATGATGCACATGTTTTGGATCCTTTGGCTAGTCTTCAATTTACAACTGGAACCTACTATAAGCTTGCTTTATTCATTAAGCAACTAGCACAAAAACTTTGTGGAGGACGGTGTGTCTTTTTCCTTGAGGGTGGTTATAACTTGAAATCACTTTCATATTCAGTAGCTGACACTTTTAGAGCATTTCTTGGGGAAGCTAGTATTGCATCCAAAATTGATAATCCAGCAATATTATATGACGAGCCAACAGTTTTGGTAGATAAAGCAGTTTCTAAAATCAAGGCCATTCATGCATTGTAAAATATGTGCATGCAAATGCAGCAGCATAAACTGCTGCAAATTTCAAAACCTTTTAATGCATTTGTTTAACTTGAGGAAGATAAAATTGGTAACATAAATAGGATGATGTTTGTAAGTGGACATACTAGTGTGTTTATGTACTGCGTTTTTACCTTGTCCTTGTTTTTTAATAACAAATTAAAATAAAACCTCGAGTGTTAGAATATGATAAAAAATTAATAGAGGATGAGAAGGCATTCTTTTATTGATTTGCAGATTATGGTATCAACTCAACTGCAATTTTTGTAGTTAGAATGTGTTCATCTTTTTAAGTGAAGCTAGTGGATGCAAACGATTGGAATTCTATAATTTTGTATAGTGTTCAACATAGTCTCACGTCTTGGATTTTTCAATTCAATATAACTTCACCTCTTAGGACATTCCCATGAAGATAGATTTAGCAACATTATTTACTGCTAATTTATAACAGTCAAGAATGATTTAGGTTGAATGGCAAAAAGATAAAAAGTGGAACGAAAGAATCAAACTTGCTTATATTTTGGGTTTCCGGAGGTAGGTATACAGGTTTATTTTCTTGAATTATGACAGGTTGCTCTCAGACAAGCACAAAGTGTTTGGGGAAGTGGTGAGGAACAATGAGTTTCACACTATAAGCCCATGCTCCATTTCCACAAGATCTTGGAAACCTTGAAGTAGTCATGGGAACACATTAAGGTTCAAACTTATAGCAATTCATGGATCAAAGCTTGCCTCTATGTGACTCCATGGGTACTTGGAGGTAACGGTCAAGTGTAATGATATGACTACCCATGTTATCCATGAGATCTGTCCTCATATTAAACCTAATATTTATTGTCCCTAAAGAAGAGCATGGTGACAACTCTGGCCACAACAGTGGTTGGTTGGAAGGTGAAGGGGCTAGAAACTTCCGTCTTTCTTGAGGTCATATCCATGGTAAAGAGGATCTGGTAGAGAACGTTGCTATAGGTCTTGCTGATATTTCAAATCTGGTTTAATGGGAATAGAAGGATAGCATTGATATCCACCACCAAGGTGATATGATCACAACCATGTATGGCCTTACACCTGGTGGCAGTAAAGAAGGGTGTTGAATATCCTTGAGGATAATCAAATAGAATATTGACACCTTTATGTGCCGTCAGCAATGCCAACTCAACAATGCCACAAGTTCGTCCAAGAAACATGGCTGTTGAATTCCCTGTTGTGCATTGTGATGTTTGGATGCATTTGTTTCTTTGTTGGTCTCTGTACTCCTATCCTCTGGGTCTGGTTCTTTTTTTCAGTGTTCCAATGTTTCTCTTCTAATGGCATTCCTTTCCTTCTATGTTTTGTAGTTCAGTGATTTTCATGCATTTACTCTTTTGGTCTGCCTATATAATACTGGGATTTCTTAAATAATATGGCCTCAAAGGAAAAACATACTATTAGTTTTGGAATATTATATTATACTTGAAGGTATTTTATTATTAATTTATATTCTTCTAGGTCCTTTATTATTAATTTACATCATTGTTCAGGTATTATTGTTGAGTATCCTAAGGTTTATGGCTAATACCATGGATGTCCATTTCTAACAAATGTTTTCCTTTTAAATGTTCTTTCCTTAGTGTCTTTTTAAAAATAGAGGCAAAATCCTCCTCACAAAATGTAATGTCCCTTTCCAAATGCTTAGACACCTAACTGGGCTATTTTCCCCGTAGGAAAAGTGTTATTCACCCGCCCCACCCCCATGGGTGTTGGACCCTTAATGACTATTTATTACTTATTAATCATTATTTTTTTAAAAGGGGGCATTGGAAAAGGTGAAAGTTTTAGGGTTTAGAGAAGTTTTAAGAAGAATAGGAGGATTAAAATCATTCTTATGTTCATTATTATTTTCTTTTGGAGTTTTGGGGAGCCTACATGTTCATCCGCTATTGCTCAAGGAGTAAAATCCCTTGAGATCCCTGGTTTTGGTGTAGAGAAGACTTTGGACCCTAGCTGGAAGGGCTATTTCGGTGAGAGGATTCATCCTCAATCCCTAGTAGTTGTATTTATAGGTATTGAAGACCATTTCCTGCATATTGGAGATTTATTTTGGTGTCGGCCATATAGATTGGAGGGATCATTTACCAATGTTGGGTTTTTTGATAAATGGCGCCAGATTTGAGACCCATTTAGGGCCTTTTGGGGGTTGATGCCACTTCCTGGTGGCTGGAGTTTAATTATGAAGGCATCATGGGCATTCTAGGCAAAATCGTGGGGGTCTAATATCCATCTATTGTTGGGCACTGCTACTTTAGAGGTATTAATACAATTTTAAATAGAAAATAAGACTTATTATTGCTGTACAAACAATCATTCTCAACTATTACAAGTATAATAATTTTTGAATCTTATATATTATGTATGGAGCTATTCTAAGTATTCACATTCAATTTTATATTTGAAAATTCATTGCAAAGGATTGATATTTCTGCTGTACAACTCAATCATACTCAACCGTTCAAAAGAATAATAATTTATGAGTTTAATATCGAATGCATACCAACTATTTGATGTAATGCTCCAATCAATTTATGCAAGTTAAAGTAATTTTGTAATGTTAGTTGGATTAAAGAACCCTTAGAAAAATTATTCCAAATGATTACAATAAGAAACCTTTAATAATCGATTGTATACAAATTGCTTGACAAAATGCCTACAAGTTAAAAGTAAATTTTTTTGCACATTTGAACAATATCTCTTGGTTGGGGATATTTTAGTGATATCAGAGCTGGTTCGTCTGCTAGCCTGTGAGGTTTGAATAACTTTATGCAAAGCATAACTTTTATACGTAGTCAAGTACAGGCGTGAACAGGGATTATTTAAGAAGATTGTTGAATCCAATAGGTAATATAGAGGGATTTTTTTATTGATTTTCCAGTTGGGAATGTGATTGAAGAAATGGCTGAGGAAATTCGGTAAAGAGGTAGTTGTAGATGAACCTGATGATGAATTCATGAAAAAGGTGCTCATAAATATGGTCAAGCAATAGGAGCAAACAAATTTATACTTGAGTCAGCTTACACATCATTCAGGGGTATGCAACAATGATAGTGGTGGAGTTGCAAATGGGGAGACAAGCCATACTGCTCCTCGCATGACTTGTTCACCTAATGTGCCACTGAAACCATTTATGCCTACCTTTTTGTAGGAGGCAACACTAGATAGACTAGAGCAGCCAGAGGAGTCAGAGGAGGTTGCAGTTGGGGGCTGATTTTCAGGTAGTGCCTTTTCTAGATTACTGCAGGTGGAAGTCTAGCACTAGACCACAATAGGATAGAGGTGGCCCTAATCAGGATATGCAAAGACGTTTGGGAAAAATTACCCTCCCAAACTTTGATGGTTTGTGAAAGTGCACAACGAGGCCATGGGTCTAGAAGTTGGACATATTTGGAGTTGAATCCCATACATGAGATAGATGTGATTAAGTTCGTTACCCTTCATTTGGAAGGAGAGGCACACGATTGGTGGCACCATGGGTTGGTAACCCAAAGGCACAGGTTCATTGATACGTATGGAGAAATCACACAAACGCTGATAGATAGGTTCGATAAGAAGGAACTTGAGATGTTTTTTAGAGAGGTGACACATTTGAGATAGGTTGGCACGCATGATGTCTACATTGCAGAATTTCAGAGGTTGTCAGTCATGGTTTCAAATATTTCAAAAAGATGATTGACCACCTTATTTATCAAGGGATTGATAGAGCCTTTGCAGGGTTGGGTGAAGGCATTTGGTCCACCTTCACTACATGATTCTATCAGGTGACAACGGGACTTGGACTCTCTATTCCCAAGTCAAGATTTCCATCGAAGTTTCCTGCTAAGCCTTTTCCACCGAAGCAAGACAAGGGACTGGAATTGCCAAAGAAGCCTTACATGACAAATGAGGCTAGAGATGAGTTGCAGAGGAAGTTGTGTTTCACATGCAAAGACCCATGGGAACCGAGACACAGGGGTAAGGGAAAGGAAAAAATGCACTACATTTAGGTGTTTCTGAAAGAGGACAGTGAGGCTTCAGATAGTGATGTGCCGGATAATCATAGTGAGCATGAGTTGGAGCCTACACGGACACATGAGCCCACATCATGAGGTATCATTGCTACGTTGTCTGGTACTACTAGGTATAATGCATTTAGAGTTTGTGGTGTGATTCAGGGGCAACGGGTGTCAGTACTAATTGATAGTGGGGCAACCCACAACTTTGTTGACAAGGCATTAGTACTACAGGTTGAAGACTTTGAGGGCTTCAACGTGGTTGTAGGAGACGACTTTACTATGACATGCCCCAAGTGTGCCCTGCAGCTTAGTATTGCATTGGGCAATCATATAGTGACCGATGATTTCTATGTGGGTGGTATTGGGAATTCTAACATTGTATTAGATATTCAGTGGCTACATTCGCTTGGGAAATTTACTTAGAATTTCTAGTCTAAGGTGCTGAAATTCAAAGCGAATGGGAAGCATGTGGTGTTGCGGGGAATGTCCAATGGAGCTTCGAGAGTGGTTACTGCCAAGAGGATGGAGAGGACATTCAAACATGGTGATATAAATTGGGCAGTTAATTGCTTCATTTTGACGAAGAATATAGATAGTGGTAAGCAGGGTTACCACATTGACATACAGTCCTTGTTGGATAAGCATAGTGGGGTTTTTGGTGAGATGCCTCCAGGGAGACCACCAGATAGAGGGTTTGAGCATGTGATAGAGCTTGAGGAGGGGGCCAAGCCAGTTATCACTACTCCTTATTGTCATCCTTGACGTTTTAAAGAAGAGATCAAGAAGACTATCAAAGAGTTTCTCGACATGGGACATATCAGGCCTAGTTCTAGTCCATTTGCTTCTTCAGTGGTGTTGGTCAAGAATAAAGATGGGACTTTGAGGATGTGTATTGATTACCGTGCACTCAACAAGAAGACTATCAAGAACCAGTATCCCATTCCTAGGATCGATGAGTTACTTGATGAACTACATGGAGCGGAGTACTACTCCAAAATGGATCTACGTTCAGGATCCCATAAGATTAGAATGCGGGAGCAAGTTATACACAAGACAACCTTCAGAGGCCATTATGGACACTATGAGTTCTTGGTGATGTCGTTTGGGTTGACTAACACTCTAGCTACATTATAGTCTTGTATGAACTATGTGTTCAACTGTCACCTGCGGAAATTTGTTCTAGTGTTCTTTGATGACATCTCGATATACAACAGAACATGGGAGGATCATTTTAGACACCTTGATGAGGTCTTGTCTATTATGGGAGCACAATCACTTTATGTGAAGGCTTCCAAGTGTTATTTTGGGATGAGGGAGGTCCTCTATTTGAGATATGTGATTGGAGCAAGAGTCAAAGTGGATCAGATGAAGGTACATGTGATTATTGATTGGCCACACCAAAGACTCCAACTCATTTGAGAGGCTTCTTAGGACTTTGTTGCTATTACATGAGGTTTGTGAACGGGTATTTCAGTTGACATCACCATTTACAAATTTGACCAAGAAGGGGGCATTTGCTTGGTCAGAATCTTTGCATCAGGTATTTGATCACCTTAAGAGGGTGATGAGCACATGCCCAGTGTTTGCATTACCAGATTTTTCACAGCCATTTATTCTTGAAAGTGATGCTTTGGGTGTGGGTATCGGTGTAGTACTAATGCAAAATAGGCATCCCATTGCCTATGAGAGTCGGAAGTGGAGTATGGTAGAGTGTGAGTGCTCTACTTATGACAAGGAGATGTTCGCTATTTTACATGTCTTGGTCAAATTCTGACAGTATTTGATGGGCAACAAGTTTGTGGTTCAGATGGATCACGATAGGTTGAGGTATTTCATGGAGCAAAAAAACCTCAATGATCATCATCATAAATGGGTAAACAAGATACATGCTTACGATTTTGATATACAATATGTGAATGGAAAGAACAATGTAGTAGCTAATGCATTATCCAAGCAGCGATCCCTTTGCTCTATGTCAAATATTTCAGCTGACTGGAAGGCTCATATCTTGGTTGAGTATTCCAAGAACCGGTTTATTTGTGAGATTATGGATGGATTGATACAAGATGATAGGTATAAGGTTGTGGACAATGTCATATACTACAAGGGTAGGGTATACTTTATGCCTGAGTCGAGGATGAAGAAGAAGATCTTGAGCGCCATACATTACACACCATCGGCAGGGCATCCAGGGTACTTCAAGACTTATAGATATATACAAGAAAAGATTTGCATGGAGAGGGTTGAAGGACAATGTCCTTAACCATATTAAAGAGTGTGTGGTTTGTCAGCAGAGCAAATCTGAACACTCATTCCCTACATGATTAATTTAGCCATTACTCATTCCAAACTAGAAATGGGAGAGTATATCCATGGATTATATTACGAGCTTACCCAAGATTCAGGGTAAGAATTGCATTTATGTGGTGGTCAATAGATTGACCAAGTATGCTCATTTCTTTGCAATGTCATTTGAGTACAAGGCACCACAGGTAGCAATGTTATTCTTTGAGGAGGTTTTTAGGTTACATGGATTGCCTAAGAACATAGTCATCGGGACAAAAGATTCATGAGTACATTTTGGCAGGAGCTATTCAAGTTAGCCGGTACAGAGTTGATGCCGAGTACTAGTTATCATTCGCAGATCGATGTTCAGACTGAGATCGTGAATAAATAGATAGAGAGTTATTTGTGCAGTTATGTGGCAGGGCATCAGAAGGCATGGGTTAAGTGGTTGTACTTGGGCGAGCATTGCTACAATACGACCTATCATATGAACATTGGCATGACACTATTATGAGCACTTTATCGGTATGATGCTTCATCATTTGTTGATTTGGTGATATCAGATAGTCGAGCTCCCAAAGTTTGTGACTAGATTCAGGATAATTAGGGCATCATGAAAACTCTCAAGAAGAATATGTAGAGGGCACAAAATCAACAGAAGGTGTATGCTGATAGGCATAGGGTGGATAGATCATTTGATGTGGGAGATTTGGTGTCCCTTCGCTTACAACCTTATAGGCAATCCTCCTTGAAGAAGAGTGGTGCAGATAAATCGAAGCCACGATTCTATGGGCCTTATAGGATTCTGAGATGGATTGGAGAGGTTGCATATGAGTTGGAGTTACTTGAGCTTAATAGGATCCACAATGTTTTCCATGTGTCTTGCCTCGAAAGGGCACTTGGACAACATATTGAACCATCTACTGAGTTGTTAACATTTGACGAGGGCAAGTTGATTCTAGTTCCAGATTCAATTATTGAGGTGTGAGAGAAGAAGCTCAGGAACCAAATCATCATGGAGTATTTGGTGCAGTGGAAGGATTTGCCATTAGAGGATGCCACGTGGGAAGGTGAACAAATTTTGTAGCATCCTAATCTATAGTTGTTTGGGGACAAGCAATCTTGGAAAGGGAGGACTGTAATGTCCCTTTCCAAATGCTTAGAGACCTAGCTGGCCTATTCCGCCCTTTTTCCTTAGTAGTCCTTAGGGAATTGGGGCCTGGGAGAAATAAAGGGAATTTTTGGACCCTTATGTGCATTTAATGCTATATTTTAAAGTTGAAAATGCCATTTAATAAACTTTATGTTATATTTTCATGTTTAGGTGCTTCAAGTCATGACTTATGACTAGGAAAAGTGTTATTCCCCCCTCCTCCCCACTCCCATGGTGTTGGACCCTTAATGAGTATTTATTGCTTATTAATCATTATTTTTTAAAAGGGGACGTTGGAAAAGGTGAGTTTTTAGGGTTTAGTGGAGTTATAAGGAGAATAGGAGGATTAAAATCATTATTATTTTCCTCTAGAGTTTTGGTGAGCTTGCATGTTCATCTGCTATTACTCAAGGAGTAAAATCCCTTGAGATCCCTAGTTTCGGTATAGAGAAGACTTTGGACCCTATTTGAAAGGGCTATTTCGGTGAGAGGATTCATCCTAAATCCCTAGTAGTATTTACAGGGGTTGAAGACAATTTCTTGCTTACTAGAGATTTATTTTGGTGCTAGTTGTACAGATTGGAGGGATTATTTACCAACGTTGGGTTTTTTGATAGATGGTCCCAGATTTGAGACCCATTTAGGGCCTTTTGTGGGTTGACGCCACTTCCTGGTGGCTAGAGTTTAATTGTGAAGGCAACATGGGCATTCCAAGCAAAATCATGGGGGTTTAATATCCACTATTTCTGGGTGTCGCTGCTTTAGAGGTATTAATGTAGTTTTAAATAGAAAATAAGACCCTTATTATTGTTGTACAAATAGTGATTCTCAATGGTTGAAAGTATAATAATTTTTGAATCTTATATATTTTGTATGGAACTGTTCTGAGTATTCATATTCAAAAATTCATTGCAAAGGACTGATATTTCTGTTATACAACTTAGTGATACTCAGCGATTCAAAAGAACAATAATTTTTGAGTTTAATATCGAATGCATGCCAACTGTTTGATGTAATGCCCTAATCAATTTGTGCATGTTTAAGTGATTTTGTAATGTCAGTGGGATTAAACAATCCTTAGACAAATTATTCCAAATGATTACAATCAAAAGATTTTAATAATTGATTGCATACTGTTGGTTAACAAATTTATCCTATTCTAAAAAAAAAAATGTTTTGTTCTGACTCTATATCCCTTTC